>CM057337.1:895420693-896020693 GCA_030015575.1 Agapanthus africanus
CATTGGGTTTAAGGACATCATAGTCCGTGGAGTTTAAGGACATCATAGTCTATAGAGTTTAGTTTAGGGACGTTACGGTCTATGGTTTAAGGACATCATAGTCCGTAGAGTTTAAGGACATCATAGTCCATAGAGTTTAGTTTAGAGACGTTGCGGTCCATGGTTTAAGGACATCATAGTCTGTAGAGTTTAAGGACATCATAGTCCATAGATTTTTTAGTTTAAGGACATCATAGTCTATAGTTTAAAGACATCATAGTCTATAGGGTTTTTAGTTTAAGGACATCATAGTCTGTGGTTTAAGGACATCATAGTCCGTGGTTTAAAGACATCATAGTCTATAGAGTTTAGTTTAGGGACATTGCGGTCCATGGTTTAAGGACATTATAGTCTGTAGTTTAAAGACATCATAGTCTATAGAGTTTAGTTTAGGGACGTTGCGGTCCATGGTTTAAGGACATCATAGTCCGTAGTTTAAACACATCATAGTCTATAGAGTTTAGTTTAGGGACGTTGTGGTCCAAAGGATTTAGTTTAAAGACGTTACGGTCATGGAATTTAGTTTAGGGACATTACGGTCCGCAATTTAGTTTTTAGGGACGTTGCGGTTCACAATTTAGTTTTAAGGACGTTGTGGTCCGAAGGGTTTGTGGTTTGTTGGTTTGGGGGTATACTAAGAGTTATTGGTTATTGGGACCCTCCACCTCTCTGAAAACGTTGAAGAATTACAACGACATGTATGAGAGGTGTGGAGAGATGTACCCTTGAACCAATGGATATTCGTCAAAAGATCGATGGTCTTATTTGGGACTAAGACCAGTTTGGAAAAATAAAGAATACATGGACTTGGTTGATTAGGAGTTTGGCTAACTTGGGCTCAGTCCACTTAGTCTTTATCGTTTCTTTTTTAATAAAGTGTTAGACACTTGCTAGGACACAGTCCTTTCTCTGTGCACACAATGCTAAGCATTTATGGGGGTTCTGACGCTCACACTTTACTTCTTTTTCTTTTGTTTTTTCTGAGTGTTGAACACTCTTTATGGCGCTGGGCTCTGTGTGATGAGTGTATAGCACTCTATCTCAAACAGCGCCCACGTGAGGGTCACGTATAGCGCTGGGCTCTGGGCGCCAACCATTGAGTGCTAAGCACTTTTTTTGAACAGCGCCCACATGAGGAGCACGTGAGGCGCTTGGCGCCTACCTTTGAGTGCTAAGTACTTTTTATTGAGTAGCGCCCACATGAGTGGCACGTGGGGCGCTTGGCGCTCGGCGCCAACCATTGAGTGCTAATCACTCTTTATTAAGCAGCGCCCACGTGAGTGGCACGTGAGGCGCTTGGCGCTGAGCGCCAATCATTGAGTGCTAAGCACTCTTTTATTGAGCAGCGCCCACGTGAGGAGCATGTGAGGCGCTTGGCACTGAGCGCCAACCGTTGAGTGCTAAGCACTCTTTTATTGAGTAGCGCTTGGCGCTAGGTTTTTCTTGTGTATTATTTTCTGAAGAGTTCAATTCTCTGTTCATCTTCGGATCTTCGATCCCTAAGAACAAATTCATCCCCGTAAGAATTAAATTCTCATTTGGGGGAGACTTGTCTCATGGATCTCAGATTCGAGGAAAGAACTATGTTCTTTTTATGAGGGTTAAACCCTTGAGATGCTCTGATCTCTGTTTTATTTACCTTGAAGAAAATTCTTCTTCTCAAAGCTTTCTATTTTTTTCTTGCTCTTCTCTTTGGGATCGAAGTTTGGGGGGGGGGGTTCTTCTGTGCAAAACTTGAAGTCTTGGGTCCTTTATATAGTGAAGGTTGATCTGTTGATTTAGTTAAAAAAATCTCTCATTGAGAGATTTCTTAATTGATTTGGGGATTTTATCCACCGTCGGATCTTTGATCCAAGGACTTCTGTTTTACAGAAGACATTTTTTTTTGTTTTTTAACAAGATTGGGAAAATAACTTCCCATACAGAACTTATTCTGTATCTTGGTGATTTTTAATCACCATTGGATCTTTAATCCAACGGTGCTATGATTTACAGAGTGCAATCTTTCTTATTTAGAAAGATTCGAAGAGTATTTCGTCAATCAGAATTTAATTCTGTGATTTGATGATTTATCATCTTCGTTGGATCTTTGTTCCAAGGATGGAGAACTTTTAGTTATGGCGCCAGCGCTCTCGTGCTTTGCACGTGAGGCGCTGCCTCAGAGTCTTTTGACTCTTAGCGTTGCCTCAGAGTTTTTAACTCTGGGCGCTGGCGCTCTCGTGCTTTGCACGTGAGGCGCCGCCTCAGAGTCTTTTGACTCTTGGCGCTGCCTCAGAGTTTTTAACTCTGGGCGCTGGCGCTCTCGTGCTTTGCATGTGAGGCGCAGCCTCAGAGTCTTTTGACTCTTGGCGCTGCCTCAGAGTTTTTAACTCTGGACGCTGGCGCTCTCATGCTTTGCACGTGAGGCGCTGCCTCAGTTCAAATTTTGAACAGAGCATTGCTCTCTTATTTGGGGGAAACACCCATCACCAACCGAGAAACAATCAGTAAATCTCATCCGCTCTATCCAGAGACTCTTGGGATGCTAGACACACCTCTAGTAGGGTTTAAAGCGCGGCAGAAGCAGTAATTTTAAAAATCTAAAGAGCGTTAGCATACCCAAACCAAGAATCAAACCAAACTACTAAACTTATCACTAAACTAGTAAGCTAAAAACAAGAGTTTAGTGGACTACAACCTTTGTAGTGCGTTAGCCACCTTTCCTTGGACTCCGACTAGACTCCACGAAACCCGGAACAAGCTTTCTCGATGATCTCCTCGCCGAAAATGATCCACCTTGAGATAACTCCAACACAAGCTCTAGCTTCAAATTGATCTCATCAAAATGAAGCAACCCACTAATTAAACTTGCTAAGAATAATCAGTAGGAGATGTAGAATAATTAGCTCACATAATTTTTCTTTTTCCATTCCTCACTTGAAGAAAATCAAAAGAGAAAGCCATGGAGAAGATGAGATAAAGATGAAGATGATGATGGCTAAAGATGAGAATAATTCATATATATTAAAAATGAGTCATCACAAATGACTCACTAAAATGAGTCATCAAATCTACAACCATCTAAAACATTCATTTTAAACAAATGAAAGAATAAAATGGTTCTCATCTCTACCATATGATTCTTAAACACTCATCTCAAATGTATCAACATACATGAAACAATATTTATATCAAATATAAATATTAATTAAGAGAAGAAAATAATAAAGTGAGTATGATATTAGTTAATATATAAATATATCAATATATCAATATACATTTAACTATTAAATCAACACCTGATTTAACAATTTGGCTATATCATATATATACCGGCTAATATCAATTAACACCCGATTAAAATACGTGTATCAAATACACGTGTTTAAATGAACTCCTGCACGTATCTCTATACGTGCCCTACATCGTTTCGCATGTGTTGGGAAACCTTTGTGTAGGACTCTAAACACTCGACAATACGCTAGCAGTAGGTTAGGATCATATCTATAGCCCATAAGCACGTCAGCGGTACTGGCTGAATGTAACGGCTACCCAGGTATTGAACAAAAGAAGGTCAACGAGCATGCTTATCCGAACCCTGCAAAGTCTATCAGTGACATCACCGTATAGTCCAGTCTCTTCGTCTAAGAGTATCACATATCGGGTCTAAAATTTAGAATCCGTCAGACCCCAATAACTCGATAAGTCATGCGACAGACTCATAACCACTCGGAGATACAACTGATAATACTTATCAGTTTATCTCTACTATGATGGCCATCGAATTGTGGTTGTAGTCATGTCCTGCACAGCGCGACATCAACTCTCTATACCTGGAGAAACAAATCCTCTCGACCGCTCACTGCCTCCACGTGCTTCGGGACTATACCCAACAAAAACCTGTTTGCACGACTCTTTTGAGCCATGGTAAGGTAGAAGTCTAAGTATAGTGGGAGCACACGTGAGACAGTATGGCGAACTCAGGTCCTAGGGGCTACCCTGTACCCATGTCACAAGAAAACCGCTACCTGACATTGATATATTACCAATTAGGAGTTCTCGGTGAGTCCGTTCAGTGTAACTCATCCAATGAGTACCTGTATACAATCCTTGATGTCAAACACCAATAGCTGTAGGATCAGCTATCACCCTCCAACCGGGTCAGGAAACGTACACACTAGTCTAAACTGGAATACCAATGCCCAGTTTCGATACTCCTATGACTAGGGACATTTAAGGATGTGCTTATTGATTGATTCAGCTCTACTAGTATGATCTCCATCATCGTCTTGGTAGTCAAGCAAAATCATAGGGCTTTATCTCATGTCTAAACGATACGTGATAGTAAATAAAACGCATCACATGAAAGATGAAGGCAAACCAGATAGCATATTATCATCTCGAGTGAGATTGCTCTTTCGTATAGATCCTCCTTCAATTACAATAATTGCCTTGAGGGCACCTATACCCAACAATCTCCCACTTGCACATAAAGCCAATTATTGCGGTATCTCATACCCAATTTCTGTACTAACAGTTTCGCAAACTGTGTTCAAGAACTAGCATCAATGAGTGGACTTGACACAGCGCATCTATCTGTTTCTCCCTGAATCTCAACTTCGCGGAGATCAAATATCTCCCGAACTGAGCGATACCTGCCATAATATTTGCCTGGACTAACGATGAGATCATGTTCATAAATGAACAATTATCCAGTAAATTCTCAGGCGGTATCCTTTGTTGATTCATAATCAGTATCCAACGCCATGACTACCTCAGTATCCCACTTGGAACTTCTTTCAATATACTTCTCCTCAAAAGAGGGTAAACTTATAACTCGCGACGGATGCTCTGTCTCTATGGGAAGCTAGAATCGGTAACCACCTCTCTCAGGAGGCTGCCATTACCAAACACTAAGAACATCAAATACTCTTCATTGCTACCCTATGTTTCTTTAGAATTAGACTGATATCCATGTCCTGTATGGAGAAACATATGTAACCGCCATTGTTTTACTGATTTTCAGCATAAGAATATCACTTCCTATCATGAGTATGTCATCCACATACTATATGAGGAATCTGACAACACTCCCTACTACCTTTTTATAAATATCAGGTTCATCTCTCATTTTGATGAAATCAAATGTTTTGACCGTATCATCAAAATAGACGATCCTTCTCCGCTATACCTGCTTTAGTCTAAAAATAGACTTAAGCAACTTGCACGCTTACCGCTGCTCCCACTGACTAAGATAACCCTCTGGCAAAGTCATATACACGTGCACTTCTAAATCTAATTTAGAAAGACGTTATAGTCATCTATCGACCAGATATCACAGTCATGAAAAACAATAGTGGTAAATTATATCCGTATGGACTTCAGCACAGACACTGAAGTAATAGTTTCATCACAATCTACAATGGGTATTTGATGAAAACCTTTTACTACAAGTCTAGCCTTATTATGCTAGTGCATTTCCATTTGCACTGATCTCGTAAGATCTACTTGCTCCTAATAGGTTTTACCCCTTCAGGAACACCCAACAAAGTCCACACTTTGTTGCAGTGCATGGAGTCTAACTAGGATAACTTGGCATTCAGCCATCATCTGGAAGTCACCACTTCTCATGGCCTGCTGATAACTAGTAGGGTCATTATCACATGATACAAATCTTTTTGTCACCGTTAACGAGGAAACCGTAGTATCTTGGCTGAGGCCACCTACCAAATCTGCGAAGTAGGCTAAGATTTGTCAGAGTCAATTGAATCTCCAGGTTCTACTAAATTTTCACTAACTGTTTTTGGTTCTGGAATCACTTCCCGTTCTACTATACTTCCATTAATTTCTTAAGAAAGAAATTCCTTTTCTAAAAAAGTGGCATGTCGAGAACAAAACAACTTTTGATCCTAAAAAATGGCAGAAAGTTTATGTAACGACTCTAAAATCCCTGTACAAATGTAACTTGTTCAATATATAGAAAGAGTATTTCAGCCTGATTATTAGTTATAAATTAATATTGTTCAATAAAAGTAAGAAACAACTTGTACCTCACTAATTAAACCTCTACACTGCTGTGACATAGCCTGCGTGTTCGAATCCCATCAGTCCCAATTATTTTTATAATTTTTCTTTTTAAACTTTTCAGAAGCCCAAGAGTTGCACGTGTAATACACGTAGAAACGAAAAGATTCAGAGAAATCAAACAGGATAAATGCATCCATTCTTTACCCGTGTGTTCCTTTGACTCCCCTCTACTCTATTTTATTGTTTGTTTTCTCTGATTTCAACGAGAGAGCAATATAACCTTTCATCTACCTCATTGACACAATTTATTCTCTTTTTAATTCATTTTTATTTCATACACTCCCTCATTTTTACCCTATAAATACCACCATGTCCCCTAGCTCTCTCCTATTCTGAAATCATTATCAAAATTCTCTAAAATTTTATTGAGCAAAATGAGTTAAAACTAGAGTTAGCTCGAGCCAAGATCGATTTCGAAGATCGAAGCCCTTGTTCCCCCAATATTTAAACATAATAAAATAGCTAAGCTCTGTTAAATTTAATGAGGCAGCGCCTCACGTGCTCCCCACAAGGGCGCCAGTGCCAACCCTTAGGATTAAATCCTATGGTGGCGCCGCACGTGAAGCTTATGTAGGCACCAATGTGCAAAGCACAGAAGCGCCTATAATTAAATTCTTAAGTAGCGCCCACATGCACAACGCGTGAGCGCCGGCGCCCAAGTTAAAATCAAGTAGAATTAAATTCTACAGGGGGATATTTCCCTAAAAACTGGGATACTCTCTGTTAAACAGACCCGTTAGATCAAAGATCCAATGGTGATGATAAATTATCAAATAATAGAATAAAATTCTATTAAGGGAAAATATTCTCCTAATCTTTCTAAATGAACAAAAAATTGTTGGATCAAAGATCCAATGAGATGAGAAAATATTTCCCTATATCTTTCTAAATAAAGAAAGATGTGCTTTATATAACAGAGAGCTCTTGGATTAAAAATTCAATAGTGATTAAAAATCACCGTTTGACAAAATAAAATTCTATATATTGGGAAAATATTTCCATAAACTTATTAAAAACAAGAAGATATATTCTATAAAACAGAAATCCTTAGATCAAAAATCCAACGGTGGGTAAAATTCCCAAAACAAATTTTGAGACCAATTAAAATCTCTCAATGAGAAATTTTCTCAAAACCAATTAACAATTTGCCTCCACTATATAAAGGATCCGAGACTTCAAGTCTCCAGACACAGAAATATAGAGAGAACCCTCCATAAGCTTCTGCAAAAAAATACAGAAGGCTCTCAAAAAGCAACAGAGAATTTAATTCTCAATAGAGAAGAAGATCTTTTTCCTCTTAAACCCTAAGTAAAGAAACCACAGAGATAAAAATATCTCCTTTACCTATCATAGCATACTCAAGGGTTTAACCCTTCTCAAGAACTTAGTTCTTTCTTTAAATCTGAGATCCAAAAGGCAAGTCCCCCATATGTTGAGAATTTAATTCTCATCGGAAAGATCTTGTTCTTGAGAATAAAAAATTCAGAAAAGAACTAGAAAGGAAAAAGGAAAAGAACCTATCCTATGAGAATTTAATTCTTCAGAAAATATGGTTTAACCCTAAAAGAAACTTAGTTCTTGTAAAAGAAAAAGACATAAGAACTTAGTTCTTGAAGAAAAACTAATCCCAAATCTTCAAAACAAAGATCTTGGTGCCATTAATGGTCAAAATACCATTAACAAAGATTCAATCTCTAAAAAGGAAAAAACATTAGCGCCGCACGTGCATCCCATGTGGGCGCCTTCAACAGATTCTCAAAACAAAAGGAAATCACCGCCTCACGTGAAAAACACGTGGACGCCCAAAATAGAAGGCCAGCGCTTCACGTGAAATACACGTGAGCGCTGAGTAAAATGATTAGCACTTTATACGCAGTTAAAACGGTTGAGTGGTTAGCACTGATTGGGCAGCGTCCAGCGGCTCACGTGAAAAATACGTGGACACCCAAAACAGAAGGCCAGCGCCTCACGTAAAATACACGTGAGCGCTGAGTAAAGTGCTTAGCACTTCATATGCAACCAAAACGGCTGAGTGCTTAGCACTAATTGGGCTGCTGCTCACGTGGACACCATACAAAAGTGCTTAGCACTTTATATATAGCCAAAATGGTTAAGTGCTCAGCATTGATTGGGCAGCGCCCAGCGCCGCGCGTACTCCTCACATGGCCGCCATATAAAAAAGTGCTTAGCACTATATATAATCAAAATGACTGAGTGCTTAACACTAATTGAACAACACCCATAACTGAAGGCTTCACATGATACCCATGTGAGCGCCAGAGCTTCAAACAAGTGCTTAGCACTTTTGCATAAAAACAAAGTGTCACGCCCCGCTTCCCAAAATACGGAAAACGAGGGATGACTAGGCCAGCCATGCTCCTACGGTCAAGGAATCATTCCGCCGTAGTCACACTTCGGCTTCTAGCATTACATGGTAATCAGTAAATAAAGCACAGTATTAAAGGAATCGCATCACTAATTTATTACATTGAAATTCCATTGTTCACAAATTACAAATAAGAACAATAACTTACCAAGTTCAATCCCACGATCACTCTATGAAAAGCAGTAAAGGTAGGGAGTACACCAGACTATATCTCTGTGAACTCGAAGGGTAGATCCGTCTCCTGTGCTGGCCCTCCCGCGGAATCTGAGCATGCATACTTAGGTCGTCAGAGCGACACAAAAACAATATTATTATAATAAGGTGAAACATGTAATACTGGAGTATGAACAATGTAAGTAATCACTATGTCACTATACGATGCAGAATATGTTATGTGTCCCTATCGGTCTCTAGGTCATGTTTGAAATCACATAGTGGAAGGAGGATCATGTTTAACAGGAGTCTCGTACATACCCGAGACAACGGCCCATATGCCCGGGATATAACCCTGTCAGCCGGATCGCTAGATCCTATCCTACACGTATCAGTATCACGATTCAAATGATCATCCTCTAAACACGGTCCCGCTAAATACGATACTCTTTCCACTTTGATTTCCCCTTTTTCCCCAGGTTCTCACTAGTTATGACCTTGACTTAGTTGTGTACGAGTATACCAATGGCACGGTTTTGTCACTGTTCACTGTATCAATCACTGTCACGAATATTCACTTTCCATTGGTGTACTCGTCACTCCTAAACCAACATCTATCACACACGATAATCCAATGTCCATACGCACTAATCACTGAGTATATGGCAAGGGTATGATATATGTATTGTATGCTACCAATAACTCTGTATGTTATGAATCAACATGCATGTCCTTAACTAAAATAATTTACATAAATTAATATGTTAGGAATTCAGCAAAATGATACAAGAAAGGTAAATAGAACACTTAGTCAGCAATTCATCAAAATTTGTTTCAGTTCAATCGGGATTCCGGTTTTCAAGATATAGCTGTTTCATTTTAAGTGCTCGCGGCTGGAAATTCAGTTTCAGAACTGAACGTCCGTTTCGCGACACGAATTGCACCCAGTTGGAATCAGAATTTAGCGATGTCACAGTTAAATGAAATTTAGGGTTTTCGATAAAGTATTCAACACAACAGACGGATCCTCAATCGCATCTGTACGTTGAAAGTTATACACAGTTTAACCTCAGGGTGTCATTTCAGAATCTGTTCTGGACAGTTATACGTTCTGCCCTTTTAAATACAGTTTAAAATAGAAAACGGTAATGAATCGGAGTGGAACCACTTGTTTTGTTTAGCCAACAGAATTATATTTAATCTACGGTAAAGTTCCGTAACATACTACTTCAGGAAACACAGTGACACAGGTCTTGGGACAGAACACAAAAATCAGAAACGCTCTAGACTGCAGTCCAGAGTCGCACTCCGATCCAATTATCTTCATGGTTACGGAACAGAAATCATTAAATTTTTACATAAGGTTAAATTTCGTCGAGTCGGCTTCGATTTAAGCCCTCGAACATATCATTCCAGTAAGTATGTAATTTACGGTGATTTATTCATTTTCAGATACGAGAAAATATTAGTTTTAACGGCATATTTGGGGGTATCGATTTTTGTCACTAACAATCGTATTTTCCAGCAAGATTCATACACAATGTTTATTATCAAATGGGCCAATAGAAAATATCAGTTTCCGTCAAAATAAACTATTATTTCCATGGGAGATTAGCATCGAACACATAGGTCATGATACATATCGGTAATCGGTAAGTTTAATAACCATATGATTTAGGTTTGTAACACAACTATATTAGCATGAAGCAAGTAAATACTTGCTTGGAAACGCCTCGGGGTCGCACGGCAGCAACGATGTCGCGAACGCGCGTTGAACGCCGCGAAACAAGTTCGCACGAGCTTGGCTCAAGACACGGGTTTGACGTCGGAGTTCCCCGGAGCCGTCAAGTGCTTGCTGGAAGCGGAGGTGGTGCTCTGTGGTTGGCCTGGGACTTGCTGGGGTTAACGATGTCGGCGATGGTCGCTCCGGCGATGTGCACAGTGAATGCGCAGTACGGGGAGAATGTGGGTTTTTGGTGATAAAGAGAGAGAGAGCAGTGGGGACTTGGGAATTGTAGTGAGGGTGATGATGCTGAGGAGGTGGAGGTCGACGACGTGTTGGGGGTCGCCGGCGTCGAGGAGGCGTGCAGGGGTGACTCGAGCTCGGTCGGGTGATGGGTTTCTGTGTGCAGAGGTGTGGGTACAGGGGTCTCGAGTTGGTGGGGGTGGAGTCGTGGAGGGAGGAGGTTGGTGGAGAAGGCGTGAGGGATCGCTGAGGAGCTGTCGTCAGAGGTGGAGGTGGCAGTGGGTTGTTCGAGGTTGGGGGCTCGGTGGGTGTAGCGAGAGAGATGAAGAGTGAGTTGGAGAGGGAGAGTGATGAGAGGAGTTGGAGATGAGGTTGAAAAACGTGGGTGTAACATCGCAGTAACGGGCGTGAGCAAGGGCGTGGGCTGCGGCGGAGGAACGGGATCGCGCGCGAGTTACGGGAGGTTACCGTTGGGAGTTTTGAAGAAGAGGAACAGTAGTGGGGGTCGGGTCGGGTGAGTGAGGGAAATGGTCACGGGCCGTAATGAGTGGGCTGAAGTGGGCTGGGCCGGCAATATTTGGAATTCATTTTAAATAAAGTTTTAGTGTGGGCTGAGGATTAAAACGGGCTGAGGAATTTTTTTTTGTAAGGAATATATTAAGAAAGTTTAGTGGGCTGAGGGAATTAAAGTTTGGGTTTAAAAAAATAAGCTTGGGCTGAATAAAACTTAGGGTTTTGAATAATGGGTTAGGATTTTTTTTTTATATTGATAAAATTCTGGTTTTAATTTACTCTGCCTTTGATTTAAATCCTGGGTTTAGGCTTTGAGGGTTTAGAAAAATATAATTATTAAGCCTAACCACCAATTCAAAATATGAAGGAAAAGAAAAGAAACTACTGGAAATCAGAGAATAGAAAACTTTTATTAGAATGGAAACGGAGATTTACATCATACCCCCCCTTAACAAAAATTTCGTCCTCGAAATTTAACAAAGATACAAGAAAAATGCACTAAACAAAGAGATGTGGATAACGATCACGGATATCTTCTTCCCGCTCCCAGGTGGATTCTCCTGGGGAACGACCGCCCCAAGACACTCAGACTAACGGAATGATCTTATTCTTCAGCACTTTCTCTCTGCGGTCGAGGATGGTAGTAGGCAGCTCCTCGTATGACAAATCGGTACCCAAAACTAGCTCTGAATGGTCCAGGACATGGCTCTCATCCCGAACATAACGCCGCAACTGTGACACGTGGAAGGTATTGTGCACACCAGCTAGTGATGGAGGCAAGGCAAGTCGATAGGCCACCTCTCCTACTCGCTCTAGCACCTCAAAAGGTCCGATAAAGCGGGGACTAAGTTTTCCCCGACTTCCGAACCTGATAACTCCATGAGTAGGGGAAATCTTCAAGAACACATGATCTCCAACTTCGAACTCAAGTGCCCTTCTGCTGATATCTGCCCAACTCTTCTGTCGATCCTGAGCCGTCTTAATACGCTGTCTGATTATTTGGACTTTATCGATTGTCTGAACAATGAGTTCGGGGCCCAGTAGTCTTCGTTCTCCCACATCATCCCAACATACTGGGGATCGACACTTCCGCCCGTATAGTGCTTCAAAAGGATCCATCTGAATACTAGCCTGGTAACTATTGTTGTAAGAGAACTCGACTAGGTGCAGATGGTCCTCCCAGGAACCCTGAAAGTCCAACATACAGGCTCTCAACATATCCTCGAGCGTCTGAATCCTACGCTCGGATTGTCCATCCGTCTGTGGGTGATAAGCTGTGCTGAATTTAAGGCGGGTTCCCAAACTCTCCTGTAAACTCTTCCAAAAGTGCGACAAAAATCTCGTGTCCCGGTCTGACACAATGCTGACTGGAACACCGTGAAGTCGCACAATCTCCTGCATATATCTTTCTGCCAATGATTCTGTCGACTGTCCCACTCGGAAAGGTAGGAAGTGTGCAGCTTTTGTGAGGCGATCGACGATAACCTAAATAGCGTTATTGCCCCTAGGGCTCCGTGGTAAGGCCATCACAAAATCCATAGTAATGTGCTCCCACGTCCATTCAGGTATCGGCAATGGTTGTAACAATCCTGCTGTCCTCTGGTGTTCTGCCTTCACCTGCTGACATACCAAGCACCTGGATACGAACCTCGCAATTTCCCGCTTCATTCCGTTCCACCAAAAGTGCTGCTTTAGGTCCTGATACATTTTTGTACCTCCTGGATTCACAGAATAAGTTGAACTGTGTGCTTCAGCCAAAACTTCTTCTCGAACATCTCCTTTAGGTACGCAAAGTCTGCTACCGAATCTCAGAGAGCCATCTTCATGTATAATCAAATCCGTTCTCAGTCCAGCTTCCACTTGCTTTCTGAACTTTTGCAATCGGGGATCATCCGCTTGTGCAATCTTGATGCGATCCACCAGGGAAGATTTCACCTGTAGTTGCCAAAATTGATTGAGTGCATTCGGCGTAACGACCTCAAGTTCAAGTCTCTGGAAATCCTCAATAATGCTCCTCTGATCGGTCAACATCATGACCGCTGGTTTGCGACTGAGCGCATCTGGTACAACATTGACCTTCCCCGGGTGATACTGAAGGTCCAAATCATAATCTGCCATTAGCTCTAGCCATCGGCGCTGCCTCATGTTCAGTTCCTTCTGAGTGAAAACATATTTCAAACTTTTATGATCCGTGTAAACCTCCACTTTCTCGCCCAAAAGATAGTGCCTCCAAATCTTCAACGCAAAGACTAACGCAGCTAACTCCAAGTCATGCGTAGGATAGTTCTTCTCGTGGTTTCTCAGTTGTCGAGAGGCGTAAGCAACCACTCGGCCGTGCTGCATTAAAACATAGCCTAAACCCTTCCCTGAGGCATCACTGTGTATCACTAAACCACCGGAATCATCTGGTACAGTAAGAATAGGCGCCGTGGTTAACTTCTGCTTTAGTGTGTCGAATGCCTGAGTGCACTCCTCTGTCCATGTAAACGGCACGTCCTTCCGTGTCAGTCTCGTCAATGGTTCCGCGATTCTTGAGAAATCTTGGACGAATCTACGATAGTAACCTGCCAATCCCAGAAAACTCCTGATCTCTGCTACTGACTTCGGCGTTGGCCAATCTCTGACAAATTCTATCTTCGCCGGGTCCACCGAGATGCCTTCGCCCGAAACTATATGTCCCAAAAACTGCACCTTGTCGAGCCAGAATTCACACTTGCTCAGCTTCGCATATAGCTTCTCTTCCCGAAGAATTTGTAGTACCGTGCGCAAATGTTCAGCGTGTTCTTCCCGGGTCTTCGAGTAGACAAGTATGTCGTCGATAAACACAACGACGAACGTGTCCAAGTATTTTGCGAACACCCTGTTCATCAAGTCCATGAATATTGCTGGGGCATTGGTGATACCGAACGGCATCACAAGAAACTCGTAGTGTCCGTATCGGGTCCTGAAAGCCGTCTTGCATACATCCCCGGCTGCTACTCTGATTTGATGATATCCGGAACGAAGGTCTAACTTCGAGAATACCTTGGCTCCATTTAGCTGGTCGAATAGGTCGTCAATGCGCGGTATTGGGTACTTGTTCTTTATTGTGACCTTGTTCAGCTCCCGATAATCTATACACATTCGCAACGATCCATCCTTCTTCTTTACTAATAGAACTGGTGCACCCCACGGTGAAGCGCTTGGCCGAATAAATCCCTTCTCCAATAGTTCTTCAACCTGCTTTTTCAATTCCGCCAATTCAACTGGTGCCATTCTGTATGGGGCCCTAGATACTGGGGCTGTACCTGGAATCAAATCGATCGAGAACTCCAAAATTCGAGGAGGTGGTAGACCTGGTAGATCTTCGGGAAATATATCCAAAAAGTCCCGAACAATTTCTGGGACTGGGCTCTTATCAATCTCCATAGCTGTCAGTTCCTTGGGCTTGGCTCTATACTTAGCTGGCTCCAAAGATTCACTTCCGCCCTCGAAAATAAACTCCGGGTGATTGGGGATGCGGAAGATCACCTTCCTTGCACGACAATCGATAACTGCATGGAAAGTGCTCATCCAATCGATCCCGAGAATTGCGTCGTAACTGCCTGTCCCGATCAGAAGGAAATTCGCATAGAATTCCCTGCCACACACTACAACTGGGCATAATCTACATTCTCGACTAGATATAATAATGCCATTACCCGTATGAATTTCCCATCCCTTGGTTAGTGGTTCATGTGGTATTGAGCGTGTATTAGTGAAATGCTCAGACAAGAAACAATGCGATGCTCCCGAATCAAATAGTACTCTAGCTGGCAAGGAATGTACGAGTAGAGTACCTGTAACCACGTCTCCTGACGCCTCTGCCTGCTCGGCGGTCAAGGTGAAAGCCCGTCCTTGACCGCGACCTGTAAATGGTTGTCTCTGCTCCTGCGGCCTCTGCTGTGGCGGTCCAGAACCTCCTTGTATCTCTGCTCGCTCAGGGCAACTGTTAATCCTGTGCTGACTGGAACCGCAAATCAAGCACTGTCCCTTGGCATGGCGACAGTCCTTCTGAGTATGTCCTCCTCTACCGCAATAGCCGCAAGTTACGCCCTGTCTATGGGGGCGATGCTGTGGTACAAACGGCCGCTTCATTTGTGTCGTTCCTGCTCTGTGAACCGGTATGGCTCCTCGAGAAGGCGCGTGGGTACATGCTGGAATGACTGGGGGTCTTCTGAACTTGTTAATCAATTGCTCCTGAACTCTCGCCGCGTTGAGTACCTGTGCGAAAGTCTGCAAATCCAACGATGCAATCAACGGCAGCAACTCGAAATCTAGCCCCTGAAGGAAGCGTCTGGCCCTGGTGGCCTCTGATTTGACCATGTATGGAGCAAAGCGGCTCAAACGGTTGAACTCTGCCGTATATACGTCCACTGGGCGTCCATTCTGCTTCAAAATAATAAACTTTTCCTCCATTTCTGCCTTGGCTGTGGGAGGAAAATAATGATCTAGGAAGCACTCCTTAAACTTGCTCCATTCAATCGGCGCATCAAGTCTGCTTTCTTCCACCGACCACCATGTACGGGCTTCGTCTTCTAATTGAATCTTGATCATGTCCACTCTGTCTTCCTCTGGAACCCTGGCGGCTGTCAATAAATTCTCCATGTTTACCAGCCATTGCTCAGCCTCAAGGGGTTCAGCTAGTCCTGTGAAAGCAGCTGGGTGTAACTGTCGGAAATCTAATACGGTACCAGCCTTAGCCTGATAAGCTGGTGGAGTAGCGCCCTCGGGGGCAGTAATGAGCGCGGAGGGTCCTCCTGCGGCGGTAATTGCCCTGAGTCCCTCAGTAAGCAAATCTGTCTTCCTCTCCTGAGCTTCTGCGAGAGTGGTCAGTGCACTGAGTATTCTTTCCGTGCGGTCCTGAGAGCTGGAGTCCGAGGAGGGGTCGTTCGGGGACGTCATATCACTGGAAGATTCAAAAGGATAAGATCAGATTCAAGGATGGAAATCAAGAGTAGTGAAACAAGAATAACGTAATACAGCATAGTTAATGTTATCCCTTGATACTAAACACAGGCTCTGATACCAACTAAACCATGTCACGCCCCGCTTCCCAAAATACGGAAAACGAGGGATGACTAGGCCAGCCATGCTCCTACGGTCAAGGAATCATCCCGCCGTAGTCACACTTCGGCTTCTAGCATTACATGGTAATCAGTAAATAAAGCACAGTATTAAAGGAATCACATCACTAATTTATTACATTGAAATTCCATTGTTCACAAATTACAAATAAGAACAATAACTAACCAAGTTCAATCTCACGATCACTCTATAGAAAGCAGTAAAGGTAGGGAGTACACCATACTATATCTCTGTGAACTCGAAGGGTAGATCCGTCTCCTGTGCTGGTCCTCCCGCGGAATCTGAGCATGCATACTCAGGTCGTCAGAGCGACACAAAAACAATATTATTATAATAAGGTGAAACAGGTAATACTGGAGTATGAACAATGTAAGTAATCACTATGTCACTATACGATGCAGAATATGTTATGTGTCCCTATCGGTCTCTAGGTCATGTTTGAAATCACATAGTGGAAGGAGGATCATGTTTAACAGGAGTCTCGTACATACCCGAGACAACGGCCCATATGCCCGGGATATAACCCTGTCAGCCGGATCGCTAGATCCTATCCTACACGTATCAGTATCACGATTCGAATGATCATCCTCTAAACACGGTCCCGCTAAATACGATACTCTTTCCACTTTGATTTTTCCATTTTTCCCCAGGTTCTCACTAGTCATGACCTTGACTTAGTTGTGTACGAGTATACCAATGGCACGGTTTTGTCACTGTTCACTGTATCAATCACTGTCACGAATATTCACTTTCCATTGGTGTACTCGTCACTCCTAAACCAACATCTATCACGCACGATAATGCAATGTCCACACGCACTAATCACTGAGTATATGGCAAGGGTATGATATATGTATTGTATGCTACCAATAACTCTGTATGTTATGAATCAACATGCATGTCCTTAACTAAAATAATTTACATAAATTAATATGTTAGGAATTCAGCAAAATGATACAAGTAAGGTAAATAGAACACTTAGTCAGCAATTCATCAAAATTTGTTTCAGTTCAATCGGGATTCCGGTTTTCAAGATATAGCTGTTTCATTTTAAGTGCTCGCGGCTGGAAATTCAGTTTCAGAACTGAACGTCCGTTTCGCGACACGAATTGTACCCAGTTGGGCTCAGAATTTAGCGATGTCAAAGTTAAATGAAATTTAGGGTTTTTGATAAAGTATTCAACGCAATAGACGGATCCTCAATCTCATCTGTACGTTGAAAGTTATACACAGTTTAACCTCAGGGTGTCATTTCAGAATCTGTTCTGGACAGTTATACGTTCTGCCCTTTTAAATACAGTTTAAAATAGCAAACAGCGATGAATCGGAGTGGAATCACTTGTTTTGTTTATCCAACAGAATTATCTTTAATCTACGGTAAAGTTCTGTAACATACTACTTCAGGAAACACAGTGACACAGGTCTTGGGACAGAACACAAAAATCAGAAACGCTCTAGACTGCAGTCCAGAGTCGCACTCCGATCCAATTATCTTCATGGTTACGGAACAGAAATCATTAAATTTTTACATAAGGTTAAATTTCGTCGAGTCGGCTTCGATTTAAGCCCTCGAACATATCATTCCAATAAGTATGTAATTTACGGTGATTTATTCATTTTCAGATACGAGAAAATATTAGTTTTAACGGCATATTTGGGGGTATCGATTTTTGTCACTAACAATCGTATTTTCCAGCGAGATTCATACACAATGTTTATTATCAAATGGGACAATAGAAAATATTAGTTTCCGTCAAAATAAACTATTATTTCCATGGGAGATTAGCATCGAACACATAGGTCATGATACATATCGGTAATCGGTAAGTTTAATAACCATATGATTTAGGTTTGTAACACAACTATATTAGCATGAAGCAAGTAAATACTTGCTTGGAAACGCCTCGGGGTCGCACGGCAGCAACGATGTCGCGAACGCGCGTTGAACGCCGCGAAACAAGTTCGCGCGAGCTTGGCTCGAGACACGGGTTTGACGTCGGAGTTCCCCGGAGCCGTCAAGTGCTTGCTGGAAGCGGAGGTGGTACTCTGTGGTTGGCCTGGGACTTGCTGGGGTTGACGATATCGGCGATGGTCGCTCCGGCGATATGCACAGTGAATGCGCGGTACGGGGAGAATGTGGGTTTTTTGTGATAAAGAGAGAGAGAGCAGTGGGGACTTGGGAATTGTGGTGAGGGTGATGATGCTGAGGAGGTGAAGGTCGACGACGTGTTGGGGGTCGCCGGCATCGAGGAGGCGTGCAGGGGTGACTCGAGCTCGGTCGGGTGATGGGTTTCTGTGTGCAGAGGTGTGGGTGCAGGGGTCTCGAGTTGGTGGGGGTGGAGTCGTGGAGGGAGGAGGTTGGTGGAGGAGGCGTGAGGGATCGCTGAGGAGCTGTCGTCAGAGGTGGAGGTGGCAGTGGGTTGTTCGAGGTTGGGGGCTCGGTGGGTGTAGCGAGAGAGATGAAGAGTGAGTTGGAGAGGGAGAGTGATGAGAGGAGTTGGAGACGAGGTTGAAAAACGTGGGTGTAAATTCGCAGTAACGGGCGTGAGCAAGGGCGTGGGCTGCGGCGGAGGAACGGGATCGCGCGCGAGTTACGGGAGGTTACCGTTGGGAGTTTTGAAGAAGAGGAACAGTAGTGGGGGTCGGGTCGGGTGAGTGAGGGAAATGGTCACGGGCCGCAATGAGTGGGCTGAAGTGGGCTGGGCCGGCAATATTTGGAATTCATTTTAAATAAAGTTTTAGTGTGGGCTGAGGATTAAAACGGGCTGAGGAATTTTTTTTTTTGTAAGGAATATATTAAGAAAGTTTAGTGGGCTGAGGGAATTAAAGTTTGGGTTTAAAAAAATAATCTTGGGCTGAATAAAACTTAGGGTTTTGAATAATGGGTTAGGATTTTTTTTTTATATTGATAAAATTTTGGTTTTAATTTACTCTGCCTTTGATTTAAATCTTGGGTTTAGGCTTTGAGGGTTTGGAAAAATATAATTATTAAGCCTAACCACCAATTCAAAATATGAAGGAAAAGAAAAGAAACTACTGGAAATCAGAGAATAGGAAACTTTTATTAGAATGGAAACGGGGATTTACACAAAGGGGCTAAATAAGCAAAGTCCAAATAAGTGCTTAGCACTTTTGAACAAAAAAAGGACTGAGTAGAATAAGCCCAAATTGGCTAAGTCTCTCTGAAAAGTTTCTTACAGCTGAGCCCAAATGCTATGTTGTTGGATCTTAAATAAAAATGACCCTTAAAATTTTATTAAGTTGATCTTAGTCTCAAATAAGACTAACGCATCTTTAGTTAAAATAAATTGGGCCCAATGCTCATATATTTAAGTTGATCTTAATCTCAAACTAGATTAATGGTCCTTAAATAAAACAAACCCAAATCTAAAGTATACGGATTTGGACTGATCCGCGCCCAACGGGCGACGATATAAGCTAGTCTCCGTATACAATACACGGGCAACTAAAATAAACAAAAATACAGACGCCACGAAGCGAACTGCTGAAGCAAGAGAAAGTGGTATCGCAACGCTATAACGTAATTAACTGCAGGGGCTTACGCCTGCAGGGAAGAGCATCCCCACAATCAAAAACCCCTCACAAATGAGGGGGAATCTGATGAAGTCTGCTACAACGGTCGTGTCTGTCCAAACCTTCGATATATGGTGCCATAAATCAACTTGGTATTTTCGGAGAGGTGGATGGAGAAGTCCAAATAGCATCTACTCCTAAATTCAGGCAAGACGATCTATCATAGTTCGTCTCTGTTTTCGGCGGAGAATAGCCCTCCTCGACACTACAAGATCCACGAAGACCCCTCTCTCTTTTTCCTCCCTTCTCAACGCTCCAAAACCCGTAAATCCCTCTTTATCTCTTTCGTTTCGACCCAAACCGCTTTCTAAAACCATATCAATAAAAGTGGAGTTAACTTTAATCTTTTCTTTTAAACAATTTTTATTACCCCTGTTATGTTACATAATTTACGCTAATAATTCTAAAGATTATTCATCTCAATTATTTTTAATATGTTCACAATTTCATGCGAAATAAACATAAAACGAACCTTTTCATATAACCATGAACTTTAAAAATGACCTTTTTATCGAAAGCTAGAAATATATAACTATAGAAAATTCCCGGGGTAACGACCTACCCTACTCACATACACAATGGTTTCATAGCACGATGTGTTAGATACATGTTTGGTGGATGAATATGATGCTGAGTTTACCATACAGAAGAATGGGCTCAAGCGATCGAGGATGACCTGGCAGCAGCTCAAGTGCCAGATATTGCTTGGGTGAGAGTTGCTAAGTTGCAACTGACTGATAATGTCAGAGTTTGGTGGAAGGCTGAGGAGAGCCGTCTCGCACTACCGATAGAATGGAGAACATTCCGAGACCTATTCGATGGAAAATACTTCCCAGAGACTGCCCGCTTTGACATGGAGCAACAGTTCATCCATCTACAACAGGGCTCGATGTGGGTCAAGTCGGTGGATGAATATGATGCTGAATTTACCATACTCAGCAGGTAAGATATAGTCTCAAACTCAATTAGCTCACTTAAAACACTGCTAACACAAGGTCATAACAGGTTCGCTGCACATCTTATTCCCACTGCTGAGATCTGAGCACAATGATTTCAGCAAGGGTTGGACACTAAAATCCAAGCTGCACTCGCTACAGGGGATTTCCCCACCCATGAACTTGCTTTGAAGGTTGCCCGACGCTATGAGACAGTTGTGAAGAAGAAGAGCAGGCCACAGATTGTCGGTATGAAACGCCCTATGCACCAGATCACAGGAGGGGCCTCTTCCAGGCCAGCTTTTAACTGACCATCTCGGAGGCCAGTAGGTTCGTTCGCCAACAGCAGGACAGACTTTTGCATCTACTGCAAAAGAACAGGGCATCTTGTGAAGAACTGTCGCAGGGTGAACAACTTGTGCCTGATTTATGGGTCTTCTACTCATGCCATTGGAGCATGCCCCCAGAACCGAGGACCCAACAACCCTCCGGCTATACCGTGTAACGACTCACAATACTTGAATCTATCTCACTTCCTTCATTTGATTTTCATGAAGATCACTTCTTACTTTCTTGAAATTCATTTATATGTGTAAATCCCTAGTTCCATGTATATATTTCCGTATATTTTTCCAGAATTTTCCGAGTATTTTTGCACAATTTTATGTATTTTTATTATTTTAATTTCTATTTTTTTACCTAAAACCTAAACACTCCCCCATCTTCTTCTTCTTCCCCTTCCTTTTCTTTCCCGCCTTTTCCCTGTCTCTTCCTTCCTCGCATCCGCGCCCGCGAGACTCACGCCCACCTCCGCAACAATCGTGCCCACTATGCCAATGAATTCCCTGAGATCCCCGCCCTCGCCGCAACCACCCCGCGATCCCCTCGCCTGCCCTCCTCCCTCTCAACAACCGACCCCCTCTCTCTTCATCCCTCTCTACCTCCCCTCTCACCTTCCTCTTCCTCCGACCGTGAGGACCCCCACCTCGACCTCGTGACCACCTTCGCTCGCCTCGACCACCTCCTCCCTCATCGTCATCGCCACTACACTCGTATCAAGCTCCCCCCGAGCACCTTCACCACTTACCGACACCTTCGTCGAGATCCATCAGAACCCACGACTCCAACCCTATCGCCTTCGCCGCCTCTAACCGAGCTCCTTGCCACCATTTTCACCTCCCCCGACCTCCTCATCTCCTCGCCTAGCCCCAGCTAACGAGCCCAAGCACCACGACGAACACCCACCAGAGCCCCGACGAGCAACGCTGCCCGAGACCACCTCCGATACCACTCCCCTACGCCGCACTCGAGCCTCTCGCCATTAGCCCCCTCACCTTTCCCTTTCCTTCATCGCCTCCCTCTTCTCTAGCTAAACCTTAGCCGAGCTCCTCTCGACTTCTATACTGAGGCCTCCCCTCTGCGACACCACTGCCGCAGTTACCCATCACCTTCGACCATCACCGGATTCCTCTACCTCACCGGAGTTCCCCAGCACCATCATCGACTCAAACTCCCCACTGCGTGGTAGAGACTAGCCGAGACCCAAACCTAACCTTCGCGCTATTGTGGCTGCTCGTGTTGCTGCCGTCGTCGCCGATCGCCACATCGTTTCTTTGTCAGGCAAGTTCGAAAACTTGCTTATTCATGCTACAATTATAGTAGTTAGATCATTCGTTATTATTTAAAATTGTATGTATACATATATACCTTAATTTACCGACAAATGGTAATATACGAGCCGTAGTTGTTTAGTGGGGATGGTTTGGATACGAAGAGGGTCTAAAAACTACGTCTTGGGCCGCGAAGAGATTATAGGGACTGATTTCCGCCCTGTTGGAAAGCCATAATTTAATTCTCGTTCGAAGTGAATAAGCATCATCCCGCTCGATGAATTAACTAAACCTGGAATCTACCGTACTTGTTGTCTTGCAAAATCTATATTAATTTGAATACAACTCGTAACTTAATTTCCTAGGGCTTGTATCGAAGCCAATAGATAAAACTATAGCACCCATAGTTGAACAATAAACTTTAAGAAGTTATGACAGCGAGAACGGAGGAGATTCATGGCTCTGGACTGCAGTCCGGGGCAAGAATCTCCGTCTTTGCTTGTTTTAGAACGCACATATCTCACCGTTTAAAGGCACAAGTGTGTGGAACCATGCATGGAAGCATAGAGAATTGAATTATATTTCTAACAGTACTGGTATCATTGCATTCCAGTGTTGTTTGATATTTATAACACATTTTAAACCGTCGATGTGTTCTGCAGTTTCAAGCAGGAACAAAATGTATACCTTAGCCTTAGACAGTGCATATCTCCCTGTGTACAGCGAATATTATTGATCCGTATAATATGTTGGAAACATAATAGATAAATATAAATATTATCTAACTGTAGCGTTGCCTAATTATGATCCCAACAGGGAGTAAAACGTGTTACGAAATGGACTTCCACTTCAGAAATTGGATTTCCAGCAGTGAGCACTTAAAATGGAATAACCATAACTCGCAAACCTCATACCCGATTGACTCAAAACCAATTTTTCCGTGCGGATAATTTAATACACTGTTTATTCTTCTTATATTGTTTCGCCAAATTATGCACGTGTGATTTTATGTGATTTTTCTAATCCAACCGACACCGGTTGCTCATATGTATTCAGTGGTGCATTTACTGTATCCCCATCATGTTGCATGACTGTTATACCCTTGTAAATATTGTTCATTTGCATTGATATCCTAGTGACCGGGTTACATTACCTAGTGATAAATGTTAGTGATTGGATTGTGGCAAGTACGTTAGTGTAAAAGCGTGTTTGAATAATGGAAGTGACATGTTCTTGTATACAATCAACGGAACCAGTTAGTTATTGCATTGTCGACGCCTATGGGACATATATAAGTGTAACTATAACTGGTATGGAAGCACTTATACTAGTGTCATAGGAAATATATTGAGCACTGTCCATTTATCTTGGATACCAGTCGAGACATGCTTGACGGAGACCATGTCTCCAGTGTTCCCGTAGACTTGTCATGGAGCGACTAGTATTTAGATTTATGGTCGGTGTTTGATATAGACCGCGGGGTGTGGGGTAGTTTGAGTGTGAGTTCGATCAACAGAATCTCAGGAGTCCCATGCCGGCATTTGTAGTGATTTCGGGGTTTGTACTGATAGTGTTTCTGATTCTTACTGATCGTGATTCGGGCCCGTATTTCCTTACCCTTGGGTTGGGGATACTTCTGCGGTGGTTGATGCTCACACTTGGACTGACAATAAGTTTAGTGACTCGGACATTGAAACTTAGAGACTGATAGCTTTAGTGACATGGACATTGCATTGATTACTGATTCGATACACATGCTTTACTGTTTACCAGTACCGGTTATTTCATGCTCACGTCATTACTTTATGATTACTGCTTCACGTTCATCATCATTGCACATATTACATATATATATATATATATATATATTGCTATTGTGTCGCTCTGACGACCTGAGTATGCATGTTCAGAGTTAGAAGTGGACTTAGCTCGGATCAGGATCTGTCTTACCTCGAGGATACCACGGACATCTAGATTAGTGACGTCAGCACTATCCTTTCCGTTGACTCTATCTGGTTAGTTTTATATCTGTTTTGATAGGATTAGTGACTGCATTTCTCATTACTTGTGCTATGATTACTGATTACCATGCAATGCTAGAAGCCGAAGTGTGATTACGGCAGGATATTTCCTTGACCGTAGGAGCATGGCTGGCCTTGTCACCCCTCGTACTCCGTATTTTGGGAAGCGGGGCATGACATTGTTTTGTTGGTATCAGAGCCAGGTTGGATTTGGAATGAGATTACAGTCCAGTCTAAGGATCTCTTAATTTATATCCAGTGATATTGCTCTTCACTTCCATATAATCCTCATTACATCATTGTTCAAACTCTTGTCCTACCACTTGATCTTACTTTCAGTTATTAATCCGATACCCTATCTTAAATCTTATACCTTATACCATCTAAATATTTATTGTTTCAGGACCATGGCTTCCAACGACTCCCCTTCCACCTCCACTCTCCAGAGTCAGACCGTCAAGATTTTGGTTGTACTGCAAGGTTTGATGGAAGCCCAGGAGCGAACAAACGATCTCTTAGCTGAAGGACTAAGAAGGCAAATGGTTCAGGCACCAGCGGGAGTCCCCAATCATAGGGGAATCCCTGTTAAACAAAGCGGAGGTATGCAGATGAAGCGCCCATTTGTTCCTCAACAACAGAAGGAGCGGAGACCCCAACGTTATGGTTACAGCAAGAGGCTAGGACACC
This sequence comes from Agapanthus africanus, assembly GCA_030015575.1. Classification (NCBI taxonomy): domain Eukaryota; kingdom Viridiplantae; phylum Streptophyta; class Magnoliopsida; order Asparagales; family Amaryllidaceae; genus Agapanthus; species Agapanthus africanus. Next base: position 895,445,770 of record CM057337.1, read on the forward strand.
TTCAAAAGGACTATCGCCGGGCCAAAGGACGGTGCTTGATTTGTGGATCCGACGAGTATCTTGTCAATGGTTGCCATCGAAGGAAAGAGCTACACGGAGGAGATTCATCAACGCTCTCCACATCTGCTTGAGTAACACGATTGTTTTCGTAGTTCGAGTTTCGAGGATGGTATGGATCCAACACAGGATTTGGACTCGCTTTACGAGATCGCAGAGACCAAGATATCAACACGGAGTTATCACCCTTCTCACTTCCAATAAAGATATTGTTATTTTATCTAGTAATTTTTTCTTTTCGTTTAAACCTTGTATTTTGTTGAACCCCTTGGTTTAAATGAAAAAAATGCGTGGGTTGTGATTTATATATCGTTCCCTTACCACTCACTTCCATGCACTACTTACTGCATCATCACTCAAGTTTATGATTTTAGATTTTATCCACCTTATATTTTCCATGTGCTCCACATCTTTAGCCTATCTGATCATGACCCTCTCTTTTCAGGCCATGGCCAACCCTGGGGCAGCGCCGCCTCTTGATGAGGATACTCGGTCCTGTGTTTCTTTTGACTGCATACTAGTGAGTTCAGATGACGAAATCGATGGCCCACAGGTTATTCTCGACAACAGCGGCCCCGAGGATAAGGGTGTAGCAGACGCAACTCCAAAAGTCAATATGATCAGTCACTCTGACGATGAAGAAGAGGACCCCGAAGAAGACCCCGTAGAGGAAGATTCTGAGGAGGACCCAGTGGAAGAAAACCCAGTAGAAGAGAAACCAGAAGAGGAAGACCCTGAGGAGGACCCAGTGGAAGAGGATTCAGAAGAGACGGATCATGTGGAAGAGGACCCCGATGAGGATGCTCCTGACGAGGAAGAAGGACCAGGAGAAGGAAACCCCATGGAGGAAGAGCCCGAAAACAAGGCCCCAGCCGAGGAAGAGTCGGAGGATGAATCTCGAGTGAGGAGGAACTCGAGGCTGAAGAACCTCCAGTAGCAATCCCTGCGAGGCGCTATGAGAATGGATGCCCCCATCTTAGCGCGAGAACTTATCATAACCTGTTGAATTTCCACAATCATGACCGACGCGACTTATTTTCGTTTCTTCTGGCCAAATAAAACTATGTATAGTTTATGGCCACTTTTATCTTTCAAGTGTGCTTGGTTAAAAATTTTCTGAAAAATAAAGTTTCTGATCATGCAAATTTTCTTTGAATATTGTACCTTTAAGGTCCGCGAGATGCATTGATTGTTCCTTCTTATAATAACTTCTTTCCCTTCTTGAGTCTATCCCAATCTTGAACCTTATAGTAACCCGATCCCCAGTTTGGTGAACTATAGACTAACGCCGCATTCCCGACTTCTTTTCGATTAGGCCGTATCTTACCGCAATCCATGCCCTGGTTAGTCTACTATGCATTACTAGTATTATCTTATTATATTTAGTGACGTTTGTTATTCGAAATTCAGTTTTCCCTATTTTTGTGTTTTTCCTAAATTGTGTATTACTATCTACTTTTGTTTTACTTATTTACTTGAAATACTCTACTATTCTTAAAATTTTCAATAGTGCAAACTTACGTCGTATATCCTATTTCTAGTAAATTGTTCTTATTAATGCTTTTCGTATTATTGTCCATTTAATATGTAGTTTTGTCCTTCATGTTTTTTTTTGTTTTTTTTATTTCCTCTACTTTTAACTACAAAAAGTAGTTTCAGGTTATCTTTTACTCTATTTTTCTCTAACGTTTTATTGTTTCTTATACTGTTATCTTTCATATTCATTTCGAATGTTGGTGTTCTTTTGGTTAACTCTCAAAATTCATATCCCTTTTCCTTTGTTCATATTTATGCTAACTATCTTTTATTTTCGTATTTTCGTTTACTTGCGTATACTTGTGTTCCAATCGATTTAAATTTTCTATTTACTGTAAGTGAGTTAAGGTTATTTTGTATACTAATACATTTTATTTACTTGTACATATATTATCATTATCTCGGTATTATCTTATTTTCTTTTGATTTGTACTATCTTCGTACCTTGCATATACAGTTTAGTCTTGGTCTTTACGTTAATTGTTGATCTCTAGTTTGTTTACTAGCCACCTATATTTTCATTTTATTTTTTCTTCTGTATTTTACCGTATGAGTATTCTTAACTACTTATATAATTTCTTGATTTGTAGTTTTATTAAAGTAGTTTTGTTCTTAATGCCTATCAGCTAATCCTTCGTTATTGTTTATTATTGTCATTCTATTTTTAATTGCATTTGTATGTATATATAGTTTATCACTATTAATAGTTATGTCTTTATGTATGACTGTTCCTTTTAACTGCTCTATTTCTTATATATATAAATATTTTATTTTCATCTAGTGGCTTTTGCGTAAATCACTATATAGTAGTATTTAATTTTATTGCTTTTCGCATGGCATTTTTATAGCTTATCGTTCATTTTAATTTCGGGGAAGAAATTTTATATAAGTGGGGTATGATATAAATCCCCAGTTCCATGTATATATTTCCGTATATTTATCCAGAATTTTCCTAGTATTTTTGCACATTTTTATGTATTTTTATTATTTTAATTTCTATTTTTTTACCTAAAACCTAAACCCTCCCCCGTCTTCTTCTTCTCCTTCTTCCTTTTCTTTCCCGCCTTTTCCCCGTCTCCTCCTTCCTTGCGCCCACGAGACCCGCGTCCATCTCCGCGACGACCGTGCCCACCATGCCAATGAATTCCCTGAGATCCCCGCCCTCGCCGCAACCATCCCGCAATCCCCTCGCCTGCCCTCCTCCCTCTCAACAACCGACCCCCTTTCTCTTCATCCTTTTCTACCTCCCCTCTCACTTCCCTCCTCCTCCGACCGCGAGACCGCCACCTCGACCACCTTCGCTCACCTCGACCACCTCCTCTCTCGCCGTCATTGCCACTACACTCGTATCAAGCTTCTCCCAAGCACCATTCACCACCTATCGACACCTTCGCCGAGACCCATCAGAACTCACGACTCTAACCCTATCGCCTTCGCCGCCTCCAACCCGAGCTCCTTGCCACTATCTTCACCTCCCTCGACCTCCTCATCTCCTCGCCTAGCCCCAGCTAACGAGCCCGAGCACCACGACGACCACCCACCAGAGCCCCGACGAGCACCGCTGCCCGAGCCCCCTCCGATACCACTCCCCTACGCCGCACTCGAGCCTCTCGCCATCAGTCCCCTCACCTTTCCCTTTCCTTCATCGCCTCTCTCTTCTCTAGCTAAACCTTAGCCAAGCTCCTCTCGACTTCCACACCGAGGCCTCCCCTCTGTGACACCACTGCCGCAGTTACCCATCACCTCCGACCATCACCAGATTCCTCGACCTCACCGAAGTTCCCCAGCATCATCATTGACTCGGACTCCCCGCTGCGTGGCAGAGACTAGCCGAGCCCCAAACCTTAGCCTTCGCGCTATTGTGGCTGCTCGTGTTGCTGCCGTCGTCGTCGATCGCCACATCATCTTGTTGTCAGGCATGTTCGAAAACTTGCTTATTCATGCTACAATTATAGTAGTTAGATCATTCGTTATTATTTAAAATTGTATGCATACATATATACCGTAATTTATCGACAAATGGTAATATACGAGCCGTAGTTGTTTAGTGGTGTTGGTTTGGATATGACGAGGGTCTAAAAACTACGTCTTAAGCCGTGAAGAGATTGTAGGGACTGATTTTTCCCCTGTTGGATAGCCAGAATTTAATTCTCGTGTGAAGTGAATAAACTAAACCTGGAATCTACCGTACCTTTTGTCTTGCAAAATCTATATTAATTTGAATACAACTCGTAATTTAATTTCCTAGGGCTCGTATCGAAGCCAACAGATAAAAATACAGCACCCCATAGTTGAACTCTAAACTTTAAGATATTATGATAGAGAGAACGGAGGCGATTCATGGCTCTGGACTGCAGTCCGGGGCAAGAATCTCCGCCTTTGCTTGTTTTAGAACGCACATATCTCACCTTTTAAATGCATAAGTGTGTGGAACCATATATGGAAGCGTAGATAATTGAATTATATTTCTAACGGTACTAGTCTCATTGCATTCCAGTATCATTTGATATTTATAACACCTTTTAAACCGTCGATGTGTTCTGCAGTTTCATGCAGGAACAGAATGTATACCTTAACCTTAGACAGTGCATATCTCCCTGCGTACAGTGGATATTATTGATCCGTTTTATGCGTTGGAAACATAACAGATAAATATAAATATTATCTACCTGTAGTGTCGTCTAATTATGATCCCAACAGAGAGTAAAACGTGTTACGAAACGGACTTCCAGTTCAGAAATTAGATTTCCAGCAGTGAACACTTAAAATGGAATGACCATAACTTGCAAATATGATACCCGATTGACTCGAAACCAATTTTTCCGTGCAGATAATTTAATACACTGTTTATTATTCCTATATTGTTTTGCCAAATTATGCACGTGTGATTTTATGTGATTTTTCTAATCCAACCGACACCGGTTACTCATATGTATTCAGTGGTGCATTTACTGTATCCTCATCATGTTGCATCACTGTTATACCCTTTTAAATAGTGTTCATTTGCATCGATATCCTGGTGACCGTGTTACATTACCAAGTGATAAATGTTACTGATTGGATTGTGGCAAGTACGTTAGTGTAAAAGCGTGATTGAATAATGGAAGTGACACGTACTTGTGCACAATCAACGGAACCGGTTAATTATTGCATTGTCGACGCCTATGGGACATATATAAATGTAACTATAACCGGTATGGGATGGGTATGGAAGCACTTATACTAGTGTCATAGGTAAGACATCGAGCACTGTCCATTTATCTTGGATACCAGTCGAGACATGCTTGATGGAGACCCTGTCTCCAGTTCTCGCATAGACTTGTCATGGAGCGACTAGTATTTAGATTCATGGTCGGTGTTTGATATAGACCGCGGGGTGTGGGACAGTTTGAGTGTGCGTTCAATCAACGGAATCTCAGGAAACCCACACCGGCATATGTAGTGATTTCGGGGTTTGTACTGATAGTGTTTCTGATTCTTACTGATCGTGATTCGGGCCCGTATTCCCTTACCCCTGAGGCTTACCCTTAGGTTGGGGATACTTCTGTGGTGGTTGACGCTCACACTTGAACTGACGATAAGTTTAGTGACTCGGACATTAAGACTTAGAGACTGATAGCTATTGATTACTGATTCGATACACATGCTTTACTGTTTACCTGTACCGGCTATTTCATGCTCACGTCATTACTTTATGATTACTGCTTTACGTTCATCATCATTGCACATATTACATATTTATATATATTGCTATTGTGTCGCTCTGACGACCTGAGTATGCATGCTGAGAGTGAGAAATGGACTTAGCTCGGATCAGAATCTGTCTTACCTCGAGAATACTGCGGACATCTAGATTAGCGACATCGGCGCTATCCTTTCCGTTGATTCTATCTGGTTAGTTTTACATCTATTTTGATAGGATTAGTGACTGTATTTCTCATTACTTGTGCTATGATTACTGATTACCACGTAATGCTAGAAGCCAAAGTATGACTACGACAGGATATTTCCTTGACCGTAGGAGCATGACTGGCCTTATTACCCCTCGTATTCCGTATTTTGGGAAGCGGGCCATGACAATATGTTTCCTTGTATTTCTTTGACCATCTTTTACATTCAATGTTACTCTCTTGTCAATTAGAGTACCGACTGGTGGAGTGACGACGAAATACGACCACATTTAGTTTTTTTGTTCTGTTACCATATCCTTTTTAAGTAATTTCGAACAAATTATTTTAAGGAGGGTAGAATATAACGATCATAAAATTCCTATATTTTCGCGTATCATTTCTTTAATAAAATATTATAATTATTTATTTTTGGTATATTTTGTTTTCTAATAAATATATTATTTTATCATTTCATCTATTTTATAATTTTTCAAAGCCCAAACCCAAGCCAAGACAAATCCATTTGATTTCTTTCTTTTCTTTTTCTAAGCCCACTTTCTCTTCAAGATAGGACATATATTTAATTCTTTTTAAATATGTGCATGAACAACCTTATAGCTCATTGGTTAAGTCCTTACATTACTATTTCATAGGTCACATGTTCAAATCCCTATTCTTACAATTATTTTTTATCAATTTTTATCCCCTACAAATGATCTTTCATTTCATCTTCCTTTTAACTCCCAAAATAATTAGAATGGTTAATTTATTAGAATTATAGTGGCCATAAACTTTTTTTATATGTCACTCTTCTTTATTTTTCTCATCACACATTTCTATCATTTTACATCCCTCTCTTCATCTAGATTCATCGAAGAACATGAAGAAGTTCTCAAGAAGGTCTTGCTAGTAATACGATGGTATCGGCGGATAAATAAGCCCGGTGACAATACCGGCTTGTGTATGTAAGTCCCCTTCGTTTCTTCTCCTCCTCTTGTTGAATCATCACCATCTTGTCATGTCTCCACTGATGTCCATACCTGCTAACATCATATGTAAACTCCTTGTTTATAAAACGCACACAAAATAAATAGATAACCTAATAGTTAATTGTTTTGTAAACTTATTTACCTTCATGAATAGGATACATTTTTAACTAGTAGTGATTATCTCGTTTTATGTTTTAGTAGTTATGAAAATATGCGAATCATATCATCCTACATACCATCACATAACGCGATCGTTTATTCAAAACAAAAGAAAAGTGTTTAATAAATTTTGTGTAGAATCTTCATTAATCTTTTATATCGATTTTAGTATATATACCATGACCGATTCGTATGCTTGTCCGTATGCCTTTTACAATTTATTGCTCGCTATTTTTATTTTATTTTATTTATATTTAATTTTAAAAGAAAACGAGGTTTCAAATAAATATTATGACCTTGTCAATCTCAAATACCACCTTGAAGAAATTCCTTTACCTTCAAAATAATTTTTAGAAAATCAATCTTGACTTCTAGACATTCTAGGAAAACTAGATTATATGCTAGATAGAATTTCAGGTTTACAGTAAAAATTTCATATCAAACCGAATAACGGTTTAGGTGTTACATAGTTTTTTATTCACTATTTTTTTAAACCAGAAAACTGTCAATAAGAGTCTTCTTTGAGAGACCATAACACTGTAATTATTGATTCAAATTAAGTGTTTTCAGATATTTTGAATATCTACATCGAAATATATATATTTCTCTAGTTTTAAATTTTTATTGAAAACTGACGTAAAATATAGAAAACCGCGTTACAATATTTAGTGACGAATCTGGACAGAATCTGTCCTGATTCGCACACTGTTTTTAAATTGGACATAACTCGAACATACGATGTCCGTTCGTGACAAAATTTAGATGTGTAAATGCATAATTGATAGATCTATAATTTTAAGTATACTATATTACTTAGAAATGCATGAAACAAAGCGAATCAAGTTTGCAATACAATATATAGTTGCTGTCCAGAAATCTGAATTTCTATTTTAAACGCTGATATTAAAATGATCATAACTAGAGCTTCACGAATCCAAATCACGTGAATATTTGTGTTTTAGATAAATACATCGAAATACCTACAATTTTCTATTAATCTTCGTAACCTAAAACCTGATAAAAATTAACTCAAACTGTGTTTTAAAAATATATGACCGTGCTGAACAGATTCTGATCTATTTTGCTCGACGATACAAAAATGGGTATATCTCCCAAATCGGTAGTCGTATTTAGGCGAGACTGGAACTCACATGCGCATAACACTTAAGTCTATGTTTTCGTTTATATTCTGACTTCAAATGACTTGATTAACTAGCTGTACATATCACATATTTACAACATTATTTTTGGACGTTTCTTGTATACTTATCTCATATCATATTCTGTGATTGCTTATTTATTTTTATCTATATGACTTGTGATTAAACCATTACATGCTAGAATTGACTTGATCTTGACACGACTCAATCATGAATATTTAAACCCGATATGTACACTTGACTCGACTTGACCCGAACCATGAATACGTAATGACTTGACATGAACACTTGACATAAATACATGAACAATTGACTTGAATACTTGAACTCGACTCGATACTCGAATTGCACCTTTTATGTATTCACGGATTTGGGCAAGACTTGTAACTTTAATCACAGACTAATATACGCGGGGTGTTGGGGTAGTTTGAGTGTGAATCCAACGGAATCTCAGGAGTCCCATTACTAAAATAACATTGTTGTGGTACCGGGCTGAAACGGTATAAATAATGTTGCTGTGATACCGGGCTGAAACGGTACATCACGAATTCATGAATGAGGGCCCGTGTTTCCAAGCTCCTGAACGATAGCCTGTTGGGTTTGGAATACTTCAATAACAATTGAAGTCCCGCTATTTTGGGCCTATGATTCTTTACCCCTGGACGATAGCCTTGGATTCGAGAATACTCTTGAGATTGGTTGATATTCACACTTGAACTGACATTAGGATATATTACCTTGTAAAGACCCCTTAAGACATGGACATCCACTTTATGTTCACTATACCTATACTCCATGGCCATGTTATACTTGTTGCCATTCTGATATAGTTGACATATATTACCATGCACGCTACTATATTTGTTTACATATTCATGATTTATATCTATGCTATACCATATATCGTATTACACCCTGTATTTCATTTATATACATTCACATCCTACCTTTCTTGGGGACTTACCGAGCGCAAGTTCGCTGACAAGCATTCCACCCATTTCTTTGTGTCACGCCCCGCTTCCCAATGTACGGTAAGGAGACGCGACGGGTCCGCTACGTATTTACTCAGAAGTAAACACGCTAAACGTATCTAAGCAATATAAGGAAAAAGTACACAAGAGACATGAATGTAAATGAACATCAACTTTATTTATTAAACATTCTTTTACAGGTACAACTGAAATGTAAATACATGAATAGAAAACGATGCCTAAACAATGGCATAACTGAAATGAAAATGTACAAGTAAAGTCTAATGCTCCGGGTCTTCAGTGTACTGCTCCAAATGCTCCTGGTTGGTCTTGAGCTCAAGTGTGTCCGATCCACCAGACAACATTCCAAAGAAGAAGAGAAATATGAATGTCGTCAGCGAACAATCGCTCGGTAAGTCCTAAAGAAGGAGAAAAGTAGAATAGACAGAAAAAAGAGTATAACTAATATAATATTTGATTGTTAGGTTAACGTAGTGTTTGTAACTTGGTACAGAAGATGCCAGTGTATATGAGAGGAGTCCAACTTACACCGTGGACTTTGGTAACCCGTAGTACAAGGCTCCGTCGAAAATACCACGGAACAACGGCATGGATGTAATTACGTCTTTAGTGACCACCTCGTTCTACCTTTAACATATTCCGTACCAGTCTACCCCTTTATAAACCCCGTAATATCTTATTATATTGTTTGTTATATAGATGGACGACTTGCCGAAACCATGATATCAAAAAATGGAATGGATATAAATGGAGAGTCATGTAAATGGAGTATATCCATGGTTCGGTTCAGTCAATATAGATTGATATAGATTGAATAGACGGATTCATGGATTCATGTTGTATTATAGTTTATACTTGAATTATAATCAATTCATATTGATTGTATATTGTCCGTGACTCAAACCGAGTCAGACTTTTAAACAGAATTGAAGTCCTGTAACTGCTGCACATGGACGGCAGGATTTGTGTCTTTTTCAAAGACAATTACCATGTTGATAACACCGTTATTAGATTGTCTACCTTAAATAGGCAAGCATCCATACTCTCCGGCTTCCTGATGTTAGTTATATGTATGCCCTAGAGGCCATTACTGTACATAGGATGTATATTGTAGTGGATGCTGGGACATATATAGGGAGGAATTTCTTGCTCGACATGATAGTATGCTATCTGGTTGCTCTTTACCCTAACGTGTACACTGATTGTCTCTCTGTTACATGTTGGTAAAGCCCTTAGGATGTGTACTTGACTACCTGGACTATGATGCAGATCATACTAGTGGGGACATGGTAGTCCATAAGTACATCCTTCAAAGTCCCTAGTCGTGGGTATATCGAGACGGGGCATCGATATACCAGAGTAGACTAGCGTATACCTTCTCGACCCATACAGATGGGCGATGGATGATCCCATATCCATTGGTGTTTGACATCAGAGATGATATACGGGTGCTCAGTATAGGCTGGGTACACTGGACGGACTCGCCGAGAACTCCCAGATGGTATTATACCTTACATCAGATGGCAGTTCTCTGGTGACACTGGTACAGAGTAGTCTGTTGACCCGAGATCGTCATAGAGTCTTGTGTGGTTCCCACTGTGCTTTGATTTCCATCTTACCACGTCCAAGAGGGCATGCAAAACGGTGGTTTTTGGGTACAGTCCCGAGTCACATGGAGGCAATGAGCGATAGGAGGGGATTCGTCTCTCCCGGTATAGGGAGTTGATGTTGCGCTGTGTTCGATTGGCTATAACCGGAAATCCCTGGCCAGGGTTGCTGAGATTTACTGGTAAGTGTTACCAGTAGTTTCTCGAACTGTTATAGACCTCATATCGACACGACTTATCGAGCTATTGGGGTCTGACGTTTACCACCCCTAGGCGAGATATGCGACATATCAGACGATCAGACCGGACTGTACGGTAAGTGTTACTGGTTGGATTCACAGGAGTGTGAGCGGGCTTGCTCGTTGATCTTCTGATCGCTCAATACCCGGGTGGCCGTTACGTTTAGCAGATCGCTTGCGGCTTGTGGGTGCTTGATATGATCATCATCTGCTGCCGGCGTATTGACGAGTCTTTAGAGTCCTACACAGAGGTTTCCTGGCTCAAGCGAAACGAAATAGGAGCGCATATGAGATATGTGCGGGACCGAGAATAATGCGTGTATGTGATACCGCATTCTATTCTCGCGATGAATGTGTCGAATGGTTGTATACGATATAACCTAGTTATCGAATCGAGGATTGATTCGATAAGCCGATACATTGGATACTGGTCGGTTATATGCGATATGACCGGATCATTGAATCAAGTGTTGATTTAATGATCTAATGCATAATTATATATTTGATATATTGCTTTGCATTAACTAGTATTGGTTCACTTTAAATGGATTTTCTCACTCGCTTGTGCACATTGTATATGTGATATATTTTTTGTGCACTTGATTGTATCATGTTTGATGATACATGATTGCTAGGGTTTGTGTAAAGAGTTAAACCTTAGTTAAGTAAATGGTTAGGGTTTTTATATATTTATTCTTTCATTTATCTTTTAATTTGGATTAAAATAAATGAGAAAAGAAAAACAAAAGGGTTGCTTTCAACATGAAGCTTGTTGAAGCTTCATGAAGCTTTGACCAAAGTGACTCTTTTGTCTTCATCTCCTAAACCCTAACCATTCATTTAACCTTAGTTATTTCTCTACACATTACCATGGTTAATTTAATGATAAGAATCATTTTATTATTCTTTTCATAAAAACTTATCATAACTTCATCTTCTTCTTCTTCTTCTTCTTCTTGAAGATGAAGAAGCTTGACTTCATCAATGGTGGATTGATGAAATGAGTGAGAAATCCAATTCTAAAGTCTACCCACTTCCTATTTCTTCATCCTCTACCTCTTGCCAAGTAGTATAGGGTGTTTCCTTCACAAGTTTTCATGGCTTGGTGAAGGTGGAGCTTGATCTTGTGATGCCTCGACGTAGATCATCTTCGGCATCGTCGTCGATGACCTAGCCCGCTTTTTCTCCGATGAAGCCGACGCTAGAGCCCGGGATTTGATTTGGACAGTAAGGGGACTTCATCGCGGAGCTATGGAGGTGGAGCACCGGATCTACAAAGGTTGTATTTCCGTTTATACTTTAGTTAAGTTGTTAACTACTTGCTAGTTTCGCCTAAATTTCTAGTTAACGATCCGTAGTCTAGGGTTTCTCGGCACCGTAAATTTTGAAAATGGCATGGTTGATGCCTTGTGAGACCTCATTAGAGTGCCTAGGAACCCTACAGTGGTATCAGAGACTAGTTTGGCCTCCGTCAAGGCGTAGTGTACGGTAGCTAACTAGTGCTTATCTGCTAGCATATGATGCGATTGGATTAGGGTATTCGTACGGCGTTGTTTGGCCTCCGTCAAGGGTCGTGCGGGTGGGTTTAATTCAATCAGGAAATGACGGGTTGAACTTGACTAGCGGACTATGGGTTGTTTGGCCTCCGTCAAGGTCATAGGACGCTAGGGGTAAAATATTATCGGGAATTTCAAGTGTTGAAATTTGCAATGAGATTGCATACCTTCTATGAGATAGTTGGATCCCGATACCCGCTGAGAGTAAGAGTTACTCCTGGGAGAGTTTTACACATTACAATTAGCCGATCAAGTAGGTGTCTAGAAAGGTGTTAACGAGGTTACGCCTCTGGGAAAACGAGGTTTACTGTAATTAGGTTCGTGCGAAAGCACGGGACACCTCCCTCAAAGTACCGACACTGGCCTGGCTGAAAGATTGGCGAACTTGTAGTGTGTAATTAATCCCGGCTAGTCTTTCCTTTTAGGGTTTGAAGGAAGATTTGATAAAAACAGTGGGAGCCATCCTGATTAGATAAAATAATAACCAATCTATTCTTGCAAGAGCGCACGCTGAGTGTTTTCTTCTCTCTCTCTCCTGGTAGCAACCATATCACGCCTTAATCAAGATAATAATACGGAATATTGACCGAACCCGCTTGTTATACTGAGCTGGGGAACATTGGTCCCGCTCCAACTTATAATTGTTATAAGACAGAGCAGGAAATAGGGGATTACCAGAATTCCCGTGCCACCCAAACGAAGAGAGTGCATGCTGATGCATCATCTTCGGGTGTGTTCATTACAAAGAACTGTTTCTCTGTATCCTCTACGTCCTGGGTATGTGATACCAGATCAGGATCCCAGATATGTAATCTGTTACATAGGGCTACAGAAATATAGAGAACTGAGAACGGGTGATAAGTTTCATGAGGCAGAAAACGGGGCAAGAGTTGCAGCCAAGTCTGTTGGTCACTGTAACCCTGTATTACCAATACATTGATTCTGAACAAATGTTATTAGATACCGAACCTGATATACAAAATCATATCAGTCTCTTTATTTTGTAAAGAAATGATAAAATTTTGTATTGTTGGATAATGTTTTGAACATTTCCTATATCAAAAGTTGATCGGTTCAGGCACGTTATCTAAAAGCATTAATGTTCTAAATCAAACTACAGTTCTTAGTATACGGAACACACACAAGAGGAAGAGTTCAGAAATGAACGAATCCTTCTTGAGGCATTGTAGACTAGGTCATATCAATGCGACCCGACTGGCTGAAGTTACATTTAGATGCATATTTAAATTAGTTTGAATTTACATCTTATGAAACTTGTGAGTCATGTCACAAAGATAAAATGACCTCAGCTCTGTTTATTGGAAACAGAGAAAGAGTTAGTAAACTCTTGGGATGATACATGTTGATGTATGTAAGGTCCCCTGTCTACATATGCCAGGACCGGTTCTTTATACTTCATTAAATTCTCTGATGATCTCTTTTGATTCAGACATATGTTCCTGTTGAAACACAAGTCTGAACCTTTTGAGATATTCACAGAATATAAGTTAGAAGTAGAGAACCAATACGGGTATAAGTATTATGTCCTTTGATGAGATCAAGGAGGAGAATACTTGAGCACGGAATTCCTGGACTATTCTAAAGGGGAATGAGATTCTCTCTCAGCATTACTCCTCCGTATACACCATAGTACGATGGTATATCGGGGCGGAGCAATTGCACCCTATCTGATAAGGTGTGCTCTATGATGAGTACTACTGAGTTACCTATTTCCTTTTGGGAGTTATGCACTTGAGAAGCTGCATACCTATTGAATAGGGTTCCAATCAAATCAGTTGCCTACCATTTCATATGTGATATGGAAAGGGAAGAGCCCATGTCTTAAGCTAGTTAAGATTTGGGGTTGACCGGCCTATGTCTGAAAGCAAAATCCGGACAAGCTCGAGGCAAAGTCTGTAATGTAGAACTGGAAAGGTTCCAGCTATACAAACTGCAGCTGATGATTTGATAGAACCAAAGGATTCAGTAGAGACCAACGAACCTCAGCCTCTCCGCCGATCTAGTAGGGTTCCTCACCCACCTGAGAGATACTTCGGTTACTCTATGACGGTGGGAGCGAGGATTACATCATGAGATGATGACCCAACTAGTTTCGAGCTGGCCATCAGGAGTGGGACTCTGTAAGAATGGCTGGATGCTTAGCGATCTGAGATAGAATCCATGTACACCAACAAAGTATGGACTTTGGTTGCTATATCTGAAGGGTTAAATTCCCATTAGGAGCAAGTATATCTTGAGAAGATTACTTGGTGTAGATGGAAAAGTTGAGACTTTCAAAGCTAGACCTGTTAAAGCTTTTCGTCATCGACCAGGCCTGGATAATGATGAAACCTTTTCAAGTGGCTATGCTTAAGTCCATCCAGATCCTACTTGCCACGGCTACATACCATGACTACGATATCTGGCGGTTGGGTGCCATGACTGCTTTTCTAAATGATGTTTTGGAAGAGAGGTCTATAAGTACACAGCCAGAGGGCTTCGTAGACAGTGGGAGCAGCGGAAACGTGTACAAGATGCTTTATAAGATAAAGCAGGTATCGCGGAGTTGGAACATCTGTTTTGATGAAGTAGTCAAAGAGTTTGACATCATCAAAATGGTAGATGAATCTTGTATAAACAAAAAGGTAGTAGGGAGTATGGTGCTGATCCTCGTAGAGTACGTGGATGACATACTCTTGATAAGAAAGGAGTTTCCTATGCTACGCTCGAACAATCTCCGTTTATCACAATGATTCTCCACATAGGATCAAAGTGATACCTCCTAAATCCTGGGTTTTGGATCTATGAGATAGATCTAAATGGATGTAAGGATACTCACTAGTTGTAGTGAGATGGTATCAATCGATCCTGGGGAGAATCACTGGAAGTGTTCCAGGATGATAAGGACGACTGAATGTCAGTCACAGGCATTGTCTTTACCCTCAGTAAAGGGACGGTATGTTGGAAGAGTTCCAAGCTAGATACCGTGGCTAACTAGACGATAAAGGCTCGATACATCGCTACTTAAGATGCTACCAAAGAGGCAGTCTGGATGTATATTGTTCATGAGATGAACTTAGTTCCTCCCATTGTGTGACAATGGAGTTGTGGCTTATGCCAAGGAACGTCCGTCCCATCAGTGATCCAGACATATTCTAAGGCAGTATCACCTGATCATGGAGATAGTTGATCTCCAGGGTGATCAAGGTTAGGAGAGTTGACTTAGAGGACAACACAGCGGATCCACTCACAAAGGCCTTTTCCCAGAGAGAGACTTTTATGGGATGGTTGAGTATGAGATACTGCAACCACTGCTACAGATGGCCCTAGTGCAAGTGGGAGATTGTTAGTTATTTGTATGCCCTAGAGGCCATTACTGTACATAGGATGTATATTGTAGTGGATGCTGGGACATATATAGGGAGGACTTTCTTGCTCGACATGATAGTATGCTATCTGGTTGCTCTTTATCTTAATGTGTACACTGATTGTCTCTCTGTTACATGTTGGTAAAGCCCTTAGGATGTGTACTTGACTACCTGGACTATGATGCGGATCATACTAGTGGGGACATGGTAGTCCATAAGTACATCCTTCAAAGTCCCTAGTCATGGGTATATCGAGACGGGGCATCGATATACCAGAGTAGACTAGCGTATATCTTCTCGACCCATACAGATGGGCGATGGATGATCCCATATCCATTGGTGTTTGACATCAGAGATGATATACGGGTGCTCAGTATAGACTGGGTACACTGGACGGACTCGCCGAGAACTCCCAGATGGTATTATACCTTACGTCAGATGGCAGTTCTCTGGTGACACTGGTACAGAGTAGTCTGTTGACCCGAGATCGTCATAGAGTCTTGTGTGGTTCCCACTGTGCTTTGATTTCCATCTTACCACGTCCAAGAAGGCGTGCAAAACGGTGGTTTTTGGGTACAGTCCCGAGTCACATGGAGGCAATGAGCGATAGGAGGGGATTCGTCTCTCCCGGTATAGGGAGTTGATGTTGCGCTGTGTTCGATTGGCTATAACCGGAAATCCCTGGCCAGGGTTGCTGAGATTTACTGGTAAGTGTTACCAGTAGTTTCTCGAACTGTTATAGACCTCATATCGACACGACTTATCGAGCTATTGGGGTCTGACGTTTACCACCCCTAGGCGAGATATGCGACATATCAGACGATCAGACCGGACTGTATGGTAAGTGTTACTGGTTGGATTCACAGGAGTGTGAGCGGGCTTGCTCGTTGATCTTTTGATCGCTCAATACCCGGGTGGCCGTTACGTTTAACAGACCGCTTGCGGCTTGTGGGTACTTGATATGATCATCATCTGCTGCCGGCGTATTGACGAGTCTTTAGAGTCCTACACAGAGGTTTCCTGGCTCAAGCGAAACGAAATAGGAGCGCATATGAGATATATGCGGGACCGAGAATAATGCGTGTATGTGATACCGCATTCTATTCTCGTGATGAATGTGTCGAATGGTTGTATACGATATAACCTAGTTATCGAATCGAGGATTGATACGATAAGCCGATACATTGGATACTGGTCGGTTATATGCGATATGACCGGATCATTGAATCAAGTGTTGATTTAATGATCTAATGCATAATTATATATTTGATATATTGCTTTGCATTAACTAGTATTGGTTCACTTTAAATGGATTTTCTCACTCGCTTGTGCACATTGTATATGTGATATATTTTTTGTGCACTTGATTGTATCATGTTTGATGATACATGATTGCTAGGGTTTGTGTAAAGAGTTAAACCTTAGTTAAGTAAATGGTTAGGGTTTTTATATATTTATTCTTTCATTTATCTTTTAATTTGGATTAAAATAAATGAGAAAAGAAAAACAAAAGGGTTGCTTTCAACATGAAGCTTGTTGAAGCTTCATGAAGCTTTGACCAAAGTGACTCTTTTGTCTTCATCTCCTAAACCCTAACCATTCATTTAACCTTAGTTATTTCTCTACACATTACCATGGTTAATTTAATGATAAGAATCATTTTATTATTCTTTTCATAAAAACTTATCATAACTTCATCATCTTCTTCTTCTTCTTCTTCTTGAAGATGAAGAAGCTTGACTTCATCAATGGTGGATTGATGAAATGAGTGAGAAATCCAATTCTAAAGTCTACCCACTTCCTATTTCTTCATCCTCTACCTCTTGCCAAGTAGTATAGGGTGTTTCCTTCACAAGTTTTCATGGCTTGGTGAAGGTGGAGCTTGATCTTGTGATGCCTCGACGTAGATCATCTTCGGCATCGTCGTCGATGACCTAACCCGCTTTTTCTCCGATGAAGCCGACGCTAGAGCCCGGGATTTGATTTGGACAGCAAGGGGACTTCATCGCGGAGCTATGGAGGTGGAGCACCGGATCTACAAAGGTTGTATTTCCGTTTATACTTTAGTTAAGTTGTTAACTACTTGCTAGTTTCGCCAAAATTTCTAGTTAACGATCCGTAGTCTAGGGTTTCTCGGCACCGTAAATTTTGAAAATGGCATGGTTGATGCCTTGTGAGACCTCATTAGAGTGCCTAGGAACCCTACACCTGAGGCTCAAGAGAACCAGTCCCGCTTAAACCTATATTTACTAGGGTCCTTATCGTAATTTAGTATAACTTGAAGGGGGTTTATGTAAAAATAGATTTGGTATAATTTCAAAATACACCTCAAGTATTTTATTATCGTCTTTAGGGTTTTTAAAGATATATATTTTATAAAAGTGAAGTTTCTAGTGAGTAGAACCTAGTTTCCATAGAATAAGGTATTATATTGAAATATTGGTATTGTTTTGTATTTGGATGGTATTTTCATGTGATGGTGATTCCTTTGATTTAGAAAACTTGGAATATTTATATAATTAAAATAGATATTTTGATAATAGATATATATGTATTTAATGATGTAGAAATCTCATTTTCTAAAGAAAAATGCATAAAAAATTCCATCGAGATCGAATGCTCCTTTCGGAGGTCTGCATCTCACTCTACTAGGCCCGAGAATGTGCGATAACCCGCACCATCCTGATCAGAGTCCCCAAAATGGGTTGTAGAGGCGTAATTGCAAGGAATTGATTAATACATCTTTTTAATAGAAATGATTTTGTAAGTTGATGGTATTTATTTGTAAAGTAGTGTTATCCAATGAATATATTCCCAAAACTTCATCGTGCTATGTCCAAGATGTGTGTTGTGATGAGGTAGGTCATTAACTCGTGAGTTATCTAAAGGTAATACAAGTTTTATGTTGTTTCATGTCGTAAATGAAGTATGTGATATTTTATCGTAAAAATACAATAAAAATTGAATAAAATAATATTTTGAGATGAAACTTCTTTTAATAGGTTTGTTTATGTTTGTTAAACATTATATGATAGTATGAAATTTTATTGATTAAGAAAAGTAGAGTTTTATAAAAAAATGAATCGGAAGTCGGATTAACTCCGCTTCCGTCGGGTTTTTAGAAATGAACGTTTTAAAGTAGAAGAAAAGAGGGGGGGGAGAGGACTTACTGGCTTTAAGGAAATGGGAGAGGTAGGAGAAGGTTTAGGGATCGTCGGGACGTCGTTTCCTCACCGGAAACTCCTTGGAACGTCGCCGGAACTTCGCCTTTCGCTAACTCTACTTGCACACTAAAGAGACTTGAGAATTTTGGAGAGTTTTGACAGGGAATTTCTGAGTGAGGAGGGATGAAATATGGTGTGGTATTTATAGGGAAAATTAGGGTTTAGAGGGTGGAAGAATGCATTAAAAATTGCATTAAAAATGGGATTAAATGGTGTTTTATTGCTCTCTAGATGAATGCAGAGAAAATAAACAATGTGGGGTTAGTGGGGTAGCTGAAGAGGTGCTCGGGTGAAAAGATGGGGACCATTGCCAACAGGGGACCCGGCGGTGCCAGTTTTTGCTACGGTTTCGCCGGTCGGAAACCTGTGGGGGAGCTCCATATTTGTGCCACGTGTCCCCGTCGTCTCATATACCCCAGTGCACGTATTTGTTTATTCTGCGTCTCTTCAGTTTACGTGTAGTGCACGTGTAAATCCTTGGGCTTCTAAAAGATTAAAAGAAAAATTAAAAAAAAAGTTGATGTGGCTGGAGGGATTCGATCACAAGGGCTACGTCACAGCAATGCAAGGCTTTACCAATGTTCTATAAGTACTTTCTTGCCGTTCAAAAGTAAAACAAATGCTTATAGTGTACATAGTATTGTAAATACCCCAATTGTACATTAACTTTTAAACAATTTCTGTACATTGAAATTGGAGTTGTTATACTTTGTTTCCTTGGAATGTTCGCCAAATAATCTAGAGATCGAGCTAAGTCAGGAGGATTACTCTCAGCTTGCGGAGCATACCGACTAGTAGTTCTGTAACGACTCTGTTTTTAATGTACATAAATTTGTTTAAAGTTAAAGTACTAAATAGAGTATTTGCAACCCGAGTATGCTATAAATATTTAATTTGTTTTAGAACAGCAAGAAAACACTTGTAGCTCATTGGTAAAGCCTTGCACACCGCTGTGACATAGACTCTGTGTTCGAATCCTATCAGCCACATATTATTTTTAATGAATTTTCTTTTAAACTTTTCAGAAACCCAAAAGTTTACACGTGTAATACACGTAAAAATGAAAACACTAAAATCAAACATGTGGAAATTGATATATGAGCAGACACCAACACGTGGCAAGAATCCAGATCCCAACCCCACCCATCGACCGGCGAGATGAGCCAAATGGCCGGTGCCGCCGGGCCCCCCCCCCGTGGCGAATGATCTCAAATTTCCCTCAACACCCATTGGCCTCCCCTCACTACTCCTCTTCTGTTTGTTTTTCCTGCATTATCCAAAGGATTAAAAATCACCATTAAACTAATGTTTTAATGCATTTTAATTCTCATTTTTAATTCCCTAAACCCTAATTTTATTCTATAAATACCACCCCACACTCTAGCCCTTTCTATTCTGAAATCCATTATCAAAACACTCAAATTCTTCCAAGTCAAATAAGTGTACAAGTGGAGTTAGCCCAAGGTCACATTCCGGCGACGATTCGGAACAATTCTGGCGACACCGCGACTCCACGAAACTTCCATCTTGTTCCCATACCTCTCCTCTCTTTTTTCATCCAGTAAGTCCCTTCTCTTCTCTCCTTTTCACCTCTCAAAAAGTTCTCTTTTCAAAACTCGTCGAAAGTGGAGTTATTCCGACATCCAGTTCTAATTTGTTAAAAAACCCAATTTTTCTTAATAACAAATCAACCATTTCTTTATATATTGTTTAGCAACCATAAACCAACATTGAGAACAAGTTTCAATTTAAAATACTATGCTATGCCACTTTTATTTCACTTTTAC
The DNA here is from genome assembly GCA_030015575.1 of Agapanthus africanus. Lineage (NCBI taxonomy): Eukaryota > Viridiplantae > Streptophyta > Magnoliopsida > Asparagales > Amaryllidaceae > Agapanthus > Agapanthus africanus. The sequence goes on from CM057337.1 coordinate 895,466,334, forward strand.
GGTTAAATACCATAAACTTTCTATTCGATAACTTTCATCATATATGCTCATATTACCTTTAGAAAACTCACGAGGTAATGACCTAGCTCATCACAACACTCATCATGACATAGCACGATGGCTTTTGGAACAATATTTTGTGGGATAAGTGCAATTTTACTATAAAATACCTTAAACTAATAAAACCGTATTCTTTAATATTGTTTTAATTAAATTCCTTGCAATTAAGCCTCTACAACCCATTTTGGGGAACCCGATTTGGATGGTGCGGATTATCGCACATCCTTAGGACTAGTAGAGCGAGATGCAGACCACCTCACGGAGCATCCGATCTCGATGGAATTTTTAATACAATTTTTAAGAATAATGTGATTTTCTATTTAATAAATAAATTCTATTTTTTAATAATTATATATATATATTATCAAAATATATATTTTAAATATATATAATTTCATGTTTTCTAAACAAAAGAATCACAAATTTCATGAATATATCATCACAAATTCATACTATTCCAATTTACACTAAAACACCCTATACTATTCAATCTAGGTTTATAATCATTAGAATACTTCACTTTTAAAAATTACATCCATGAAAACCCTAAATATGATAAATAAATGCTTGAGGTTTATTTTGAAAGTATATCAAAACTATTTTTCATAAAACCCCTCAAGTTTATTAATTTACAATAAGGACCCTCGGAAATATAGGTTTAAGCGGGACCAATTCTCTTGAGCCTCAGGGAGACGGAGAAAGTGGGTGTTTGCCTATTTAAGACAGGAAATTAAAACGGGTTATCAATGATAATTGTCTTGGAAAAAGTCTTAAATCCTGCTATCCATGTGCAGCAGTTACCGATAACTCCAAAACCTAATTCGGGAATCAAATTATGTTTAAGTGTCTGACTCAGACAGAGTCTCAGTCTAAGTTGAAAACAATTCATATATGAATACAATTCAAATATAACTCTAATACATCATGAATCTATATATACTGAATACTATCAAATATCAACATGACTTGAAATGACCGAACCATGGATATACATTGATTTGATCACATGACTATCCGTTTACATCCTTATCCGTTTACATGAGCAATTGATATCATGGTTTCGGTAAGTCTTACAGCTATAAACAATACAATAAACATTACGGGGGTTTTTAAGGGGTAGATTGGTATGGAATGTGTTAAAAGTGGCACGATGATGGTCACTTTAATACACCTAACCTGAATTTCCGTTGCTGTTGTCCCGTGGCTTAACGGTTCCTTGTGATCCGTATACCTTAGTCCACGGAATAATTGGACTCCTCTCGTATACACTGGCATATTCTGCACCAAGCTACAAACAACAGCGTTAACATAACAATCATACAATATAACATATATATTCTCTTTACCTGTTCAGTCTATTTCTATCTCTCTTTGGGACTTTCCGAGCGATTGTTCGCTGACGACATTCCTTTTCTATTTTTTCTTTGGAATGTTGTCAGGAGGACCCGACTCTCTAAAGATCGAGCCCAGCTCAGAAGACTTGGATCAGTTCATCGAGGACCCAAAGCTCTAGACACTTGTATAAACTTTTACTTTCAGTTCATGCCATTATTTAGGCATTGCTTTCCACATTGTATTTGCTTTTCAGTTGTATTGTAAAGAATGTTTAATACATAAAAAGTTGCTGTTCATTTACATCTTATGTCTTTCTTATGTATATTTATATTGCTTATTTACGCTTAACGTTTTTACTTCTAAGTAAATATGTCGCGGGCCTCGTTATGTCTCTTTATCCGTACACCGGGAAGCGGAGCATGACAAGTTCTTTCTTTTCAGCTTTTACTTCCAGTATGCCACTTGTTTAGGCACTTTCTTTTATATATTTTTGTTTTCAGACATCATGTATGCAGTTTGAAACTTGTGAAAGTTGGGAATGTAAATATATAAAGTTGGATTTTCATTATCATGTCTATTTTTGTCATTTTATATTACTTATATACGCTTAGCGTATTTGTTTCGAGAAAGAACCTTCTCGGAATAAATACGTCGCGAGCTTGTCACATGTCGTTACCGCTCTTTTGGGAAGCGGGGCGTGACAGACCAGCGATCCAAGCTCCTCCTACCCGGTTAGCTCTACCAGCTCCAGCTCCCTGCACCTAGACCACTCAACCCCATGCTGAGTGTTTAACCAGGCACAGAGGAAAGTGCCGCGATGCCAAGCATTCACCATGTCGGTCGAAGAGGCTGAAGCTACGGGTCAGGTTATTACTGGTAAATCTCTTCCCTATTCTCTTTCAAGTCCTTTCAATTCATAGTCATCTTATATCTGTTATACCTAAACCTATCACACACGACTTAGGTACAATCTTAGTAGCCTCCCTACCTGCTCTAGCGCTCTTCAACACCGGGGCATCACATTGCTTTATGTTGCAATGGTTCGTCCGAACTCATGCGATCCCGGTTAAATCGCTCGTATCCAGCTGGAATGTTAGTTCAGGGAAAGGCGTTCTAAAAGCAACTTTGGGATACAATCTGTGTCCAGTGGTCGTCTGCAGTCGAGAATTCTATGTGGACTTCAAGGTGCCAGACATACTGAACTTTGACGTAGTCTTGGGAATGGACTGGCTGGGAACTTTCTTCGCTACCATCGACTGTCACCAAAGGAGGGTAGTGTTCGAAATACCAGATCACCCAGTGTTCTATTTCAAGAGTGAAGACGGAAACTTGGAACCTAGCGTCTACAGAGAAAAACCAAAGAAGGCAGAGATTGCAATATTGCAAGTGGAAGGATTGAAACCAGAGGTAGTTCGAGAGCTTGAGAATGTATTCCCAAAAGATATATCAGGTTTACCTCCCGATCGAGCTCTTGAATTCAGCATTGATTTACAACCCAGCGCACAACTAGTAATAAAAGCTCCATACCGATTAAGTTCGGAGGGATAGAAAGAGATCCACATTCAGTTGGACGAACTTCTAAAGAAAGGTTAGATTCGTTCCAGTACTTCAAGCCGGGGATCTCCGGTGCTACTGGTGAAGAAGAAGGAAGAATCCTACAGGATGTGCGTGGATTATCGAGCACTGAACGAGGTGACAATTTAGAACAAGTATCTACTACCCCACTTAACTGAACGATCAGTTAAGTGGATCTTGTGTCTTTTCAAAGCTAGATCTTCGTTCGGGTTACCATCAGGTGAAGGTCAAAGAGTCCGACATTCTGAAGATGGCATTTAGGACTCGTTATGGTCATTATGAATATCTCGTAATGCCATTTAGAGTGACCAATGCACCTGGCATATTTATGAACTTGATGAATCAAGTTTTCCGAGAGTACCTAGACATGTTTGTTTTCATTTTCATCGACGACATCCTGGTGTATTCAAAGAATCGGAAAGAGCATGCCGATTACTTACGGATTGTCCTCGAGACATTGCGACAACATCAGCTCTACGCCAAATACAGTAAGTGTGAATTTTGGCTAGATCAAGTCGGATTTCTCGGACATATTGTTTTAAGCGAAGGAATCTCTGTGGATCCAGCTAAGATGTCAGCTGTCAGCGAGTGCCTGACACTAAAGACGATGAAAGATATACGAAGTTTCTTGGGCTTAGCAGAATACTACCGACGATTCATCAAAGGATTCTCAGAAATCACAGCACCCCTGACCAAGCTCACACGTAAATACGAAGCATTCGTGTGGTCAGAAACATGTGAAAAGGCTTTTGTAGAACTCAAGTCGAGGTTAACCTCTGCACCAATTCTTGTAATACCGGATCAATCTGGCGGATTCGTTGTGCATTGTGATGCGTCCGGTAAAGGATTCGGATGTGTTCTACACCAGCATGGAAAAGTTGTGCCTTTTGCATCAAGACAATTAAAGGTACACGAACGCAACTATCCAACACATGATCTAGAATTGGCAGCCGTCATCTTCGCACCCAAGATTTGGCACCACTATCTGTAAGGAGAACGAGTGGATATATACACTGACCACAAAAGTCTGAAGTATGTATTTACTCAGAAGGAACTCAACATGTGGCAGAGAAAATGGTTAGAACTCATGGCAGACTTTGACATCAACCTACAGTATTATCCTGGTAAGGTGAACATAGTTCCTGATACTCGTAGTTGCCAGTCATTAGCAATGAACCTCACCGCTCAGTGGAGACTATAACAAGAATTGCATGGATTGGAGATTGAAGTAGTTGTGCCAGGTAACGCTTCATATTTAATGAACTTACAAGTCCAGTCCACTCTTGTAAATCAGATCAAGGCGGCTCAAGCAAATGATGCTAAGCTACAAAAGATCCGAGAAGAAGTAGAAAGTGGACTACAAACTGACTTCATCATCCACGAAGATAGATCCTTGCGATATGGAAGCCGTTTATGTGAACCAGTTGGCTCTGTTCGAGAAGAGTTGATGAAAGAAGCTCACAGCTCTCCGTATTCGGTACATCCCGGCGGTACGAAGTTGTACAAGGATCTACAGCAACACTACTGGTGGTATGGAATGAAGCGCGGAGTAGTAAGGAGCGTGGCCAAGTATTTAGTGTGTCAGCAAGTGAAGGCTGAATATCACAGAACTGCTGGTCTATTTCGTTCGTTACCAATTTCAGAATGAAAATGGCAGCACATTACCATGGACTTCGTGACTGCTCTCCCTCACAGCACGAAGGGTAACGACACAATTTGGGTTATTGTGGATCGACTCACTAAGTCGGCTCACTTTAGTCCACATTTTCAATAAAAACAAATTAAGAAAACTATAGTTTTTTAAAAAAGAAAGATTAAAATTGTTAATAAAATACCACCAAGTTTCCAAAAGTAGTAGTTTTCACAAAAATACCAAAACTTTTAAAAAGGCTAAGTTTCATCACCAAAAATACCATTTAAATTAAAATCCATGTTCATGAAAACCCTAAATATTATAAATCACCCTCGAGATTTATTTTTAAACTATATTAAAGTATTTTTCATAAAAACCCCTCGAGATATGCAAAACAATATTTTAATGACTCTAGTTTAATATAGGTTTAAGCGGGACCAATTCTCTTGAGCCCAAGAGAGCCGGAGAAAGTGAATACTTGTCTATTCAGGTTAGACAACTTAACGGAGTTATCAATGGCAATTGTCTTGAAAAAAGACACAAATTCTACCGTCCATGTGCAGCAGTTGCCGATTTCTCCGGAAAATAAGATTTTAACAATTTACATCAATTCACATAAAAAGACATGAACTCAAATCCAAACTCAAAATCTAAAATTGAACTCGAACTCGAATACAAACTCGAACTATAATCTAAACTTGAATATGAACTCGAACCCAAACTACTCGAACCAACTTTACTCGAACCAAGATTACAATTGTCATGACTTGCATATTACTCGACTCACTCGAATACATTCTACACCCTTTGCAATCTATGGTTTCGATCAAGACATGTTAATCAATCAATCAAACCAATTAAGTATATTAACCAGTTATAATATATTATACTCGGGGTGCTTGGGATAGTTTCTTGCGTGAATCCAACGGAGTTTCAGGAGTCCCGTATTAACCTCTTTTTTATTTTACTCGAATATCAGTCGGGTTGACTCATCCATAGCCTAGATCCCCGATACTAACACATGAAATGGGCCCGTATTTCCTTACTCCTGTGGCCCCACACTTGAGCTCGTAAATACTTTTACGGCTGCGTTGACATTCACACTTGGAACTTAACGTTATCTTAGTGACCATACAGAGACCTATAGTATATATTTAACCATGATCATATACTCTTACTCGTCATATATATATATATTCTACACTTGTCATTTTCTTTACTCTTACCTATCTTTGAGTCTTACCGAGCACTAGTTCGCTGACGGGCATTCCACCCACTTTTCTTCTCTTGGAATGTTCGTCAGATACGGTCGAGACGGAGGAGGTTGAAACTACAGAGGAGGAGTACAACTTGATCGCTACTCAGGGCTCGCTTAGCTTCACTTTTTCTTCAGTTTATGTATACCACTTGTTTAGGTATTTTCCTTATTGTATTTACTTTTCAGCATAAACTCTTGTATTTGTAAATATTGGAAGTTGAATGTAAATACAGATATTTGTTGAAAAATTTTACAGTCTCAATTTATTCTTACATTGTGCATTATTGTTTCAATACGCTTAATATATTTATTTAGGGAATGATCTTCTCTGGATAAATATACCGCGGGCTTGCCACGTCACCGTTTCCATCTATTGGGAAGCAGGGCGTGACATTATCTCTTTCGTTTCGACCCAAACCGCTTTCTAAAATCATATCGACAAAATTAGAGTTAACTTCTAATCTTTTCTTTTAAACAATTTTTATCACCCTTTTATTTTACGTAATTCACGCTAATATTTCTAAAGATTATTCATCTCAATTATTTTTAATGTGTTCACAATTTCATGCGAAATAAACATAAAACGAAAATTTTCATATAAATATAATGACCTTTAAAAGTAACCTTTTTATCAAAACGTAGAAATATATAACTATAGAAAATTCACGGGGTAACGACCTACCCCACTCACATACATAATGGTTTCATAGCACGATATGTTAGATACATGTTTAATTTGAAGAATTCGATTTATATTAAAATATCATTACTTTTACAAAATGATTTTTAATCGTTATTTTTAAATCCTTTGCAATTACGCCTCTACAACCTTTTCAGAGGAACTCATTTACGGATGGTGCGGATTATCGCACGTCCTTGGGATAGTAGAGTGGGATACAAAACTTCTCACGGAGAATTCGGTCTCGAAAGGAAATAAAAATATGATTTTTAAAGAATACGACTTTTTAACAAATTAAATCATTTGAAAATTTTAATAAATCACAAATCCGTATTTTTCTATGAAAACTAATTTTTGAAAAAATATATTATTAAAATGAAAAATTAAAATTACACAAAAATACCGCCATGTTTCCAAAAGTATAGTTTCCCCAAAAATAACATAAACTTTTAAAAGCCAGGTTTCATCACAAAAATACTATTAAAACTAAAATACATTTTTATAAAAACTCTTATCCTCGATGCTTATTTTTAAAACAATATTATAGCATTTTTCATAGAACCCCTCGAGAAATGCAAACAATGTAAATATGATGTAAATAGCTAGAATAAATCTTTAAGAACCCTAGATTAATATAGGTTTAAACGGTATCATTTCTCTTGAGCCCCAGAGAGCCGGAGAAAGTGAATGCTTGTCTATTTAGATTAAACAACACTGCAAATTAAAAGAGTTATCAATGGCAGTTGTCTTGGAAAAAAACACAAATCCTGCCGTCCATGTGCAGTGGTTGTCCGATTATTTCCGAACTTAAGAATTTCAAAAGTTAAATCCATTCATAAGATATTGAATATAATCTGAATACAAACTCCACTCGAATCCAACTCAAATCCAAACTTGACCACTTGACCTTGAACTTGAATGTTTGATCTTGAACTTGAACACCTGATCTTGAACTGGAACACTTGAACTTGAATATCCAAACTTGAACTTGAACATTTGACTTGACTTGACCGAACCATGAATATATCTTGACATGAACTTGACATGAATACCTGAATAAATGATTGCAACTTGAACATGAATTTGTACTCTTTATATTCATGGATTTGGCCAAGACCTGTAAACTTGAACTATACACTACAATACACGGGGATAAAGGGTAGATTGGTATGGAACGTATATCATTGCATGAGAGGTCACTTTAAAAGACACTTACATGAATTCACATGCCGTTGTCCCGTAGGTTATGACGGGGCCTTGTACTACATGTCACTATAGTCCACGGGATAAATTGGACTCCTTTCGTATACATGAATACTTTCTTTACCAAATTACAAATAACCATGTTAAAATAACTATCTTATATTTGTAAATGATCATGCTTAGATATTCTTATATACAACCTTACATGTTCATATTTACTTGGTTTCTATTCACTTTATACACTATTCAGTCATCTTTATTTACTTCTCTTAGGGACTTCCGCTGACGGCATTTCTCTTTGTTTCTTTTCCTTGGAATGTTCGTTAGGGGCACCGGACTCTGAGAAGATAGAGCCGAGCTAGAAGGACTTGGAGCAGTTCGCTACCCATCCTGACTACTAGTTCATTTTCTGCACTTACTTGATGTATGTCATTATTTAGGCATTTTTAAATCATTGTATCTTTTTATTTCCGACAGTTGTATTTGAAATTTGAATGTAAATAAAGTTGCTGTTTAATTTTATTACTCTTATTATTCTTGCACATTATTATATTACTTATTTACGCTTAATATATTTATTAAGGGAAACGACCTTCTCGTAATAAATACGTTGCGGGCTTGCCACGTCACCATTTCCGTCTACTGGGAAGCGGGGCGTGACAGTTAATCTCTCGTCAAAGCCCAAGATAACCCACAAATGTTATTACTGAAACGTGCTTTGAGTTTATCCAGATTCTAGTTTTAAATATAAGCCAGACAACTCAACATCTTAACAATCTTAAGATGACAACCCATTCTATATCACATATAGAATTTGAGACACTGATTTAGTTGGAACTGGAATCAATTGATATGCATCTATTTCTAGTGCATTTCTTAATCGAAAAAGGCTTTACAGTATTACTCATCAAAGAACGCACCTACGGATGAGTAATTTGAGAGATAATCAAATTCTCGATTATATTACTACGGAATACCTAGCATAAGTATCCACATCTTCGAACACTTCGAAGAATCTTAATACTTCCAACGTTTGGTTCTCTATTTTATTCCTATATTTTATGAACTTCTCAGTATCTTTGGACTTTGCATTTCAACAAGAATGCGTGTCTAAAATCAGAGAACTTATAGAAAAACGGAACGAAATATGAGTACAACCCCTTATGCATGCAAACACTAGACAACATATATCATTATGTATAGGTCTTATAAGTTCATTAACTCATACTCTGTATTATAAATTGAAAACTATATTTTAGTTAAGAATGTATATCTCGTTATTCAATGCACCTTACCCAATCATCTAATGATAAAGGCAAATATTCATAACATAATTTTTGAAAATTCATATCCCACTTTATCAAATAAAGAGACGAATATATCAGTTTTTAAAAGTTGGCACATGATAACGGATATTCAAAACCAAAAATTTGCTAAAACGAAAAACCAGGTGATTTCCCCAATAGCAACAATTGCTCCGAATTCCGACATTGAGGATCAAATCACCTTTCCAATAATCTAATCCTTCTCAGTATCTGTAACAATTACAGATGTGGGATGTTAATCCGATATCTATATACCCAGCAGTCAAAATTAATTAGAAAATAGTTTTCAATTACAATCACATAGGAAATATGAAATATCAAAATGTTTTGAGGGGTGGCTGGGTATTCCAAGTAATGCCTCTTTCACTGCCCTGGGTCATAACAGTTGCTGCATTTTCCTTTCCGCTCACTTCATCCCCTATTGTTGTATTTCTTTCTTACCTTGTGTATACCTGACTTATGCTAGTTGATTTTCTTCTTACCCTTCCTTTCAGATCCAGCATCGGGATTGGAAGAAGACTATCCAACAAGCGTAACTGGTATATTCTTCTTATTTAAGGAGCTCTCAAACTTGAGATAAGGTGGAGAGAAGAGACAAATGAATTGTATCTTATACAATTCTCTTTCTCCAGAACCAGTGGTCATTCTAGACTGAAACACTTTCTTCGAGTTCATATGTAACTATACGATATCCTTCCAAACAAATGAGCACTCCTCCGCGGGTTGCCTTGTTTCTCGAATCCGGTGACTTGAGAACTCCTCCGCGGGGTCTACCCGACACTTTCTCGAATCCGGTGACTTGAGCACTCCTCCGCAGGTCTATCCTATACCCCCTATAAGCGCGGCAAGCAACCCGCCAATTCTAAACTCGAGTGACCCGATCTCAACTCCTAGAGATGGCCACCCGTTACAATCTAGAATTCGGTTGCTCGTGCACTTCTCTGCGGGATAATCCTAAACCTGTATTGATACAATGGCAACAACGATTGCAACTTGATCGTGTCCCGATAAATAATAATATATCAAACGGTGACTACGGCCACATGTCAAACGCTAAGTCCCGAAACAAAGAATATACATATAGCGAAAACGGTGGCCACAAGTTGGAGCTCGTCCCGAACAAATGAATATACAAGATGGCTACAAGTATGAATAGAAATAACATTTATCGCAACATCACACTTCCGCACATGGGCTATTCATTTCGCGACAATCCAAACACATTCCAACAAACCAACATCTCAGACTCACTTGTGCAACTCCATCAAATTGAACACTTTAATTCATCAGTGTTAAACACCGCATATCGCATCCGCTGACGAGTTAAACCAATTAAACACTTTAATCTATTTAACTCATCACCCATGGCCAACAAATCACAAAAACGTCGAGGCAAAATCGTTAATTCAACACTTGAAAAAACACTATTTACTCCGACATAGAAAAACCGTTAATTCGCGCGTATCACATACGCCGACGATACAACTACATTAACAATTTTAATCTAGTTTATACCATCGCAGATAGCTAACGAATCAAACAACTTTCTAAGTCAAAGCGAAGATTTCGAAAATTGAAAACACTATTCAGGGCAAAAATTGAAAACACTAAATCGACACTTTTTGGCTCAGAAACGTATCGAAACGGACTCAAAACACGCCCAAACTTTGCGTAGACCTCCGAGAAAAACTTAATGCTGAATGAAAGGAGAAATAGGGGGTGGGACAACCCTAGGCCACCTTTACGGTGGCCTAGGATCATCTCAGACCCGAGAGCACCCTTGGGGTGCTCTCGGGTCACCAACCTCTCCCGAGAGCACTCTTTGGTGCTCCCGGGTGGGGTTGGTCTCCTACTTGCTGGGTTACTAGGTATCTCTAGTAGGGTTTAAAGCATGACGGAAGTGGAAATTTTAAAAATTTAGAGAGTTATAGTAAATCCAAACCAAGAATTAAGCCAAACTATTAAACTTGTAACAAACTAGTAAGGTAAAAGCAAGAGTTTAGCGGGCTACAACCTTTATAGCACGTTAGACACCTCTCCTTGGACTCCGGCTAGTCTCCACGAAGGTCGGAACAAGTTTTCTCGATGATCTTCTCGCCGAAAATGATCCATATTGAGATAACTCCAACACAAGCTTTAACATCAAATTGATCTCATCAAAATGAAGCAACCCACTAATTAAACTTGCCAAGAATGATTAGTAAGAGATGTAGAATTATTAGCTTACTTAATTTTTTTTCTTTTCTTTTCCATTCCTCACTTGAAGAAAAATCAAGAGGAAGAAGAAGCATGGAGTAGATAAGAATAATTAAGAAGATAAGCATAAAAAGCATATGAACTAGAAACAAAAATGAGTCATTAAAAGAATCATCTCATGACTTCTACAACTATGACTCATTCTCATTTATTTTCCATATAATTCTTATACTCCCATCATACATGTATCAACATACATGTCTCATTATTTATATCAAATATAAATATTAATTAAAGAGAAGAAAATAATTAAGTGAGCATGATATTAATTAATATATAAATATACATTTAATTATTAAATCAACACTTGATTTAATAATCCGGCTATATCATATATATACCGGCTAATATTAACAAACACCCGATTAAAATACGTGTATCAAATACACGTGTTTAATCGAACTCCTGCACGTATCCCTATACGTGCCGTACATCGTTTCGTATGTGCTGGGAAGCCTCTGTGTAGGACTCTAAAGACTCGACAATACGCTGGTAGTAGGTTAGGATCATATCCATAGCCTACAAGCACGTCAGCAGTATTGCACGTAACGGCTACCCAGGTATTGAACGAAAGAAGGTCAACGAGCAAACTTATCTGAACCCTGTAAAGTCTATCTGTGACATCACCGTACAGTCCGAACTCTTCGTCTAAAAGTATTGCATATCAGGTCTAGGGTTTGGAATCTGTCAGGCCTCAATAACTCAATAAGTCGTGCGATAAAGGACTCATAACCAACCGGAGATACAACTGATAACACCTATCAGTTTATCTCCACTGCGAAGGTCATCGACTTGTGGTTGTAGTCATCTGGGCATCAATATTCCGGAGTAGACTAGTGTATACGTTTCCAGACCCCGACGAGGGTCAATGGTTGGTCCCGCATCCATTGGTCTTTTGCACCTAAGATCGTATATAGGTGCTCAATAGGGGTGAGTACAATGGACGGACTTACCGAGAACTTCTAGATGGTACTATACCTATCGTCAGATAGCAGTTCTCAAGCGACATGAGTACAGGTTAGTCTTCAGACCTGAGATCGTCATTTATCTTGTGTGAGTTCCCACTATACTTTGATCACTACCCTACCACGGCTCTACTGAGTCGTGCAAACAGGTTTTGATTGGGTACAGTCCCGAGCCACATAGAGGCAGTGAGTGATTGTTGGGGATTCGTCTCTCCCGGTATAGGGAGTCGATATCGCACTGTGTTCGATTGGCCATGACCATAAGACCTTAACCAAGGCAGTTGGGATTTACTGATAGGTTGAACAGTAGTTTTCCGGATTGGTCCTAAGCCGCGTCAGCACGAATTATCGGGTTATTAGGGTCTGACGTTTACCACCTCCTAGACCCGGTATGCAATACTCTCAGACGAAGAGACCAGACTATACGAAGATTGTCACAGATAGGTTCAGTAGGGATCCGGATGAGTTTTTCTCGTCGGCCTTACTTTTCGACAGGTACTCGAGTACCGTTACGTACAGCTAGTTCCGCTGACGTGCGTGTGGTTATGGATTTATCCAGTAACTCACTGCCGGCGTATTGTTGAGTCTTTAGAGTCCCATACAGAGGGTTTTCCTGGTTCACGCGAAATGATGTAGTAGCCGTATTGGATATGTGCAGGGTTCCGATCGATTGATTGTGCTATGTACCCGGACTTTCGATCGGACAGTTGATAATACTAGCCGGCTCGGGATTGAGCTGGATTTTTAAATCAGGTATTGATTTAATAATTTACATATATGTATTTCGATATGTATGTTCTAGTATTATGTTCTTTGTGTTATTCTATCTCTTTGGGTATTCGTTTTTTTATACGAATACAGGTATGTATATATTGTAGACTGTAACCCGTATTTATACGGAAAACATTCTAGAAGGTGGACACCTCATTTTAGTTTTTTCCATTTATCATTAAATGGAAAAAATGAGAAGTAAATAAGGCGAGGGGAGTATGGTGAGAACCATGCTTCAATAATATTGACAAATGAATTTTTAATTCATTTATGCAAACTATTGAAGCATGGTTGCTTTTTATATTTGTAAAAATTGTTATACAAAACTAAGGTGAGGATTTTCTCTCACATGGATACTTCATTATTTTTGACTCACCATTTGCTTCACTCTCCTCGCTTGTTTCTTGAGCTTCTCCATCTTCATCTTCAACCTCCTCTCTACACTCTCATGTGTTGAGAATCAAGAGAGGATGTGACATAGAAACACATATAGATCTTCACACTACACCCTAAACTCTTTAGACTAGCAATCTAAAGTCTCTAGTTGCTCCACTTGACACTTAGTGTGGAGCTAGAGCCATGGATTATATCTCTCGGGTGGATCATCTTCGACGGAAGAGGACCGACGAACAAGCTCGATCCCGGAGAACCGAAGGAGCAAGCAAAGAAGAACAAGCTTGTTCAAGGAGATCACTTGGAGCGAACGAAGAGGAAAGAAGACTGAAAGACACGGATCCTTGGATGAGAATTCCTATCATAATAGTTATCTCCTCTCATGTTAACTAGTTTAGGTTTATGGTAAATCCGACATCGGGTTATTCTAGCGTCGGTTGTTAAACCCAAGAAAAAATTTTGTTCCGCAAACGGCTATGGTAGATAGCCATGGCGTTAGTATAACCCAACAGTAGTCATGTCCTGCACAGCGCGACATCAACTCCCTATACCGAGAGAGACGAATCCCTTCGACCACTCATTGCTTCCACGTGCTTCGGGACTATACCCAAAAAAACCTATTTGCACGACTCCTTATGTCACACCCCGCTTCCCAGTAGACGGAAGCAGGTACGTGGCAAGCCCGCGACGTATTTATTTCTAGAAGGTCATTTCTCGGAATAAATACGCTAAGCGTAAAAATAAGAAATATAAAATGACAAGAAAATTAACATGAGATTAAAACTTCAACAACTTTATTTACATTCAAATTGATTCATTTACAATACATGATATCAACTAAAGGAAAATACAAGAATGGAAATGCCTAAACAAGTGGCATATATAAACTGATAAGAAGATAACTGGTCTAGGCCTGGGTCGCAATCTGATCGTGCTCCACCTCTGAGATGTCTACCTCCTCAGTCTCCACAGTATATGACAAACATTCCAAGAAAACAAAGGTGGGTGGAATACCCGTCAGCGAACTTTCGCTCGGTAAGTCCCCAAGAAATGAAATGAAGTATAAAGTGTAATGATAAAGTAAAAGTATAATATGAACAAGTGAGTATGAAATATGTTGTGTCAGCATGTCGTTTAATGTAAATATGACAAGTTTATTTAGCATGCAGTGTTATCGTAATATATGTGAACAAGTATGGTAATGTATAACAAGTAGATAAGCATGACAGCATAGCATGAGCATGGAAAACAAATGTAACATGGCTGTATAGTATAAGTATAGTGAACATGCCGTGAATGTAAGTGTCTTAACAGGTCTCTACTTGGGTACACTAATTTAACATAAGTTCAAGGGTGAATGTAAACCAATCTCAAGAGTGTTCTCGAACCCAACAGGCTGTAATGCAAGGGTAAGGAACCACGGGTCCGAATCAAGTGTTAGTAACGAGACTTCAACCTAGTGTTGAAGTATTCCAAACTCAATAGGTTGTAATTCAGGAGTAAGGAAACACGGACCCTCATGATAGCTTGCTTGTGTTAGTAGACATGGATTCATAATCTAGTGGGACTCTTGAGATTTCGTTCGATTCAAGCATGAACTATCCCAACATCCCGTATATGCTAAGTTACAGCTATAATTACCAGCTTTGCTCGAATCCATGAATATATCGAGTTGCAAGATTGAGTTCATGTCTATATCAAGTATTCATGTCCAGTATTCATGTCAAGTTGTATTTATGGTTCGAGTCAAGTCATAGTGTTCAAATATTCATGTTTTGCTTTAGTCAAGTTCAAGTGTTCCGATTCATGATCAATGGTCAAGTATACCTGTTTGAGTTTAATATTGATTTCGTATGTTCAAGTTCATGATCAAGTATTTGTGTTTGGTTTTAGATTCAGGTTTTGAGTTTGGATTCAGACTTAAGTTAGACTCAGACTTGAGTCGGACACTTGTAACTGATTTAGATCCTGAATTAGCTTCGGGAGTTATCGGTAACTGCTGCACATGGACGGCAGGATTTGTGTCTTTTTCCAAGACAATTACCATTGATAACACCGTTAAGTTTTCTACCTTAAATAGGCAAGCACTCACTTTCTCCGGCTCCCTAGGGCTCAGGAGAATTGATCCCGCTTAAAAACCTATATTTACTAAAGTCCTTAAATATAGTTTTATATAACTCGAGGGGGTTTTATGAAAAATATTTTAATATAGTTTCAAAATAATCTCGAGAAGTTATTTATATTATTTAGGGTTTTCATGATTGTGAATTTTAGAGATTTGAGGTATTTTAGTGAAATAGCTTAGCTTGGAAAGTTCATGGTATTTTATTGTAAAGCTTGACTTTTGTTGGTATTTTGATGAAACTTGTAATTCTTTCATTTGAAAAATATAAGGTTATTATATTTTGAAAATATATGGATTTTTTAATATTTATATAAATATTAAAAATTAAATTTTTATTTAGGTAGAAAAATTACGTTTTTCTTAAAAACCGTATTAAAAATCTTTCGAGACCGAATGCTCCGTGAGGAGGTCTGCATCTCGCTCTACTAGTCTAAGGATATGCGATAATCCGCACCATCCAATAGCGGGTCCCCTAAAAAGTGTTTTAGAGGCTTATTTGCAAAGGAATTTTAAAATACAATTCCAAAGAAAACCATTTTTATAGTAAATGGTATTTTAATATAATCTTGTGTTCGTAACTAAAAATACGTTCGAAGAGTATCGTGCTATGGAACCATATGTGTATGTGAAAGGTAGGTCGTTATCTTGTGAATTTGTCTAAAGGTATGTTTAAGCAAAACAAATAAAGATGGTATATACAAAGTTCATAGTATTTTAATGTAAAAGTTAAATTAAAATTATGTTACATGACATATTTGAGTGAAAGTTGGTTCTAAATCTTAGTTTTATGATTACAAATTTTGTGTAAGGATATGGATGCCAAATATATAAGAAAAATGGATTTTATATAGTATAGAAGAAGATGTTGGTATTAACTCCACTTCCGACATATGTTTTTAAAAAAAATTTAGAGAAGAAGAATAAGGATTGGAAGGGACTTACAAGTGAAGTGGATAAAAGGAAAGTGTAGGAATAAAGGGTTGTCGTCGTGAAGTCACGGGGTCGACGGAATATGCTTCGATCCTCATCGGAACTTGACCGCTTTCTAACTCCACTTGTACTTCACTTGTACTTGAGAAATTTTGAGAATTTTGGCTAGAGTTTTCAGAATGATGAAGGGTTAGGGCATGGGGTAGTATTTATAGTGTGGAATTAGGGTTTTAGAGTTAAAAAGATGGATTAAAATGAGGATAAATAGGGAATTGAAGGGTCTCTATTTGATTGCAAAGTAATCAAACAATGCAGTGGAGTTAGGATTAGGGGAAAGGTCAGGTGTGCAAAGCCCGGGCCTCATTAGCCACGGGGGGACCGTCGATGCCGGCCTTGGGGAGGATTTCGCCGGTCAATTTATGGAGGGGGCGGTGGATTTGAGCCACGTGTTCCTCTCTGTATTATTACTCTTTTTCAATGTTTATTTTTTCAGACTTTTCATTTTTATATGCATTGCACGTGTAAACTTTTGGGCTTCCAAAAAGTTTAAAAGAAAAATTAGAAAAAATATAATGCGTCTGATGGGGTTCGAACACAGGGGCTACGTCACAGCAGTGCAAGGCTTTACCAGTGACCTACAAGTTGTTTCTTGCTGTTCTTAAAAAAAATTAACTTATAACTTGTACTCAGGCTGTGAAACTCTATTCTGTATTTTAAGAGAAGAATTTTCGTACTAAGATTTCAGAGTTATTACATTCTACCATTCTTATAAAAATTTTGTTCTCAAAATTTATACAAGAAAGTTGTAACAGATTCAAGAAAACTTTGATTACAGCGGTGGTGAAAGAACTATTGATATTGTACCGGAAGTGTAAGAAAAATGTTTGAAAGAACGAAAGGATGCAAGAGTTTGAAAAGGCAGAAAAAGATGGGAGGGTTTTTTACCGGTGTTACCTTGACCTATAGCTTCGGCTTCTACGACCGCCAAGGTGTAAGCCTGACGTCTCTGCACATTTCTCTGTGCATACTGGTACATCGATGGCTGACGAGGTAAAGGTGGCCCGCATGAAGGTGGTGTAGGAAGGGCTAAACGAGTAGCTGGAGCTTGAATAGCTGGTCTAGCTGCGGGAATTGGGCCAGTTCGGTTGTGTGGGCAAGTGCCTATAGTGTGTGAGGATGATCCACATATCAAACAAAGACCATTCGCTCGATAGCAATCTTTGACTTGGTGTCCGGTCCTCTGAAAATATATGCAGGAGTTTGGTTTAGTCTCGGAAAATGATCATCCTGGCCTCATAGCTGGCGTTGGGAGAGCTGGCCTAGGAGAGGCTCCTCCAGTAATCTGATGGGCGGAACGTTTCATACCGACCAACTGTGCCCTTCCCTTCTTCTTAATGACAGCTTCATAGCGACGGGCTGACTTCAAAACTGCTTCATGTGTCAGGTATTCTCCCGTTGCTAGGGCAGCCTAGATCTCCGGGTCTAATCCTTACTGGAAGCACCTGGCTTTGATTTCTACAGTAGGAATTAGATGGGCGGCGAATCTGCTGAGCATGGTGAATTCAGCATTGTACTCGTCCACTGACTTATCCCACATAGATCCTTGTTATAGGTGAATGAACTTCTGTTCCATCTCGCAGTGTGCGGTTTCCGAAAAGTACTTGGTATCAAAGAGATCATGAAAAGTCTTCCACTCAATTGGCTGCTCAAGACGGCTCTCCTCGGTTTTCCACCAGATTCTGGCATTGTCAGTAAGCTGGAGTTTTGCTATTCTGACCCAAGCCACTTCTGGAACTTGATCTGCGGCTTAGTCGTCTTCAATGCTCTGTGCCCATTCCTCGGTCTCAACCGGTTTCTCCTTCCCTGAGAAGTTCTTCGGGTGTAACGCTCGAAATTGTTTGATTCCCGGTGTTTCTGCTTCAAAGCGGATGAAACTCTGTTGAAGGAGAGCAGTCTGGCCCTACAAAATCGTGCTTTGAGTATGCTGATCTTCAAGTAGGCTTTTGATAGCCTCCAGAAGCATCGTCTGTTCTATGAGTGGTGCGGCTACGGTAGGTGGAGATGGTAGAACGGTAAGGATAGGTGGCGGTTGGTGTACTTCCATCGTTGGTGTTAGGGTAGTTGGGAGAATCCATCACCTTAGATAGAGAAGAAAGATTAAAATAGATTCAACGGAAATTGAACTGCAGGGAATGTAAAGTTGTTGAATCTCATATTTCTTATTATATATTGCTTATGACTTTATACAGAACGGACCTGTATGGGCCGCCAACAAAACCTGTCACGCCCCGCTTCCTAGTAGACGGAAGCAGGTACGTGGCAAGCCCGCGACGTATTTATTTCGGGAAGGTCATTTCTCGGAATAAATATGCTAAGCGTAAAAATAAGCAATATAAAATGACAAGAAAATTAACATGAGATTAAAACTTCAACAACTTTATTTACATTCAACTTAATTTATTTACAATACATGATATCAACTTATCACGCCCCGCTTCCCAAAATACGGAATACGAGGGATGACTAGGCCAGCCATACTCCTACGGTCAGGGAATAATCCCGCCGTAGTGACACTTCGGCTTCTAGCATTACATGGTAATCAGTAAACAGTGCAAGAGTAAAGGAAATCACAGTTCACAACTTTATTACATTACAATAAAAGAGTTCGAGATACATTTATTTTGCAGAATGAAATAACTAACCAATGAAAAACAATGTGCTTAAAGCAAAAAGGAATGGCGCTGATGTTGCGGTCTAGACCTCCGTGAGCTTGAATAGCAGGTCCTGCTCCTTGACTGGGTTCACTTCATCCTCTGAGCATGTACACTCAGGTTGTCCACATATAGCAATAAATACATATGATGGATACAATAATATTAAACATGAAAGGTGCAACAGAATACAGAACACGAGAATAATGAACAGTGCGATATAAGTATCATGTCGGTAAACCAGGAAATATGTATGTCACTACTTAATAGTCACTAAGCCAATGAAATCAATTGGTGGAAAGAATGCTCGTGTTTAACAAAGGTCTCATGTATGCTCGAGACTACAGTCCACTGTTGCCCGGGACATAACCCTGCGGCCGTGCCACTAGGCCCACGACCTAATGTGTGTGTGTGTGTGTGTGTGTGTGTAAATAGAGAGAGAGAAAGAGAGAGATAGAGGATAATGGAGGAAAGATGCCATAGAAGGGAATTTCCTCCTATAGCGTCAAAAAAATACAACCTCCATCATTTTTTTCGACGATCGGAACCCATCATCTTCATCGTTATTATCTAAGATATAGGTACACCAAATTTCATGTGATTCTACAACTTTTTCACCGTTGAATTAGTGGGTTCAAAATTAACGGTTTACCGACAATAGAACTTTTTACGTTGCTAAATCAACGGTGAAAAAGTTGTAGAATCATATGAAATTTGGTGTACTCACATATTAGATGATGATGAAGATGATGGGTTCCGATGGTCGGAAAACACGATGGAAGGTGTATCTTTTCGAGGCCATAGGAGGAAATTCCCTTCTATGGCCTCTTTTCTCCATTATTCTCATATATATATATATATATATATATATATATATATATAGCGAATGATCATCCTCTAAGTCACTGTATCTCGCTAAATATGAGCTCAATTCCACCTTGATTTTCCCACTCCCCAGGTTATAGTATGTATTCAAGTATTAGATAGTTTTTGAACAAATACGTATCGTTTTCACTTTCAATCACGTTTCCGCTTATCAATATCACTTTCGTACTTGCCACAACCCAATCACTAACACTTATATCGATAATGCACAACAGTCGTTAGGTCTCAGTGTAAACAATCACTATGCAGAAGGTATAAAGTAAACACAAAAATAGGTAGAAATGCACTGAACAGATATTCACTAAATTATGACACCCAACGCCATATGACTTGTAAAATTTATCATAAATCACACGTACAGAATCAACCAAAACAATATAAAAGGCGTACAAAGTACACCGGATCTTCTAAGCAGTAAAATTAGTTTCATGTCAAACGGAATTCAGGTTAGGGACTTATCATCATTTTAAATCAGCGATCAGTTGCTGGAATTCCAGTTTCAGAACTGGAAGTCCAACTTTGTGTGAGGTTTACTAGAGAATGTGTTCAGATTCAGGAGTTTTCCCAGTTGAATAAAATCTATTTCTATCTGTTAGGTTTCCAACGCATTAAAAAGATTAACCATAGCCTTTCTGTACTAGAAGTTATGTCATGTTTAATGTGAAGGTGTAAGAAATGTCACTGCAGAAACTGCAGAACACGTCGACATTCTAAAATACAAACAAAATATCAATTGACTGTGAAACTGAACAAGATAAAATCCATATGTTAGCTAACTAAATTATCTATACGACTATATGAGGATCCGCTTATTTTCAGTTCTATGTAGGTATGTACAGGTACTTAAATTCAGGTATCCTCGTGGAATGCTGCCCCGGACTGCAGTACAGAGTCACATTCCTAGTCAATTCTCATTACAGTGGCCTATCAGCATAGAAGGGTAAACTTTATAGGGTTCTATTTTATTGAGTCGGCTTTGATAAGAACCCTAGAACATCAGGTTTTGATTTGTATTTAATTTACAATGATTTTAATAAGGCAACATGCGCGGTAAAATTTCAGATTTGATGTAACTAGATGGAGGTATCATTCATACTAATGAAGTCAATATTTTCCCCTCAAATTCTTATAAGTTATCTATTATCATTAAAGGGATTCATGGGCCATAAATTCTGCCATTTTTAAATAGGGTTTTCATCTAGGGTTTCGTGTCAAATACATAGGTTATGTATAGGCATCAAATGAAACATCGGTTCTCATTAATCGATCCAAACTAAGGTTATTCAATTGAATGCTATAATGATACTAACATGGGATGGTAAACTCTCAATATAATCGAACGAAGTGGTTTGCTACAAAACTAATTGATTATTAATCATCGATATCGCTATATACATAAACATATATACCATATTATGTACCATTATTATTTCAATTAACTAATATAATTATTAGCATGAGTAAGCAAGGGCAGAGGGTTCCACTTGCCTAGCGATAAACGACAATACGGAAGTGAACAACGATGGATGGCACGGGCTTGATGCACGCACGAGAAAGGTACGACACGACAACAGTCACGAGCTTGAGGGCTCGATGAAATGCCGGGCTTGCGGCGATGGCAATGGCGTGGCGACGGCACGGGGCGGTGGGTTTGCAGTGGCTCGGGCGAGGAGTGCGATGAAGGTGGGGTCAGCAGTGTCAAGCTCCGGTGGCAGTTGCAGCGAGGTGGGACGCGTTCGGGTGAGGAGTCGTGGAGTCGATAGAAGTTGTAGTGCAGCTGTGGGGGGATGGAGTTGGGTCGGCTTGGAAGCTCGAAAGAATCGGTGGTCACTTGAGGTGGGTCGTCGATGAGGTGGAGCTCGGAGCTCGACGGAGGAGACTCGGGCTTGGCTCGAGGTGATGGGGAAGTCATCGGCTGTGAAGGTGGAGGAATATATCGTCGGCTGTGAAGGTGGAGGAAGAGCTCGTCGGCGATGGGTAGCGGCGGCGGTGGTGTCGACGAAGGAGTGGGGGAGCTCGGTTTTAGGAGGGAGAACGAGAGAAAGAATGTGATCAAGAGATGAAGAGAGCAAGGGAGAGATAGTGAGAGAGAGTGGTTGAGGGTTTAGAGGAATTTAGCGAGGGGATCACGGTGACAGTTGGCGAGGGGACGAGGTCGTCATGGCCGTTGGGGAAGCGGGCCTCACGGAGATGTCGACACGAGGGAGAGAGGATTTGGTGGAGGGGATCACGAGGAGTAGTTGGCAGTAGGCGCGGTCGTCGCGGAGGTGGGCGCGAGTCGAGGGGGGACGTGGGAAAAGGAGCGGGAAAGAAGGAGCGAAGAAGAAGAAGAAGGGGGAAGCGGATCGGGTCGGGTCAGGTTAGGGGTTAGGTTTAGGATTTTGTTTTTATTCTGAGTTTGGATTTAGGAAATTAAAATAATAAAATATAATATATATATATATATATAATTGAAAAAAATAGGAAAAATTTGGGGAAAATACGGAAAAATATATATACGGAAACTGGGGATTTACACAACTGAAGGAAAATACAAGAATGAAAATGCCTAAACAAGTGGCATACATAAACTGATAAGAAGATAACTGGTCTAGGCCTAGGTCGTGATCTGATTGTGCTCCTCTTCCGAGATGTCCACCTTTTCAGTCTCCACGGTATCTGACGAACATTCCAAGAAAACAAAGGTGGGTGGAATGCCCATCAGCGAACTTTCGCTCGGTAAGTCCCCAAGAAATGAAATGAAGTATAAAGTTTAATGATAAAGTAAAAGTATAATATGAACAAGTGAGTATGAAGTATATTGTTTCAGCATGTCGTTTAATGTAAACATGGCAAGTTTATTTAGCATGCAGTGTTATCGTAATATATGTGAACAAGTATGGTAATATATAACAAGTAGATAAGCATGACAATATAGCATGAGCATGGAAAACATATGTAACATGGTCGTGTAGTGTAAGTATAGTGAACATGCAGTGAATGTAAGTGTCTTAACAGATCTCTACTTGGGTACACTAATTTAACGTAAGTTCAAGGGTGAATGTCAACCAATCTCAAGAGTGTTCTCGAACCCAACAAGCTGTAATTCAGGGGTAAGGAACAACGGGCCCGAATCAGGTGTTAGTAATGAGACTTTAACCCAGTGTTGAAGTATTCCAAACTCAACAGGCTGTAATCCAGGAGCAAGGAAACACGGGCCCTCATGATAGCTTTCTTGTGTTAGTAGACATGGATTCATAATCTAGTGTGACTCCTGAGATTTCGTTGGATTCACGCATGAACTACCCCAACACCCCGTATATGCTAAGTTACAGCTACAATTACCAGCCTTACTCGAATCCACGAATATATCGAGTTGCAAGATTGAGTTCATGTCTATATCAAGTATTCATGTCCAGTATTCATGTAGTCATGTCAAGTTGTATTCATGGTTCGAGTCAAGTCATAGTGTTCAAATATTCATGTTTTGCTTTAGTCAAGTTCAAGTGTTCCGATTCATGATCAATGGTCAAGTATACATGTTTGAGTTCAATATTGATTTCGTGTGTTCAAGTTCATGATCAAGTATTCATGTTTGGTTTTAGATTCGCGTTTTGAGTTTGGATTCATACTTGAGTTAGACTCAGACTTGAGTCAGACATTTGTAACTGATTTAGATCCTGAATTAGATTCGGGAGTTATCAGTAACTGCTGCACATGGACGGCAGGATTTGTGTCTTTTTCCAAGACAATTACCATTGATAACACCGTTAAGTTTTCTACCTTAAATAGGCATGCACTCACTTTCTCCAGTTCCCTGGGGCTCAAGAGGATTGATCCCGCTTAAACCTATATTTACTAAAGTCCTTAAATATAGTTTTATATAACTTGAGGGGGTTTTATGAAAAATATTTTTAATATGGTTTCAAAATAATCTCGAGAAGTTATTTATATTATTTAGGGTTTTCATGATTGTGAATTTTAGAGATTTGAGGTATTTTAGTAATAATAATTTAGCTTGGAAAGTTCATGGTATTTTATTGTAAATTTTGACTTTTGTTGGTATCTTGATAGTATTTTGATGAAACTTATAATTCTTTCATTTGAAAAATATAAGGTTTTTATATTTTGAAAATATATGGATTTTGTAATATTTATATAATTATTAAAAATTAAATTTTTATTTAAGTAGAAAAATTAAGTTTTTCTTAAAAACCCGTATTAAATACATTTCGAGACCGAATACTCCGTGAGGAGGTCTTAATCTCGCTCTACTAGTCCAAGGATGTGCGATAATCCGCACCATCCAATAGCGGGTCCCATAAAAACGGTTGTATAGGCTTATTTGCAAAGGAATTTTAAAATACAATTCCAAAGAAAACCATTTTTATAGTAAATGGTATTTTAATGTAATCTTGTGTTCGTAACTAAAAATATGTTCAAAGAGTATCGTGCAATGGAACCATGTGTGTATGTGAGAGGTAGGTCGTTACCTCATGAATTTTTTTAAAGGTATGTTTAAGCAAAACAAATAACGACGGTATATACAAAGTTCATGGTATTTTAATGTAAAAGTTAAATTAAAGTTATATTACATGACATATTTGAGTGAAAGTTGGTTCCTTAGTTTTATGATTACAAACTTTGTGTAAGGATATGGATGTCAAATATGTAAGAAAAATAGATTTTATATAGTATAGAAGAAGATATCGGTATTAACTCCACTTTCGACATATATTTTAAAAAAAAATTAGAGAAGAAGAATGAGGATTAGAAGGGACTTACAAGTGAAGTGGATAAAAGGAAAGTGTAGGAATATGGGGTTGTCGTCGTGGCGTCGCGGGGTCGCCGGAATATGCTTCAATCCTCGTCGGAACTTGACCGCTTGCTGACTCCACTTGTACTTCACTTGTATTTGAGAAATTTTGAGAATTTTGGCTAGAATTTTCAGAATGATGAAGGGCTAGGGCATGGGGTAGTATTTATAGTGTGAAATTAGGGTTTTGGAATTAAAAAAAAGAATTAAAATGCATTAAAATGAGGATAAATGGGGATTTGAATGGTCTCTGTTTGATTGCAGAGTAATCAAACAGTGCAGGGGAGTTAAGGGTAGGGAAAAGGTCAGGTGTGCAAAGCCCGGGCCTCATTGCCCACGGGGGGACCGTCAGTGCCGGCTTTGGGAAGGATTTCGCCGGTCGATTTTTGGAGGGGGTGGTGGATTTGAGCCACGTGTTCCTTTGTGTATTAATACTCTTTTTCACATGTTTATTTTTTCATACTTTTCATTTTTATGTGCATTGCACGTGTAAACTTTTGGACTTCCAAAAAATTTAAAAGAAAAATCAGAAAAATATAATGTGTCTGATAGGGTTCGAACACAGGGGCTACGTCACAGCAGTACAAGGCTTTACCAGTTAGCTACAAGTTGTTTCTTACTGTTCTTAAACAAAATTATCGTATAACTTGTAATCAGGCTGTGAAACTCTATTCTGTATTTTAACAGAAGAATTTCTATATTAAGATTTCAGAGTCGTTACACCTTAGAGCCGTGGTTGGGTAGAAGTTAAAATATAGTGGGAACACACATGAGACACTGTGGTGATCTCGGGTCCTAAGGACTACCTTGTACCCATGTCATAAGGGAACTGCTACCTGACATTGGTATATTACCAACTAGGAGTTTTCGGTGAGTCCGTCCAGTGTAACTCATTCAATGAGCACCTGTATACAATCCTCGATGTCAAACACCAATAGCTGCAGGATCAGCTATTGCCCTCCAACCGGGTCAAGAAACATACACACTATTCTAAATTGGAGTACCGATACCCAGTCTCGATATTACTACGACTGTGGACATTTAAGAACGTGCTTATTGACTACTTAGGCCTTATTAGTATGATCTCCATCACCGTCCTGGTAGTCAAGCAAATCATAAGGTTTTATCTCATGTCTAAATGATACATGATAGTAAATAAAACGTATCACATTAAAGATAAAGACAAACCAGATAGTATACTACCATCTCGAGTAAGATTGTTCCGTCATATAGGTTCTCCTTCAATTACAATAATTGCCTTGAGAGCACTTATATCCAACACTACTATCCCCTCACATCGTAACACTATTTAGAAAAATTCTAAGAAGCTCGGGCACGATAAAATTGAGCCAAAAAGAAACGATTTAAGTCTAAGTTAGAAAACAAGTGAACGCTTTACATCGATTCAATGGTTTTGGATTTCAAATTAGTCAAAAACAAGTTTTAGTCTTTTGGTATGGCTCTGCTACCACTCTTGGGATGCCAGGCACCTTTAGTAGGGTTTAAAGTTGAAGGGTTCCGGCAGCGCCCCGGCCGTCGAAACGCGGCCAAAATGCGGAACAAAAATTTATCAAACCGGTGCTACCGCTACCCGAATCTCGGATCGACCTTAAACCCTAAACTAGCAAACTAACTAAGAGTTAGAATCGTTATACCGAGTTGATCCGAGTCCTTCGGTCTTCATTCCAAGCTCCTAGCGGTCTTTTGATGATGTTTGGTTGCCGGTCTTCCTTCGTGTCCGATGATCCACCCGAGGGAAACGGCGCAAGCTCCAACCTCGTCGAATGAGGTAACCGACGCTCCAACGTCGCTAGCGATGGAGAGTGAGGGTGTATGAAAATGTCACTATGATTTTCCTCTCATCCATGTGCTCCATGGAGCAACTCAAGAAGAAGAATGAATGAGGTGATGAAATCTTAGCATGAGGCAAAAAATGGTTAAGTGTTTTTTGTATGAATGAGAGAGAGGGAGTAATGCAATGAACCAAACAAATGAAAATGAGCCCTTTCCTCATAGTGGCCGGGCCCCCTTCTCATTCACACAGAAATGTTTCAATTTTTAATTTCATTAAACAATTCCAAACCATGCCATACACCATGCTTTGACCTATGCCTTGACTTAGTCACCTTTTCCATCTCATTTCCTAATTAATTTTCAAAAGGAAAATAAATAATGAGGTGGCATCTTCTTCTAGAAGCTATTCCGTACAAAATATGAAATACTTCCTGGTACATGTACCGAAATACATATACGCGTATTCGTACCAAAATACGAATAGCCAAGAGAGAAAACGAATAGTGAACAATAATACTAGAATACGTATATACAAATACATATATAAATTATTAAATCAAAACCCGATTTAATAATCCGGCTTAATCCTAAGCCGCTAGTATTATCAACCGTCCGATTAAAGTCTGCGCAGCACTTGCACATATTTAATCGGACACCTGTATGTATCAACATATCTCATGTACACCATATCGCCTGAACCGTGAAAACCCTCTGTGTGGGACTCTAAAGACTCGTCAATACGCTAGCAGTGGGTTTAACCACAAGCACGCCAGCGGCACTAGCTGTACATAACGGCTACCCAGGTATTGAACGAAAGGGAGGCCGACGAGCAAACTCATCCTGAACCCCTACTGAGCCTGTCAGTGACAATATCCGTATAGTCCGGTCTGTTCGTCTAAGAGTATCGCATATCAAGTCTAAGGGGGTGGATAAAGTCAGACCCTAACAACGCAACATTTAGTGTCGGTATGAAATCCCATCACCACCTGAGAAACTATCGATCCTGGATCGGTAATTCTCGTCCACCGTGGCCACGGATTTATGGTGATGGCCATCCGTACACAACGCGACATCAACCCCCAATCCCGGGAGAGACGAATCCCCGACGATCCGATCACTGCCTCCATGTGGCTCGGGACTGTACCCAACTAAAACCTGTTTGCACGACTCCTTTAAGCCGTGGTAGGGTAGTAATCAAAGCACAGTGGGAACTCACACGAGCCAAATGACGATCTCAGGTCGACAGACTAACCTATACACATGTCACCTGGGAACTGCTATCTGACAATAGGTATAATACCAACTAGCAGGTTCCCGGCGAGTCCGTCCAGTGTACTCATAACCCAATGAGCACCTGTATACTATCTTAGGTAAACAGACTAACACCAATGGCTTGTGAGACCTGGCCATCGCCCCTTGTCGGGGTCTCGATCAGTATACATTAGTCTACACTGGAGTATCGATGCCCGGTCTCGATACTCCCATGACTAGGGACATTTAAGGATGTGCTTATAGACCTCCAGCTCCCACGTATGTGATCGCCATCACAATGCTGGCAGTCAAGCTAGAATCCTATGGGGTCTATCAATATCTACATGATGATAAAGACAAACCAGATAGCATACTATCATCTTGAGTAAGACTGTTTTATCGGTATAGGTCCTCACTCAATCATCATAATCACCTGTCCGCGACTATGATAATTGCCTTGAGGGCACTATATCCAACAATCTCCCACTTGCACTTAAGGCCAATTATTGCGATGTCGCATACTCACAGCCCGTGTGATACCGAACACCCAACTTCTCTACTAATCATTTTCGCAAAGCCCGTTTGCGAAAATGATTGCGTTCGAGAAATGGCCTCAGTGAGTAGATCCGCTCTAATGTTTCTTTCCGTATCTCTCTTAATCTCAACTTCGCGGAGAAAACTATCTCCCGAAATGAGCAATACTTGTCTTAGAATTTGTCTGGATATCTGATGGGACCCAGTTCACAAATGAACTCCAAATCCAGCAAACTACTTAGACTGTATCATCCACTGAATTTAATCAGTAACATGCGCCATGCCTTCCTCAGTATCCGCTTGGACCACCTGTCCAACATACCGTCCCTCAGAAGAGGGAAGAACTATAACTCAGACAGCCATTATGTCGCCCAGGTCACCATGGAAGCCTGGAATGATAACCGTCTCCCGAAGGAGGATGCCGTAATCATTTTCCTAGAACATTCACTTATGTTCAATAACTGCTTCCCAATGGTTCTCCAGGATTGGATTAATATATCTGCATATTGCATCTAGTGCAAAAGCAATATCTGGTGTGGTACTTGACATTTCATGATTAACTCAATTGCCTAAGCAAGTGATATGTTAATCATGCAGGTCCCTCTCCCCTTTAGTCTGTAAGACACCTTTAGAGAGGTTGACTCCATCACCTGCAGGTACACCACCATGCCAGGAGTCGTCCATTTAATGTCAAAATACCCAAATTAGGATACTTCCCAAATCTAGATCTATAACCATAGATCTAGTTACCAGAATACATGATATTATATCTATATCTTATGTGGAGAAATAACTGTGTGACAACCACAATATAACCGATCGTAGTATAGGAATATCTCTTCCTATAAGTTGCATGTCATCCCAAATACCTGGACATCACTCTCTAATACCTTCTTAGCAGATTCATCTCCTATTCTGATGAAGTCAAACCCTATGACTGTCATATCAAAATTTGATAATCTGTTTCCGCTATACCTGCTTTAGTCTATAAATAGATATAAGCTACTTGTCCTCTATGCTTCTGCTACTCCCACTGACTACAACAACCCTCTGGCAGAGTTATATACACGTGCACTTCTAAAGCTAGTTTAGAATGACGCTATACTCATCCTCCTGCCGGGTCTTATAGTCTAGAACAGCAGCAATGGCACGTCTGGGTAAACAAGAACCTCCCTATCACCGTCTCTGAGAAGACCGAAGTACCTCTCGGATGCCTGAGGTTACCCACCAAATCTGCGGAGTGGCTAATGGAATGTTGAAACCATTTGAATCCTCAGGTTCTATTAAGTCTTCAGTAATCATTTGTGGTTTTGGAATAACTTCCAGTTCTACCATACTCCCACTTTTGTTTTTCTGAAAAAGTCCATTTTGCTAAAACTGTGGCGAGTCAAGACCAATATAAATAGTAATCTTCCTGATGGTAGAAAGTTATCTCTCGTCAAAGCCCGGGATAACCCACAAACAACCATTACTGAAACGTGCCTTGAGTTTATCCGGATTCTGGTTTTAAGCATCAGCCGGACAACTCCCTATACCTTAACATTGTTAAGATATAAATTGATTCTATATATACCTAATATAGAAACAAAAGCACTAATCTAATTTGAACCAGATTCAAAATCATGCAGCTGCCTCCAGTGCATATCAACCAAATGGAAAGAGGACAATCAGCATTACTCATCTAAGAGTGCATCCACATATGAGTAACCCGAAAGAGAAGCAAGTTCTCAAAACCATTACTATCAGCGGAATACCAAACACAAGTATCTACATCTTCGACTTCATCGAGGAATCCTGATACTTCCAACAAATGGTTCTCTACTTTATTCTTATACCTATAACTTCTGAATATTTGGACCTTGCATTTCAACGAAATACATGTTTAGAACTGGAGAAGTCATAAGTAAACAGAATATAGAATGAGTACCAACCCCTTTGTCCTAATGGACACTGGACAACATACAATACTTTGTATAAGTCCCCTGAGTTCAATAACTCAAACCCTGTGCGTCGTAGGTTGAAAAACTGTAGTATGGTTAAGAAGAATTACACCGCTGTTGAATGCACCTTACCTAATCACCAACTGATATACAGACATAATATCAAAAAGTTATATCTCACTTTATAAAATAAAGGTACAGATATATCGGTTTGAAATTGGTGCATAACAACGGGTATTCAAAACCAAATATTCGCCATCCGGCAAAAATCCAGATGATTTCCTCAAATATCACCAATTACAACAAATTCCGATATAATGAGGATCTAATCATCCAATTCCCAATATCTTACTCCTATTCACCATCTATAATAACATGCAGATGTGAGAAACCGATCTGGTAAATACATACCCTGGAATTAGATTCCAATTGGGAAAACAGTTTTCAATTAATATCGCACAGTGAAACTGAAATATGAAAATGTTTCAAAAGGGGTTAACTGGTATTCCTAGTAACGCCTCTTCCACTATCCTGATTCACGACAGTAGCCATATACTTGCCTGCCCTCTCTGCAATCCCTTTATTATGTCTTTACTTATTACCTTCTGTACACCTCTTTTACCCTAATTGGTTTTCTTCATTCCCTACTTTTCGGCACCAGCCTAAGGTTTGGAAGATGACTATCCAATAAGCGTAATAGGTGTACTCTTCTAATCCTAGGAGCCCTCGCAATCTGAGAGAAGGTAAAGAGAAAAGACATCTGAATAATCCTATCCAATTTCTCTTGAACCGGAAACCATCCCCGAATCTGAAACGAATTCCTTCGAGTTCGTATGTAACTATACGATGGCATATCCAATGGAAGTGGATATCCGTAGTGATACGGAGTGTCCTAGAGAAATGCAAAGTGGATGTAGGAGTAGCAGGGGTATACCTGGTTTCGTCGTGAATGATGGTGATCGCATTTCTTTTGCCATTATTCTAATCCCTTTATATGTCTTTACTTATTACCTTCTGTACACCACAATTAAGCTTAATTGGTTTTCTACCTTCTCTACCGTTCGGCACCTGCCTATGGTTTGGAAGAAGACTATCCAATAAGCTCAATAGGTGTACCCTCTCCTAATCCTAGGAGCCCTCACAACCTGAGAGAAGGTAAAGGGAAAAGACAACCGAATAATCCTATTCAATCTCTCCAGAACCAGAATCCATCCTCGAAAAAGTTCCTTCGAGTTCGTATATAACCATACGATAGATTTATCCAATGGAAGTGGATGTTCGTAATAATACGGGGTGTTCTGGAGAAATGCAAAAGGTGATATAGAAATGGCAATGATGTATGCGACACCGTGACATTCCAAAAGCCAAAGTGTTTTAAGAAGGTTCGGTCGACTTGGTTTATGAGTTTTAGTCAAGGGTCGGGTCATAGTCGCAGCCAGAGAGAGAGAGAGAGAAAGAAGAAACACTCAGCGTGCACTTTAACCTAGATCAGAATGGTTAATCTCTTTATCTAATCAGGATGGCTCCCACTGTTTTCTCGAATTCTCCTCCAAACCCAAAAGGAGAATTAGTCGGAATTACCCGAGGAGTAGTCCTACTCATCGGTGGGAATCGGGATCCAACTATCATCGTATAATAACTTGATGGAAGCCACTCAAGTTACCACACTCCAGAAGGTATGCGCAAGCCTGGCAAGTTTCCTATATGTTTGATACTCCCGATATGATTTTTACCCCAAGCGGTTTATGACCTTGACTTTGGCCAACAAATCATAACCCGCAAGTCAAGTTCTACCCGTCATTGTCCTGATTGATTTAGACCCACCCGCACACACCCTTGACTTTGTCCAACAAAGTGGTACGACTGTCCTAAACCAATGCATATCCATGCAACGGACAAGCAACACACAGCTACCGCACACGATGCCTTGACTTTGGCCAACAAATACCGCACGAATACTATACGCTACTTATCCGAAATGACGGAGGGCTACGGCTAGTTTTTGGCGAAAAACCTTTAACGTAACGAACTTGATGTCGTTGAAGGAATCCAAGTGGTTTTACAAATATATAGTGGCGAAAACTTTTGCTAAAGAGGTCACTCCCGGTGAAGGGATCTCGGCTCTTTCCCCGTCGAATGGGGTGCAGGATATCCCAAACTGAATACCACGATGCAAAGCAAAAATAATCTACTATAGTGAAGTTATTACGTTGACGCAAACTTTTACTCAAGGGGTCACTACCGATGAAGGGATCTCGGCCCTTGCCTCGTCGAATGAGGTGCAGGATATTCCAAATGAATACCACGATGCAAAGCAAAAGAGAACGTCTGTAATGTCAGTTTTTAAAAACTTGGTTCCAACAACATCATAAATAGGTTTGTTTTATCCTTGCATTGATAAGAATCAATGCAGTCCCATCAATTAATCACACCAGAAAAGAACGAAAATAAAATGTACGTATATGCCATCCGCATTCGCCACTGGGTCCCGTCATCACCCGTTAGGTTACTTAACTAACGACAGAGCGGGGACTGGGCTAGCGCGGGTGCAAAACATATACAACATCTACTAGTATATATATAAATATATAACAATCGTCCCAGGCATGATATAAAGCAACATCACAGAAACATCACAGAAGCAATACAGAATGGTGGATAATCTGGAGCCCCGAGTTTCACTTGAGCCGCAAGTGAGACCCGACGTTCCCTGTCGTGTGGATAGCATGTGCAATGAAACCTATACCCCCTACGAGTGTGGCGAATAGCCCGCCAATTCTAGAGTAAAGTCCCCTCCGTCCCAACGCCATGTGATGCGGACCCGTTGCCCTCTAGAATCCGGCTATTCGTGCACCCCACCGCGGGGTAATCCTAGTACAGAAAAGAAAATAATATACAAGGGTGACATCGACCTCAGCCCGGTCGTGCCCCAAAAGAATAATATACAAACTGGCAGTGACGGCAGTCCACATGTCGGACGCTCGCCCCGCAATATCAAATGTACAAATGAAATAAACTGTACTAACATTGCACCATAGCTATCCACCACGACGATCCAACCAACATCACAGCACAACACAGAACATCAACGTGAAAGTCACATTCGCAAACCCGTCTAAAAGACATATAGCAGTTAGACGGGTTTACCGATCAAATGACATTCACGGTCGCAGAATATAATGTATGTACTGTCAAACGCACGCTTAAAATATCGATCGACTAAGTTCTAAATTGGCCACAATAGCAAAACAATACTTCACTGAAACCTGGGCCAAAACAGAATATATCAAAAATCACAATTCCAAGTCAGAGAGCTACAGTGAAAATTTGAAGACCCGTAGCCACTAAGTGGCTGCGGAACCGCCGCTAATGGGGGGTGAGTGCGGCGGTTCCGCGGCGCTTCAGAGGCTTCAGGAGCTGAAATTTTTTCTGTACCCTAATAAAAGCCTGTACGGATTTTTAAGCTACCGCAAATAATTTTTTGAACACTTTTGAAAATCGGCAGAGAACAGAAAAATGGAATCGTGTTTTTCGAAATTTTCGTCGATCGATCTTTCAAGCACGTTTAAACAAGCTAGCAAGGGGTTTAAAGGGTGGCTCTGATACCATGAAGGGTTCCGGCAGCGCCCCGGCCGTCGAAACGCGGCCAAAATGCGGAACAAAAATTTATCAAACCGGCGCTACCGCTACCCGAATCTCGGATCGACCTTAAACCCTAAACTAGCAAACTAACTAAGAGTTAGAATCGTTATACCGAGTTGATCCGAGTCCTTCGGTCTTCATTCCAAGCTCCTAGCGGTCCTTTGATGATGTTTGGTTGCCGGTCTTCCTTCGTCTCCGATGATCTACCCGAGGGAAACGGCGCAAGCTCCAAGCTCATCGATCGAGGTAACCGACGCTCCAACGTCGCTAGCGATGGAGAGTGGGGGTGTATGAAAATGTCACTATGATTTTCCTCTCATCCATGTGCTCCATGGAGCAACTCAAGACGAAGAATGAATGAGGTGATGAAATCGTAGCATGAGGCAAAAAATGGTTAAGTGTTTTTTGTATGAATGAAAGAGAAGGAGTAATGCAATGAACCAAACAAATGAAAATGAGCCCTCTCCTCATAGTAGCCGGCCACACTTCTCATTCACACAAAAATGTTTCAATTTTTAATTTCATTAAACAATTCCAAACCATGCCATACACCATGCTTTGACCCATGCCTTGACTTAGTCACCTTTTCCACCTCATTTCCTAATTAATTTTCAAAAGGAAAATCAATAATGAGGTGGCATCTTCTTCTAGAAGCTATTCCGTACAAAATACGGAATACTTCCCGGTACATGTACCGAAATACATATACGCGTATTCGTACCAAAATACGAATAGCCGAGAGAGAAAACGAATAGTGAACAATAATACTAGAATACGTATATACAAATACATATATAAATTATTAAATCAAAACCCGATTTAATAATCCGGCTTAATCCTAAGCCGCTAGTATTATCAACCGTCCGATTAAAGTTTGCGCAGCACTTGCACATATTTAATCGGACACCTGTATGTATCAACATATCTCATGTACACCATATCGCCTGAACCGTGAAAACCCTCTGTGTGGGACTCTAAAGACTCGTCAATACGCTGGCAGTGGGTTTAACCACAAGCACGTCAGCGGCACTAGCTATACATAACGGCTATCTAGGTATTGAACGAAAGGGAGGCCGACGAGCAAACTCATCCAGAACCCCTACTGAGCCTGTCAGTGACAATATCCGTACAGTCCGGTCTGTTCGTCTAAGAGTATCGCATATCGAGTCTAAGGGGTGGATAAAGTCAGATCCCTAACAATGCGACATTTAGTGTCGGTATGAAATCCCATCACCACCTGAGAAACTATCGATCCTGGATCGGTAATTCCCGTCCACCGTGGCCACGGATTTATGGTGATGGCCATCCATACACAACGCGACATCAACCCCCAATACCGGGAGAGACGAATCCTCGACGATCCGATCACTGCCTCCATGTGGCTCGGGACTGTACCCAACTAAAACCTGTTTGCACGACTCCTTTGAGCCGTGGTAGGATAGTAATCAAAGCACAGTGGGAACTCACACGAGACAAATGACGATCTCAGGTCGATAGATTAACCTGTACACATGTCACCTGGGAACTGCTATCTGACAATAGGTATAATACCAACTAGCAGGTTCCCGGCGAGTCCGTCCAGTGTACTCATAACCCAATGAACACCTGTATACTATCTTAGGTGAACAGACTAACACCAATGGCTTGTGAGACCTGGCCACCGTCCCTCGTCGGGGTCTCGATCAGTATATACTAGTCTACACTGGAGTATCGATACCCGGTCTCGATACTCCCACGACTAGCGACATTTAAGGATGTGCTTATAGACCCCTAGCTCCCACGTATGTGATCGCCATCACAATGCTGGCAGTCAAGCTAGAATCCTATGAGCTCTATCAAAATGTACATGATGATAAAGACAAACCAGATAGCATACTATCATCTTGAGTAAGACTGTTTTATCGGTATAGGTCCTCACTCAGTCATCATAATCACCTGTCCGCGACTATGATAATTGCCTTGAGGGCACTATATCCAACAAAAGTACGGCGGAAACGGTAATTTTAAAAATCTAGAGAGCGTTAGCATACCCAAACCAAGAATCAAACCAAACTGTTAAACTTGTCACCAAACTTGTAAGGTAAAAACAAGAGTTTAGTGGACTACAACCTTTGTAACGCGTTAGCCACCTCTCTTTGGACTCCGGCTGGTCTCCATGAAGCCCGGAATAAGCTTGCTCGATAATCTCCTCGCCGAAAATGATCTACCTTGAGATAACTCCAACATAAGCTCTAGCTTCAAATTGATCTCATTAAAATGAAGCAACCCATTAATTAAACTTGCTAAGAATGATTAGTAGAAGATGTAGAATAATTAGCTCATTTTTCTCTTTTTTTTCCATTCCTCACTTGTAGAAAATCAAGAGAGGAAGCCATGGAGGAGATGAGATGAAGATGAAAATGATAATGGCAAAAGATGAGAATAATTCATATATATTAAAAATGAGTCATCACAATAACTCTGTAATGACCGTATTTTCTAATACCTAATATCTTTATTTAATTTTCTAGTATTAAGTAGTTATTTACATGTTTTGTCGATAGAAAAATATTTTAATTTTTTAAACTAATATTAGTAATTTTCAAAGCATTGAAATATAATTAAAGAAATTTTCTAACATCTATTTATATTTTTCTAGGCTTAAAATGTTTTAATAAAATTTTATAATGCCTTAAAATAATTTGCATATTTTTATTATCAATTAAAATAATTATTTCGTAATTAAAATATTTCCATGGACAAAATAGATCTTTAAATAATTATGCTAACTAACAAAAATCATAGATATGCGAATATTATTTAGTTTTAGCCCAAAATTATTTTTAAACTGAAGGTAAAAAAAATATTTTTTCTGGAATTTTCCCATATTTTTCCAGTATTTTACGATATTTTAAACAATTTTTTTAAGCCCAAATTCGATTTTCTTAAATAAACAGTTAGATTTTAATTTTAATTTTAAAAAAAAATATTAAAACCCCTTTAACCTGGACCGTTGGATGCAAAGATCTAACGGCCCAGAAACATCCGGCGGCGTCCGCATGGTGGGGATCACGCGAAAACGCGTGATCCCCACTCGCGTAGCGCTTGGGCGTGGCGGCACGATCTGGCCCGTTGGATCATAATCCAACGGCTAAGGTGAAGAGGCGGCGGCGGCTAATCA
The DNA here is from genome assembly GCA_030015575.1 of Agapanthus africanus. Lineage (NCBI taxonomy): Eukaryota > Viridiplantae > Streptophyta > Magnoliopsida > Asparagales > Amaryllidaceae > Agapanthus > Agapanthus africanus. The sequence goes on from CM057337.1 coordinate 895,503,554, forward strand.
CGGGATATGATTGGGACGCGGATTCTTAGGATTTTCTTAACAGATTTTGGATTTTATTGTTGAGGAAAAGACCCTATTAATAGACACCTTCAAATACTGATTTCTCACACCTCAGAACTTCAAAAATTCTGAAATAAAATACCCACGCCTTCGTGTAACAACTCCATTTTTAGTGTACAAAAAAAAATTTTGCTTTAAAATTAATATATACTTGGAGTATTTACTTTTGATGTTATTACTTTAAGTAATTAATTAACTCCATAATTACAAGAAGGAGCTTGTAGCTCATTGTTAATACCTTGCACTGCTGAACTAAGCCACCAGAGTTCAAATCCCATACCCCACATTATTTTTAATATTATTTTGTTTTGAATTTTTTAGAATACCAACAGTCAACACGTGCTAACTCCCTAAAACCCCACTACACATAGAAAAGTAAATGTTCCAGAGGCTACACCAGATGACTCCCCACCTACCCACCTCCTGACTAGGCCCGACTCGGCCGAGTCGGCCTGCGGACCGGCCGACTCGGGCCGGCGCCGCCGGCCGGACTCGGCCAGACGGCCGAGTCCCCAACAGGAAAAATCTGGCTCTTGGGCTTCTGAACCCCCCTGCACACTCTATTTAATTATATCATTTCCAGAGAGCTCTTAATACCCCATTTACTCTATTTTTAATGAATTTTTAATATTTTTTTTAATATTTTTCAATTTAAACCCTTCATCTAACCTAACCCTAGCCTAACTCTATAAATACCACCCCTACACTCTACACCCTCACCCCAAAACTCTGAGCCAACTCTCAAGAATTCTCTAGAAAACCCTAGTGTGCAATCAAAGTGAGCAAGAGGCGAAGCGCCGACGAAATTCCGACGACGACTCTAAGAGCTCCCGGCGACGAAACGACGCACCGGAAGCTATGTTCATCCATCTTTCCTCTTGTCTAGTTCGTAACCCGTAAGTTCCAATTCTATCTTCGCTTTTCTTATTCTAAAATACGGAATTACAAAACCCGACGGAATCGGAACAAATCTGATTTCCGATTCAGTTTCTTTATAAAACTTCACTTTTCTTTAATACAATCATGCTTAAACCAATTCATGTTGACTATTAAACACTAATCAACCATATTGATCAAGTTTCATATCATAAAGTAATTGCTATTTTATTTTACCGTATTTTTCATTTAAATACCACATAGTTTCAATTCTACATTTAACATCACAAAACTTGCTATACCTTTAAGTAGATCACGAGATAATGACCTACCTCCTCACACACTCATATGAAACATAGCACAATACCCTCGGGACATAGAATACAGGAAATCGACATCTTTACAAATAAATACCATAATTAATAAAATTGTTTTTCTTTAATGATTAGTATTTATACAAATCTTTGCAAAGCGCCGCTACAACCCATTTGGGGAACCCGTTCGGGATGGTACGGATTATCGCACATCCTCGGTCTTAGTAGTGCGAGATGCAGACCTCCGCAAGGAGCATTCGGTCTCGAAAGATTTAAAATACGACATCTTAAGAAAAGCGAGATTTCTAGAATATTATATATATACTAAAATTATTTTCAGATAAATATATGTATATGTAACATTAAAATATTTATTTTGAATTATTATAAATATTCCAACTCTTTTCAAAAATCATAATAATCATTTACACTAAAATACCATGAATTCCATACAAATCAATATTATAAATAAATACCTTTTATTATGAATTTAGAATATTCCCATTAGAAATATCACATTTATAAAATCTACATTCATTACAACTCTAAAGACGATAATAAATACTTGGGGTGTATTTTGAAAATTATACAAAGTATTTTTACATAAAAATCCCTCAAGTTTTATAAATTACCCTAAGGACCCTACTAAACATAGGTTTAAGCGGGACCAATCTCTTGAGCCTCAGGGAGCCGGAGAAGTGGGTGCTTGCCTATCTAAGATAGAAAAATTAATAACGGTGTTATCAATACGGTAATCGTTTTTGAAAAAGACACAAATCCTGCCGCCCATGTGCAGCGGTTACCGATAACATCAAAACAATCAGGACTTTAATTTACTTTTCTAATTGTCTGACTCAGATAAGTCTCGTTATAATCTGACTTGAATATGATTCAAGTACAATCTACAATCAACAATCTACAATCTACAATTTACAATATTACAATTCAACATGAATCCATGAATCCATTATTCCATATATTCAATCTATACAACTTGACTGAACCGAACCATGGATATACATTCCATTTACATGGTTCTCCAGTTATTCCATTTACATGATTCTACAGTTACATCCGTTTACTGATATCATGGTTTCGGTCAGTCATCCAATTTTACAATCAATACAATTTACAATACAATACAATACAAACAAGACATTTCGGGGTTTAAGGGGTAGATTGGTACGGAAGGTGTTAGAAGAGGCACGAGACAGTAAAACTTAATACACCTAACATGAATCCAGTTGTTGTTGTACCGTGGCATAAACGGTTCCTTGTACTATACTTACCTCTAGTCTCTAGCATATAGAGATTCCTCTCGTATACACTGGCATTCTTCTGTACCAAACTACAAACAACAGCGTTAACACAACAATATACTACAACTTTAAAAGATACCTTCTTATTCTGTCTATTCTACTTCTCTCTTATCTTTGGGACTTACCGAGCGATCTATTCGCTGACGACATTCTCTTTCTTTATTCTTTGAATGTCGTCAGGTGATCTGGACCCGTTAGAGATCGAGCCCACTTGCTGAAGATTTGGACCAGTTCAGTGAAGACCCTAAACTCTAGTCATTGTACACTTTCCATTTCAGTACTTTTCTTTCTATTATGCCATTGTTTAGGATTGCTTTTTTTTTCAGTTGTATTTACTTTCCATGTATTGTACAGAAAGAATGTGAATAAATAAAGTTGCTGTTTTATTATATCTTGTCTCTTGCGCTTTACTTTTATATTGCTTAGATATGCTTAGCGTATTTACTTTACAGTAAATACGTAGCGGCCTCATCGCGTCCTCTGCCCATATACTGGGAAGCGGGGCGTGACAGGTTTTGTTGGTGGCCCATGCAGGTCAGAACTGTATAGAACCATACTATGCAATTCTGTTCTGCGTGAACAAACCTAAGCAATATAATATAAGAACCAACAACTAAAACATTCTTTACAATTCATATTCCTTGAATCTTATCATTTCATGTACTTGAATCTGTCCTAACCCAAATTTTTCTTCAAGGTTATGGATTCCCCAAACAACACAAGCGCCAACTTCAACAACACTCCACCTCCACTACCAATGTTACCTACTGTTCCTGCTCTACCCACCGAGCAAACAGTTCTGCTTGAGGCGATCTGCAGCCTCCTTGAGGGACAACAACAACTCTTGAACCGTTCCGAGACTGAAGCACCTGAGGTAAAGCAATTCAGGGCTTTACACCCTAAACAGTTTTTAGGAAAGGGAAGCCCACTTGAAACTGAGGAATGGGCACAAGGTATAGAGGATGATCTGGCGGCAGCACAAGTGCCAGACATAGCTTGGGTCCGTGTGGCGAAACTGCAGCTCACGGACAATGCTCGCAACTGGTGGAAGGCGGAAGAAAGCTGTCTTGAACAGCCTATAGAATGGATGACTTTCCGCAATAAGTTCGATGCGAAGTACTTCCCTGTGACTGCCAGGTTCGACATGGAACATCAGTTTATTCATCTACAACAAGGTTCTATGTGGGTCAAGTCAGTAGATGAGTATGACGCTGAGTTCACCATGCTCAGTCGGTAAGATATGTCATAATATTTCAAATTTTTAAATATCACATACTACGCAGCTAACACAATCCTTTAAACAGATTCGCGGCATACTTGATACCGACGGACGAGATCAGAGCCCGTCGATTTCAACAGGGGTTGGACACAAAAATTTAGGCTGCGCTAGCCACAGGGAAATTTCCAACTCATGATAATGCTCTGGAAGCTGCCCGCAGTTATGAGGCAGTGATAAAAGCGAGGGGCAGACCTCAGTCTGCAGGAGTTAAGCGCCCTGCCAACCAGATGGCAGGAGGAGGCTCGTCCAAGCCATCTTTTGTGCCAAGGCGACCCGGAGTACCAAACAACAGGCCCACCCTAGCCTTTTGTAACTCCTGCAAGAGAAATGGGCATCTGGCGAAAGATTGCCGGCGTGCGAATAACCTTTGCTTGATCTGCGGCTCAGCTGCTCATGGTATTGGGTCTTGTCCTCATAAACAAGATCCAATTGCTGCACCCAGGCCAGCAAACACTTACCCATAGCGTCCAGCCATTCAAGCACCTGCTCCAAGACTTGCACTACCTGCACCACCCAGAGGACTACAAGCTGCACCACCTCCTCGTCAGTTCCATCAAGCTCAAAGGAACGTTCCGAGGAATACTCCTCAGGCCAGGAGGAATGTACCAAGGCGCCAGGCTTTCACGATGACCGTAGAAGAAGCTGAGGCCACTGGCCAAGTTATCACTGGTAAACTTTTCTTCTCAAACCTTTCTTTCAGTATTGCTATTTATCTACATACTTTTCTCTATACCTAAAACATATTCCACATACCTTAGGTACAATCTTAGTATCCTCAATACCTGCACTAGCATTGTTCGATACTGGAGCATCTCACTGCTTTATGTCACAACGGTACGTCCGAACCCATGCGATTCCAGTCACACCGCTTGTATCCAGCTGGAATGTCAGTTCAAGAAATGACGTTCTAAAGGCAACAATGGGATACAGCCTGTGTCCAGTAGTCGTCTGCAGCAGAGAGTTCTATGCTAACTTCAAAGTGCTGGACATACCGAACTTCGATGTGGTTCTAGGTATGATTGGCTTGGAACTTTTTATGTTACCATCGACTGTCGTCAAAGGAGGGTAGTATTCGAGATTCCAGACCACCCGGTCTTCTATTTCAAAAGTGGAGACTGTACCCTGGAGCCAAGTACCTACAAAGTGAAGCCAAGGGAAGCAGTAGTTGCAGCAGCTCAAGCGGAGGAAGAATCAAGACCAGATGTGGTTCGAGAGTTCGACGATGTGTTTGTTCCCGCCAAAATTTTGGCTCACAACCTGTTCCCTTATAAAAATAAAAATAAAAATAAAAATAAATAAATAATTAAAAGATAAATAATAAAATAATAATAATAATAAATAATGTAAAATAATAATAAAATAAAAAATGAAGGGAAAAACTCCACATGCAAAGAATGTAACAAATGCCTTAAAGCCAAGAGTTAAAACATTATGAGCAACGCTTCAGATGCAGCGCAAAGTGCGCTGCGCCCTAAATAGCGCGCCACGTGCAAAGCACATGTACGCTAGCGCAGGCTGCGCTGCGCTCTGAGCAGCGCACCACGTGTCAAACACGGGTGCGCTAGCGCAATGTGCGCTGCCTTTTAAGCAGCGCACCAGGTGAAAAGCACGGGTGCGCTAGCGCTGGAACCTAAAAGCTCCCCACCGTCAGATCAAAAATCTAATAATAATGATAAATTATTAATTAATCAGAAACTAAATTCTGTTAAGGAAAGATTCCTCAAAATCTTTCCAAATAACAAGATTGTGCTCTGTAAATCAGAGCACCGTTGGATCAATGATCCAATGGTAAATAAAAATTACCAAAAGACAGAATAAATTCTGTATGAAAACATTTATCAATCTTGTTAAAAATAAGAAGATTGCCTTCTGTAAAACAGGAGCTCTAGGATCAAAGATCCAACGGTGGGGAAATATCCCCAAATCAATCAGAGAAAGATCTCTTTAACTGATTTAACAAATCAATGTGCCCTATATAAAGGCCCCAAGACTTCAAGTCTGAGATAGAGAAAGCTCCCTACAAACTTTGAGAAGACTCAAAGAATGAAGAGCAAGCTCTTAGAAAAAGAAGATCATTTCTTCAAGATAAAGAATTAATTCTTGAACAACAGAGATGAAATTATCTCATTAAAAAAGAAGAACTATCTTCTTAAAAGATCATAGATCTACAACAGACTAAGCTCTCTCGTAAAAAGATCAAAAGATCTAATCATAAAAATAAAAGAAGTATTTACTTCATTCACAGATCCTTGATCTACAAAGGCAAAGCCCTTTCCAAAATAAGAACTTTTGTTCTTGAATCTTGAGGCAAAGCCTCCTTTGGGAGAACATAAACTCGTTCTCTGATTACAAATTTGATCAAATGCGCTTTGCGCTACTGAAAAGTGCCTTGCACTCATGAATTGCGCTTTTGCGCTTCTTGGACCGGCGCTCAGTGCCAAAACATGCCACGTGTCAACCAAAGACACAATCTGCGCTTTGCGCTTCTGAAACAGCGCACTGCGCTCATGGACCGGTGCTCAGCGCCAAACGCGCCACGTGTCACTCACTGGTGCGCCAACAAATTAGCGCAACGCGCTCATAAATTAAAAGCGCAATACGCTAAGCGCGACACGTGTCCCCTTCATGTGCGCTACCCGACAGAAGCGCAATGCGCTCTTTAACTGGCGCAAAGCGCCTGACGCGCCACGTGGCGCATTGTCAGAACATACTTTGTTCTGATGAAGACAAAAGATGTCAGAATTCAATGCTTAGCATTATTAAAAGGGCTGAGCCCCAAATAAAAGCTTAACAGCCAGAACAACAAAAAATGTTAAACATTTTAATTGGACTTAGCCCAACATTGGCCGTAAGTCCTCAACATTATATTCAATTGAGCCTATCTACTCACGAATATTCAACAAATCTTAGTCCCAAACTGGGCTATAGATTTTCCAATCAATCTACATCCGGTTCGAGGGTACATCTCTTTACTCCTCTGATATCTGTCGTTGTAATCCTTAAACGTCTTCAGAGAAGTGACGGGTCCCGACAACCACACATTTCTACGGACTGTGGGGTCCTTAAACTCATGGACTACGATGTTCTTAAACCTTATAGACTACGATGTCTCTAAACCGGACTGTGGGGTCCTTAAACTCATGGACTACGATGTCCTTAACCTGGACCACCATGTCCTTAAACTGGTAATGGACCACCATGTCCTTAAACTGGAAATTGACTGCAATGTCCCTAAACTAAACAATAGAGTCCAAATGCTCATTTGTTGGATCTAAACGATCCCGTTAAGTCGATCTCAGTCAAAAATAGACTGACGTGTCCTTAACAAACGTTGAGTTGATCTTAGTCTTAAAATTAGACTAACGTATCCTTAACAAACGTTTAAGTTGATTTTACTCTCAAATGAGACTAACGTATCCTTAAACGCAACCCCAAACCCAAATCTAAGAAAATACGGATTTAGACTAATCCACGTCCTACGGGCGACAGCATAAATTAGTCTCCGTATACAATCTACGGGCAACCACAAACAAAACAAACACCCACGACACGAAGTGACCATCTGGAGAAGGAGAAAGTTGTTACCGCGATGCGGTAGCGTAATTAACTGCGGGGGCTTATGCCTGCAGGGAAGAGCGTCCCCACAATCATAAACCCCTCACCGTGAGGGGGAATCTGACGAAGTCTACTATATCGGCCGCATCCGTTTAAACCTTCGATACATGGTGCCATAAATCAACTTGGTATCTTCGGAGAGGTGGATGGATAGCACCTATTAGCATCTGCCCCGAAATTCAGGCAAGACGTCCTACGCGTCTTCGTCGCGTCTTTCAGTGGGGAACAGATTCTGGCACGCCCGGTGGGACCTTTTCCTCTTTCCACTCCACACTTCGTGTGTCGTGTTCGCGAACGAATCGCGGTTTGCTATGGTTGCCTGTGGATTCGAGGTACTTAGATTTGGTTTCTTGCTCGGCGCAGAAAGCGAAACATCAATGGCATCCACTTGCATGAAGTGTTCCAACTGCAATTGCAACTCGCGCTCCGCCTCATCTGGAGGCATAGCCTACGGACCCCAAGTGGCCTCCTTGTTCACGATGCCGGTGGACCAGGTGACTCAGGCCACCACCGGATTGTTCTTTGGGACTATGCTCCTACGGATGAGCTTCAGTACCCCTGTACCATCGCTGGAAGCTCCCAAAAAGTCGGTCTTTGATCGACTTGCTACTACCGCGGCCCCTCCCAACGGGTCGTCCAGCTCCAGCGCCTCAGTCTTTGCCAGATTGGGCCAAAGTTCATGTGGGCCCATGATGAAGCCTGCAATTCCAGAAAAGGTTGTTCCGAAGAGAATAGTCATCCCTGCTCCCGAAGTCGTCAAGGCGGCTTCTCCTGCCAAAGGGTCGGTCTTTACAAGACTGACTATTCCGGCTCTCGTTCCTGCTCAAAAGTCTATCTTTGACAGATTAGATGCTGCTACTCAACGGACATCAGTCTTCAATAGGCTGACGCCGGCAACAGCCCTTTTCCAAAACAGGGGGCACGACGAAGTCACCCCTCAAGCTGAAACGATCCCAGCAGCTCGGCACGCTCGACGTCGCCACTGGCGCCGAGAAAGAAAGGCTGGGGGCAACTCCCCCTTTGGGCTAACTCCACCAGCCCCAACGGTGGAAGTCAATGCAGCTGATCCAACCGGGAACAGCTTTGAACTGCTGAACAAGGTGCGCAGGAATTCTCCTACCGCCGTACTGAAAAGATCTCCTCCACCGGTGGAGAATGTTACTGAAATAAAGCCGGAGCAGCCCCCTCAACGGCTGTACTCTAAATTTTACAAAGTCTGGTGACGGGTCCAGGAGTCGGTGATTGATCAAGACTATCCTCGCCGACAAAAGAAGCTGAAGGTTCAGCAGGAAGAGAACCGTCCTGGCAAGCCACAAAGGACGACAACCACCTGGGTGCCAGCTGCAACGGCCCCCTCGATGTCAACTGCTCAAAGGAGAAGGAGGCCAGAGAAAGCCCCTATGACTACGGCAGATTGCAAAGACGCTGAGCCCAAACGCCCCAAGTCTGGGGGCATAACGGTCCATACTGTTTACATGGCTTCCGGAAAAGAGGAAAGCCGCGTTTCGACGGGCAACCGACCGCTCACCCGATCAATAACAAGGGCTCAGGAATAACAATAGCAGAAGCTTAAAGAGATGCTGAATGCAATGGCCGCACTCACCGGGCCAAAAGAAAGCCCGGAGGCATCATCATAGCAGCGTCACGAACAAGAAACCGATGCTGACTTCCTACGCAGAGTCCTCGAAAAGAAGGACAGAGAAGCAGTAGAACAAGCTGCCAACATAAAACGAATGGCGCTTCTCTTCCAAGACATGGTCGGGATGATGTTACAACCGGAACCTTCAGTCAAAGATCCTCCAGTAATAATTGAAGACGATAGAGGAGAAGCGTCAAATCCTCTGCCGGCTCTGTCAGCAGCCAAGGAGGAAACCATCTCAAAAGCCACGCTCGATGATTATATAGCTCAACATATACGAGCTCACCGAGCGAACGAAGTGGCTGGCCAAGTTGTCAAGACTGGACGATCCTATCCGGGCTGGTATGACCAAATAAGTTACCCGCCGGGATATACGATCCCCAAATTTCATGTATACAAAGGGACGGGCAATCCCCACCAACATGTTGCCCAGTTCAGGGCTTTATGTGGAAACACCGGAGGTGATGATAAATTGCTACTTCGCCAATTCGTCGGCAGCTTGTCAGAAACGGCATTCGAGTGGTACTCCGAACTTCCCAACGACTCCGTCAAAACTTTTGCGGAGATGGAACTGCTATTCACCCAGCGTTTCGTGAGTGCTGGTGAACGCACCCCAATAACGGCATTGATCAATGCCAGGGTGAAGCCTGGAGAAACATGGGTTCAATATGCAATACGATGGCGAAATTTGTGGTCGAAATGCGAGCAGCGCATCGAAGAAGCGCCGGCAGTGAGCATGTTCATGTGGACCCTTGACCCTCAGTCGACCATCTCGCAATTCATGATGTTCTTCAAGCCGACTACTTTCCAGGCCCTGATCGACAAATTGGCCCAAATGGATTAGATAGGTCATAGACCATCTCCTTCAAAGACGGATCCTCGGAATGAAAAGGGGAAAGGAAAAGCAACTTTCTTCGCCAATAATCAACAACAGCCGAGCAACTTAAAGCCATTTGCTCGCCAAAACAATATGCGTCCACGCCCATCCCTCGAGGAAAGACTGGGACGTCCTTACTCGTTTCCCCAGGATAAAACGAGGAGACTGTTCGAGCTTGAAGTGCGCAACAGACTCATCAATCTGCCAGATCCAAAACGTCCGTTGCAGCTAAATGATGTCAACAATCTTAATTACTGCTCTTACCACCAAGCAATAAGCCATCCAATCGAAGATTGCTTCGTTTTCAAAGGCTGGATTGAAGACCAATACCAATAAGGCAAGTTCGCATTATCCGAAAACTGGAAGGTGAACCCGCCACAACCTCACGCCCCTAAAAAAGTGAACGTGCCGGGGGCATCGTGCTCTTTTATAGAAGAAACTCCGTGGGAGGTCGCTCTTTCAGCTAAAACTAAAAAAATGCTGAAGGATCTCCAAACGTGCCCGGCAATCAGGTGGAAAAATCCACTGGAACCCGAGATCGTCGAGGGAATGCTAAAACCGCGCCCAACCACAAGAATTGGTGGTGATAGTCAAAACGCTCGCACCCAGCCGTCAAAATCTTCGTAAAAGAAGAAGAAGCCCATGAAGTCTGGTGACAAGCGCACGGACCTGCAAAAGCAGATTGACGCGCTGGAAGAGTATAACCAGAAGGCGCGGACTCCAGTCACACTCCAAGAGTTTCTCAGCCACGTCCTTGAGGACGAAGATGATGGAGAAGACTCATCAAGTGAATCTAAAGACTACGTAGCAAGCTGCCATGTGATCTCTCACTTGTCAATAGACAATGAGGAAGCTCCTTGCACCGAGAAACTGGGGGCAAGTCCTAAGCCAAAACCCTTGGAACCGTCTGACGAGACGATCGCCTTGCTACTGAACGAAGCCCGTCAGAAAAGCAAAGCCAATCGAGAGCGTGAACTGGCTGTATTCGAAAAGGCCAAACGCCGACGACTGGAGGAAAAGGTCGAGACATCCCAACTGGAGCAAAGCATCCCTATCGCCAGAAAAAGCAATCTTAAAGTAAGAAAACGATTCGCTAGAGCCCTAGCAATAGGAATGAAGTTGCCTTCTTTCAAAGGAAATTCCCCTGACAATATACGTCTTAATGAAGCGGACATACATCCTAACTTCTGCCTATACCATCAGAAGATTGCACACCCTACCGAGGAGTGCATAGCCTTTAAAAACTGGTGGCAGGGATATGTTGCCCATCGACGACACGTTCAACGAGTGAAGCGCAAGGCTTGTCGAGAAAAGAAAAGCACGACAGATGAGCGCGAAAGAGCTGCTGGCAACTGTCACATAGCCGACACCAAGGGATCGCAAGTTGTCACCTTTGGAAGCGACTCTGACGAAGAAAACGCCCTTAGCCCTCTCTTCAGGGAATCCACCTCCGACACAAAACATGCGAAGATTTGCGGCAAAATCTAGCTGCATAATCGTGCGTTGACTGATGACCGAAATGTCGTTAAACTACTACCAACCCGCGGCATCCTCAGGCTGACGTGGTAAAAAAAAAAGAAAGAAAAAAAGAAAGAAAAAAGAAAACGGTATGTTCATAAGCAAAATGGGCACGGATGAAAACCCGAAAGGGCTCCGTGAGTAAAAACAGCAGGGCTTCCGGCGAGTTTTGTGAAAACCCGAAAGGGCGCAACCTCTTTAAAAGAAAAAAAAGGAAAAAAGAAAACGGTATGTCCATAAGTAAAAAGGGTACGGATGAAAACCCGAAAGGGCTCCGTGAGTAAAAACAGCAGGGCTACCGGCGAGTTTTGTGAAAACCTGAAAGGGCGCGATCTCGTTAAAAGACACTTGCAAGGTCCTCTCGACTTTGTAAGGAGAAACCACCTTCGTGAGATCCTTACGACTCACAAGGGAGCAACACACTTAGGGATCCCCACGATTCCTAGGGAGAAATTACACTTGCGGGATCCTCACGACTCATAAGGAGAACCTTCTTATGGGACCCTCACGGCTCATAAGATTTGAAAGTCTTAAGCTACAAGGATCTAAACCTGTTCTTAAGCAACCACCACAACTTCCGACACTGCCCTACAAGCGGCTCAATGCCGACCCTTGTATACAATCCACGGGCACGAATAAACATTTCCCTAACAAAGTCCCATCCATGACTAGGGATATGTTTGCACGGTGAACAGCCCTTGTAAGTCCTCTCGACTTAAAAGGAGAAAGCACTCTTGTAAGATCCTTACGACTTACGAGAAGCCATACACTTAGGAGTTCTCACGATTCCTAAGGAGAAAACGCACCTGCGAGATTCTCACGACTCGTAGGGAGAAAAACCTTTATAAGACCCTTACGGCTCATGAAGTCAAAAGCCTTAGTCGACAGGACCCTAATCCTGTTCGCTAAGCCACCTTTGTTCGACATCGACAGAGGCAAATGATGATTCGCACCTGGCAATATTCCAGCTGTAGCGGTGCTGATGCCGAAATCGGTGTCTAAACCCAAGCTTGCAGAGAAAAGCCAGGGAGCCTCACATGCATACGAAATAGCCGAAATGATAAGGCAACTTGCAATAAAATCAGCAAGTAAAAAATGTATGCATGCAAAATAGCCGAAATGATTGGGCAACTCGCAATAAAAAGCAGCGAGTAAAAATAAAATAAATAGCCGAAATGATTGGGCACCGCGAAAAATAGCCGAAATGATTGGGCAATCGCGACCTTCGCGATATAAAAGCTGAAATGATAGAGCATCGCGGAAAGAAATAAAAGAAAAATGAAATTTATGCCCTACAGATGATATCACATCAATCCCTGTATATAATCCAGGGGCGCAAACAAGGAAGGAATCACACCTTCCCTCTGCAGGCTTCATCAGAAAACGAAGCCAAATCTCGACGGTTCATAGACAATCTAGAGATCACCTCGACATTAGTCTCGTTACGGAAAACGCAATGTCAACAATGGTGTTCCATCGCAGTCCAGCAGGATGCAGATGCAACATCAACAAAAAGACCTCACGGTCGAAACAAAGCGGAGTGACAGCAAAATCCCAGCTCCACCTCAGCGTTCGTTTTGTTACAGCAGACGCAATGTCAACAACGGCGTTCCTTCACAGTCCAGCAGGATGCAGATACAACGTCAACAAAAGACCTCACGGTCGAAACAAAGCGGAGTGATGGCAAAATCCCAACTCCATTCCAGCATTCGTCTCGTTACAGCAGACGCAATGTCAACAACAGCGTTCCTTCGCAGTCCAGCAGGATGCAGATACAACGTCAACAAAAGAGCTCACGGTCGAAACAAAGTGGAGTGACGGCAAAATCCCAGCTCCACCTCAACTTTCGTCTTGTCGCAGCAGACGCAATGTCAACAACGGCGTTCCTTCGCAGCCCAGCAGGATGCAGATACAACGTCAACAAAAGACCTCACGGTCGAAACAAAGCGGAGTGACGGCAAAATCCCAGCTCCACCTCAGCGTTCGTCTTGTTACAGCAGACGCAATGTCAACAACGGCGTTCCTTCGCAGTTCAGCAGGATGCAGATACAACGTCAACAAAAGACCTCACGGTCGAAACAAAGCGGAGTGATGGCAAAATCACAACTCCATCTCAGCATTCGTTTCGTTACAGCAGACGCAATGTCAACAACGGCGTTCCTTGGCAGTCCAGCAGGATGCAGATACAACATCAACAAAAGACCTCACGGTCGAAACAAAGTGGAGTGACGGAAAAATCCCAGCTCCACCTCAGCGTTCGTCTTGTTATAGCAGACGCAATGTCAACAATGGCGTTCCTTCGCAGTCCAGCAGGATGCAGATATAATATCAACAAAAGACCTCACGGTCGAAAAAAAGCGGAGTGATGGCAAAATCCCAACTCCATCCCAGCATTCATCTCGTTACACCAGACGCAATGTCAACAACGGTGTTCCTTCGCAGTCCAGCACGATGCAGATGCAACGTCAACGAAAGACCTCACGGTTGAAACAAAGCGGAGTGATGGCAAAATCTCTAGTTCCAAATCTCGACGGTTCACCAGCAACCTAGAGACAACCGCGACATTCGTCTTGATACAGCAGACGCAATGCCAGCAAACGAAGCAAAGGCCAAATTCCTAGCTTCAGGGTCTTGACGACAACTCATATAAAACCTGAAAGACTATCGAAGATCATCCCATACCAGCGCGGAGTGGTCACCACCTCGACGTTCGTCTCGTTATGGCAGACGAGATGTCACCACAGCGTCCTTCCTCCAAACAGGATTCGGACACGCCAAAGCAAACGAAGCAAGGGCCAAATTCCTAGCTTCAGGGTCTTGACGGCAACTCATATAAAACCTGAAAGACTATCGGAGATCATCCCATACCGGCTCGGAGTGGTCACCACCTCGACGTTCTTCTCGACACAGCAGACGAGATGTCACCACAGCGTTCTTCCTCCAGCAGGATTCAGACGCAACAATCAAACAACGGAGCCATGGTAAAATCCCTAGTTCCAAACCTCGACGGTTCACCAGCAACTTAGAGACAACCGTGACATTCGTCTCGATACAGCAGACGCAATGCCAGCAAACGAAGCAAAGGCCAAATTCCTAGCTTCAGGGTCTTGACGGCAACTCATATAAAACCTGAAAGACTCGGAGATCCTCCCATACCAGCGCGGAGTGGTCACCACCTCGACGTTCGTCTCGTTATGGCAGACGAGATGTCACCACAGCGTCCTTCCTCCAAACAGGATTCGGACACGCCAAAGCAAACGAAGCAAGGGCCAAATTCCTAGCTTCAGGGTCTTGACGGCAACTCATATAAAACCTGAAAGACTCTCGGAGATCATCCCATACCGGCTCGGAGTGGTCACCACCTTGACGTTCGTCTCGTTACGGCAGACGAGATTTCACCACAGCGTTCTTCCTCCAGCAGGATTCGGACGCAACAATCAAACAACGGAGCCATGGCAAAATCCCTAGTTCCAAACCTCGACGGTTCACCAGCAACCTAGAGACAACCGCGTCATTCGTTTCGATACAGCAGACGCAATGCCAGCAAACGAAGCAAATGCCAAATTCCTAGCTTCAGGGTCTTGACGGCAACTCATATAAAACCTGAAAGACTCGGAGATCCTCCCATACCAGCGCGGAGTGGTCACCACCTCGACGTTCGTCTCGACACAGCAGACGAGATGTCACCACAGCGTTCTTCCTCCAGCAGGATTCAGACGCGACAATCAAACAACGGAGCCATGGCAAAATCCCTAGTTCCAAACCTCGACGGTTCACCAGCAACCTAAAGACAACCGCGACATTCGTCCCGATACAGCAGACGCGATGCCAGCAAACGAAGCAAAGGCCAAATTCCTAGCTTCAGGGTCTTGACGGCAACTCATATAAAACCTGAAAGACTATCGGAGATCATCCCATACCAGCGCGGAGTGGTCACCACCTCGACGTTTGTCTCGATACAGCAGACGAGATGTCACCACAGCGTCCTTCCTCCAACAGGATTCAGACACGCCAAAAAAAATGAAGCGAAGGCCAAATTCTTAGCTTTAGGGTCTTGACGGCAACCCATATAAAACCTGAAAGACTATCGGAGATCATCCCACACCAGCGCGGAGTGGTTATGACTCATCGGGGCTCTCCAAAATGAGCCTAACCTCAAGTAAAAAGCGGCATGGCAAAATTCCTAACGCTTGCTCTTCCGACGGTCAAACTGTCTAGGAGGATTGCTTGAAGACGTCTTGTCCAGCCCCCGAAGGGATCAGAGACACGACAGTCGCAAGGCTACTCGAACAGCAAGATTGCCTATCAAGGAATACATCAGCCAACGCGACGGTACGACGGACAAAACCCTAGTACCACAGACCCTAACGGACCTCTGTCGTAAAGAGCAGAGGTTAACTGCGACGTTAGGATATTCTTGCGAGAAATGCTCGATTCGTCTCGACTCGTGAAGAAATTAGTGTCTTTGCGAGAACTTCTCGATTCGTCTCGACTCGTAAGGAAAAGCCTTAGGCAATGGGGATAAGGACCTATTTCCTAAGCACTGGGGCCCTGCAGGTCAGTCTAAAACGGACTCTTGCATACTATTCACGAGCCACACTCTCCAAAATCGAATCTCGATAAGGAGGGAAACAACCGCTTACGAGTCCTTTCGACTTGTAGGAGGGAAATTCTCTTGTAAGATCCTTACGACTCTCAAGAGAAAACGCGCTTAAGAATCCTCACGATTCCTAAAGAGAAAATACACCTACGGGATCCTCACGACTCGTAGGGAAAAAAGTCTTTATGAGACCCTCACGGCTCATAAAGTTGAAAAGTCTTAGGTAGCAGATCTGAACCTGCTTCCTAAGCCGTCACTACCTTATAAAGGGTTCAGGATGAAATGCCATCTACCATCTATGGGCCACATTTGCCAAAGCCACATTCGCCGCTGAAATGAAGAAGCTGCTTACGGGTCCTCACGATTCGTAAGGAAAAATACCCGAGTGAGATCCTTACGACTCATGGAGGTAATGAACACTTAGAAATCCTCACGATTTCTAGAGAGAATTTGCACCTACGAGATCCTCTCGACTTGTAGGGAGAAAAACCTTCTTGAGACCCTTACGGCTCATGAAGAAGAAGAAAGTCTTAGGCTACAAGGACCCTAAACTTGTCTCCTAAGCGCTCAATTCTGTGGCCATGCATAACTTTGCACTACTTCACCCACGTACGTACTTACATGGGCAAAGTAGTGGGGGGTATTTGTTCCCGCCAAAATTTTGGCTCACAATCTGTTCCATTATAAAAATAAAAATAATAATAATAATAATAAAAAATAAAAAAAATAATAATAATAAAAATAAATAATGTAAAATAATAATAAAATAAAAAATGAAGGGAAAAACTCCACATGCAAAGAACGTAACAAATGCCTTAAAGCCAAGAGTTAAAACATTATGAAGCAACGCTTCAGATGCAGCGCCAAGTGCACTGCGCCCTAAACAGCGCGCCACGTGTAAAGCACGTGTGCGCTAGCGCAGGCTGCGCTCCGCTCTGAGCAGCGCACCACGTGTCAAACACGGGTGCGCTAGCACAATGTGCGCTGCCTTTTAAGCAGCGCACCACGTGCAAAGCACGGGTGCGCTAGCGCTGGAACCTAAAAGCTCCCCACCGTCAGATCAAAGATCTAATAATAATGATAAATTATTAATTAATCAGAAACTAAATTCTGTTAAGGAAAGATTCCTCAAAATCTTTCCAAATAATAAGATTGTGCTCTGTAAATCAGAGCACCGTTGGATCAATAATCAAATGGTAAATAAAAATTACCAAAAGACAGAATAAATTCTGTATGAAAAGATTTATCAATCTTGTTAAAAATAAGAAGATTGTCTTCTGTAAAACAGGAGCCCTAGGATCAAAGATCCAACGGTAAGGAAATATCCCCAAATCAATCAGAGAAAAATCTCTTTAACTGATTTAACAAATCAATGTGCCCTATATAAAGGCCCCAAGACTTCAAGTCTGAGATAGAGAAACCTCCCTACAAACTTTGAGAAGACTCAAAGAAAGAAGAGCAAGCTCTTAGAAAAAGAAGATCATTTCTTCAAGGTAAAGAATTAATTCTTGAATAACAGAGATGAAACCATCTCATTAAAAAAGAAGAACTATCTTCTTAAAAGATCATAGATTTACAACAGACCAAGGTCTCTCGTAAAAAGATCAAAAGATCTAATCATAAAAATAAAAGAAGTATTTACTTCATTCACAGATCCTTGATCTACAAAGGCAAAGCCCTTTCCAAAATAAGAACTTTTGTTCTTGAATCTTGAGGCAAAACCTCCTTTGGGAGAACATAAACTCGTTCTCTGATCACAAATTTGATCAAATGCGCTTTGCGCTACTGAAAAGTGCCTTGCACTCATAAATTGCGCTTTTACGCTTCTTGGACCGGCGCTCAGCGCTAAAATATGCCACGTGTCAACCAAAGACACAATCTGCGCTTTGCGCTTCTGAAATAGCTTACTGCGCTCATGGACTGGTGCTCAGCGCCAAGCGCGCCACGTGTCACTCACTGGTGTGCCAACAAATTAGCGCAACGCGCTCATAAATTAAAAGCGCAATGCGCTAATAAACTAGCGCTTAGCGCGACACGTATTCCCTTCGTGTGCGCTACCCGACAGAAGCGCAATGCGCTCTTTAACTGGCGCAAAGCGCCTGACGCACCACGTAGCGCATTGTCAGAAAATACTTTGTTCTGATGAAGACAAAAGATGTCAGAATTCAAAGCTTAGCATTATTAAAAGGGCCGAGCCCCAAATAAAGGCTTAACAGCCAGAACAACAAAAAATGTTAAACATTTTAATTGGACTTCGCCCAACATTGGCCGTAAGTCCTCAACATTATATTCAATTGAGCCCATCTGCTCACGAATATTCAACAAATCTTAGTCCCAAACTGGGCTATAGATTTTCCAATCAATCTACATCCGGTTCGAGGGTACATCTCTTTACTCCTCTGATATCTGTCGTTGTAATCCTTCAACGTCTTCAGAGAGGTGACGGGTCCCAAAAATCACACATTTCTACGGACTATGGGGTCCTTAAACTCATGGACTACGATGTCCTTAAACCTTATAGACTACGATATCTCTAAACCGGACTGTGGGGTCCTTAAACTCATGGACTACGATGTCCTTAACCTGGACCACCATGTCCTTAAACTGGTAATGGACCACCATGTCCTTACACTGGAAATCGACCGCAATGTCCCTAGACTAAACAATTGAGTCCAAATGCTCTTTTGTTAGATCTAAACAATCTCGTTAAGTCGATCTCAGTCTAAAATTAGACTGACGTGTCCTTAACAAACGTTGAGTTGATCTTAGTCTCAAAATTAGACTAGCGTATCCTTAACAAACGTTTAAGTTGATCTTAGTCTCAAATGAGACTAACGTATCCTTAAACACAACCCCAAACCCAAATCTAAGAAAATACGGATTTGGACTAATCCACGTCCTACGGGCGACATCATAAATTAGTCTCCGTATACAATCCACGGGCAACCACAAACAAAACAAACACCCACGACACGAAGTGACCATCTGGAGAAGGAGAAAGTTGTTACCGCAATGCGGTAGCGTAATTAACTGCGAGGGCTTGCGCTTGCAGGGAAGAGCGTCCCCACAATCAAAAACCCCTCACCGTGAGGGGGAATCTAACGAAGTCTGCTATATCGGCCGCATCCGTTTAAACCTTTGATGCATGGTGCCATAAATCAACTTGGCATCTTCGGAGAGGTGGACGGATAGCACCTATTACCATCTGCCCCGAAATTCAGGCAAGACGTCCTACGCGTCTTTGTCGCGTCTTTCGGCGGGGAACAGTGTTTTCTGACGATATATCAGGTTTGCCTCCCGATCGAGCTCTTGAATTCAGCATTGATTTAGTACCAGGAGCACAACCGGTGATCAAAGCACCTTATCGACTAAGTCCGGAAGGGTTGAATGAAGTCTGAACACAGTTGGACGATTTACTGGCGAAAAGATGGATCCGTCCCAGCACTTCAAGTTGGGAATCACTTGTACTACTTGTGAAGAAGAAAGAAGATTCATATAGATGTGCATCGATTACAGAGCCTTGAACGAAGTCACTATAAAGAACAAGTATCCACTCCCGCGCATCGACGATTTATTCGATCAGCTAAGTGGATCTTGTGTTTTCTCTAAATTGGACCTTCGTTCAGGTTATCATCAGGTAAAGGTCAAGGAAGCTGATATTCATAAAACGGCTTTCAGAACTCGCTATGGACATTACGAATTTCTAGTGATGCCATTTGGAGTGACCAACGCACCGGCAATATTCATGAACCTAATGAATCAAGTTTTCCGAGAGTACTTAGACAGGTTTGTTGTCATCTTCATCGACGACATCCCGGTGTATTCTAAGAGTCGGAAAGAACATGACGAGCACCTACGAATTGTCCTGGAAACTCTTCGACAACATCAACTCTATGCCAAGTATAGCAAGTGCGAGTTTTGGCTAAAGCAAGTTGGTTTTCTTGGACATATCGTATCAGGAGAAGGAATCTCTGTGGATCCAGCGAATGTTTCAGCAGTTAGCGAATGGCCTACACCAAAGTCAGTGAAGGACATTCGGAGTTTCTTTGGTTTAGCTAGATATTACAGAAAGTTCATTGAAGGCTTTTCGAAGATAGCAACACCCCTGAACAAGCCCACACATAAAGATGAAGATTTTGTGTGGTCAGAAGCATGCGAACAAGCTTTCGTAGAACTCAAGTCAAGATTGACATTAGCACCTATTCTCGTCATACCTGATCAATCTGAGGATTTGAAGTGCATTGTGATGCATCCGGTAAGGGATTAGGATGTGTTCTATATCAGCACGGGAAAGTTGTAGCTTATGCTTCAAGACAGCTGAAGATTCATGATCGCAATTATCCGACGCATGATCTGGAGTTGGCAGCCGTCATCTTTGCTCTCAAGATTTGGCGCCACTATCTACTTGGTGAACGAGTGAACATCTACACAGATCATAAGAGCCTGAAATATGTGTTTACTCAAAAGGAGTTGAATATGCGGCAGAGAAGATGGTTAGAACTCATGGCGGACTTTGACATCAACTTGCAATATCACCCAGGAAAGGTGAATGTGATACCTGATACTCTTAGTCGCCAACCTTTATCGATGAATCTCACCGCTCAGTGGAAGCTTCAACAAGACTTGTATCAAATGGAGATTGAAGTAATCATGCCAGGTAATGCTTCAAGTTTGATGAATTTACAAGTTCAATCAACCATTGTCAATCAGATCAAAGAAGCTCAAGCAAGTGATGCTAAGTTGCAAAAGATCAGAGAACAAGTGGAGAATGGACTCAGAACAGACTTCATCATCTATGAAGACGCATCTTTGAGATACGACAGCAGATTGTGTGTACCAAAAGATCATGTTCAGGAAAAGTTAATGAAAGAAGCTCACAGCTCTCCCTACTCAGTACACCCTGGAGGTACCAAAATGTACAAAGATCTATGTCGGAATTATTGGTGGCATGAAATGAAGCGTGAAGTAGCCAGAAGCGTCACAAAATGCTTGGTGTATGTCATGCCCCGCTTCCCAGAGTACGCTAAGATAGGCACGTGACATAACCAACCATGCTACCTGTGGATAGGAAAAATCCCTCCACAGTCACATTACGGCTATAGAGATATCAAGAACTGGAAAGTAAACTAAACTATCTAATCCATGTCCATGAGCCAGAATAAATGAGTCAAGAAATAATATAATATACGGAAGCAAAAGATCTAATAAATAAAACACCTGGAAGGTAAAACTGGATACCAACAGGATCCTTACCGCTCAGTCTAACAGCGGCAGTACTCTTGATCAGTCAGCAGCAAGGTAGAGAATCTGGGCCATGCAAAACCCAGACGTCAGCGCGTCATAACATCAAGCAATAATATATAAACAGGGTAACAAGACATGCAAGTATGACCATAAAAGGTGAGCAGGTGTAACAGCAATATAAATCAGGGCAGTGAAAAGTAGTGTGCAGTGAGTAATCTAAACTGGTCTATTGGGTTAACTATTCTCAAGTCTCTGAAATCAATTTGATGAATCACCGATGTAACTCAATAGTATCCCGTGCGTGCCCGGGATCACGGTCTATGACTCTCGGGCTGAATCCGAGACATGCCGCAAGGCAGTAAAAGGATAGTAGGTAATGACGCGTGATGTCAGCAGCATCACCCCGGGGCTGGCCTAGCCCATAAGACTGATCAGAAAAGGTAAAGAACTGTCGAGTTACAAGTCAGGTTTCATCATTGGTTTCCCCATACCCCCAAGTTATATGTGTTCAAGTCAGGTATTAAGTAATCTAGAGCTAATGCCAACTCAGGATCAAGCAGATACAGGTTTGTCTGGATAGACAACAGGAACTGTCCGTAAGGATAACAGGTCAGGTTTGTTGGCATTAGACACAAGATCAAGTAACAGGTAAAGCCATGGTACGTCAGGTCAAGTCAGGTAGTATCTAGATATCATGTCATGTCGAGAGGTGCACGGTACCATGTTGTATCAAGTAGTAGGTGTAACAAGTCATGTCAGGGTGCACAAGATGTCATGTGGGTGCTCATAATCAACTCACATAACCATAGGTATACAAAACAAGCATGGGGTACTAATGGAACAATAAAATGGACCATTGTAATATGAAATGCAATCAGGTACAGATTAAGGTATATCGATGCACAGTTATGATTAGGGTTAAGATTACAGTTCCAATACTAATTAAACTACAATTTATCAAATGTGGAATGTCAATTTTATAATATAATATATTCAAGTGATCTATGGATGCAATAATATATATACTAGACGAGATGGATGCACACGGGTGTTTGAATAGTGAAAGACTATTTTAAAGGTACCATGGGCTATGTAAATAATTATTATGCGATTTAAACAGGGACATGGGTACACGATATTGTAATCTAACACGCAACAAGGTATAATTCAAGATCCCAATCTAAAATGATATATGGAACATCGAAAAGGAAAATGGAACATGTGGCGCTATATGTAATCTACAGTTTTACTATGCAATTTAATAGGTATAAAAATAATATAGATAGTATGTAGCAAGTTTCACTTGCCTCGACGGATCAAGAAACGGATGTGTACGGAACGTCTCACGTCGGTGAGAAGTCGCGACGCGCGCACGGTACATGGAACAGTTCCAAACAACGCACAAGGGTGATTACGCAAGTAAGGCATGTTCGCTGGGTCGTCTGGATCGTCGGCGTCGATCCCGGCTCCGGCGAAAAGCTATGTCCACTCTGAACAATTATTTCCGGTTCCATCCAATATGGAGTGCCTTTCATTGACTTGGCTGCATTCATAGTTGCCAGCTTAGCAACTTGCTTAGATGCTCCAAAGTCTGCAAGTTTGATGCAACTTTTGTTATCCACAAGAATGTTTGCTCCCTTAATATCTCTATGTATAATTTTATTGTGATGAAGATATTCAAGGCTCTGCAACAGCTGTTTAGTGTACATTCTTATAACAGCCTCAGGAAAGGAACCAAATTTCCCAAGTAATGACGAGATTGATCCACCAGGAACAAATTCCAGCAATATATTCAATGTATCTTCTTCTCTTGCAGTGCCCAGATATCTAACAATATTAAGATAAGAAAGGTTCTTCAGAAGCTTCACTTCCTCCTCCAGCTCTCTTATATGAGCTTGGGCTTTCTCTTTCGACGCGCTGCTCGCCCCGATCAACACCTGTTTGACAGCAAGAAGCTCTCCAGAATCGAGATTCATTCCCATATAAACATGGCCGAAGGCGCCACATCCGATCAATTCACCCTTCCGCTATCGAATGGGAGGGGCGCCGTCTTCTATGATCGGCCTCGCAGCAGGAGGTGAAGGGGAAGGAGAGAGAGGAGAGGAGGAAGACAAGGAGGTGGATAGGATGAGGGAGGTCGTCGGCGGTGGTGGCGACGGAGACAAAGGAGGTGGAGGAATGGGTTCGTGCAGCCAGGGATAGGAAGGTAGGTTGTAGCCGGGGAGTGTCGTGAGGAGCTGAGTTCAGCGATGAGAGGATGCTTGAGGGTTGCGAGGGTGATGAGGGTGGAGGCAGCGAGGGCGAGCGCGAGGTGAGGGTTAGGGTTTCTCGGAGGCGGAGGTGGGAGAAAAAGAAAAGAGAAGGAAGAGAGAGTACGTGGGGGAAAAGCAGTGGGTTTAAAAAATATAAAGCTGTTAAACAAAAATAAAAGGAATAATTTATGTAGACAGAGAGAGACAGAGAGAGATATAAAGAGAGATAGAGATAGTCTGTTAAAACTAAGATTTAGAAAAATATAAAAATATATTTACAGAGAGAGAGAGGTAGAGAGAATACTGTTAAGAAAAATAAAAAAAAAAATTTTAGTTAAACGTATATTAATTAAAAGTTATAATGAATTAAGGAATATAATATTAGTCCGTTTTGAGATTTTGGCAAATACAAACTTACTCCAAAACACGCCCGGGTCGGGTCTAAAAATCCGGTTTTAAAATATGAAAAATATATGCGACTTTCAAAATTTAAAATGAATGCTCAGATTACGAAAATGCATACCCCAAGAACGGATGCACGTACGTGCGCGTAGTCATCCAAACACGTCTGTTTCACTGAACGGGACGAGAACAAAGTGCGCGGATGCTACCACGGTGTTAGGGGTATCATGCAGGCTATGAAATGCAATTTTAAATTATTTTACATGACCTAAAATGTCATATGGTAAAAGATGCAATGCCAGGTAAAATGCCAGTATGCAGTATACATGAGATACACGTGTCTATGTAACAAGTCAGGGTAATCTATAAATATGAATCAAACAGATTCCAGCAAGCGGGTCAGGTCGAATGTAATGTAAAATGTAAAAATACCATTCGCACCCAAAACCCGTTAAATCAAGAAAATACCACAGATAAGTAAATACGGGAACTGGAATTGGTATAAATGAACTCGGGTGTTACATTATACCCAACTACAAAATGAATTTCGTCCTCGAAATTCCAAGAACAAGAAAGGATAAACAATCAAGAAACTACAAGAGTAGATGTGGAAACTTCTGCCGGATTTCATCTTCTCGTTCCCAAATTGACTCTCCATGTGAGCGATTACGCCAAGAAACAAGTACAAGAGGGACAACTTTGTTCTTAAGAACCTTTTCTCTTCGATCCACGATCGACACCGGCCACTCCTCAAAAGTCAAATCTTCTCGTACGGTTAGCTCCGAATGATCCATCACATGTGTTTCATCTCGAACATACCTACGGAGTTGAGGTACGTAAAATACGTCATGAACATTCTCCAAAGATTGTTGTAACGGCAAACGATATGCCACTTCTCCAACACGCTCCAAAATCTCGAAAGGTCCGACGAATCGAGGACTAAGCTTGCCTCGACTCCCGAAACGAATAACTCTTCTAGTTGGTGATATCTTCAAAAATTCCAAATCACTAACCACGAACTCCAGAGATCTTCTCGATGTATCTGCCCAACTCTTCTGTCGGTCTTGTGCTGCTTCCATATGATTCCGGATAGTGTTAACCTTCTCAACTGTCTGCACAACCAAATTTGGTCCCAACAATCTTCGTTTACCGACAATCGTCCCAGCAAACCGGTGAACGACACTTGCGACCATATAAATCTTTGAATGGAGCCATCTGAATAGTCACATGGAAACTGTTGTTGTAAGAAAACTCCACCAAATGTAGATGATCGATCCTCCCATGAACCTTGAAGTCTAACATGCAAGCTCTCAACATGTCTTCAGAGTTTGGATCGTTCTCTCTGACTGGCCATCTGTTTGGGGATGATAAGCTGTGCTAAACTTCAATTAGGTCCCCAAACTCTCTTGTAAGCTCCTCCAGAAGTGTGATAAGAAACGTGTGTCACAGTCGAACACGATGCTCACCGGTACTCCATGCAATCTTACAATCTCCTGCATGTACCATTCTGCCAACGCTTCTGTCGATTGACCAACTCGAAATGGTATGAAATGAGCTGCCTTGGTCAATCAATCAATAATAACCCAAACTGCATTGTTGCCCCTTAGGCTCCGCGGTAAAGCTGTCACGAAGTCCATGGTTATACGTTCCCACTTCCACTGAGGAATCGGAAGGGGTTGCAATAAACCAGCTACCCATTGATGTTCAGCCTTAACTTGCTGACACACCAAGCACTTCGCTACAAGCGGGCAATCTCCCGTTTCATGCCTTCCCACCAGAAATGTTGTCGTATATCTCGGTACATCTTCGTGCCTCCTGGATGTACGGAATATGCTGATCTGTGCGCCTCCTTCATAAGTTCTTTGCGAATGTCTCCTTTTGGCACACACAAACAGCTACCATAACGCAATGAACCATCTTAATGAATCAACAAGTCCGTTCGAAGTCCAGCTTCAACCCGTTCTCGAAACTTCTGCAATCTAGGGTCCTGTAACTGCGCTGCTTTAATATTCTCGATCAACGACGACCGTACTTGCAGCTGTATCAACAGTCCCGAAGACTGCGGTAGCACAACTTCCAAATCGAATCTCTGAAAGTCTTCAATAAGTTCCTTCTGTACGGTCAACATCTGAATTGCTGGCAATTGACTAAGCGCATCCGGCACAACATTAACTTTCCCCGGATAGTATTCAAGATCAAGATCGTAGTCAGCCATCAGCTCCAACCATCTACGCTGCCCCATATTAAGCTCCTTCTGTGTGAACACATACTCCAGGCTTTTGTGATCGGTGAATACTTCGACCCTTTCGCCCGATAAGTAGTGTCTCCAAATCTTCAAAGCGAACATCACAGCTGCTAGCTCCAAGTCAGGAGTTGGGTAATTCTTCTCATGGGTCTTCAACTGTCTCGATGCGTAAGCTATAACCTTCCCATGCTGCATCAAAACACATCCCAAACCTTTCCCAGATGCGTCGCTGTGAATCACCAATACTCCAGAACTGTCTGGCACGGTCAAAATAGGAGCGGTTATCAACCTCTGCTTCAACGCCTCAAAAGCTGACGCACACCTATCCGTCCATACTAATGGTACCTCCCTTCCGCGTAAACTTGTTCAAGGGCTCAACCAAACGAGAAAAAAATTCTCCACGAACCTTTTATAATACCCAGCAAGTCCAAGAAAGCTTCTTATCTCCGCAACATTCTTCAGAGTCGGCCAATCTCGAACTGCCGTAATCTTTCGGGATCAACGGCGATTCCATCTCCAGCCATAACATGCCCCAAAAACCTTACTTCTTCCAGCCAAAACTCGCACTTGCTCATCTTTGCATACAATTTTCTTGCCTCAATGTCTGCAGTGCAATCTTCAAGTATTCTACATGCTATTCCTTGCTCCCTGAGTAGACCAGAATATCATCAATGAACACCACTATAAACTGGTCCAAGAACGGTGAAAAGATTCGGTTCATCAAGTCCATAAATATCTCCGGTGCATTCGTTACTCCGAAGGGCATCACTAAATACTCGTAATATCCCTACCGAGTTCGAAACGCGGTCTTGCAAATATCCTCTGGTTTAACTCGGACCTGATGATATCCGGATCGCAAATCCAGCTTCGAGAATACCCTCGGGCCACTAAGCTGCTCAAATAATTCGCCAATGCGAGGGATCGGGTACTTGTTCTTAATAGTCACCCGGTTTAATTCTTGATAATCGATGCATATTCTCCTTGTGCCATCTTTCTTCTTTACTAGAAGAACTGGAGCTTCCCCGGTGAATTGCTGCTGCGAATCCAACCCTTTCTCAAGTAATTCGGTAACCTGCTTCTTGACTTCTTCCAACTCCACTGGTGCCATTGGATAGTACGCCTTTGAGACTGGCGATGCACCAGGAACAAGATCGATTGCGAACTCCACATCTCGTTTGGCGGTAAACCCGAGATGTCCTCGAACGCGTCCATGAACTCTCGAACTACAGCTGGCGCTTCTTCTTTATCAACTTTCATTGACGAAAGAACATTGTTTGTCGGCCTAGCCCTAAACTCGACTGGCCCGACAGAACTGCTACCTCCAGCAAAAGCATGTCCGGGAATCTGGAAAATCACTTTCCTTGCCCTACAATCAATGTGAGCATGGAAAGTGCCGAGAAAATCCATTCCCAAGACATCAACAAACAAAGGGATGCATCAGAATTGAATAATTCTAATACGGGAAAGACATGATCAAGTAGGATACCTGAAACGATTTCATCTGAAGTCAAACACTGAAGAAGATAAGCACGGTAAACAGGATTCAAGCTTGCGATAAAACGTGAACTGGAAAGCAAGAGAAACAAGGCAATATAACGACCATGAAACAAGGAAGTGAATCAAGACCAGGACTTCAAGTTACTTAAATAGAGTACTGCATTGTAACCATGCTGCAGTTCATAGGCACAATTACATAACTCCACTCAAGTCGCCCAAATCCTCGTATCAGAATTAAGGAACAGGGAGAAACAATAGTGAACCAAAAAGGTTTCAAGCCGAGATGCAAAGTCGTTTGCATATTGTCAAGACAAGGATCAAGAGAAAGATATGATTCAAGAATCACGATTACAAGGTGGCAGGACATGTTCCTAATCACGAGTATTCTGATTCGTGTATTCGGTCCAATACCTAACTACAAAAAAGAATCAAACTCAATTAACCTATATCCTATGTTTCTGATACCAAAAGAACCATGTCACGCCCCATTTCCCAGAGTACGCTAAGATAGGTACGTGACATAACCAACCATACTACCTGTGGATAGGAAAAATCCCTCCACAGTCACATTACGGCTATAGAGATATCAAGAACAGGAAAGTAAACTAAACTATCTAATCCATGTCCATGAGCCAGAATAAATGAGTCAAGAAATAATATAATATGTGGAAGCAAAAGATCCAATAAATAAAACACCTGCAAGGTAAAACTGGATACCAACAGGATCCTTACCGCTCAGTCTAACAGCGGCAGTACTCCTGATCAGTCAGCAGTAAGGTAAAGAATCTGGGCTATGCAAAACCCAGATGTCAGCGCGTCATAACATCAAGTAATAATATATAAATAGGGTAACAAGACATGCAAGTATGATCATAAAAGGTGAGCAAGTGTAACAGCAATATAAATCAGGGCAGTGAAAGGTAGTGTGCAGTGAGTAATCTAAACTGGTCTATTGGGTTAACTACTCTCAAGTCTCTGAAATCAATTTGATGAATCACCGATGTAACTCAATAGTATCCCGTGCGTGCCCGGGATTACGGTCTATGACTCTCGGGCTGAATCCGAGACGTGCCGCAAGGCAGTAAAAGGGTAGTAAGTAATGACGAGTGATGTCAGCAGCATCACCCCGGGGCTGGCCTAGCCCGTAAGACTGATCAGAAAAGGTAGAGAACTGTCGAGTTATAAGTCAGGTTTCATCATTGATTTCCCCATACCCCCAAGTTATATGTGTTCAAGTCAGGTATTAAGTATTCTAGAGCTAATGCCAACTCAGGATCAGGCAGGTACAGGTTTGTCTGGATAGACAACAGAAACTGTCCGTAAGGACAACAGGTCAGGTTTGTTGGCATTAGACATAAGATCAAGTAACAGGTAAAGCCATAGTACGTCAGGTCAAGCCAGGTAGTATCTAGGTATCATGTCATGTCGAGAGGTGCACAGTACCATGTCGTGTCAAGTAGTAGGTGTAACAAGTCATGTCAGGGTGCACAAGATATCATGTGGGTGCTCATAATCAACTCACATAACCATAGGTATACAAAACAAGCATGGGGTACTAATGGAACAATAAAATGGAACATTGTAATGTGAAATGCAATCAGGTACAGATTAAGGTATATCGATGCACAGTTATGATTAGGGTTAAGATTACAGTTCCAATACTAATTAAACTACAATTTAGCAAATGTGGAATGTCAATTTTATAATATAATATATTCAAGTGATCTATAGATGCAATAATATATATGCTAGACGAGATGGATGCACACGGGTGTTTGAACAGTGAAAGACTATTTTAAAGGTAGCATGGGCTATGTAAATAATTATTATGCGATTTAAACAGGGACGTGGGTACACGATATTGTAATCTAACACGCAACAAGGTATAATTCAAGATCCCAACCTAAAATGATATATGGAACATCGAAAAGGAAAATGGAACATGTGGCGCTATATGTAATCTACAGTTTTACTATGCAATTTAATAGGTATAAAAATAATATAGATAGCATGTAGCAAGTTTCACTTGCCTCGACGGATCAAGAAACGGATGTGGACGGAACGTCTCACGTCGGTGAAAAGCCGCAACACGCGCACGGTACATGGAACAGTTCCAAACAACGCACAAGGGTGATCACGCAAGCAAGGCACGTTCGCTGGGTCGTCTGGATCGTCGGCGTCGATCCCGGCTCCGGCGAAAAGCTATGTCCACTCTAAACAATTACTTTTGGTGCCATCCAATATGGAGTGCCTTTCATTGACTTGGCTGCATTCATAGTTGCCAGCTTAGCAACTTGCTTCGATGCTCCAAAGTCTGCAAGTTTGATGCAACCTTTGTTATCCACAAGAATGTTTGCTCCCTTAATATCTCTATGTATAATTTTATTGTGATGAAGATATTCAAGGCCCTGCAACAGCTGTTTAGTGTACATTCTTATAACAGCCTCAGGAAAGGAACCAAATTTCCCAAGTAATGACGAGATTGATCCACCAGGAACAAATTCCAGCAATATATTCAATGTATCTTCTTCTCTTGCAGTGCCCAGATATCTAACAATATTAAGATGAGAAAGGTTCTTCAGAAGCTTCACTTCCTCCTCCAGCTCTCTTATATAAGCTTGGGCTTTCTCTTTCGACGCGCTTCTCGCCCCGATCAACACCTGTTTGACAGCAAGAAGCTCTCCAGAATCGAGATTCATTGCCGTATAAACATGGCCGAAGGCGCCGCAACCAATCAATTCACCCTTCCGCCATCGAATGGGAGGGGCACCATCTTCTATGATCGGCCTCACAGCAGGAGGTGAAGGGGAAGGGGAGAGAGAGGAGAGGAGGAAGACAAGGAGGTGGATAGGATGAGGGAGGTCGTCGGCGGTGGTGGCAACGGAGACAGAGGAGGTGGAGGAATGGGTTCGTGCAACCGGGGACGGGAAGGTAGGTTGTAGCCGGGGAGTGTCGTGAGGAGGTGAGTTCAGTGATGAGAGGATGCTCGAGGGTAGCGAGGGTGATGAGGGTGGAGGCAGCGAGGGCGAGCGCGAGGTGAGGGTTAGGGTTTCTTGGAGGCGGAGGCGGGAGAAAAAGAAAAGAGAAGGAAGAGAGAGTACGTGGAGGAAAGGCAGTGGGTTTAAAAAATATAAAGGTGTTAAACAAAAATAAAAGGAATAATATATGTAGAGAGAGATAGGAAGAGAGAGAGAGACAGTCTGTTAAAACTAAGATTTAGAAAAATATAAAAATATATTTACACAGAGAGAGAGGCAGAGAGAATACCGTTAAGAAAAATATAAAATATTTTTTTTAGTTAAACGTATATTAATTAAAAGTTATAATGAATTAAGGAATATAATATTAGTCCGTTTTGAGATTTTGGCAAATACAAACTTACTCCAAAACACGCCCGGGCCGGGTTTAAAAATCCGGTTTTAAAATATGAAAAATATATGCGACTTTCAAAATTTAAAATGAATGCTCAGATTACGAAAATGCATACCCCCAAGAACGGATGTATGTACGTGCGCGTAGCCATCCAAACACGTCCGTTTCACTGAACGGGACGAGAACAAAGTACACGGATGCTACCACGGGGTTAGGGGTATCATGCAGGCTATGAAATGCAATTTTAAATTATTTTACATGACCTAAAATGTTATATGGTAAAAGATACAATGCCAGGTAAAATGCCAGTATGCAGTATACATGACATGCACGTGTCTATGTAACAAGTCAGGGTAATCTATAAATATGAATCAAACAGATTCCAGCAAGCGGGTCGGTCGAATGTAATGTAAAATGTAAAAATACCATTCGCACCCAAAATTCGTTAAATCAAGAAAATACCACAGATAAGTAAATACGGGAACTGGAATTGGTATAAATGAACTCGGGTGTTACAGTGTGTCGGCAAGTAAAGGCTGAACATCACAGAACTGCTGGTTTACTTCAACCGTTACCAATCCCAGAATGGAAGTGGAAACACATCACGATGGATTTTGTGACCGCTCTTCCTCGCAGCACAAAGGGTAACGATGTCGTATGGGTCATTATGGACCAACTCACAAAGTCGGCTCACTTCATCCTATTTTGAGTTGGCCAATCTACTAAGACACTAGCAAAGAAGTGCATGGAGGAAATAATCACCTTAAGATTTAAAACTCTTCATAATGTACTATCTCTGATACCCATGAACTCATACAAGAAATTGTGAGACTTCATGGAGTATCGGTCTGCATTGTCTCCGATCGTGACACCAGGTTCCGATCGTAATTTTGGCAGAGTCTGCAAGCAAGCTTGGGAACAAGTCTGAACTACAGCACCGCTTATCATCCACAAACAGATGATCAGTCTGAGCGAACTATTCAGATCTTGGAGGATATGCTCAAAGCATGTATGTTAGACTTCAAAGGATCGTGGGAAGATCACCTACATCTTGTGGAGTTCTCGTACAACAACAGCTACCAAGCAAGCATAGAAATGGCACCTTTTGCAGCACTGTATAGAAGGAAGTGTCGCTTACCATTAAGTTGGGACGACATTGGAGATAGGGAACTTCTTGGACCAGAGATGATAGTAGCGACTGTTGATGTGGTTCATACTATCAGAGAAAGGATGCGTATAGCCTAAGATCGACAGAAGCACTGGGCTGATACAAAGAGACGTCACTTGGAGTTCCAGCCAGGAGATCATGTATTCTTAAAGATATCTCCGAACCGTGGAGTGATCCGATTTAGAAGATGGGGTAAGCTAAGTCCGAGATACATTAGACCGTTCGACATACTCGAACGAGTCGGTGAAGTGGCATACCGCTTAGCGCTTCCACCTTCATTGGAAGGAATGCATAATGTGTTCCACATATCCCAACTCAGAAGGTATGTGAGTGACCCCAGCCATGTTCTCGATCATTCCGAGCTCAATATACAGCCCGACTTATCTTGTGAGCAACAGCCTGTGGAGATCCTGAATAGGAAGTGTTCCCGCCAAAATTTTGGCTCAAAACCCGCTCCGTATAAAATAATAACAATAAAAGAAAAAATAAATAAATAAATAAATAATAATAATAATAAAGGAGAAAATCTCCCTTTCAGAGCAAAGCTCTGTTCAAATTCCAAGACGGGAAATGAAGCAACGCTTCTATTTCCCCCAATCAGAGCAAGGCTCTATTTTAAAAAGAAGAAGAAATTCAAATAATAATAAAGGAAGTAACGCTTCAGATAACTTGCGCTCTGCGCTGCACGACACGTGTCAGTGCAGTTGCGCTAGCGCAGTCGCGCTGCGCTCTGCGCTGCGCGACACGTGTCAGCGCAGTTGCGCTGCGCTCTGTGCTGCGCGACACGTGTCAGCGCAGATGCGCTAGCGCAGTAGCGCTGCGCTCTGCGCTGCGAGACACGTGTCAAGCGCAAGTGCGCTTGCGCCAACTGTGCCAGCATTTAAACAATAAAATTTTAGAAAGATCTTTCCAATCTTGTTAAAAACAAGAAGATTATCTTCTGTAAAACAGAGCCCTGGGATCAAAGATCCAACGGTGGGGAAATATCCCCAGATCAATCAGAGAAAGATCTCTGTAACTAACCTAACAAACTAATTGGCCCTATATAAAGACCCCTAAACTCCAAGTCTAATAGAGAGAAAGATACAGAGATAGATATACATAGAGAACTCCTCTAAAAATTTTGAGAAGAACTCAAAAAGAAAAAAGGTAAAACCTTGGAAAAAAGAAGAAGTTCTTCTGAAAAGATTAAAGATCTAAGAACAAGATCAAGATCTTCAAGAAAAAATATAATAATAAAAAGAAGTAATTTACTTCTTTATCAGATCTTTTGATCTATATAAAGGCATTGCCTTTTGATGAACCATCGGTTCTTGAATTTTGAGGTAAAACCTCTAAAAAGATTCTTTTCTTTGATCTAAATTAGATCAAGATGCGCTCTGCGCTACTGAACAGTGCCTTGCACTCTTGATTTGCGCTGTTGCGCTCCTTGGACTGGCGCACTGCACCAGAAAGCGCCACGTGTCAATCACATAACAAATCTGCGCCTTGCGCTCCTAAAAACAGAGCGCTGCGCTCTTGGATTGGCGTACTGCACCAGAGCGCGCCACGTGTCAGCAGCGCAATAGCGCAGCGCACTGGCGCAGCGCATTGCGCTTGCGCTCACCAGAGCGTGACATGTGTCACCTCTACATGCGCTAGCGCCTTGCGCTCTTTAACTGGCGCAGAGCGCCTAACAGGCCACGTGGCGCGCTGTCAGACTATTAAATACTCTGCATTATTAAATAAGCGCAGAGCCCAATCAAAAGGTCCAACAGACCAAAACAAATACTATGCATTATTAAACAAGGGCAGAACCCAAGTAAAGGCCTAATAGGCCAGACACAAATAAAATGTTGAATATTCTCAACTGGACTTAGCCCAATTCCGGCTATAAATCCTCAAATTAAATTGAACTGAGCACAACTGCTCTCTCAAATCAATTTACACCCGGTTCAAGAGTACATCTCTGAATTCCTCTGATATTTGTCGTTGTAATCCTTCAACGTCGTCAGAGAGGTGATGGGTCCCGACAACCACACGGTAATACGGACTGTGGGGTCCTTAAACTCATGGACTAATGCGTCCTTAAACCAATATTCGTCCCCAAAATGGGAATGTTGGACCACCATGTCCCTAAACTGGCAATGGACCACCATGTCCCTAAACTGGCAATGGACCACTATGTCCCTAAACTGGAACAATAGAGCCCAAATGCTCTTTTGTTGGATCTAAACGATCCCGTTAAGTTAATCTTAGTCTCAAATTGGACTAACGTATCCTTAACAAACGTTTAAGTTGATCTTAGCCTCAAATATGGCTAACGTATCTTTAAACCAAAACCCCAAACCCAAATCTAAGAAAATACAGATTTGGACCAATCCACGTCCTACGGGCGACAACATAAATTAGTCTCCGTATACAAACCACGGACAACCACAAACAAAACAAACACCCACGACATGAAGTGACCAGCTGGAGAAGGAGAAAGTTGTTACCGCGATGCGGTAGCGTAATTAACTGCAGGGGCTTGCGCCTGTAGGGGAGAGCGTCCCCACAATCAAAAACCCCTCAAGCGAGGGGGAATCTGACGAAGTCTGCTACATCGGCCGCATCCGTCAAAACCTTCGATACACGGTGCCATAAATCAACTTGGCATCTTCGGAGAGGTAGACGGATAAAACCAAATAGCATCTGCCCCGAATCTCAGGCAAGACGTCTCTACGTCGCGCCGCCATTCGGAAGGGAACAGATTCTGGCACGCCTGGTGGGACCTTTTCCTCTTTCCACTCCACACTTCGTGTGTCGTGTTCGCAAACAAATCGTGGTTTGCTGTGGTTGCTTATGGATTCGAGGTACTTAGATTTGGTGTCTTGCTCCGTGCAGAAAACAGAAGATCAATGGCTTCAAACTGCACTACCTGCAACTGCAACTCTCGCTCCGTCCCTGCTGGAGGAGTGACTTACCGGCCCCAAGTGGCCTCTCTTTTAAAGATGCCAGTGGAGCAGGTAACTCAAGCCACCACTGGACTATTCTTCGGGACCATGCTCCCACCGATGAGCTTCAATGCCCCAATGACGTCATAAGAAGCTTCAAAGAAGTCGGTCTTTGATCGGCTTACAACTACCGCGGCCCCTCTCAACGGGTCGCCCAAGTCCAATGCCTCAGTTTTTAACAGACTAGGCCAGAGCTCTAACGGACCTATGAAGAAGCCTGCAATACCAGAAAGCGTTATCCCGAAGCGGATAGCCATCCCTGCTCCCGTTCCAGGCGAAACCACCAAGGTTGCTTTCTCTACTCGGAAGTCTGCTTTTGATAGGTTAGCTGTCCCCATTCAACGGACGTCAGTCTTTAAAAGGCCGATACCAGCAAATTCTGACCAACACAGGGGGCATGAGGAGGTCACCCCTATGGCTAAACCAACTCTAATCGCGCGACATGCTCGCCGTCATCAC
Organism: Agapanthus africanus; assembly: GCA_030015575.1. Taxonomy (NCBI): domain Eukaryota; kingdom Viridiplantae; phylum Streptophyta; class Magnoliopsida; order Asparagales; family Amaryllidaceae; genus Agapanthus; species Agapanthus africanus. Next base: position 895,539,265 of record CM057337.1, read on the forward strand.
TGGCGCCAAGTAAGGAAAGCTGGGGACAACTCCCCCTCTGGGATAACTCCGCCAGCTCCGATGGTGGAAATCAATGCTGCTGTTCTGACCAGGAATAGCTTTGAACCGCTAAGAAGGGTGCGCAAAAACTCGCCTACTGCCGTCAGCCCCCTCAACGGCCGTCCTCTGAAATTTACAAGGTCTGGCGTCAAGTCCAAGACTCCGTAATGGATCAAGACTATCTCCGCCGACAGAAAAAGATGAAAGTTCGGCAGGAGAAGGACTACTCTATCAATCCACAAAAGACGACAGCTACTTGGGTGCCCACTACAACTGCCCCCTCAACTTCGACCGCTCAAAAAAGAAGGAGGTCGGAGAAGATCCCTGTGTCTTTGGCAAATCGCAAAGACACTGAATCCAAACGCCCCAAGTCTGGGGGCATGGTAGTGCACACCGTTTGTATGGCTTCCGGAAAGGAGGAAAGCCATGCTTCGAAGGGTCACCGACTGCTCACTCGATCCGTGACCAAAGCCCAGGAACAACAACAGAAGCTTCAGGAAATGATGACTGCAATGGCTGCACTTACCGGGCCAAAAGAAAGCTCGGAGGCATCCTCGGATCAACGCCAGGAGCAAGAAACCGATGCTGACTTCTTACGCAGAGTACTCGAAAAGAAGGACGAAGAAGCCGCAGAGCAAGCGGCTAACATAAAGCAAATAGCGCTTCTCTTCCAAGATACGGTAGAGATGATGTTACAGCCGGACCCTCCAGCTGAAAACCCTCCGATCATTGTTGGAGACGACGGAGGAGAGACATCTAATCCTCCGGCTCTTTCAGCAGCCAAGGAGGAAACCATTTCCAAGGCCGCACTAGACGACTATATAGCTCAGCAGATACGAGTTCATTGTTAGTTATATGTATGCCCTAGAGGCCATTACTATACATAGGATGTAAATTGTAGTGAATGCTTGGACATATATAGGGAGGACTTTCTTGCTCGACATGATAGTATGCTATCTGGTTGCTCTTTACCTTAACGTGTACACTGATTGTCTCCCTGTTACATGTTGGTAAAGCCCTTAGGATGTGTACTTGACTACCTGGACTATGATGCAGATCATACTAGTGGGGACATGGTAGTCCATAAGTACATCCTTCAAGGTCCCTAGTCGTGGGTATATCGAGACGGGGCATCGATATACCAGAGTAGACTAGCGTATACCCTCTCGACCCATACAGATGGGCGATGGATGATCCCATATCCATTGGTGTTTGACATCAGAGATGATATACGGGTGCTCAGTGGAGACTGGGTACACTGGACGGACTCGCCGAGAACTCCCAGATGGTATTATACCTTACGTCAGATGGCAGTTCTCTGGTGACACTGGTACAGAGTAGTCTGTTGACCCGAGATCGTCATAGAGTCTTGTGTGGTTCCCACTGTGCTTTGATTTCCATCTTACCACGTCCAAGAGGGCGTGCAAAACGGTGGTTTTTGGGTACAGTCCCGAATCACATGGAGGCGATGAGCGATAGGAGGGGATTCGTCTCTCCCGGTATAGGGGGTTGATGTTGCGCTGTGTTCGATTGGCTATAACCGGAAATCCCTGGTCAGGGTTGCTGAGATTTACTGGTAAGTGTTACCAGTAGTTTCTCGAACTGTTATAAACCTCATATCGACACGACTTATCAAGCTATTAGGGTCTGACGTTTACCACCCGTAGGCGAGATATGCGACATATCAGACGACGAGACCGGACTGTACGGTAAGTGTTACTGGTTGGATTCACAGGAGTATGAGCGGGCTTGCTCGTCGATCTTCTGATCGCTCAATACCCGGGTGGCCGTTACGTTTAGCAGACCGCTTGCGGCTTGTGGGTGTTTGATATGATCATCACCTGCTGCCGGCGTATTGACGAGTCTTTAGAGTCCTACACAGAGGTTTCCTGGCTCAAGCGAAACGAAATAGGAGCGCATATGAGATATGTGCGGGACCGAGAATAATGCGTGTATGTGATACCGTATTTCATTCTCGCGATGAATGTATCGAATGGTTGTATGCGATATAACCTAGTTATCGAATCAAGGGTTGATTCGATAAGCCGATACATTGGATATTAGTCGGTTGTATGCGATATGACCGGATCATTGAATCAAGTGTTGATTTAATGATTTAATGTATAATTATATATTTGATATATTACTTTGCATTAACTAGTATTGGTTCACTTTAAATGGATTTTCTCACTTGGATGTACAAGATGTATATGTGATATACTTTTTGTGCAAATGATTGTATCATGTTTGATGATGCATGTTTACTTGAGTTTGTGTAAAGATTGAACCATGGTTATTTAAATGGTTAGGGTTTTGGTTTTCTTATTTATTTATTTATTTATTTATTCTTTATGGAAAATAATAGGCATAAAGAAAAATGGTGGCTTTCTTTGGATGGATATTGAAGCTTCATGAAGCTTTGACTAAGTCACCATTTTTGTCTTCATGCTTAACCCTAACCATTCACTTAACCCTAGTTCATTCTCTACACTTGACCATGGTTGGATTATGATAAGTATTCAATTCTTTTTCTATTTTGAATAACTTATCATAACATTATCATCTTCTTCTTCTTCTTCTTCAAGAAGAAAACCTAGACTTCATCAATGGTGACTTGATGAAATGAGTGAGAAATCCAATTCTAAAGTGAACCCACTTCCTATTTCTTCATCCTCTACCTCTTGCCAAGTAGTATAGGGTGTTTCCTTCACAAGTTTTCATGGCTTGGTGAAGGTGGAGCTTGATCTAGTGATGCCTCGACGTAAATCATCTTCGGCATCGTCGTCGATGATCTAGCCCGCTTTTTCTCCGATGAAGCCGACGCTAGAGCCCGGGATCCGATGATCGCAGCGAGGAGACATCATCACGGAGCTATGGAGGTGGAGCACCGGATCTACAAAGGTTGTATTTCCGTTACACTTTAGTTAAGTTGTTAACTAGCTCGTTGTTTCGCCTAAAATTCTAGTTAACGATCTAGTCTAGGGTTTCTCGGCACCGTAATTTTATAAATTGGCATGGTTGATGCCTTGTGAGACCTCTTGAGAGTGCCTAGGAACCCTACAGTGGTATCAGAGCCTAGCTAGAGCCTTAGGCGATGCGTAGACGAAGTTTGAAACCCGAACGAACCCGAAACCCTAACCCGATAATGCTCTCTGAACTTTTTTCAAATTTGTGGATTTTTGTCAATTAAAAATATGCAGAAAAATCAGCAGGGAATCTTAAGAATTACTGTGCAATACGTGTCCATGATTCCTCCAAAGTGCGGCGGAACCGCGGCAGAAGCCTGGCTTCTGCGGCGGTTCCGCGGCCGTATGATGACGTCATCCTTCCCTGTTTGTACAGTAACTCCTATTTTATTATGCTGAGTTTTCTGGGAATTTTTAATTTGACTCAAGAGTTGAGTATTCTGGGGTTATTTTGGGGTTCGCATATTCGATCGGATTGTCAAACTTTGTCTATGTGTTTTTCCGGATAATTTTTTGAATATGTTAAAAAGTTCGACCGGATATAAATACCCACTTTTTCCCCTGTCGGGAAATTTCCAAGTGTTGGATTTTTCCGTGGTTTAAAGACGTTCTAAGTAGTGCAAGTAACGCGATGGACCCTCTAGAAGACAACAAACCTTAACTCGATTATGTGACCGTCTTGAACTGCCCTTTGAACCTTAGGGTTTGGGACAGTACGGCTTGCCACATGTGAGGCGTTGGCTTGACCCTTCTACGGCTGGACCGTTGGTACTGAGGCACGAAGTGAATGTCTTTGAACTTATTTCATGAGTTGAGCTGTTTCAGGAAAACTTGGGTGTTCGATTGTTCGATCGAAAAGTTTAACATTTTCTATCTTATTCGGAATGTGATACAATAATTGGAATTCACAATTAGTTATGAGATAACTGAATGAATGTTATAAATCTAGTAGTTTAGTCTCACTTGATCGGTTGCCACGGAATTTTGATGCGATCAAAAGTCCGTCGCAATCACGTAGTGTACGCGGATACTCGCCGGATAAACTTAATAGACAGCTACACCCTATTGCCCCGACCAAGTGACTGTAGGAGAACCCCGTCGCCGAAAGCATCCGTTCGGGTGCTCGCGGCAGCGGTGTTCCGCCTTGGTGCACTTCGTCGACGGCGTCGGGGGTGCGGCCGCCTACTAAAGTTTGCGACGAGCATTCGATCAGGATGTCGGGAATCTTGTTGAATTGCCCGACTTGATATTGAAAAGTGTTTTCGATTTTGAGACTAAAATGCGGGGTTTATAATTGTTAGGCATGCGATGTCTAAGGAATTCATTTGATTAGGCATGCGATGTCTAAAGAGGTTGCGGATTCCAACTGTTGTAGTTTTACACTTTCTTTTCTGTGACCGTAAGTGTAATATGTGATATCGCCGGTTTCGTTGCTATATGTCAACGACAATTGGGATGCGCATATTTACTTACGTTGATGACATGTGATGTTATGTGTTGCTGGATATGTTATATTGGATCGTCGTGTTTGAATAGCCGGGGTTTTTTATGTGAGATGAGTGTTTTTCATTTTCATTCATGTAAAAACTTGTATGTAATATTCTTTTATTGGGACACTTCCAGGTTGCGGAAGATGTCACCTTTTGTATATTATTTACTTTTCCGCACTAGGATAGACCCAAGGAGGGGAGCACAAGTAACCGAGTTCTGGAGTCCAGTGGGAGACCAACTCGAGGAGTCGAGTCCGGGTCTCCTAACTCTAGAATTGGTAGGGTTGCTTGCCGCTCTCGTAGGGGTCTAGGGGTGTGGGTTTGGCTATTCATCACGACCGTGGAATCCGTGTTTTATACTGGCTCGTATTGAAAACACGGACGTCCTAGTATATCCAATATTTCATATGATTCTTCTGCTGCGATATCTGTGATGTGATCATGTGATATGTTCTGTGATAAATACTGTATATAGTATATATGATATATTATATAGGCGTTACTTATGTTTTACACCCGCGCTAGCCCTGCCCCGCTCTGTCGTTAGTTACCTAACCTAACGGTGCACGAGGGGACATCGAGGCGAATGCGGATGGCATAAGTGTACGTCGTATTTATCTGTGATGTTTAGGTATTTAAATGATAGGACTTCATTAATGTGATTAATGAAATAAAAGAAACCTAAGATGTTGCAGAATCGAATTTCAAAATAAAAATGGTAGCTACAGTTCTTGCTTTGCACAGCGGTATATGTGATATATCCTGCACCTTATTCGATGAGGAAAGGACCGAGATCCCTTCACCGGGAGTGACTCCTTTAGCAATAACTGGCAGATGCTACACACTCGGTTTGTCTTTTGATTTCCTTTAAGAGTTTTTGCTTTGCACAGTGATATATATGATATATCCCGCACCTCATTCGATGAGGAAAGGACCGACGATCCCTTCACCGGGAGTGACTCCTTTAGCAAAACTAGAAAAGCCTCAAAAGCACTCCATTTTAAAATCATTCAATTCTACAACGATATCAAGTTCATTACGCAATAGGTTTTTAGAAAAACCTATCGTAGCCCTCCGTCATTTCAGATAAATGGTAGTTAGTATTCGTGCTACGTTTGTTGGCCTGCGTCAAGGCGTAGTGTGCGGTAGCTAACTAGTATTTATCTGTCTATGCATATGATGCAGATTGGATTAGGGTAGTCGTGCGACTTTGTTGGCCTACGTCAAGGGTCGTGCGGGTGGGTTTAATTCAATCAGGAAATGACGGGTTGAACTTGACTAGCGCACTATGGTTTGTTGGCCTGCGTCAAGGTCATAGGACGCTAGGGGCAAAATTGTCGGGAGTTTCAAGTGTTGAAATTTGCAATGAGATTGCATACCTTCTATGAGATAGTTGGATCCCGATACCCGCTGCGAGTAAGAGTTACTCCTGGGAGAGTTTTACACATTACAATTAGCCGATCAAGTAGGTGTCTAGAAAGGTGTCAACGGGGTTACGCCTCTGGGAAAACGAGGTTTACATTAATTAGGTTCGTGCGAAAGCACGGGGGACCTCCCTCAAAGTACCAACACTGGCCTGGCTGAAAGATTGGCGAACTTGTAGTGTGTAATTAATCCCGGCTAGTCTTTCCTTTTTAGGTTTGAAGGAAGATTTGATAAAAAGTAGTGGGAGCCATCCTGATTAGATAAAATAATAACCAATCTATTCTTACAAGAGCATACGCTGAGTATTTTCTTCTCTCTCTCTCCAGGTAGCGACCATGTCATGCCTTAATCAAGATAATAATACGGATAATTGACCGAACCCGCTTGTTATACTGAGCTGGGGAACGTTGGTCCCGCTCCAACTTATAATTGTTATAAGACAGAGCAGGAAATTGGGGATTACCAGAATTCCCGAGCCGCCCAAACGAGGAGAGTGCATGATGATGCATCATCTTCGGGTGTGTTCATTACAAAGAACTGTTTCTCAGTATCCTTTACGTCCTGGGTATGTGATACCAGATCAGGATCCCAGATATGTAATCTGTTACATAGGGCTACAGAAAGGTAGAGGACTGAGAACGGGTGATAAGTTTCATAAGGCAGAAAACGGGGCAAGAGTTGCAGCCAAGTCTGTTGGTCACTGTCACCCTGTATTACCAATATATTGGTTCTGAACGAATGTTATTAGATACCGAACCTGATATACAAAATCATATCAGTCTCTTTATTAGTAAAGAAATGATAAAATTTTGTATTGTTGGATAATGTTTTGAACATTTCCTATATCAAAAGTTGATCGGTTCAGGCACGTTATCTAGAAGCATTGATGTTCTAAATCAAACTACAGTTCTTTAGTATACGGAACACACACAAGAGGAAGAGTTCAGAAATGAACGAATCCTTCTTGAGGCATTGTAGACTAGGTCATATCAATGTGACCCGACTAGCTGAAGTTACATGTAGATGCATATTTAAATCAGTTTGAATCTACATCTTGTGAAACTTGCCAGTCATGTCACAAAGATATAATGACACCAGCTCTGTTTATTGGAAACAGAGAAAGAGTTAGTAAACTCTTGGGATGATACATGTTGATGTATGTAAGGTCCCCTGTCTACACATGCCAGGACTGGTTCTTTATACTTCATTACATTCTCTGATGATCTCTCAAGATTCAGACATATGTTCCTGTTGAAACACAAGTCAGAACCTTTTGAGGTATTCACAGAATATAAGAGAGAAGTAGAGAACCAATAAGGGTAAAAGTATTATGTCATTTGATGCGATCAGGGAGGAGAATACTTGAGCACGGAATTCCTGGATTATTCTAAAGGAGAATGAGATTCTCTCTCAGCATTACTCCTCCATATACACCATTGCACGATGGTATATCGGGGCGGAGCAGATACACCCTATTTGATATGGTGTGCTCTATGATGAGTACTACTGAGTTACCTGTTTCCTTTTAAGGGGTTATGCACTTGAGAAGCTGCATACCTATTGAATAGGTTCGAATCAAATCAGTTACCTACCGCTTCATATGTGAAATGGAAAGGGAAGAGCCCATATCTTAAGTTAGTTAAGATTTGGGGTTGACCGGCCTATGTCTGAAAAGCAAAATCCGGACAAGCTCGAGGCAAGGTCTGTTATGTACAACTGGAAAGGTTCCAGCTATACAAAACTGCAGCTGATGATTTGACAGAACCAAAGGTTACCAACGAACCTCAGCCTCTCCGCCGATCTAGTAGGGTTCCTCACCCACCTGAGAGATATTTCGATTTCTCTATGACAGTGGGAGCGAGGATTGCATCATAAGATGATGACCCAACTAGTTTCGAGCTGGCCATCAGGAGTGGGACTCTGTAAGAATGGCTGGATGCTTAGTGAACTGAGATGGAATCCATATACACCAACAAAGTATGGACTTTGGTTGCTATATCTGAAGGGTTAAATCCCCATCAGGAGCAAGTATATCTTGAGAAGATTACTTGGTGTAGATGGAAAAGTTGAGACTTTCAAAGCTAGACTTGTTAAAGCTTTTCGTCATCGACCAGGCGTGGATAATGATGAAACCTTTTCAAGTAGCTATGCTTAAGTCCATCCAGATCCTACTTGCCACGGCTACGTACCATGACTACGATATCTGGCGGTTGGGTGCCATGACTGCTTTTCTAAATGATGTTTTAGAAGAGAACGTCTATAAGTACACAGCCAGAGGGCTTCGTAGACAGTGGGAGCAGCGGAAACGTGTGCAAGATGCTTTATAGGATAAAGCAGGCATCGCGGAGTTGGAACGTCTGTTTTGATGAAGTAGTTAAAGAGTTTGACATCATCAAAATGGTAGATGAACCTTGTATAAACAAAAAGGTAGTAGGGAGTATGGTGGTGATCCTCGTAGAGTACGTGGATGTCATACTCTTGATAAGAAAGGAATTTCCTATGCTACGCTCGGTCAATGTCCGGTTATCACAATGATTCTCCATATAGGATCAAATTGATACCTTCTAAATCCTGGGTTTTGGATCTATGAGATAGATCTAAATGGATGTTAGGATACTCACTAGCTGTAGTGAGATGGTATCAATCGATCCTGGGAAGAATCACTGGAAGTGTTCCAGGGTGATAAAGACGACTGAATGTCAGTCACATGCATTGTCTTTACCCTCAGTAAAGGGGCGGTATGTTGGAAGAGTTCCAAGCAAGATACCGAGACATACTAGACGATAAAGGCAGGATACATCGCTACTTAAGATGCTACCAAAGAGGCTGTTTGGGTGTATATTGGTTCATGAGATGAACTACGTTCCAACCATTGTGAGACAATGGAGTTGTGGCTTATGCCAAGGAACGCCGGTCCCATCAGTGATCCAGACATATTCTAAGGCAGTGTCACCTGATCATGGAGATGGTTGATCTCCAGGGTGATCGAGGTTAGGAGAGTAGACTCAGAGGACAACACGGCGGATCCACTCACAAAGGCCTTTTTCCAGAGAGAGACTTTTATGGGATGGTTGAGTATGAGATACTACAACCAGTGCTATCAGATGGCCCTAGTGCAAGTGGGAGATTGTTAGTTATATGTATGCCCTAGAGGCCATTACTATACATAGGATGTAAATTGTAGTGAATGCTTGGACATATATAGGGAGGACTTTCTTGCTCGACATGATAGTATGCTATCTGGTTGCTCTTTACCTTAACGTGTACACTGATTGTCTCCCTGTTACATGTTGGTAAAGCCCTTAGGATGTGTACTTGACTACCTGGACTATGATGCAGATCATACTAGTGGGGACATGGTAGTCCATAAGTACATCCTTCAAGGTCCCTAGTCGTGGGTATATCGAGACGGGGCATCGATATACCAGAGTAGACTAGCGTATACCCTCTCGACCCATACAGATGGGCGATGGATGATCCCATATCCATTGGTGTTTGACATCAGAGATGATATACGGGTGCTCAGTGGAGACTGGGTACACTGGACGGACTCGCCGAGAACTCCCAGATGGTATTATACCTTACGTCAGATGGCAGTTCTCTGGTGACACTGGTACAGAGTAGTCTGTTGACCCGAGATCGTCATAGAGTCTTGTGTGGTTCCCACTGTGCTTTGATTTCCATCTTACCACGTCCAAGAGGGCGTGCAAAACGGTGGTTTTTGGGTACAGTCCCGAATCACATGGAGGCGATGAGCGATAGGAGGGGATTCGTCTCTCCCGGTATAGGGGGTTGATGTTGCGCTGTGTTCGATTGGCTATAACCGGAAATCCCTGGTCAGGGTTGCTGAGATTTACTGGTAAGTGTTACCAGTAGTTTCTCGAACTGTTATAAACCTCATATCGACACGACTTATCAAGCTATTGGGGTCTGACGTTTACTACCCGTAGGCGAGATATGCGACATATCAGACGACGAGACCGGACTGTACGGTAAGTGTTACTGGTTGGATTCACAGGAGTATGAGCGGGCTTGCTCGTCGATCTTCTGATCGCTCAATACCCGGGTGGCCGTTACGTTTAGCAGACCGCTTGCGGCTTGTGGGTGTTTGATATGATCATCACCTGCTGCCGGCGTATTGACGAGTCTTTAGAGTCCTACACAGAGGTTTCCTGGCTCAAGCGAAACGAAATAGGAGCGCATATGAGATATGTGCGGGACCGAGAATAATGCGTGTATGTGATACCGTATTTCATTCTCGCGATGAATGTATCGAATGGTTGTATGCGATATAACCTAGTTATCGAATCAAGGGTTGATTCGATAAGCCGATACATTGGATATTAGTCGGTTGTATGCGATATGACCGGATCATTGAATCAAGTGTTGATTTAATGATTTAATGTATAATTATATATTTGATATATTACTTTGCATTAACTAGTATTGGTTCACTTTAAATGGATTTTCTCACTTGGATGTACAAGATGTATATGTGATATACTTTTTGTGCAAATGATTGTATCATGTTTGATGATGCATGTTTACTTGAGTTTGTGTAAAGATTGAACCATGGTTATTTAAATGGTTAGGGTTTTGGTTTTCTTATTTATTTATTTATTTATTTATTCTTTATGGAAAATAATAGGCATAAAGAAAAATGGTGGCTTTCTTTGGATGGATATTGAAGCTTCATGAAGCTTTGACTAAGTCACCATTTTTGTCTTCATGCTTAACCCTAACCATTCACTTAACCCTAGTTCATTCTCTACACTTGACCATGGTTGGATTATGATAAGTATTCAATTCTTTTTCTATTTTGAATAACTTATCATAACATTATCATCTTCTTCTTCTTCTTCTTCAAGAAGAAAACCTAGACTTCATCAATGGTGACTTGATGAAATGAGTGAGAAATCCAATTCTAAAGTGAACCCACTTCCTATTTCTTCATCCTCTACCTCTTGCCAAGTAGTATAGGGTGTTTCCTTCACAAGTTTTCATGGCTTGGTGAAGGTGGAGCTTGATCTAGTGATGCCTCGACGTAAATCATCTTCGGCATCGTCGTCGATGATCTAGCCCGCTTTTTCTCCGATGAAGCCGACGCTAGAGCCCGGGATCCGATGATCGCAGCGAGGAGACATCATCACGGAGCTATGGAGGTGGAGCACCGGATCTACAAAGGTTGTATTTCCGTTACACTTTAGTTAAGTTGTTAACTAGCTCGTTGTTTCGCCTAAAATTCTAGTTAACGATCTAGTCTAGGGTTTCTCGGCACCGTAATTTTATAAATTGGCATGGTTGATGCCTTGTGAGACCTCTTGAGAGTGCCTAGGAACCCTACATTCATCAGGCGAATGAAGCGGCTGGGCAAATTGTTAGAACCGGACGACCATATCCGAGCTGGTATGATCAGATCAAATACCCGCTGGGCTACACGATCCCAAAATTTCATGTCTATAAGGGGACGGGCAATCCCCACCAGCACGTTGCCCAGTTCAGAGCCCTGTGCGGCAACACCGGTGGCGATGATAAGCTCCTGCTTTGCCAATTCGTCGGCAGCTTATCGGAGACGGCGTTTGAATGGTACTCCGAGCTTCCGAACGACTCCGTCAAAACTTTCGCTGAAATGGAGTTGTTGTTTACCCAGCGTTTCGCAAGCGCCAGCGAGCATACTCCAATAACAGCTTTGATCAATGCAAGGGTGAAGCCGGGCGAGACCTGGGTTCAATACGCAATCCGATGGCGGAACTTGTGGTCGAAGTGCGAACAGCGCATCGAGGAAGCACTGGCTGTGGGCATGTTCGTGGGCACCCTAGATCCTTATGCAACTATTTCACAGTTCATGATGTTCTTTAAACCAACCACGTTCCAGGCCCTGATCGACAAGCTAGCTCAGATGGACCAGATGGGCCATAGACCGTCTCCTCCGAAGCCGGAACCCCGAAACGACAAGGGTAAAGGGAAGGCAACCTTCGTTGTGAACACCCGATAGCAGCCCAGTGCCCCAAAGCTAGCGAATCAACTGGAAGAGAGACGGCGATATTATAATAAGAAAATGAAGCGCCCTTACTCATTCCCGCGGGATAAAATGAAGAGGCTGTTCGAGCTGGCGATGCGCAATAGGCTTATCAATCTCCCGAATCCAAGGAGACCACCGCAACCCAGCGAGGTGAATAATCCCAATTATTGCCCTTACCACCAAACGGTAAGTCACCCGATCGAGGATTGCTTCGTCTTTAAGGGATGGATCGAGGATCAGTACCTACGAGGCAAGTTTGCGCTGTCTGAAAAGTGGAAAGTAAATCCACCATAGCCGCACACTCTAAAGAAGACGGACACGCCGGGGGTAACTTGTTCTTTTGTTGAAGAAGCTCCATGGGAGGTCGTGCTTTCCGCCAAAACCAAAAAAATGCTGAATGATCTCCAGACATGCCCGGCGATCAGATGGAAGAACCCGTTGGAACCTGAGATCATCAAGAGGATGCTGAAGCCGCGCCCAACTCCAAAGATTGGTGATAGCCAAAGCTCGCACACCCAGCCGTCGAAATCATCGAAAAAGAAGAAGAAGTCCAAAAAGGCCGTGAAGCCTGGTGACAAGCGCACAAGCCTACAAAAACAGATCGACGCGCTGAAAGAATATAATCAGAAGGCGCGGACTCCCATCACGCTCCAAGAGTTCCTCAGCCACGTCTTTCAGGAGGAAGATGATGGAGAAAGCTCGTCGGATGAATCTGAGGGTTACGTAGCAAGTTGTCATGTGATCTCTCACTCGTTTACAGACAATGAAAAGGCTTCTTGCACAGAGAAACTGGGAACAGGTCCCGAACCAGAACTGCTAGGACCATCAGACGAAATGATTGATGCATTCCTAAACAAAGCCCGTCAGGAAAGTAAAGCCAATCGAGAGTGTGAACTGGCTATATTTGAAAAGGCCAAACGCCAACGACTGGAGGAAAAGGTCGAGACGCCCCAACTGGAGCAAAGCATCCCTATTGCCAGCAAAAGCAAGCTTAAAATAAGGAATCAATTCGCTAGGGCCCTTGCAATAGGAATGAAGTTGCCCTCTCTCAAAGGAAATTCCCCTGGCAATATACGTCTTGATGAAGCGGACATACATCCTAACTTCTGTTTATACCATCAGAGTATTGCACACCCCACCGAGAAGTGCATAGCCTTTAAAAACTGGTGGTAGGGATATGTTGCCCATCAACGACACGTTCAACGAGTGAAGCGCAAGGCTCGTCGGGAATGGAAAAGCACGACAGGCGAGCACAAAAAAGCTGCTGGCAACTCTCACATAGCCGACACCAAGGGATCGCAAGTTATCACCTTTGGAAGCGACTCTGACGAAGAAATCGCCCTCAGCCCTCTCTTCAAGGAATCCACCACCGATACGAAACATGTGAAGATTTGCGGCAAAATTTAGCTGCGTAATCTTACATTGACCTTTGACCGAAACGTCGTTAAACTACTACCAACCCGCGGCATCCCCAGGCTGACGTGATAAAAAAAATGGTATGTCCATAAGCAAAATGGGCACGGATGAAAACCCTGAAGGGCTCCGTGAGTAAAAACAGCAGGGCTACCGGCGAGTGTTTGTGAAAACCCGAAAGGGCGCAACCTCGTTAGAAAAAAGAAAAAAAAAAGAAGACGGTATGTCCATAAGCAAAATGGGCACGGATGAAAACCCGAAAGGGCTCCGTGAGTAAAAACAGCAGGGCTACCGGCGAGTGTTTGTGAAAACCCGAAAGGGCACAATCTCGTTAAAAAACACTTACAGGGTCCTCTCGACCTGGTAAGGAGAAACCACCCACGTGAGATCCTTACGACTCACAAGGGAGCAACACACTTAGGGAGTCTCACGATTCCTAAGGAGAAATTACACTTGCGAGATCCTCACGACTCGTAAGGAGAACTCTCTTATGGGATACTTATGGCTCATAAGATTTGAAAGTCTTAAGTTACAGAGACCTGAACCTGTTCTTAAGCAACCCCCACAACCTCCGATATTACCCTACAAGTGGCTCAGTACTGACCCTTGTATACAATCCACGGGCGCGAATAAACATTTCCCTAACCAAGTCCCACCCGTGACTAGGGATATGTCCATATGGCGAACAACCCTTGTAAGTTCTCTCGACTTATAAGGAGAAAACCCTTTTGTAAGATCCTTACGACTTACAGGGGGATATGCACTTAGGGATCCTCACGATCCCTAAGGAGAAATTACACTTACGAGATCCTCACGACTTGTAGGGAGAAATACCTTTGTGAGACCCTTACGGCTCATGAAGTCAAAAGCCTTAGTCGACAGGATCCTAACCCTGTTACTAAGCCACCTTTGTTCAAAATCGACAGAAGCAAATGATGATTCTCTCCTGGCAACATCCCAGTTGTAGCGGTGCTGATGCTGAAATTGGTGTCTAATCCCAAGCTTGCGGCGGAAAGACAGCAAGCCACACATGCATACGAAATAGCCGAAATGATGGGGCAACTTGCAACAAAATCAGCAAGTAAAAATGTATGCATACAAAATAGCCGAAATGATTGGGCAACTCGCAATAAAAAGCATTGAGTGAAAATAAATAGCCGAAATGATGGGGTACCGCGAAAAAATAGCCGAAATGATTGGGCAATCGCGACCTTCGCAATATAAAAGCTGAAATGATAGAGCATCGCGGAAATAAAATGATAATATAAAAAAATGAATGAAACTTTTGCCCTACAGGTGAGATCACATCAATCCCTGTATACAATCCAGGGGCACAAACAAAGAGGGAACCATACCTTCCCAACAGGCTCCACTAGAAAGCGAAGTCAAATCTCGACGGCTCATAGACAACCTAAAGACAACCTCGACATTTGTCGCAATATTGCAGACACAATGTCAACAAAGGAAGCAAAAGAAGATCCCTAGCTTCAGGGTCTTGATTAGTCGAAAATATTGCATATTTTAGCCGACAATTTCCTCATCATTTGCATTCATATAGAAGTGTTCGGCATTCATAATTCACATATTAGCAAAACTGTCGCAAAATATCAGATTACATATATTAAACTCTAAAACCGACACCATAAAGGAAATTGACCACATTTCATGGCATCGCATCATCCCTACATTTGCGCAACACTTGTTTTGAGATATGTGCAGGAAAATCCAGCAGAAAGGCCAAAATGTACAGGGTACAGCTAAAACGTTACGCCAACTCAATGATTTCAATTCTGGTATCAATACAAAGGGACAAACAAAAATCAACATATCAAAGAAAGGTCCTAGTATCAACCCAAGAGCACATCAGAAAGATGCAAGCTCAAGGAGCCAACATGGCCGCGGAACCGCGGCCAGGGCCTGCTTGAGCCGCGGTTCCGCGGCCGTCTTGCCACGTCAGCCCTAAATATTTGGTGCACAATGCTTCACTCAGGGCCCACATTCAGCTCATATACTTCAAATTCCAGAAGACTCCAGAAACTTCGGCCAGATCAGCAAGCTTTGGGATCAACACTAAACTAGCCTATCATTCTAGAAACTTCTTTCTAAACCCTAGCTTAAACCTAAGCTAAGCCTAACAAACTACTTCTAGAAGTCTTTCAACAAACTTTTGGAGGGAACTCAAAAGCTTAGGGTTTGGGAGATCTATAAATAAGACCCTAGGCTCACTTGTAAAAAGGATCTCTAATCTTGGAACCTTAGAAAAATCAATCCATTAGTTCATTTTAGAGCCATTCTATCTCCTTCTTCATCTTCTTCTTCCACAAGTCTAGTGAGAGGGCTTGTGTGAAACCCTAACCCTAATTCCAATCAAAAGCCAAGATCCCGAGTACCCATCAAGCAAGAAGCCTTGCAACCTTTTATGAGCCGAGCCGATCTTCAACGGAGCAAGTGGTCCAAAGCCGATCCACGACTCACGGAGCCGAGCGACGCCAATTCAACAATTTAGTTCTTCCTCTTGTAGTTCTTGAGCGACTGTAATCAAATTGTTGATATAAATAAAAGGTGATATTCTTTTATCTTGTTTTCTTTAAATTCTCGCATCATGATATCTTTTCAATTCTTGAATACTTTCTGTGTGATGATGTTTGAGTAATACTCCGCTCGTCGAGGAGTCGAGACGATCAATAGAATGATGATGTAATATATCTTAAATCGGTTCTTGAGTCCTACGAGTTTTGTAAACCTTAGCAAGTTCAAGAATCGACGACCCAATTCGTTGCGATGCTTTCTTGATAGATATCGCTCGAGATTGGGGAGTTACGATCGTTTCTTGAAATTGTTAGAGGCTAGAGTGCGAATGATATCAACGAAAGAACAAGGGTTAAACGATGAAACCCTAGTTTCATCAAGAAATCCCTCATTCTCGATCGATCATCATCGATCTAGTATCAATCCTTCGAAGGACAAAAACACGAAATCTTGAGATTACATCACGTCTATGGATCCGATCGATTCCTACGAGCCTCATTTAGATTCTTGATATTTTGGTTGGAAATATCATCAAAACACTGATTCTTGATTTGTTTATCAGTTTCTTGATTCTTGATTAAACATCGTGACACCTGAATCAATCTATAAATTCTTGAATCATGTTTTCTTTTCTTTTCGATTAACTTTTCGATTCAAACAAATTAAACATTGAAACGAATCGCACAATCCCTGTGGACGATCCGCGCTCGCTTACGATCTACAACTGACACCGTAGTTGATTGCGGTCAAATATAATTCTTTGATAGTGAGTTCTTTATACATTTTTCTAAATACCGATACAAGATACTATTATCGATCAAATGAAACCGTTATCGGGAAACAATTGATTTGATACTTGCTTTTTACAAACACATCCGAGAATTACACTAAATCAAATGGCGCCGTTGCCGGGGATCGCGCGCTAATTCGTTTCATATTATAGTTTGAATTGAAAGAATTATTCCATTGTTATTTTGAGATCAAAATGCGTGCAAACCCTAAACGATTTGTTGTGGTTCATTGCAAGGAAATCTGGAGCTGTTTGGCAAGTGAAGAAATTTTTTTGAAAATACCAGAGAGCTGAGGGAGTCCACAGAAGCTCCCTGAAGAAGTTTGGTTCAGTGATCCAACACCTCGACCGCGGAAGGGCGGCATTAGAGGGATATTGCGGCAGAACCGCGGCCCCTTTGAGGGATCTCTGTGCAATTTTTTCTCTGTAAGTTTCTTACCTCCTTCTCTCTCCTCTTTTTAGCTCCAACTAACACTTTGCTGCAGGATTCTTTGCAAATAATCGCAGCGCCGCAAAAGCAAAATTAAATTTGTGCGTGATTTTGATTTCTTGGTTGTTTGCATTCTAAATACGGAAATTAAGGGGCACGGCCAAATCCAAATTAAGTGGGGATTTCATTACCCTTCCTAGGCCCCGAAAATCACAAAACTTGCATCCGCATTACCCTCATTAATTAAAAGAAATCTAGAGATGACTCTAAGGACTGTCGCGCTCAATTAGGACAAGAGAAGGCCGTGGGTAATTCATTGCTTATCCGCGTTTTCTTGCGGTGCCTAAGGCGAGTGTGTCTAAGGCTAGTGGTTTTTAATTAGGCCCACTACTTACGTAGTGGAGTACCTTCCCACTTACCTGGCATTTATCCGGCCACAGGGGGACAAAGAGGCAGTGGAGGATTCTATCCTGCGACTTGTCTTTTGGCAGTTAGGAGCGGTCTAGAGCCGGACCTAGGTGACCACTAGATTCTAGGGTTTTGTGTGCTGCATTTGTTTTGTCGCATCATTTTTTCAAAAAATCCGTTCCTTTTTCAAAAGCAAGCACCGCATTCATTCATTACCCCTAATTATAAGTCAACGCTGCCACTTGTACTAACCCTTTTTAGTGCAAGTAGGCTGGACACGGGATTCTAGTGCCCGTTTAGTCCGCGTACCCTTTATCAACTCCGAAGTCGATATTTCTCCATTTACCTTTTCTTTACCCACTACCACACTCACACCGATGGATCCGAATCCATCGAACTTCTTTAACCATAATCTGCCGCCGTCCGTTGGTGCGCAGAATCCACCCCGCATCTCTCTCCAGGAGAGGTGCTACCCTATTCGAGGTCCTCTTTCGACCTGCTTATCCACACCACCAGCCAATGGGGATAACTTTGAGATTAAGCCCCAGTACATCAATCTTTTACCCAAATTCCACGGACTCGAGACTGAGGACGCTTACGTTTTCATTACCAAATTTGAAAACGTATGCGCAATGATGGGTACGTCACAACTTTCAGTGGATGCGATGCGTCTACGACTTCTTCCATTTACATTGTGCGATATAACCGAGAAGTGGCTATATAACACTACCGCACATTCTATCACGAATTGGGAAGAATTCGTCGCTGCATTCCTTAAGAAATTTTACCCAATACAAAAGACAGCTCAAATCCGTAGCGAACTGAATCAATTTGCCCAGCTCCCTGCTGAACCATTTTCAAAATGCTTTGAACATTTCAAGGATCTATTGGTTCAGTGTCCTCATCACGGCATCCCGAGATGGGAGCTTTGCCGAATCATTTATGAAGGCATTAACCCAAGCACTAAACAGAGCCTTGAAAACATGTGTCAAGGTACTTTTATGACCAAAGATGATGGGGAAGCTTGGAAGTATTTAGAAGAGTTCGCTGAAAAATCACTACAGTGGGAAAGTGGAACCCAACCATTGAATAGGGGTGGCGTACACCAAATAGATGTGTCCATAGGTGTTCGAGCTGAGATGGCAGCAATGCAAAAGAAGCTCGACGCTATGGAACACAAATTTGCAGCAGCCTCCCTAAACCCAGTGTCACTCCCCACAACTGTTTGTGGGTGCTGTTCTGATCCGTCTCATTTAACGGAAGAATGTCCATTAAACTCTGCGTTTCAAGGTCACAAGCATTCTAATGCCGCATTTCAAAGACCTCGAAACGATCCATATTCTTCCACGTACAATCAGGGTTGGAGGAATCACCCGAATTTCGCTTGGAACCAAAACCAATCTCAAAACACGGTTCCAAACACGAATAATTTTCAAAGGGCTCTTCCTCCACCACAACAGCAACCCCTTCAACTCACTCAGCACCCCTATCAGTCACAAAATTTCCAAAACCAGGGCAACACTCCTGCACAGTCTAATCCTATGCAGTCCTGTTCTGACGAGTTCTCTCAATTCACTCAAACCATGAAATCACTTTTATCAAATTTCATAGAGGTTTCGACTGAGGTTAGATCTTCCGTCAGTGAGATAACGAAAAACTCAGCGTCCCAAGCTGAGAGTATCAAATCGATGGAAGCTGAAATCGCACGCCTAAAAGCCGAAATGAATGCGAGAGAAAAAGGGAAACTTCCCTCTCAACCTCTACAGAATTCTGGGCATTACAATGTAAACGCCGTCACAACGTTGAGATCAGGAAGAGTGCTGAACAATTATGTCGGGGAAGGTATTGATGATACTGAAAATCATATCAACACCCCGGCTGAGACCTTTCCACACACACACACTTCTCCTTCTGATCCTTCTTCTTCTACCACACCACTTTCTCGCGAGCCTATTCTCCATTTCCCATTAGGCTCGACACCTTCTCCCAACCCTTATAGTTCTCCACAGACGGTCCCCACGCCTCTTTTGGGACCACGTCTACCCCTTCTTCCTTCTTCTGTGATGGACCCTGCGCTTATTGCGAAAGCTCCTTACCCGAACCGGTTAAGGGCTAATAGAACGAGTCCTCATATGGAGAAAATAATGGAAATGTTCAAACAGGTTAACATCAATATCCCTCTCCTAGATGCGATTCAACAAGTCCCCGCTTATGCGAAAATTCTTAAGGACTTGTGCACTAGGAAGAGGAAGACTCAAGTGCCGAAGAAGGTCTTTATGGCTAATAATATCAGCACTGCTTTTATTCCCCAGCTACCAAAGAAACGAAAGGACCCAGGATGTCCTACAATATCGATTTCGATTGGGGGTAAAAACATAAATCGTGCTCTTTTAGACCTTGGCGCAAGTGTTAACCTGCTCCCTTATTCTGTCTATGAGCAATTAGGGATTGGAGAGCTGAAACCTACTCATTGCACTCTCCAGATGGCAGACCGATCTATCACCAAACCAAGGGGTGAATTAGAGGATGTATTGATAAAGGTCAGGGAATTTGTTTTCCCTGTAGACTTCATTGTGCTCGACACACATCCTGTAGCAAACCCCCGGGGCCAAATTCCGGTGATTCTGGGTCGTCCTTTCCTTGCCACTTCCAACGCTGTTATAAACTGTAGAAATGGTTCGATGAACTTATCATTTGGAAATATGACCATTGAACTAAATATCTACAAAGTTGGAAGTCAGCCATCAGAACCCTCTGCTCATATTTTAGATGTGTGCTCTGTCCATGAGATCGCTCCCGATAGTTGTGGAGCCGAGGAACTTTGCTTTACTGATCTCGATGACATTACCACATCTCTGTTTGACTTCACACATGATCTTAGTGAGGACACTTTCTCTACACTTGAGTCCTGCACTTCTGACTTTTCTCCACCCGAGTCTGTATCTTTCACAGGCTCTGAGCTTCTTTGTAAATCCAAAAATCGCTCAATGATCCCTCTTTCTATCATTTCTCCGCCTGAGTTAGATCTCAAAATTTTACCTTCTCACCTTAAATATGCATATCTAGGTGAGAATGAGTCTTTACCGGTTATCATATCCGCTTCTCTTGCATCAGAGCAAGAGAATGCCCTTTTATCGGTATTGAGATCTAACAAAGAGGCGTTTGGTTGGAGTATGGCGGACATCAAAGGGATTAGTCCCTTGATAGTTGAACATCATATACATGTGATGGATGATGCCAGACCAACCCGAGAACCACAGAGACGGTTGAATCCCGTCATGAAGGAAGCGGTCATGAAAAAGATCGTCAAATGCTTAGATAATGGTATTATATACCCCATCTCCGATAGCCAGTGGGTGAGTCCTATACATGTCGTTCCTAAGAAATCCGGCATCACAGTTATAACCAATAAGGCAAATGAGTTGATTCAGACACGTGCCCAAACTGGGTGGCGTGTATGTATTGATTATAGAAAACTCAATGCTGCCACGAGGAAAGACTACTTTCCTTTACCATTCATTGATCAGATGCTGGAACGCTTAGCAGGACGAGAGTATTATTGTTTTATGGACGGATACTCAGGCTATAATCAGGTCCCCATCGCCAAAAAGGATCAAGATAAAACCACTTTTACTTGTCCTTTTGGTACCTTTGCTTACAGTCGCATGCCCTTCGGGCTATGCAATGCTCCCGCTACCTTTCAGCGGTGTATGATGGGGATATTTTCTGATATGGTAGAAAATTTTCTGGAGATCTTTATGGACGATTTCTCGATTTTTGGAGACTCTTTTTCTGATTGCCTTGCGAATCTTGACGCTGTTCTTACTCGTTGCAAAGAGAAGAACTTGACTTTGAACTGGGAAAAATGCCATTTTATGGTTCAAGAAGGAATAGTACTTGGACATGTCATTTCACAGAAAGGCATTGAGGTTGACAGAGCTAAGATAGATGTCATTCAAAACCTCCCTCATCCCAAAAGCGTCAAAGATATTCGATCTTTCCTTGGCCATGCGGGCTTTTATAGGAGATTCATTAAGGACTTTAGCAAAATTGCTAGACCTTTAACTCTTCTCCTGGCCAAGGATACGACCTTCCATTTTGACTCGGACAGTGAGACAGCTTTCGACTCACTTAAACACTCACTCACTTCAGCCCCCGTTTTATCATCACCAAACTGGGACTACCCCTTTGAGCTGATGTGTGACGCATCTGATTTTGCAGTAGGTGCAGTCTTAGGACAGCACATCGAAAAGATGCCACACGTGATATACTATGCAAGTAAGACCCTGAATGATGCGCAAATCAATTATACAACCACAGAAAAAAGAACTCTTAGCGGTTGTATTTGCATTAGAAAAATTCAAGCCTTACTTAATTGGCTCACCTATAGTTGTGTATACTAACCATTCCGCTTTAAAACATCTTCTGGCAAAGAAAGATGCAAAAGGTCGACTAATACGTTGGATCCTTCTGTTACAAGAATTCGATCTTGTTATCAAAGATAAGAAAGGATGTGAAAACGTAGTAGCTGACCATCTTTCACGCATCATTTCTTCCCCTGTGACCCTGCCGATCAATGATTCATTCCCTGATGAACAACTCTTGAGCGTATCCGCTGAACCATGGTTCAGGGATATTGTGAACTATCATGCCACGGGACTAATACCGAGCGATTGGTCAAAACAGGACAAATATCGTTTTCTTTCCCAAGTAAAACACTTTTACTGGGACGAGCCCTATTTGTTTAAATATTGTCCTGATCAGATCATTCGCCGGTGTGTCCCGAATGAAGAGTTCAAGAGTGTTCTTTCATTTTGTCATGATCAGGCTTGTGGGGGTCACTTTGGTCCTAGAAAGACAGCGGAAAAGGTTTTGCAATGTGGATTTTATTGGCCGACCTTATTCAAGGACACATTTGACTATTGCAAAACCTGCACACAATGTCAGTACACGGGTAGAATATCCCAGAGGAATGAAATGCCTCAGCAACCCATTCTGGTTGTTGAAATATTTGATGTTTGTGGCATTGATTTTATGGGTCCCTTTCCCAACTCCTTTGGGAATTTGTACATACTGCTGGCGGTTGATTATGTTTCAAAGTGGGTAGAAGCCATTCCATGTCGCACTAATGACAAGAAAGTTGTCATTAAGTTCTTAAAAGAGAATATCTTCTAGCGATTTGGACACCCACGCGCTATCATTAGCGATAATGGGACACATTTCTGCAACAGGTCTTTTGAGACATTGATGCGAAAATACTCAATCAACCACCGACTTTCTACACCCTATCATCCCCAAACAAGCGGGCAGGCTGAAATCTCAAACAGACAAATCAAACTTATCCTGGAGAAAACTGTTGCTAAAAATAGAAAAGACTGGTCGACCAAACTGACGGATGCTCTTTGGGCATTCCAAACTGCATATAAGACCGACCTAGGGATGTCTCCATATAGGATAGTGTTTGGAAAAGCATGTCATTTACCCGTCGAGATAGAGCATAAAGCATTGTGGGCTATAAAAGAAATAAATTTTGATCTAAACCTTGCTTGCAACTTTCGGAAGCTGCAAATAAATGAGCTAAGCGAACTCCGCGATGAAGCTTATGATAACGCTGTAATCACAAAAAATAGGACTAAGGTTTTTCACGATAAAAACATTTTGAGGAAAACATTTTCACCTGGTCAACAAATCCTTCTTTATGATTCACGATTACACCTTCACGCGGGTAAGCTCCGATCTCGATGGAAGGGACCTTTTGTTGTGCGGTCTGTATACCCGTACGGGGCAGTAGAAGTAGAAAATGTTAAAAACGGCACCTTTTTCAAAGTAAATGGACATAGACTTAAGCCGTATTTTTCCACTGACCCCACGGAGGAGCTCTTGTTCTTACAAGAGCCAGTTTATTTGGATTAAAATTCCTCCGTCTCACCTTTATATCCTGTATATCATTGCATTATTTTTTGAAGGTGAGTGAAAAGAGTAAGTTTGGGGGAAATTCTTCACTTATATATTTTGCCCCCACTAATAATTCCCCCCAGGCTTACAGTTTTGTAGGTATAGCGGTTGGCAACAGTGAGGACACTGTTGAAAACAAGTTTGGGGGAGGTTTGTGCTTATTTTTGCATCATTTGCATATCATCTGCATAAGCACAAAACATTTCTTTAAAAATCTATAAATTGAAAAAATTTCAAAACCCATAAAAATATAAAAATTTCCAAGTATAAAAATAATTTTAATATTTACACTTTTTTGTACATAAATAAGATAATGAAAGTTTAGATAGTGAACAATTACATCCATGAGATTAGAAAAATTTTAGAAAACTAAGAAAATTAGAAGTTTTCTTATACGAACTAGTAATAAGTAGTTATGAGCCGTTGTCCCAAGGGTTAGTAAGATGAAGGACGTCACTAATCTGAGGATAAAACTAAGTCTGAAAAATAGTTTCTATTCTGGAAGCCAAACATTTTGAACGTTGATACCCTGCTAGTAGCACTTACACACGTCTTAAAGCCTGGGATAGTAGAGGATACCTTGAAATGCTCTTGTCTTTAAGCCGATGTATGAAGGAAATAAAAAGAAAAAAAAGTGAATAAAAAAATATAAAGTGGTGAGAAAAATGGACACTGGTTTTGTTATCACCAAGGGCAATAAAAATATATAGCGAGGGTGCTTCTTCACCTAGTGCCCTAAGGCCAACTGGTCTGGGAGTCACTGCTATGCCTGAGGTGGTGCAAGACGAGGAAAATACACCAAGTAAGCAAGCACAGGAGTAATCGGTCGGTTAGTACCTCAAGAAGTATTAATGGTCGCATAAAAGTGTGTGAGCAATCTCATCTAAATATTCATTAATTAAAAAGTACTGAGGCTGATGGGCAAGAGTATGATAGCTTGAATTGAATTCTCCGGGTGTAGGGATGTTTTTACACACACGCAGGGTTATATGATCGATGTTTGGAAGAAAGATAGGAATGAAAAATAAGACGATGTTTTATTGAGTGAGGACATGATTTCTAACATCTTTTCATGACCATTAAGATAGGGCTCATGACAACCGAAAAGCTAGCTTAGTTGGAAACCCTAATTTTCAAAGCTTTTCTTTTACAATTCTTTTCTTTAAATGTAATATTCATGATATTTCTTTTATTATGGGATTTTGTGGGTGCAATCCGCTGAAAACCCTCAGGAGACAACACTCCTCCTACTAGGGACACCTAGAGGTTTAAAGGCTTGTTGCACGTGCTCAGTGCAATCGTGTTGCCTACGAAAGTGTGCTAGATAGTTTTTCTCTTTCTTTATTTTCTCTTTCTCTTTTTAATAAAACAGTTCGCTCGAGACGATCGAAATTAAGTTTGGGGGAATTTGATTAGTCGAAAATATTGCATATTTTAGCCGACAATTTCCTCATCATTTGCATTCATATAGATGTGTTCGGCATTCATAATTCACATATTAGCAAAACTGTCGCAAAATATCAGATTACATGTATTAGACTCTAAAACCGACACCATAAAGGAAATTGACCACATTTCATGGCATCGCATCATCCCTACATTTGCGCAACACTTATTTTGAGATATGTGCAGGAAAATCCAGCAGAAAGGCCAAAATGTACAGGGTACAGCTAAAACGTTACGCCAACTCAATGATTTCAATTCTGGTATCAATACAAAGGGACAAACAAAAATCAACATATCAAAGAAAGGTCCTAGTATCAACCCAAGAGCACATCAGAAAGATGCAAGCTCAAGGAGCCAACATGGCCGCGGAACCGCGGCCAGGGCCTGCTTGAGCCGCGGTTCCGCGGCCGTCTTGCCACGTCAGCCCTAAATATTTGGTGCACAATGCTTCACTCAGGGCCCACATTCAGCTCATATACTTCAAATTCCAGAAGACTCCAGAGACTTCGGCCAGATCAGCAAGCTTTGGAATCAACACTAAACTAGCCTATCATTCTAGAAACTTCTTCCTAAACCCTAGCTTAAACCTAAGCTAAGCCTAACAAACTACTTCTAGAAGTCTTTCAACAAACTTTTGGAGGAAACTCAAAGGCTTAGGGTTTGGGAGATCTATAAATAAGACCCTAGGCTCACTTGTAAAAAGGATCTCTAATCTTGGAACCTTGGAAAAATCAATCCATTAGTTCATTTTAAAGCCATTCTATCTCCTTCTTCATCTTCTTCTTCCACAAGTCTAGTGAGAGGGCTTGTGTGAAACCCTAACCCTAATTCCAATCAAAAGCCAAGATCCCGAGTACCCATCAAGCAAGAAGCCTTGCAACCTTTTATGAGCCGAGCCGATCTTCAACGGAGCAAGTGGTCCAAAGCCGATCCACGACTCACGGAGCCGAGCGACGCCAATTCAACAATTTAGTTCTTCCTCTTGTAGTTCTTGAGCGACTGTAATCAAATTGTTGATATAAATAAAAGGTGATATTCTTTTATCTTGTTTTCTTTAAATTCTCGCATCATGATATCTTTTCAATTCTTGAATACTTTCTGTGTGATGATGTTTGAGTAATACTCCGCTCGTCGAGGAGTCGAGACGATCAATAGAATGATGATGTAATATATCTTAAATCGGTTCTTGAGTCCTACGAGTTTTGTAAACCTTAGCAAGTTCAAGAATCGACGACCCAATTCGTTGCGATGCTTTCTTAATAGATATCGCTCGAGATTGGGGAGTTACGATCGTTTCTTGAAATTGTTAGAGGCTAGAGTGCGAATAATATCAACGAAAGAACAAGGGTTAAACGATGAAACCCTAGTTTCATCAAGAAATCCCTCATTCTCGATCGATCATCATCGATCTAGTATCAATCCTTCGAAGGACAAGAACACGAAATCTTGAGATTACATCACGTCTATGGATCCGATCGATTCCTACAAGCCTCATTTAGATTCTTGACATTTTGGTTGGAAATATCATCAAAACACTGATTCTTGATTTGTTTATCAGTTTCTTGATTCTTGATTAAACATCGTGACACCTGAATCAATCTATAAATTCTTGAATCATGTTTTCTTTTCTTTTCGATTAACTTTTCGATTCAAACAAATTAAACATTGAAACGAATCGCACAATCCCTGTGGACGATCCGCACTCGCTTACGATCTACAACTGACACCGTAGTTGATTGCGGTCAAATATAATTCTTTGATAGTGAGTTCTTTATACATTTTTCTAAATACCGATACAAGATACTATTATCGATCAAATGAAACCGTTATCGGGAAACAATTGATTCGATACTTGCTTTTTACAAACACATCCGAGAATTACACTAAATCAGGTCTCGACGTCGATATCGACAACTTAGAGATCGCCAACGGCGTTTCTCCTCACTCCAACCAGATGTAGACATGACGTCAACAACCGACCTCAGAGTTGCAATGAAACGGAGCCATGGCAAGATCCCCAGTTCCAAATCTCAATGGCCACATCTACAGCCTGGAGACCAACAACGGTGTGCCTCTTCATTCCAGCAGGACATAGACGCTACACCATCAAAGGAAGCCATGGCATAGTCCCTAGTTCCAAATCTCAACGGTTCATAGATAACCTAGAGATCATCTCATCATTCGTCTCGTTACAGCAGACGCAATGTCAACAACGGCGTTCCTTCGCAGTCTAGCAGGATGTAGATGCAACGTCAACGAAAGACCCCATGGTCAGCAAAGCGGAGTGACGGCGAAATCCTAGCTCCACCTCAGCGTTCGTCTCAATACAACAGACGAGATGTCACGACAGCGTTCTTCCTCCAACAGGATTCGGACGTGACAAAGTAAATGAGGCAAAGGCCAAATTCCTAGCTTCAGGGTCTTGACGGCAACTCATATAAAGCGTGAAAGACAATCGGAGATCATCTCGCACCAGCACGGAGTGGTCACCACCTCGACGATCGTCTCGATACAGCAAACGAGATGTCACCCCTGCGTTCTTCCTCCAACAGGATTCGGACACGCCAGCAAATGAAGCAAAGGCCAAATTCCTAGCTTCAGGGTCTTAATGGCAAGTCATACAAAGCGTGAAAGACAATCGGAGATCATCTCGAACCAGTGCGGAGTGGTCACCACCTCGACGTTCGTCTCGACACAGCAGACGCAATACCAGCAAACGAAGCGAAGGCCAAATTCCTAGCTTCAGGGTCTTAACGGCAAGTCATATAAAGCCTGAAAGACAATCGGAGATCATCTTGCACCAGTGCGGAGTGGTCACCACCTCGACGATCGTCTCGACACAGCAGACGCAATGCCAGCAAACGAAGCGAAGGCCAAATTCCTAGCTTCAGGGTCTTAACGGCAAGTCATATAAAGCCTGAAAGACAATCGGAGATCATCTCGCACCAGTGCGGAGTGGTCACCCCCTCGACGTTCGTCTCGACACAGCAGACGCAACATCACCAAAAGGAGCCACGGCAAAATCCCTAGTTCCAAACCTCGACGGTTCACCAGCAACCTAGATACAACCGCGACATTCGTCTCGATACAGCAGACGCAATGCCAGCAAACGAAGCAAAGGCCAAATTCCTAGCTTCAGGGTCTTAACGGCAAGTCATATAAAGTCTGAAAGACTATCGGAGATCATCCCACACCAGCGCGGAGTGGTTATGACTCATCGGGGCTCTCCAAAATGAGCCTAACCTCAAGTAAAAAGCGGCATGGCAAAATTCCTAACGCTTGCTCTTTCGACGGTCAAACTGCCTAGGAGGATTGCTTGAAGATGTCTTGTCCAGCCCCCGAAGGGATCAGAGACACGACAGTCGCAAGGCTACTCGAACAGCAAGACTGCCTATCGAGGAATATATCAGCCAACGCGACGGTACGACGGACAAAACCCTAAGTACCACAAACCCTAACGGACCTCTGTCATAAAGAGCAGAGGTTAACTGTGACGTTAGGATATTCTTGCGAGAAATGCTCGATTCGTCTTGACTCGTGAACAAATTAGTGTCTTTGCGAGAACTTCTCGATTCGTCTCAACTCCGAGGAAATCAGTGTCCTTGGCAATACCTCAATTCAGGGAAATCAGCGTCCTTGACGAGAGCATCTTGATTCGCATCGACCCGCAGAGAAATCAGTGTCTTTGCAGGAATACCTCGATTCGTTTCAACTCCGAGGAAATCAGTGTCCTTGGCAAATACCTCGATTCAGGGAAATCAGCGTCCTTGACGAGAGCATCTTGATTTGCGTCGACCCGCAGAGAAATCAGTGTCTTTGCAAGAATACCTCGATTCGTTTCAACTCCGAGGAAATCAGTGTCCTTAGCAAATACCTCGATTCAGGGAAATCAGCATCCTTGACGAGGGCATCTTGATTCGCGTCGACCCGCAGAGAAATCAGTGTCTTTGCAGGAATACCTCGATTCGTTTCAACTCCGAGGAAATCAGTGTCCTTGGCAAATACCTTGATTCGGGGAAATCAGCGTCCTTGATGAGAGCATCTTGATTCCCGCCGACCCGCAGAGAAATCAGTGTCTTTGCAGAAATACCTCGATTCGTTTCAACTCCGAGGAAATCAGTGTCCCTGGCAAATACCTCGATTCAGGGAAATCAGCGTACTTGACGAGGGCATCTTGATTCGCGTCGACCCGCAGAGAAATCAGTGTCTTTGCAGGAATACCTCGATTCGTTTCAACTCCGAGGAAATCAGTGTCCTTGGCAAATACCTTGATTCGGAGAAATCAGCGTCCTTGACGAGAATATCCCGATTCGCGCCGACCCGCAGAGAAATTAGTGTCTCTGCAGGAATATACAACGTCAGCAAAACGGAGCCGCAGCAAAGTTCCCAGTTCCATGACTCGGCGGTGCACAGACAACCCAAAGTCAACCCTCGACTCCCTGTTGTAGCAATGCATTAACTCAGGAGTAGATCAACTCATCAATCACTTACGAGTCCTCTCGACTTGTAAGGAAGAAAATTCTCTTATGGAATCTTTACGACTTTCAAGAGAAAACGCACTTAGGAGTCCTCACGACCCCTAAGGAGAAAATACACCTGCGGGATCCTCTCGACTCGTAGGGAGAAAAGTCTTTGTGGGACCCTCACGGCTCATAAAGTTGAAAAGTCTTAGGCTACAAGGATCCTAAACTTGTCTCCTAAGCCCTCAATTCGGTGACCATGCGTAACTTTGCACTACTTCACCTACGTACATACTTACGTGGGCAAAGTAGTGGGGGCATTTATTCCCGCCAAAATTTTGGGTCAAAACCCGCTCCGTATAAAATAATAACAATAAAAGAAAAAATAAATAAATAAATAAATAATAAAGGAGAAAATCTCCCTTTCAGAGCAAAGCTCTATTCAAATTCCAAGGCGGGAAATGAAGCAACGTTTCTGTTTCCCCCAATCAGAGTAAGGCTCTGTTTTAAAAGAAGAAGAAATTCAAATAATAATAAAGGAAGCAACGCTTCAGATGACTTGCGCTCTATGCTGTGCGACACGTGTCAGCGCAGTTGCGCTAGCTCAGTTGCGCTGCGCTCTGCACTGCGCGACACGTGTCAGCGCAGTTGCGCTGCGCTCTGCGCTGCGCGACACGTGTCAGAGCGCTGCGCGACACGTGTCAGCGCAAACACGTGTCAGCGCAGTTGCGCCGCTCTCTGCGCTGCGCGACACGTGTCAGCGCAAACACGTGTCAGCGCAGTTGCGCTAGCGCAGTTGCGCCGCGCTCGTGTCAGCGCAGTTGCGCTAGCGCTCTGCGCTGCGCGACACGTGTCAAGCGCAGGTGCACTTGCGCCAACTGTGCCAGCACTAAAACAGAATTAAAATTCTAGAAAGATCTTTTTAATCTTATTAAAAATAAGAAGATTATCTTCTGTAAAACAGAGCCCTAGGATCAAAGATCCAACGATGGGGAAATATCCCCAGATCAATCAGAGAAAGATCTCTGTAACCAACCTAACAAACTAATTGGCCCTATATAAAGGCCCCTAGACTCCAAGTCTAAAAGACATACAGAGATAGAGATACAGAGAACTCCTCTAAAAAAACTTTGAGAAGAAACTCGAAGAAAAGAAAAAAGGTAAAACCTTTGAAAAAAGAAGAAGTTTTTCTGAAAAGATCAAAGATCTAAGAACAAGATCAAGATCTTCCATAAAAATGAAAATAATAAATAAATAAAAAAAGAAGTAATTTACTTCTTTGTTAGATCTTTTGATCTATATAAAGGTATTGTCTTTTGATGAACCACCGATTCTTGAAATTTGAGGTAGAAGCTCTTTGGAACAAGAAAAAACTTGTTTCCTTGATCTAAATTTGATCAAGATGCGCTCTACGTTACTGTACAGTGCCTTGCACTTTTGATTTGCGCTGTTGCGCTCCTTGGACTGGCGCAAGTCACCAGAGAGCGCCACGTGTCAATCTGCGCCTTGCGCTCCCAAAAACAGAGCGTTGCGATCTTGGATTGGCGCACTGCACCAGAGCGCGCCATGTGTCAGCAGCGCAATAGCGCAGCGCATTGGCGCACTGCACTTGCGCTCACCAGAGCGTGACACGTGTCACCTCCACATGCGCTAGCGCCTTGCGCTCTTTAATTGGCGCAGAGCGCCTGACAGGCCACGTGGCGCGCTGTCAGACCATTAAATGCTCTGCATTATTAAAGAAAAGGGGCAGAGCCCAATTAAAAGACCTAACAGGCCTAATCTAAATGCTGTGCATTTAATTAAAAAGCCTAATGCTGTGCATTATTTTAAAGGAGGGCAGAACCCAATCAAAGGCCTAACAGGCCAGATATAAATAAAATGTTAGACATTTTTCTAACTGGACTTAACCCAATTCTGGCCATAAGTCCTCAAATTAAATTGAACCGAGCACAACTGCTCTCTTAAATCAATTTACACCCGGTTCAATGGTACATCTCTGAACTCCTCTGATATTTGTCGTTGTAATCCTTCAACGTCGTCAGAGAGGTGACGGGTCCCGACAACCACATATTAATACGGACTGTGGGGTCCTTAAACTGATGGACTAATGCGTCCTTAAACCAATATTCGTCCCCAAAATGGGAATGTTGGACCACCATGTCCCTAAACTGGTAATACGGACTGTGGGGTCCTTAAACTCATGGACTAATGCGTCCTTAAACTAATATTCGTTCCCAAAATGGGAATGTTGGACCACCATGTCCCTAAACTGGCAATGAGCCACCATGTCCCTAAACTGGCAATGGACCACTATGTCCCTAAACTAGAACAATAGAGCCCAAATGCTCTTTTGTTGGATCTAAACGATCCCGTTAAGTTGATCTTAGTCTCAAATTGGACTAACGTATCCTTAACAAACGTTTAAGTTGATCTTAGCCTCAAATATGGCTAACGTATCCTTAAACCAAAACCCCAAACCTAGATCTAAGAAAATACGGATTTGGACTAATCCACGTCCTACGGACGACGACATAAATTAGTCTCCGTATACAATCTACGGGCAACCACAAACAAAACAAACACCCACGACACGAAGTGAACATCTGGAGAAGGAGAAAGTTGTTACCGTGATGCGGTAGCGTAATTAACTGCAGGGGCTTGCGCCTGCAGGGAAGAACGTCCCCACAATCAAAAACCTCTCAAGCGAGGGGGAATATGACGAAGTCTGCTACATCGGTCGCATCCGTCTAAACGTTCGATACACGGTGCCATAAATCAACTTGGCATCTTTGGAGAGGTGGACGGATAAAACCAAATAGCATCTGCCCCGAATGTCAGGCAAGGCGTCTCTACGTCGCGCCGCCATTCGGAGGGGAACAGGAAGTAAAGACACTTCGGAACAAAGAAGTCAACTTGGTCCGAGTGATATGGAGAAAAGACACTCCAGGAGAGTCCTGATTGATCCAAAAAAGTGTTTGTAGAATAACCGCAATCAATAACGGTGTTGCGCGTAGCTAGACCGAGATGAGTATGGGTCGTCCTCTAGGAAATGTTGAATATTGTATTCTTACTTTAGGTGTATTGAGAAAGAAGGGAGGAAGAATAAAGAATTGTTGTAGGATCTAGATCTACGTTAAACACTGATGCAAAATATAGATCTAGATTAACTACGGAGGTAAGTTTATATGAAAAGGGGGCTTGTTGGGTTCATTAGGATTTAGTAGTTATGGATGATTAATTAAAGATTACCCTTTTTATCCTTTAATAGATTTAAAACTAGAACGACAGTGATGCGTATAGATTAGGGTTTCTGGAGGGAAAAGGGTTCCCACTCTTAATCCCTATCTCGACATGGAACTCCGTTCATGTCTAGCCTTTACCAAAACAATCATTAGTCCAATCTCTAATCGCGGTCGAGACTAGCAATAAATTGGTAGCGCGCCCGATTAGGATGTTAATGATTCTTTTGGTAAAGTTTATAAACTTTATAGGACGTAAAAAGAGTTTAAGAATCTTCATCATCCATTAACCTACCCTAATCCTACGAACCCTAACAAGCGGAGAATTACTCGCGCATGTTGGGAGAAGAAGAGATGGAGAGGGAAATCATAATGAAACTACAAGAAATAGAATAAGAAAAAGAGCTACCTTTATTAATCAACAAAACTCATTTACACTTTGTTTCCTTAGAAAATGATTACAAATGCTAGTTTGCTTCTCGATCTCTTCTAAGCAGGTAGACGAACAGTTGATGATCAGCCTGGATGCGTGAGCTTGTCTTGGACTTCGTGATCGCTTCAGCTTGATGATTTTTCCAAGAGGCTCTCGGTCCTTATTTATAGTCCCAGAGCCAGAACCCTAGCTTCCTAATTTGGAAGCAAGTAGTTATGATCCTAACAACAAAATTACAGCTCACAACTCTTCTGGAACGCGGCGGATCCGCGGCCAATAGGTGGGTTTGGCCACGGATCCGCGGCCTTGTAGAGGGATCTTTTGATTTGGTCTTCTGGGCTTCCATCTTCATGACACGTGGCGATCTTTTGAATCTCAGAAAACTGAAAATCTTCTCGTAGTTACTGCCGGACTTGATTTCTTAGTTTGCTTTCTTAATTAGACAGGTTTGCTCTAACAACTTTGATTCCCTTGATTTTAGCCCTGAAAATTCTGCACAACAACTCAACAAATAATATTAGCAGAGATATTAACTTAACCTTTAAGAATTGGTTAAAGGTTTTAATAAGGTAAGCATATTAAGTGGGCCAAATGTCATATGGATATTATATGCTTACTTTTTCCTACCAAATGTTAATTATAATATATAAACACATGAAAATAGTATTTTTACAGATAAACCTTCATATGTATCATATATTATAATAAACACCTTTTA
Source organism: Agapanthus africanus (assembly GCA_030015575.1). Classification (NCBI taxonomy): domain Eukaryota; kingdom Viridiplantae; phylum Streptophyta; class Magnoliopsida; order Asparagales; family Amaryllidaceae; genus Agapanthus; species Agapanthus africanus. The sequence continues at coordinate 895,573,028 of CM057337.1, forward strand.
TTATATAGAAATAGTAGAAAAAATGTCATATTAAATGTGCAGTTTTATCAACTAAACAAATACCCCCAAACTTATGTTTAATCGTCCCAAGCAAACTAGTTTATTCAAGAGAAGGAGAAAAAGAAAGGAGAAAGCTAAGCACACTTTCGTAGGCAACACGATTGCACTGAGCGCGTGCAACAAGCCGTTAAACCTCTAGGTGTCCCTAGTAAGAGGAGTGTTGTCTCCTGAGGGTTTTCAGCGGATTACACCCACAAAATCCTATAATAAAAGAGAGATGGTGAAATTTACATATAAAGATAAGAATCATAAAAGAAATACTATGAAAATTTTAGAGTTTCCAACTACACTAGCTTTTCAGTTGTCATGAGCCCTATCTTAATAGTCATGAAAAAATGTTAGAAATCATTTCATCCCTCAATAAAACATCGTCTTTATTCTTCATTCCCACCTTTCATCCAAATATCGATCATATACCCCTACGTGTGTGTATAGAACATCCCTACACTCGGGAGAATTCAATTCAAGCTATCATACTCTTGTCCATCTACCTCAGTACTTTTTAATTTGATGAATATTTGGTTGGATTTGCTCACACATTTTTCATGCGACCGTTAATACTTCTTGAGGTACTAACCAACCGATTACTCATGTGCTTGCTGATTAGTATTTTTCTCGTCTTGCACCACCTAAGGTTTAGCAGTGACTCCCAGACCAATTGGTCTAAGACACTAGGTGATGAAGCACCCTCGCTATATTTTTTTATTGCTGTCTTGGTGATAACAAAACTAGTGTTCATTTTTCTCCACCATTTTATCTTTTATTCATTTTCTTTTTACTTCCTTCATACTTTGGCTTTTAGACAAGAGCATTTTAAGGTATCCTCTACTATCCCGAGTTTCAAAACGTGTGTAAGTGCGTATAGTAGGGTATCAACATTCAAATGTTTGGCTTCCAGAATAGAAACTATTTTTCAGACTTATTTTTATCCTCAGATTAGTGACTTTTTTCATCTTACTAACCTTTGGGACAACGGCTTATAACTATTTATTACTAGTTTCGTTTAAGAAAACATCTAATTTTCTTATTTTTCTTATACTATTCCTATCTTTCGGATATAATTTTTCACTATCTAATCTTTTATTAAAAAAAAATTCTTTTTCTTTATATATAGTATAATGCAAAGTAAAGCGTAAATATGCACAAACCTCCCCCAAACCTGTTTGCAGCAGTGTCCTCACTGTTGTTATCCGTTAAGCTCAAAAACCTGTAGACTTGGGAGGAGAAAGGGGACAAGAAATAATGCAAGTGAAATCCTTCCCCAAACTTATTTTTGGCTCACAATCTTATAAAAATTCTTTCAAGAGCCAAAATATCCCCCCCCCAAACTTGAGTTAAACAATATTAAGCTTTTTAAAAATTATTGGGGGGGTTAAAGTTATTGGTCAAAGTAAAGCCTTACAAAGACCAAAAGTCAACACCAACCATTCAAAAATTTTATCGATGAAGCACCAAGGTTGGTGGAAGAACATGTCACCTATTGACGTGAAGAAGTGGGGAGGAGATAAGAGGTGGGATAGAATGTGTTTGCGTCTCGTTTTGGAGAGACGACATAGTGATAGTGATGATGGATTACTCGCATTATCATGATTGTCCAGAAGAAGGGGTGGAGGTTCAATTTCTTCGTCTTGGAGTTGATTCATCTCAACACCCGTGTCTTTTAAAAATGCGAGTTCATCAGCGAAAATTTCCTCAAAGCTTTCATCGATACCTCGAAGAATAATCTCATCAGAAAAAACAGGGTGATCGTCAGACTCTATAAAAAGTTCCTCATCAGCGTTAGATGTTGATCCGGACAACTCGGTGGAAGAGTCCGTGTACATGGTTGGGTCAAACAACAACATATGAAAAGAGTCAGTATCATGAGGTTGATCAAATTCGTTACTGTCGGCATCCATTAATTCGACAGAACACACATGAACATAGGGTTCGGAGGGTTCACTTCCCAACTTGTAAATGTTAAGCTCAATTGACTTCTTTCTAAAGAATAGAGTCATAGAGCCGTTACGACAGTTGATTACAGCATTGGAAGTGGCCAAAAAGGGTCGACCTAGAATCACCGGAATTTGGTTCTGTAGGTTCGCCACAGGTTGTGTATTTATAACGATAAAGTCCACAGGAAATATAAATTCCCCGACTTTGATTAACACATCCTCTAGCTCACCCCTAGGTTGGGTGATAGATCGATCGGCCATCTGAAGAGTGCAATGCGTCGGTTTTAACTCTCCGATCCCTAATTGCTCATAAATAGAATACGGAAGAAAGTTAACACTAGCACCTAAATCGAGTAGAGCACGATTGATATTTTTACCCCCAATGGAAATAGAAATTGTAGGACTTCCGGGGTCCTTTCGTTTCTTGGATAGTTGTTGTGTAAAAGCAGTGCTCACATTACTCGCAAGGAAAACTTTTTCGGTACTTGAACTTTTCTCTTCCTAGTGCACAAGTCCTTTAGGATTTTCGCATAAGACGGAACTTGTTGAATAGCATCTAGGAGAGGAATGTTTATGTTAACTTGCTTAAAAATTTCCACAATCTTCTCCATTTGTGGACTTGGTCTGTTGCCCCTTAACCTGTTTGGATAAGGTGCTTTATCAATAAGGTTTGGGTCCAAAATTGGAGAGGATTGTGGGGATGGAATGGATCCCAGAATTGGAGTGAGGATCGTTTTAGATAGATTTGTGGATGTGGGCTGAGTGTTCGAGCCTTGGGGAAAACGGAGAATAGGCTCGGAAGAAGGTGGGAGATTAGACGAATTAGGGGAAGAAGTAGAAGCTGGGGTTTCATTGGTATCACTAACATCATCAAATTGCTCACCCACTCGGTTATTCAGCACTTTTCCCGATCTCAACGTAGTAACAGCACTCACGTTATGATTTTATGAATGGACAGGATTCGGTAGGGGTTGAGATGGGAATTTCCCTTTTTCTCTCGCACTCATTGCGGCGTTCAACTGTGCAATTTGGTTTTCTATTGATTTAATACTCTCACCGTGGGAGGCGGAGTCTTTCTTTATGGTATCAATAGAAGACTTCATATCAGCCGACATTTGAATGGAATGTTTCATGAACAAATCCAAAGTTTGTGCGAGCGAAGAGTTATCAGTACCGGCCAATTGTGGTGCAGAAGTGTTGGCCGGATTTTGAAAATTTTGTGACTAAAAGGGGTGCTGACTTTGTGGTTGTGGTTGCTGTGAAGGATATCTTTGATAATTGCTTTGGAACTGATTTTGATTTTGGGGTTGGTTTTGGCTCCAAGCAAAGTTAGGATGATTACTCCATCCTTGATTGTACGTGGAAGAATAAGGATCGTTTCTAGGTCGCTGCTGAAAAGCAGCATTAGTTTGCTCGTAACCTTGAAACGGTGCATTCATAGGACATTCTTCCGTCAAGTGTGAAGGATCTGAACAGCAACAACACACGGTTTTGGGAAGCGTTACCTGATTTAGGCAGACTGATGAGAATTTATTCTCAATAGCATCGAGTTTCTTCTGTATCGCTTCCATTTCGGCTTTTACTGCGATGGAAATATCGAGCTGGTGAATACCTCCCCTAGATGAAGGTGGTCTTACGCTTTCCCACTGCAAAGTGTTTTCAGCGAGGTCTTCCAGATATTTCCAAGCTTCTCCATCATCTTTAGACATGAAATTGCATTGACAATTTGTTTCAAGCATCTGCTTTGTCGCTGGATTTATGCCCTCATATATAATTCGGCACAAATCCCACCTATTGATTCCATGATGAGGACATTGGACAAGCAGATCCTTGAAACGTTCAAAGCACTTCCAAAATGGTTAATTGGGAAGCTGGGTAAACTGGTTGATCTCGCTCCTAACACGGGCGGTCTTATAGTTTGGGTAAAATTTCTTAAGGAATACTATCACGAATTCATCCCAATTGGCAATAGAGTGTGCGGCAGTATTATAAAGCCATTTTTCTGCCAAGTCGCACAAAATGAATGGGAGAAGACGCAAGCGCATAGCATCCACAGACAGTTGTGACGTACCCATCATTGCGCATACGTTTTCGAATTTAGTGATGAAAACGTATGCGTCTTCAGACTCAAGCCCCTAAAATTTGGGCAACAGATTGATGTAGTGGGGTTTAATTTCAAAATTATCCCCGTTGGCTGGTGGAATAGATAAGCAAGTGGGAAGTGGACCACGGATAGGATAGCAACTTTCTTGGAGAGAGATGCGCGGTGGATTCTGCGCACCTACGGGCGGTGGCAGCGTGGTGTTATAATCTGATAGAGTACCGTCCATCTCGATCGATGTGGTGTATGGTGGGGGAAAAGAAGATGAAGAAGCATCAACCTCGGAGTCGATAGCAGGAACGCGGACAAGACGGGCACTAGAATCCCGTGTCCAGCTAAGCATGCACTAAGCGGGTTTAGCGCAAGTGGCAGCGTGTGTATGATTTAAAATTGGTCTGTTTTGAAAAAGTGGGACTTAAGACAAATCACACAAAAATGCACAAACAACCCTAGAACTAAGGTCACCTAGGTCAAGTCTCTAGATCGCTCCTAGACTTCCAAAGGACAAGCCGCAGGATCAATCCTCTACCGCCTCTTTACTACACTTGTGGCCAGGTAATTGCCAGGTAAGTGGGAGGTATCCACTACGTAAATAGTGGGCCTAATTAAGTAACCACTTGCCTTAGACACACTTGCCTAGACACCACAAAAGTAATGCGGATAAGCGATAGATTACCCACGACCTTCCTCTGTCCTTATTGAGCGCGGCAGTCCTTAAAGTCTTGTCTAGATATTTTTTTAAATTAATGTAGGGTTGATGTAGATGCTCGGTTTGTGATTTGTGGGGATTAGGAAGGGTGATAAAATCCCCACCTAATCTGGATTTGGTCTTTGCCCCTTAAAGTCCGTATTAAAATATGCAAAACAAACCAATCACAAAACTTTGCAAAAAGATTTTTGGGCGGCGATATTTTACAAAGAATCCTGCAGAAAAGATATTTTATTGGATTTCAGAGGAGAGAGAAAGAGTTGAGAATCTTACCAGAGAAGTTTGGAACCCTAGATCCTCAATCCCGCTGCGCTTCCGCCGCGAATATGTCTTATATGCCGTGGATCCGCCGCGAGAAGAAAGGATCAATTGATGAAGTTTGCTACGTGGCCTCCTGTACTCCTCTAGATCTCGATGAATGTCTCTGTCTTTCTGTTTCCTCAAGTGTGTGACTCCAGATCTCCTTGCAAAATTCACACAATTCGTTAAATATACGATTTCCGGTTTTTTTTATAATTATGATATAGATCGAATGAGAATTCAACACAAATAGTAAGAATAAAAAATTACGCACGTATCCCCGGCAACGACGCCATTTGATTGGTTCGAAAAAGTGTTTGTAGAATAACCGCAATCAATAATAGTGTCGCGCGTAGCTAGACCGAGATGAGTACGGCTCGTCCTCTAGGAAACATTGAATATTTTATTCTTACTTTAGGTGTGTTGAGAAAGAAATGAGGAAGAATAAAGAATTGTTGTAGGATCTAGATCTACGTTAAACACTGATGCAAAATATAGATCTAGATTAACTACGGAGGTAAGTTTATATGAAAAGGGGGCTTGTAGGGTTCATTAAGATTTAGTAGTTATGGATGATTAATTAAAGATTACCCTTTTTATCCTTTAATAGATTTAAAACTAGAACGACAGTGATGCATATAGATTAGGGTTTTTGGAAGGAAAAGGGTTCCCACTCTTAACCCCTATCTCGACATGGAACTCCGTTCATGTCTAGCCTTTACCAAAAGAATCATTAATCTAATCTCTAATCGCGGTCGAGACTAGCAATAAATTGGTAGCGCGCCCGATTAGGATATTAATGATTCTTTTAGTAAAGTTTATAAACTTTATAGGACGTAAAAAGAGTTTAAGGATCTTCATCATCCATTAACCTACCCTAATCCTACGAACCCTAACAAGTGGAGAATTACTCGCGCATGTTGGGAGAAGAAGAGATGGAGAGGGAAATCATAATGAAACTACAAGAAATAGAATAAGAAAAAGAACTACCTTTATTAATCAACAAAACTCATTTACACTTTGTTCCCTTAGAAAATGATTACAAATGCTAGTTTGCTTCTTGATCTCTTCTAAGCAGGTAGACGAACAGTTGATGATCAGCCTGGATGCGTGAGCCTGTCTTGGACTTCGTGATCGCTTCAGCTTGATGATTTTTCCAAGAGGCTCTCGGTCCTTATTTATAGTCCCAGAGCCAGAACCCTAGCTTCCTAATTTGGAAGCAAGTAGTTATGATCCTAACAACAAAATTACAGCTCACAACTCTTCTGGAACGCGGCGGATCCGCGGCCAATAGGTGGGTTTGGCCGCGGATCCACGGCCTTGTAGAGGGATCTTTTGATTTGGTCTTTTGGGCTTCCATCTTCATGACACGTGGCGATCTTTTGAATCTTAGGAAACTGAAAATCTTCTCGTAGTTACTGCCAGACTTGATTTCTTAGTTTGCTTTCTTAATTAGGCAGGTTTGCTCTAACAACTTTGATTCCCTTGATTTTAGCCCTGAAAATTCTGCACAACAACTCAACAAATAATATTAGCAGAGATATTAACTTAACCTTTAAGAATTGGTCAAAGGTTTTAATAAGGTAAGCATATTAAGTGGGCCAAATGTCATATGGATATTATATGCTTACTTTTTCCTACCAAATGTTAATTATAATATATAAACACATGAAAATAGTATTTTTACAGATAAACCCTCATATATATCATATATTATAATAAACACCTTTTATTATATAGAAATAGTAGGAAAAATGTCATATTAAATGTGCAGTTTTATCAACTGAACAAGTCCACTTGGGAAAGGGAAGATGAGATGCGTGCAACATATCCACACCTCTTTGTAAACTAGTCCTCCAATAAAAGTTGTAAATTTCGAGGACGAAATTTTTGTAAGGAGGGTAGCCTGTAACAACTCCATTTTTAGTGTACAAAAAAATTTTTGCTTTAAAATTAATGTATACTTGGAGTATTTACTTTTGCTGTTATTACTTTAAGTAATTAATTAACTCCATAATTACAAGAAGGAGCTTGTAGCTCATTGGTAATAACTTGCACTGCTAAAACAAGCCACCAGAGTTCAAATCTCATACCCCACATTGTTTTTAATATTATTTTGTTTTGAATTTTTTAGAATACCAACAGTCAACACGTGCTAACTCCCAAAAACCCCACTACACATAGAAAAGTAAATGTTCCAGAGGCTACACCAGACAACTCCCCACCTACCCACCTCCTGACTCGGCCCGACTCGGCCGAGTCGGCCGGCGGACCGGCCGACTGGGGCCGGCGCCGCCGGCCGGACTCGGCCGGACGGCCGAGTCCCCAATAGGAAAAATCTGACTCTTAGGCTTCTGAACCCCCCTGCACACTCCATTTAATTATATCATTTCCAGAGAACTCTTAATAACCCATTTACTCTATTTTTAATGAATTTTTAATATTTTTTTACATTTTTCAATTTAAACCCTTCATCTAACCTAACCCTAGCCTAACTCTATAAATACCACCCCTACACTCTACACCCTCACCCCAAAACTCTGAGCCAACTCTCAAAAGTTCTCTAGAAAACCCTAGTGTGCAATCAAAGTAAGCAAGAAGCGAAGCGCCGACGAAATTCCGACGACGACTATAGGAGCTCCCGGCGACGAAACGACGCACCGGAAGCTATGTTCATTCCATCTTTCCTCTTGTCTAGTTCGCAACCTATAAGTCCCAATTCTATCTTCGCTATTCTTATTCTAAAATACGGAATTACAAAACCCGACGGAATCGGAACAAATCCAATTTCCGATTCGGTTTCTTTATAAAACTTCACTTTTCTTTAATACAATCATACTTAAACCAATTCATGTTGACTATTAAACACTAATCAACCATATTGATCAAGTTTCATATCAAAAAGTAATTGCTATTTCATTTTACCGTATTTTTCATTTAAATACCATATAGTTTCAATTCTACATTTAACATCACAAAATTTGCTTTACTTTTAAGTAGATCACGAGGTAATGACCTACTTCCTCACACACTCATATGAAACATAGCACAATACCCTCGGGACATAGAATACGGGAAATCGACATCTTTACAAATAAATACCATAATTAATAAAACCGTTTTTCCTTAATGATTAGTATTTATACAAATCTTTGCAAAGCGCCGCTACAACCTATTTGGGGAATTCGTTCGGGATGGTGCGGATTATCGCACATCCTCGGGCTTAGTAGTGCGAGATGCAGACCTCCGTAAGGAGCATTCGGTCTCGAGATTTAAAATACGATATCTTAAGAAAAACGAGATTTCTAGAATATAATATATATACTAAAATTATTTTCATATAAATATATGTATATGTAACAATAAAATATTTATTTTGAATTATTATAAATATTCCAACTCTTTTCAAAAATCACAAGAATCATTTACACTAAAATACCATGAATTCCATACAAATCAATATTACAAATAAATACCTTTTGTTATGAATTTAGGATATTCCCATTAGAAATATCACATTTATAAAATCTATATTCATTACAACTCTAAAGACGATAATAAATACTTGGGGTGTATTTTGAAAAATATACAAAGTATTTTTACATAAAAACCCCTCAAGTTCTATAAATTACCTTAAGAACCCTAGTAAACATAGGTTTAAGCGGGACCAATCTCTTGAGCCTCAGGGAGCCGGAGAAGTGGGTGCTTGCCTATCTAAGGTAGACAAATTAACAATGGTGTTATCAATATGGTAATCGTCTTTGAAAAAGACACAAATTAAATCATGCCACCCATGTGCAGCAGTTACCGATAACATCAAAACAATTAGGACTTCAATTTACTTTTCTAATTGTTTGACTCGGATGAGTCTCTTTATTATCTGACTTGAATATGATTCAAGTACAATCTACAATCTATAATCTACAATTTACAATATTACAATTCAACATGAATTCATGAATCCATATATTCAATGTATACAACTTGACTAAACCGAACCATGGATATACATTCCATTTACATGGTTCTCCAGTTATTCCATTTACATGATTCTACGGTTACATCCGTTTACTGATATCATGGTTTCGGTCAGCCATCCAATTATACAATTAATACAATTTACAATACAATACAATACAAACAAGACATCTCGGGGTTTAAGGGGTAGATTAGTACGGAAGGTGTTAGAAGTGGCACGAGACAGTAAGACTTAATACACCTAACATGAATCCAGTTGCTGTTGTACCGTGGTATAAACGGTTCGTTATACCATACTTGCCTCTAGTCTCTGAAATATAGAGACTCCTCTCGTATACACTGGCATTCTTCTGAACCAAACTACAAACAACAGCATTAACACCACAATATACTACAACTTTAAAAGATACCTTCTTATTCTGTCTATTCTACTTCTCTCTTATCTTTGGGACTTACCGAGCGATCTGTTCGCTGACGACATTCTTTTTCTTTATTCTTTGAATGTCGTCAGGTGATCTGGACCCGTTAGAGATCGAGCCCACTGCTGAAGACTTGGACCAGTTCAGTGAAGACCCCGAGCTCTAGTCATTGTACACTTTCCATTTCAGTACTTTTCTTTTCTGTTGTGCCATTGTTTAGGCATTGCTTTTTATTTCAGTTGTATTTACTTTCCATGTATTGTACAGAAAGAATGTGAATAAATAAAATTGTTGTTTTATTATATCTTGTCTCTTGTGCTTTACTTTTATATTGCTTAGATACGCTTAGCGTATTTACTTCACAGTAAATACGTAGTGGTCTCGTCGCGTCCTCTGCCCGTATACTGGGAAGCACGGCGTGACACTTCGTATCGACGACGCCGACGCTGTGGTTCCACCCAAGCATCAAGGAAAAATCCGAGTGCGGAGCTATCGAGAATTTAGTATGAGTCTATGTTTCCAACCCATCAGCATTCAACTCAAACAAAAGATAGGATCCATCTCTCTCCACTCATCTGTCACATTCCTTCTTTTAATGATCTTAGTTTCAACTTCTAATCCCCAACCTTATATTAAAATGATATTAAAATATTTCAGCATGCCTGTTTTGGTACCCCTTAATGATAAGAATTTGACCCCATGCTTAAAATGGTTTAATTAATTATCTCTATATGTGTGAATATTGCACCCTCATCCTATATGGAATATGATATGCTTAAAGTTATAACTCATGGAGCATCAATCCCCACACTTTCCCATATTACCAGTATGATCTCAAAATAGGTTACTTCCACAAAATACCCTCGTTTCATTAAAATGTCGTGTATGTTTAAAATATCCATATGAGATAAGATATTTGGAATAAATGTTTTAGACACTAAAACGATATAATTTTATTTACACTTTTATCCACCAACTACTTTAGTTTTGTTAAATCCCTTTACCTTTTGAAAGGGGGTAATACTAAATCTAAATAATTGTGATATGGTTTTTCAACTTAGCCCCTCTCACTCGAGAGAATATTTTTATATATAAATTTTTCCTTAGCATATTAACTAAAGTTTAATAAGATACCCTAATGGGGGAATATTTTATATGAATCACCCCGTGGTTACTAGACAATCGTCCTTAAAAAGGACACAAATCCTGCCACCGATGTGCAGCAGTTGTCAACGCGGTGTTGTTCTTGTAGAATGTTACCTTTAATAAAATACCCGAATTAAATATGTTTTACGTAAGTACCTCGTGGTTGATAAGCAATCGTCCCTGAAAAGAACATAAATCATGTCGTCCATGTGCAGCAGTTGCCAACACGAACGTATTTTCTAAAATGTTACCTCAAATTTAAAATACCATAATTTTATAAAATTATTGACTACACTAAAATACCTCAATCCATCCTAAAAAGGATATAATTTCATTTGAATACCTTAACCTTTATTAAAAGGCTATGTTCGACAAAGACCATAACCGTTATGAATGATATTTTTCAAAAGAATATCTAAAACTTTATTAAAAGATAATTTTCAAATAAATACCCTAACCTTTTATTAAAAGGATATTTTCTCGGTAAAATACTATAGGTTTCAAAATGTTCCAAATATCAGGGTTTTCTTATAACCAATAAATATCATTAAACGTTATCATCCTTTATTAACTAAGCATTCTATAAAATGATATGAAGCACCTTACCAACTTTAAAGATAACAAGATAAAATGAGTGGTTGTGGAAGACCATGTTAAATGAGATCAACTGTTTAAATACAATTTTATGACATACATGACACATGATACGGTTAGGGTTAGAATGCGCGGACCTAGATATGTAATACTTATAAAATGATATGAAGCACCTTACCAACTACTAACCTGATATTCGGGTGAATACTAACCCTACTTTGGGGGTGATTGGTCCAATGTGGACAACTACTAACCCGATATTCGGGCGAATACTAACCCTACTTGAGGGCGAATGATCCAATATGTGGATGACATACAATGTGGAAATTCCATACTTAGATGTATACGCACTAACTCTAATTCGTCAAAACCTTTATACTGAACCACGGGGATGGGTAGTTTGTTTAGGCAAGGTGATGCGGAACCCGGATTCCCCTACTACTCGATCATGATCCTGGAAAGTGAAACCGTACATTTCACTTCCCCAGTTGTTCTTCCGTGGCCACAACGGACTAATCGCGAGTATCCGGACCCTTGTTTGACAAACTAAAACGACTACGATACTTATTGATGTTCACCACTAAACTCACGTAATATCATGCGCTATACCCACACGTTACTTTATCTACCTTTCTTTAGGAGACACAAATCATTCAGCATCTTAGATATGGATATTTTTTTCAGTTTAGACTTGTTGTTATTATGGAACTGAAGGGTGGAAATACTTGTACACTTAAGCGATATTCACGCTAGATAAAGCTCCATCGTAGTCATGGGACACCTTTCGGGGATGTTCACGCTACCGCATTGATTGCCACCCCAAGCATGAGCGCCGGCTCATACTGCTTCCAGCTAGTTATGGGATACCTTAAGGATACGAGTATGTCCACCAGTCAATTCCATCAATACACGTCTTATTTAACCTGATCTAACTCTTAGACTGAATACCCGATTGACTTGACTTGAACTTTTACCTAACATACACCTCACACAACATACTCATATTCACATATATCTCTGTCAACATGTCTTAGTTGTATACCCCTCATACCTTTATACCCATGTACATCATATACATCATACTTATATACAGTTGCTCATTTCTATACCTTTACTTCCTTATGAGGCAATCCCACCCTAGTATAACTCGCTGACGGACTTTCCTTTCTCTCTCTATCTTTGGAATGTACGTTAGATGAGAATGAGTTTTATGACGAGGATCAAGGGGTGGAGCCAACAAATGAAGATTACATAGACTTGACGACGGAAGATTAGCTAGTTTTAATTTTTATTGTTGCCCACATGTTTAAGGCTTTTGTTTCTCCTTCGATGTAATTAAACTACTTAGTTTATTTTACTCTTTCTTTTGGGATGTAATAAAGTTTGGTTAATGAAAATAAATGCCTTTCGCTTTTATTGTTTTTGTTTTGGTACACATCCTGTATGTAGATATTCATATGCTTAACGTAACTGTATTGAATAGACCACCTTCAATACAGTTAGGTTGCGGACCATGCCACGTCATCCTTCACCTTCTTTTGGGAAGCAGGGCGTGACACGTTTTAGTGGTGGCCCATGCAGGTTCTTCTTGTGTACTAAAACGAAACTGTTAACTGACTTATTATATTTGTGAATCTCATCCACTTGTATCAATTTCATAAAATTTTTCCTATCCCTCGTCCTTTCCTTGACATTCTATATCCTGGCTATGACCATTCTTCTCAGGTCATGGCAAATCTTCCGGATGAGAACAACACGTCAGACATCACCCTTGAGTCCACGCTTGGATATTCAGATGAAGAAGTATTAGGCCCCCAAACAGTTATTTCTAACCACGACTCGGAGGATGAAGAAGTCGATGTTGCAGCACCGGAGTCTATGATGACCAATAACCCCGAAGACAAAGAAGAAGATCCTATAGAAGATGAACCTATGGAAGATGATCCTGAAGAGGTGGCTTCCGCAGGAGAAGAGGACCCTATAGAGGTGGAATCAGATAACGAGGCTCCTGCCGAGGATGACTCGAAGGATAAAGCTTCGAGTGAGGAGGAACTCGAGGCCGAAGAAACTCAGGCAATTGCCCTCATAAGATACTGTGGGAATGGTCGTACCTTTCTTAGTGCGAGAGCCTATCATAACTTGTTGAACTCCCATAATCGAGATTAATAAGACTTTTTCCTTTTTCTTTTGGCCGAATAAAACGATGTAGAGCAGTAGGGGCATGTCCTTACTTTTCAGTTGTACTCTCCTTATTGAAGTTGGATAATAAAATCTTGGTTTTGAGCAAAAATCTCTCTTGTGTCGCTTTCTTTTCTTCTTATTAGTTTTGCCCTTGCATTAATTGTTGTTCTTTCATGCAAGTTATTATCTTGTCTCCCTTTGGTCTGTTTGTAACCTAACCTATTCTGATTCAGATCATCATGGCTGGACGACACCATAACCGCAACCGAAGGGGAAATGGAGTCAATGAAGCTGCTGTTCAACAAGCAGCTATGCTACAAATGATGCAAGGACTACTGAAGCAACAGCAGCAGCAGACAGCTGCCCTTCATCAAGAGCTGCGAGAAAGCATACAGCAACAAGCGGAAGTTTTAAGAAAAGCACCAGCCCCCGTTCCTCAAGGTTCGACGGGAGTGAAGCAGTTCATATCACTCCACCCTAAGACTTTTTTGGGGAAGGAAGCTCCCTTAGAATCTGAGGAATGGCTCAAGGGAACAGTCAACGATCTCGGTGCCGCCCAAATTCCGAAGGACGCGTGGGTGAACATTGCTAAACTAAAACTCACGGATAATGCCAGAATATGGTGGGAGGCAGAGGAAAGTAGACTGAAGGAACCCATCGACTGGGAAACGTTCAAACAGCATTTTGATACCCAATACTTTCTAGCCGTGGCACACCTAGAAATGGAAAGAGAGTTTATACAGTTCCAACAAGGGAGCATGTAGGATAAGTCGGTGGACGAGTATGCTTCGGAGTTCACGAGATTAAATCGGTTCGCGCATCACCTGGGTGGCAACACCAGAACTATATGCTAAGAGATTCCGACAAGGGTTGGACCTGAAGACGCATTCCTCCATGTCTTTTGCTACTCTTTCGACTTATGACGCAATCTTAGAAGCAGCACAAAACTATGAAGACCTTCAGCGATGCATGAGGAAGGATGACTGTTTGTCTGGTATTAAGCGACCAGCTAATCAAATTCTTGGAGGATCAACTTTCAGATTCAACGGGAGACAACAACCCAAGAGACCAGCATGACCAACTATCTTCAGAAAATCAACCGTTATATGCAACCATTGTGGTGGGACCAGACACTACATGAGAGACTGTCGTATTTTGAACAAACTTTGCATCGTCTGTGGGTCTCCGGATCATGCTATTGGGGACTGTCCTCAGAGAAGGAGATAATTAGGCCTTGTCAATAAGCTGGCTAACTATGTAGCACCACAACAGGGAAACTGGCCACTTTCCTCCACTAAACCAACCGGTCAAGAGGCATCACCAAAGGGACCACCCTTGCCATCACAGGAGCGTTTTTTCAGCAAGTGTAGCGGAATGGACCCAAACGCCAGACCTTTACCTTGACAGATGAGAAGGATGATGACACATGGCAAGACAGCAGATGTACTCTTTTTTCTTTTTAACCTTCCTTTTTGATACCATACTTATTTATCCTTCGATGCAAATCTTAGTTAGACTTACCCTAATTCCTCTAGTTTCCGTAATTTCGACTAGTTGCATTTATGTTATATCTCTCAAGTTTTCCATCGATTCACAACCTTCCTTCAACTTCCAAACTTTTCTATCCGGAAGCAACTACTGATTTTACATTTTTCGATTCCTTATACCTAAACCCTTCAGAGACTTTCCATGCATCAAGTGATACAACAACTCTCGGGAGCGACACATGCAGCAAAGAGGATTCCTGACAGCGTTACTGATTTCCGTGCCTAGTAGTGGCTACTCCGTTGTAAATTTCAAATATGAAATTATTCTAAGGAGGGTAGATCGTAACTACCGCGCCCAATCTTGCCATTCCTAACAGACCCGGAAGTTTTAACATCAAATACGATTTTTCGAGGAAGGGACTTGGTGGTGCGATGTATCAGCACGACGATATGGTTGCATATGAGTCAAGACAACTAAAGACTTGTGGACGCAACTATCCTGTCCAGATTTAGAACTGGTGATTGTGATGTTCAACTTGAAGATATAGAGACACTACTATAAGAAGAACGTGTGGACACGGATGGTCAAAACACATGAAGCGGATGAGAGGGGTCAAGTTTTATATGGAAGAAGTGCCGATCGGTTGGGACGATCCTGAAGATGGAGAAATTGTAAGATTGAGATGATTGTAGAAACAGTGGAGATGGTGATACGATACAGAAAGCGTGGAAAGCTCAGCCCACGACTTATCGGCCGCTTAGCATCTGGAAAGGAGACGGTGGGGTTATGTATAGCCTAGTTTTGCTATTTTTTTGGAGGGCGTGCATAATACTTTTATATCTCACAGTTAAGAGGGTATGTTGGCAACCCTAGTCATACTTTTGATCGTTCCGAGATCACGGAAAGGTTGGCGTAACCTACGAACAGCAACCGGTCGGGATACTAGAAAGATAAAACCTTGAAGGACAAGACAATCCAGCGGGCTAGAATTATGTGGAGAAAGAAATACTAGGCAGACATACATGGAAGCGGGGAAACGGGAAGAGAAAGCGAAACCCAAAATTTTTAACCACGATAATCCCTTCTTAGTGATTCTTTTCTTGACCTACCTTCTGAAATTTCGAGAACGAAATTATTTTAAGGAGGATAGATTGTAGCGACCGTATTTTCTAATACCTAATATCTTTATTTAATTTTCTAATATTAAGTAGTTATTTACATGTTTCGTCGATAGAAAAATATTATTATTTTTTTTAAGTAATATTAGTAATTTTCAAAGCATTGAAATATAATTAAAGAAATTTTCTAAAATCTATTTATATTTTTCTAGGCTTAAAATATTTTAATAAAATTTTATAATGCCTTAAAATAATTTGCACATTTTTATTATCAATTAAAATAATTATTTCGTAATTAAAATATTTCCAAGGACAAAATAGATTTTTAAATAATTATGCTAACTAACAAAAATCATAGATATGGGAATATTATTTAGTTTTAGCCCAAAATTATTTTTAAACTGAAGGTAACAAAAGCAAATTCTGGAATTTTCAGTATTTTACGATATTTTTAACAATTTTTTAAGCCCAAATTCGATTTTCTTAAATAAATAGTTAGATTTTGATTTTAATTTTTAAAAAAATATTAAAACCCCTTTAACCTGGACCGTTGGATGCAAAGATCCAATGGCCCAGGAACATCCGGCGGTGTCCACGTGGTGGGGACCACGTGAAAATGCGTGGTCCCCACGCGCGTGACGCATGGGCGTGGCGGCGCGATCTGGGCCGTTGGATCATAATCTAATGGCTGAGGTGAAGAGGCGGCGGCGGCTAATCACGGGAAATGATTGGGGCATGGATTCTTATGATTTTTTTAACAGATTTTGGATTTTATTGTTGGGGAAAAGACCCTATAAATAGACACCTTCAAACACTGATTTCTCACACCTCAGAACTCCAAAAAATCTGAAAAAAATACCCACGCCTTCGTATCGACGACGCCGACGCTGTGATTTCACCCAAGCGTCAAGAAAAAATCCAAACGTAGAGCTATCGAGAATTTAATACGAGTCTACGTTTCCGACCCATCAACATCCAACTCAAACAAAAGGTAGGATCCGCCTCTCTCCACTCATCTGTTACCTTTCTTCTTTTAATGATCTTAGTTTTAACTTCTAATCCCCAACCTTATATTAAAATGATGTTAAAATATTTCTGCATGCCTATTTTGGTACCCCTTAATGATTAGAATTTGACCCTATGCTTAAAATGGTTTAATTAATTATCTCTATATGCGTGAATATTGCACCATCATCCTACATAGAATATGATATGTGTTTACCGCCGGAAACCGGGAAGACAAACGTCTTGCCTGAATTTGGGAGCAGATGTTATTTGAGTTTATCCGCCCACCTCTCCGAAGATGCCAAGTTGATTTATGGCACCGTGCATCGGAGATTTAGACGGATGCGGCCGTTGTAGCAGACTTCGTCAGATTCTCCCTCATTTACGAGGGGGTTTTAATTGTGGGGACTATCTTCCCTGCAGGCGCAAGCCCCTGCAGTTAATTATGTTACAGCGTAGCGATAACCACTTTCTCCTGCTCCAGATGTTCACTTCGTGTCGTGTGCGTTTGTTTTATTTTTGGTTGCCCGTGGATTGTATATGGAGACTAATTTGTGCTATCATCCGTAGGGCGTGGATTAGTCCAAATCCGTATTTTCTAAGATTTGGGTTTGATTTGATTTGAGGATCATTAATCTCGTTTGGGATTAAAATCAACTTCAATGTTTGTTGAGAATACGTTAGTCTAATTTTAGACTAAGATCTACTCAACAGGGGTTTTGGGGATCATTCAGACCCAACGGAAGAGCATTTGGACTCTATATTGTATTAGTTTAAGGACGTTGCGGTCTATAGCTAGTTTAAGGACGTTGCGGTCCAAGGAGTTGTTGGTTGTCGGGACCTGCCACCTCTCTGAAGACGTTGAAGAATTAGAACGACATGTATAAGAGGTGTGAGGAGATGTACCTTTAAACCAATGTCAGTTGGGAGATCTGTAGTTGTGTTTGGGACTAAGACCAATTTGGAACATGATGAGCACATGGGCTCGGTTGATCTGAGTTGGGGATTTGGTCAACTTGGACTCAGCCTATTTAATCTTTGAATAAAGTGTTAAACACTTATTTGGGCTCAGTCCCTTTTCTGTGCAAACAGTGCTGGGCATTGATATGGGTTCTGACGCTCACCCTTTACTTTAACCCCCCTTTTTTTGTTTTTTATGGAGTGTTAAACACTCTTTATGGCGCCCGCGTGTGGAGCACGTGAGGCACTTGGCGCTAGGCGATGTTTGATGAGTACAGAGCACTTTATGTTAAGCAGCGCCCACGTGATCAGCATGTGAAGCACTTGGCGTTGAGCGATAACTATTGAGTGTTAAACACTCTTTTTTTTAGCAACGCCCGCGTGAAGGGCACATGAGGCGCTTGGCGCTGAGCGCCAACTATTGAGTGCCAAGCACTCTTTATCTGAGCAGCGTATACATGAGGGGCACGTGAGGCGCTTGGCGCTGAGCGCCAACGATTGAGTGCTAAGCACTCTTTATCTGAGCAGCGCCTACGTGAGGGCGCGTGAGGCACTTGGCGATGTTTCTTTCTTTATGCATTTTTCTAAAGATGTTCAATTCTCTGTTCTCCCCTGGATTTTCGATCCCCAAGAACAAATTCGTCCCCACGAGAATTAAATTCTCATTTGTGGGAGATTTGTCTCATGGGTCTTGGATCCAGGGGAAAGAACTATGTTCTTTATGAGGGTTAAACCCTTGGATATGCAGATGAGATACTATGATCTCTATTATCTTTATTTACCTTGAAGAAAGTTCTTCTTCCTTCTTCTCTCTTAAAGCTTTCTTTTTTTTTACTTGCTCTTCTTTTTGAACTTGAAGTTTATGGGGGGTTCCTCTGTACAAAACTTGAAGTCTTTGGTCCTTTATATAGTGGAGGCAGATTTGTTGATTTAGTTAAAGAAATCTCTCATTGAGAGATCTTTAATTGATTTGGCGATTTTATCCACCGTTGGATCTTTGATCCAAGGACTTTTGTTTTATAGAAGTTATCTTTCTTGTTTTTAACAAGATTGGGAAATATTTTCCCATACAGAGCTTATTCTGTAGCTTGGTGATTTTTAATCACCATTGGATTTTTAATCCAACGGTGCTCTGTTTTACAGAGAGTAATCTTTCTCGTTTAGAAAGATTGGGGAAATATTTTCCCATACAGAACTTATTCTGTAGCTTGGTGATTTTTAATCACCATTAGATTTTTAATTTAACGGTGCTCTGTTTTACAGAGAGTAATCTTTCTCGTTTAGAAAGATTGGGGAAATATTTTCCCATACAGAGCTTATTCTGTAGCTTGGTGATTTTTAATCACCATTGGATTTTTTAATCCAATGGTGCTCTGTTTACAGAAAGTAATCTTTCTCGTTTAGAAAGATTTTGAGGAAATACTTCCTCAACAGAATTCAATTCTGTATTTCAATGATTTGTCATCCCTGTTGAATCTTTGATCCAATGACAGGGAACTTTTAGTTCTGGCGTCGGCGCCCTCGTGCAAGACACATGAGGCACTGCCTCAGAGTTTTTAACTCCTGGCGCCGACGCTCTCGTGCAAGGCACGTGAGGCGCTGCCTCAGAGTTTTTAACTCCTGACGCTGGCGCCCTCGTGCAAGGCACGTGTGGCGCTGCCTCTGTACTGAAGGTGTTTTTTTGCCTTCTTTCTTTGCTTTTCCTGAGTCAAACTTTTCTTTTCCAATTCTTGGAAATAGTTCCATCATGTATAACATTTTCTGTGCCTAGACTTAAATGTCTCCCTTCATAATCTGGGGCAATGCTTCTCTTCTCTTTCACTTTCAGAGAATTATTTTAACAGAGAAGAGCTATGGCTTGTAATCGTCCACATGCTCGCCGGCAGCCATGGGAGGTGCCTATTGAGAAAATTGTTCCTCGTTTTGCTGCCCTCTTGGGGAACCCTGCTCTCACGGATGACCAATGTGATACGGTGCTGCACGAGCTCTTGACTCGTAGAGGATCTCCTCTCCCCCATCGGCTCCATTTGGCTTCGGATGGTCTTCTTATCCGTGCTCGATGATATTCCTCCTCATCCAGCGGAGATGACTCCGGCGATACTCGACGCAGCGGAGGAAAAGATCCAGTGCTTTCATGAGGCACTTTTGATTACCACGACTCTAAGGGATCGCTCTGTTCAGCTGCTAAGCCAGATACGGGCTCAGCGAGCCATCATGTCTGCCTTAGCTGATGGGCACGGTGCTGATCGATGGGGAGCAACTCTTCGTGAAGATCGTCGCTTTTCCATGGTGGAGAAGGCAGAGAGGGAGTTAGAGAATTTTATCCATAGTTTTATGAATCCCTGTACTTTCGATCCCATGTATGGTGATCTATTTTCCGTAAAATAAAATGTTCAATTAAATGCTTTCTTTCTGTCGTTGACTACCAAGTGCTCCCTTTCTAACACCTGTTCTTCCTCTGATGTGTATATGTGCGTATATGAATGAGCCCGATTTCACACATATCTGTAAACGAAACTTAAACCGGTGTAAACAGGAACAAATAGCTCTTGGCTGAAAATTTCGGCGGGAACAATATGCTTAAAATTATAACTCATGGAGCATCAATCCCCCCACTTACCCATGTTACCAGTATGATCTCGAAATAGGTTACTTCCACAAAATACCCTCGTTTCATTAAAATGTCGTGTATGTTTAAAATATCTATATGAGATAAAATATTTGGAATAAATGTTTTAGACACTAAAACGATATATTTTTATTTACACTTTTATCCACCAAATAGTTTAGTTTTGTTAAATCCCTTTACCTTTTGAAAAGGGGTAATACTAAATCTAAATAACTGTGATATGACTTTTCAACTTAGCCCCTCTCACTCGAGAGAATATTTTTATATATAAATTTTTCCTTAGCATATTAACTAAAGTTTAATAAGATACCCTAATGGGGGAATATTTTATATGAATCACCCTGTGGTTACTAGAAAATCGTCCCTGAAAAGGACACAAATCCTGCCGCTCATGTGCAGCGGTTGTCAACGCGGTGTTGTTCTTGTAGAATGTTGCCTTTAATAAAATACCCAAATTAAATATGTTTTACGTAAGTATCTCATGGTTGATAAGCACTTGTCCCTGAAAAGGACACAAATCCTGCCGTCCATATGCAGTGGTTGCCAACACGAACGTATTTTCTAAAATGTTACCTCAAATTTAAAACACCATAATTTTATAAAATTATTGACTACACTAAAATACCTCAATCTATCCTAAAAAGGATATAATTTCATTTGAATACCTTGACCTTTATTAAAAGGCTATGTTCGATAAAGACCATAGCCCTTAGGAATAATATTTTTCAAAAGAATATCTAAAACTTTATTAAAAGATAATTTTCAAATAAATACCCTAACCTTTTATTAAAAGGATATTTTCTCAGTAAAATACTATGGGTTTCAAAATGATAAATATTCCAAATATCAGGGTTTTCTTATAAACAATAAATATCATTAAACGTTATCATCCTTTATTAACTAAGCATTCTATAAAATGATATGAAGCACCTTACCAACTTTAAAGATAACAAGATAAAATGAGTGGTTTTGGAAGACCATGTTAAATAAGATCAACTATTTAAATACAAGTTTATAACATACGTGACACAAGATACGGTTAGGGTTAGAATGCGCAAACCTAGGTATAGAATATTTATAAATGAGGATCCTTGCAGGCATGATGAAAAGTCTAATGTGTGGACAACTACTAACCCGATATTCGGGCGAATACTAACCCTACTTTGAGGGTGAATGGTCCCATGTGTGGACAACTACTAACCCGATATTCGGGTGAATACTAACCCTACTTGAGGGCGAATGATCCAATATGTGGATGACATACAATATGGAAATTCCATGCTTAGATGTATACGCACTAACTCTAATTCGTCAAAACCTTTATACTGAACCACGGGGATGGGTAGTTTGTTTAGGCAAGGAGATGTGGAACTCGGATTCCCCTACTACTCGATCATGATCCTGGAAAGTGAAACCGTACATTTCACTTCCCCAGTTGTTCTTCCGTGGCTACAACGGACTAACCACGAGTATCCGGACCCTTGTTTGACAAACTAAAATGATTACGATACTTATTGATGTTCACCACTAACCTCACGTAATATCATGCGCTATACCCACACGTTACTTTATCTACCTTTCTTTAGGAGACACGAATCATTCAGCATCTTAGATGTGGATATTTTTTCCAGTTTAGACTTGTTGTTATTATGGAACTGAAGGGTGGAAATTCTTGTACACTTGAGCGATATTCACGCTATACAAAGCTCCATCGTAGTCATGAGACACCTTTCGGAGATTTTCACGCTACCGCATTGATTGCCACCCCAGGCACGAGCGCCGGCTCATACTGCTTCCAACTAGTTATGGGATACCTCAAGGATACGAGTATGTCCACCAGTCAATTCCATCAATACACACCTTGTTTAACCTGATCTAACTCTTAGACCGAATACCCGATTGACTTGACTTGAACTTTTACCTAACATACACCTCACACAACATACTCATATTCACATATATCTCTGTCAACATGTCTTAGTTGTATACCCATCAAATGTTTATACCCATGTACATCATATACATCATACTTATATACATTTGCTCATTTCTATACCTTTACTTCCTTATGAGGCAATCCTACCCGAGTGTAACTCGCTGACGGACTTTCCTTTCTCTCTCTATCTTTGAAATGTCCGTTAGATGAGAATGAGTTTTATGACGAGGATCAAGGGGTGGAGCCAACAAATGAAGATTACATAGACTTGACGACGGAAGATTAGCTAGTTTTAATTTTTGTTGTTGCCCACATGTTTAGGGCTTTTGTTTCTCCTTCGATATAATTAAACTACTTAGTTTATTTTACACTTTCTTTTAGGATGTAATAAAGTTTGGTTAATGGAAATAAATGCCTTTCGCTTTTATTGTTTTTGTTTTGGTACACATCCTGCATGTAGATATTAATACGCTTAACGTAACTATATTGAATAGACCACCTTCAATACAGTTAGGTTGTGAACCATACCGCGTCATCCTTCACCTTCTTTCGGGAAGCGGAGCGTGACAGGCTCACTAAAATGAGTCATCAAATCTATAACCATAAAAAACATTACTCATTCTCATTTTAAACAAATGAAAGAATAAAATGGTTCTCATCTCTACCATATGATTCTTACACACCCATCTCAAATGTATCAACATACATAAATCAATATTTATATCAAACATAAATATAAATTAAGAGAAGAAAATAATAAAGTGAGTATGATATTAGTTGATATATAAATATATCAATATATAAATATACATTTAATTATTAAATCAACACTTGATTTAACAATCCGGCTATATCATATATATACCGGCTAATATCAATTAACACCCTGTTAAAATACGTGTATCAAATACACGTGTTTAATCGAACTCCTGCACGTATCCCTATATGTGCCCTACATCATTTCGCATGTGTTGGAAACCCTCTGTGTGGGACTCTAAAGACTCGACAATACGCTGGCAGTAGATTATGATCATATCCATAACCCATAAGCACGTCAGCGGTATTAGCCGCACGTAACGGCTACCTAGGTATTGAACGAAAGAAGGTCAACGAGCAAGCTCATCCAAACCCTGTAAAGTCTATTAGTGACATCACCTTACAGTCTGATCTCTTCGTCTAAGATTATCGCATATTGGGTCTAGAATTTGGAATCTATCTGACCCCAATAACTCGATAAGTCGTGCGACAAAGGATTCATAACCAACCAGAGATACAACTGATAACACTTATCAGTTTATCTCCACTGCGATGGCTATCTACGTGTGGTTGTAGTCATGTCCTACACAGCACGACATCAACTCCCTATACCAGAATAGGCAAATCCCTTCGACCGCTCACTGCCTCCACGTGCTTCGGGACTATGCCCAACAAAAACCTATTTGCATGACTCCTTTGAGCATGGTAGGGTAGAAGTATAAGTATAGTGGGAACACACATGAGACAATATGGCGATCTCAGGTCCTAAGGACTACCCTGTACCCATGTCACAAGAGAACTGCTACCTGATATTGGTATATTACCAACTAGGAGTTCTCGGTGAGTCCGTCCAGTGTAACTTATCCAATGAGCACCTGTATACAATCCTTGATGTCAAACACCAATAGCTGCAGGATCAGCTATCGCTCTCCAACCGGGTCAGGAAACGTATACACTAGTCTAAACCGGAGTACCGATGCCCAGTCTCGATACTCCTATGACTAGGGACGTTTAAGGATGTGCTTATCGACTGCCCAAGTCCCACTAGTACGATCTTCATCATCGTCTTGGTAGTCCAGCAAAATCTTAGGGTTTTATCTCATGTCTAAACAATACATGATAGTAAATAAAATGTATCACATGAAAGATAAGGCAAACCAGATAGCATACTGTCATCTCGAGTAAGATTGCTCTCTAGTATAAGTCCTCCTTCAATTACAATAATTGCCTTGAGGGTACCTATATCCAACAGAGACTTATGGTGATGGCTAACTGGGCACAGCGCGACATCAACTCTCAATATCGGGAGAGACAAATCCTTTAATCAGCTCACTACCTCCATGTAGCTCGGGACTGCAACCAACTAAAACCTATTTGCATGACTCAGTAGAACCGTGGTAGGTAGTAATCAAAGTACAGTGGGAACTCACACAAGACAAATGACGATCTTGGGTCAACAGACTAATTTGTACTCATATCACCAGAGAACTGCTATCTGACGGTAGGAATAATACCAACTAGCAGGTTCCCAGCAAGTCCGTCCAGTGTAACTCATACCCTAATGAGCACATGAATACAATCTTTGGTGCTGTACACCAATGACCGCAAGACCGGCCACCTCCCCTCTCGGGAATAAGAAACGTATACACTAGTCTTGTAACACCTTAAAATGCGATTAGAGTTTATTAAGCGATATTATATGGGTTTTTGATAAACTTAACTAATAATTATTTTTCACATATTTTATATAATTAATTAATATTTTTATTTAATTATTTATGTACATGCGGTATTTTTAGGCGCACACATGTGCATGCTAATCTAGCATTAAGGATATGCTAAACTTGTTTTGCTAGTCATGGCATATTAACTATATTGTTATGTTATATATTTTAAGTAAATAAAAATGTTTTGTTTTTAATAGAAAAAGAAAAGAAAAGACATGAAGGCAGGGGGGACAAGGAAGTTAGGGAGCATTTAATGAAGAGAGACAGAGCATGGCTCTCAAGAATTCAACCCTCTACCATCATCTCTCTCTCAACCCTCAACTCTCATTTCTCATTCTTCTCTTCTTTTTCTTCTTTCAAAATCCCTCTCTTGAAAAATTTCCCACCTCAACCTTGAGCCCAAACCACCATAAAACTTCACTAAACCTTCCATTAATCATGTTTAACCCTCTTGAAATGTCTTGGAGCTTTCATGACTAGGGTTTCTTCTAAGTTTTGGTGAGGTGATGATCTAAAACCTTTAATTAGGCTCTAAGGGAAGTTTTCTTGTTATCTAGTTTCACTAAACTACCTTAATGTTTTGGTTTAGTGTTAAATATCGTATTTTTTAAGCCTAGGGTTTCAGTTCGAATCTACTATCAATCCAGAAGTCTTTTTGAGAAGTTGCCATCACTGAGAGCTAGTTTAGAGGCCACAAACTTAACCCCAAAATCTGAGCCCATCCCTCTAACTTCAGGCCGCAGATTTAATCGATCTGGCCGCAATTTGCGGCCGGTGTGGGGACTTGGGTCATGGGTCTTGATCGAGGGTTCTCTGGGACTATATGTAAGCCTATGGCATGTGCAACTTTCCCTAATTTTTTGTATAGGAAAATCTGGGACTGTTTTGCCTTATTTCAAATGTTTCGATAAAGTGCGATACGGATTTATCCGACTCTCGTTTAGGTGTTTCGTATAGTTAGCGGCCTTAGGGGTGGTCTAGGATGTCGTTGCACACGTTTAGCCCGCTAAGCTAACATATGATAGCTTGTGGGAGTTGGTTTGTTAGTTTTGCGTATGTGCCCGTGTCTTTTCGGAAAGTTTATTAACCTCACGCATTATGGTTTTGTGCGATGCTAAGATCGTTTGCAGGGACTTCGGACGCGGCAAGCAAAGGAAAGGAAGTGGTCGGATTCCATTAGCTCGAGACCGTTCCGATGAGTAGATTTAACATTTACAGGGGAATCGCTTGTATGGCGTTAAGCGCCGATGGCGAGATTCTAGTTACAAACCTTATACTGCATGTTTATACATTTGTGATTGTGCATGAGTATTATAGTGTGCATCCCATTACCTGTTATGCATTGACATATCCTCGGTAGGACACTGCACCATCACCGTTGGTAATTGCCATGATACACACACTATAGAAATTGCCATGAATAACTACATTGTATTACATTCTTAATTGGTAGTTATGCTCTCATTATTGTACTAGTACACATCATGTCAGTATCATACATACATTGCTATTAGTACCATGTTCTTATATGATATTTCATGAGATTTGCGGTTTTCCTGACATGATATTTGATGTCCACTATGGGTGTTCTCAGTTCTGAGTGATGAGTATACCCGATTCGAAGAGTGGGGAAGAACCGTCTGCGGATACATAGTGGGTCCGGTATGGTATCCCGGGGCAAGAAGATCGTATAGAAAGGCGTTAAGCCCGGCAAGGGAATACTACCTATCGGTGACTGTATGGAAACTCGGTGGATATCCGGAGGATACCGTTCGGAGTTATATGATGAGATGGATATGAGGGCCGATCAAAGTGACGGCGCCTGAGATATTGTGATTTAGGTGTCGTTGCTGGACACCGGTTTTTATGATGATTTATTGATGGTATCGCTATTTTATTTCACATTCAGGGCTGATTATGACATACTTTGTTCATATAGTTGTTGCATCCTGATGTTGCACCTTGCTCATGATTATGTTGTATTCACACTGTTGTGCATATGCCATCATAACCTCATATTAGAAATTGTCGCTATTTCGTGCATACTTGTGATTACACATATGATGTTATTTACTATCCACGATATGACAACTCACCCCCGTTGTGCCACAGTGTCTTGCAGGACTGATCCTCAGTGCAGTCGCGACGGGGCACTCTACTTCTTCTATTTCTGACATATTTTGTAGGTGGGTGGCGAGTATTCTTGTGCTTTTAATTTGTACTCTTATCCTTGTATCTAGTACTCTCCATCTACCATATGTATGTATTGACTTAGAGAAGAGACTGAGAGATTCGATATTTGTATTATATGTGACTTTGGGTGTCGTGCTCGTGTGAGCCGACTTTTATGCTATGTTGCGATATTGTTTCTTTTCATATTTGCTTATTTCTTCGCCTACGGCGTCGTATATCTGTTGTGGTGGTGTTTCGTCTTTAGGCGTGAGTTTTGCTCCCAAGTGAGAATGCTTTTGGTATATATTATGTTTTGTATCCGTTTCGGATCAATTTTTACAAAAGATATGCTACCAAAATTTTTAGTAACAACTTGGGGTTTTAAAAAGGTTGATGTTTTACCACTCTACTTCATTTCACGGTTTAGATTTTTGGGTTTTCGGCTTACTTGAATTACGTACGCGTTTAGACGTTGCGTGATTTAAATGCCGGTTGCATTCCTAAATTGGGTCGTGACAAGTCTACTCCGGAGTATCGATACCCAGTCTCGATAATCCAACGACTATGGACTTTTAAGGATGTGTTTATGGACTACCCAGAACTCACTAGTATGATCGCCATCATAACGCTGGTAGTCAAGCAAGAATCTTATGGCTCTATCAACATGTAATAGCGATCTGTAATATCACATAATACATGTACATGATGATAAAGACAAATCAGATAACATACTATCATCTCGAGTAAGACCGTTCTACCTGTATAGGTGCTCTCTCAATTATCATAATCGCATGCCTGTATTTATAATAATTGCCTTGAGGGCACTATAACCAACACGCTCCTAAGGAAAGTTGATATGAAGATATGGGTTTATACAATGGCACAAGGTTAATATGCAAGACATTCAATCAAAACATAATTGATGCGGAAATCTCTATAGGAAACTTTAATGGGACGAGATGTTTTATTCCTAGAATTCCTTTGGAGTCTTATGGAAACGTAAAACTGTCGTTTAAATTTCAGAAGAAACAATTTCCGGTGAATTTGAGTTTCACATTAACCATTAACAAGTCTCAAGGATAAACCATACCAAATGTTGGGTTATTTTTGCAAGACATGTTTTTTCACAAGGGAAGTTGTATTTTGCATTGTCAAGAGGAATATCTCGAGCTACAACAAAAGTGCTAGTTAAGAATGGAAAATTTGCAAAAAGACGAGAAGTCCATACAAAAAATATAGTTTATAAAGGTGTGCTAACCTCTTTCAACTTAAGATTGCGGCAATAGTTAGTTAATGATTTTGTTTTTGCCCCTGTCTATATGCAAAAGCAAAATGTTTTAAGTACATTTTAATAAATATTTATTACTTTAAAATACCTTGACCTTTCAACATTTTTTAAATAATTAACATATACTTTATTTCTTACACGTAAATGCCTTGATGCTATTTTGGTTTGAATATACCAATTAGCTAATTTCATGGTATTAAATCCTAAGAAGATCTTATTATTTTTATGTTAATTCCCATATATTATTTCATAAATTAAATCTGAATACAGTTAAATTAATTGATCTTAATTAGGTATGTCTCATCTCTATACACTCTTCTCCCAAAATAGAAGGCAAAGGAACCATCCCCTCAGCTTTCAACAATCATTTGCGAATAGGTTGCCAAAATATAGGGATTTCATAACAAAAGGTTAACGGTAGAATTTGTCTTCTTTGATTGTGTTTACAGTCGGCTATAATTCTTTAAGTATAGTTATAAAACCTAATTATTTTCACTATACCGAACTTCTATTACATATTTTGTTCATGAAACTTTATGCTTTTTTTAATGCAATTGTCAAGTCATCCTATTGGGAAAAAGCCATGATCTTAAATCACCTATAGAGAGCAAAATAGTAGAATGAAGAAGTGAGAAGAAGATACATTTGTTCAAAAAAACATAAAAGAACGTAATTTAGAACTCTTTTAGAAGTTGGATAGTTATGTGGTCATACATGTAATAATAGCTAAAATGCAAAATTAACTGATTGTTGTCCAGTACAAAGCATATGTACTATCATGAAATTTAACAGTAATAAAGAAAGTATATGGTAATTATCCAATAACAAGTTGAAAGTATATGGTATTTTGGTGAAGTTTAATTTTACTAAATTGAATATTAATTTTGTGTTCCTGGTATTTTTTTTAGATATCATAATTACTTGATGATGATCAAGCAGCGGGATATGGAACCAAATAAGGAGAATTTTTTCTCTCCAAAGAATTGTGGATTTATGAGTTATCCCAAGAGTTGAAAGGCTATATGCATAGCCATTGAATAAAATCCTGAGATTGTAGAGATAGGTTCGGATCTTGATCTTGATGGATTAAAGGAGAATACTAGGATAGCAGTATTGATGCCCGAATCCAATGTAATAGTCAGAATGGACTCCTTTCCATTTCCAACAATTATTACTAGAAAGTTAAAATATGATAAGGTATGCAATTTTTCCTATATAGGTCGATATTTAATATTATTTTATATGATAATTCAGTTGAAGGACATTATAATAGAAAGTTTGTACATGATCCACAAGATGATCCTTTGTGCAAGGGATCAAACCCAAATTCGATCTTTACATTGTTAAACTAAGAACCAAATCAAGTTTAAGGTCAATCGCTACATCGTTAAATTAGATCTAAATCAAATCAAACTCTAAGTCCTTAAACTAGAATTCCAAATTTTCCAAAATCTCTTAAGCTCAACAAAAATGTTCAAATTTTCAAATTGAGGCATGGGGAATATCCAAGAATAATGGCCTTGTATCAAAATAGAATAGAATTTTAGGGGGTTTATCCAAAAAAAAAAAAAAAAAAAGCTGCACGCTTTTCGCAAAGCGGGTTCGAATTTGAAAGGAACCTTACTTAACCCAACCCGTTTCGTTCCAAACAAATCAAGAAACAGAAACTGAAACGGAAACGGAATTCCTCAGCGAGAAAGAAGGAAGATGCCGCCTTCGCCGGCGCCGCCCCGAGCTACTCCGGCTCCGACGACTGCCCATGGACCATTTCTTGTGGTGATGGAGATGGAGAAGCTTTCACTTGCCAGCCGGCTCATCGGCGAGATCAGAATCGGCGCCGATGGCTTCCTCGAAATTCCATTCAACGCCGAAGATGGGGCTCAGAGCAGGAGACGAACCGAACGCTAATGTTCAAATCCGAATCGTTCGTGACGCGCAGAGAATGGAGGAGCTCCGAAATCTCGGTAATTGCTTGTGTTTTGTGTTTCTAGGGTTAGGGTTTCGATTCTCTTGGGATTTTGTTCTTTATTAGTAATGGAAACTATTGCCTCATGAAAATGTACGATACGTAGCACCATTACTTGTGTCTAATTTGTTGCAAGAATCGATGACGGAGGTTTGTGTGAGGTGAAAACGACTTTTTTTGAACTTGGAATGGCGTGTGAAGATCTTACCAGGGTGTCCTTTTAAGGCTTTGTCATGTGAGAGTAAGCACTTGCAAACAGATGGGGTTCAATGAAGTTGTCTTCTCATTTTTATGTTCTTTGTCATGAACGCCTGTTTGGGGATGGAGTTAAGTTTTGTAAACCACGGTTTGGTTTCATAAAGTTAAGTTCTTTCTCTCTTTTCTTTCATCTTAAATCATTAAAGTTCAAATCTATAACACATCTAGGAAAGCTTTCGAATTTAATATAACTTACCTAAATGAGTCCTCAAACGAGAATCATGTCACTATATTTACCTTAATTCGTCATCAAACTCATTCCAACTAAAATTTCAAACACTTGCCAAAATACAATCCAAGTAAACATCATACAATGATTTCATAGAGCTATACCCTTGCTTAGAAATGACCATCAGGTGTTGCCTCATATCACAGAATTAACACTCTTAAGTTAGCCATATATGTTTCATTTTCAACACAATCCTTTAAAGACTTCAGGTTCTTCTTGGCATCAATAACATATTAAAAATCCTCATTAACTATCAGTAAGATTTATCTCAACAATCCAAGATCCGACTTGCAAGATCCATTAGTGTTCCAGCTAATATATCAATCTGAAGACCTAGTAATAGTAATCCTAGTTAATTCACATGTGTTCAAACTTTAGTGCAATTATCTTCAGAAGTACTCATACCGGATGCCATCTCAAATCAAATTATCAAGCGTAACGATTAGCTATGCATCCTGCCCACTAATATTATTAACTACTCACAATCACTACATGAGCTCAACAAATCAGCTCCCTTGCATGTTTAACATATCCATAATTCTTGTAATCATTAGTTCAACCCTTTTGACCAAACCAAGGTCATTATATAAATGGTCTATATAATGAAATAATTCATAGTCCACGGTATAAAGTCAACTTTCTATCCCATAGTAATCCAATCTTTAGAAAACATTTGTACTTACAAAGTACTGATTCCCTAATAATATTTTCTTCTCGAAAATTTCACTTAATAAGTTCAAATATTTAAATACTAAAGCATTGAATACCATATAGACACATAGACCTTTAGTTTTGATCATCATCTTATCTTTCTACCATCACTCATTGATATAATTCTACTCTCAAATCTATTCTAAATATTATCAACCCAATCTTTAACATCTTGATCTGGTCAGCTTCCACCAACATCTTCAAAACCTTAGTTCTAATCATCCCTCATCCTTTCCTCACTAGTCCTCTTTTACATACGCTGATCCCACATCCAAACCTAGTATAATATATTCAAACACTTGATCTTTTGCTCCAACCAACTTCTATCACCGGCTTATATGAACCTTTTGCTCTAATACCATTATGTCACGTCCCGAGACCCTGAAGCGACGAATTTCATAGAAATTCGTCAAATAAATTTCTCATGCAAATCCAGGATCGAGAACAGAGCATATAATAAATATTTTTTCATCTTTCAATTATCAATAATATTCTCCAAATGCAATATTGAGATTCTTGTAATAAGCCCACATTAAACAATAACAAAACTTCTCTTATCACACCGAAGCATATAAAAATGAAGTCATACCCTCATAACTCTTAAGGCTCGTCCCAAGTGTTGACAACTGTCCAACTCCTCGGATGAGTTCGCATCTCATCAAGTACTCAATAAGCCCATAGAAACTAGGTTTTATATGCATAAGTACCAAACTCTTATATTATCATGAAATCTTTTATCTTATAGTAAAATCCCAATAACTATCATAACATTAGCAGGTATGGAAAGATGCCATTTATTTGAGTAAAACCACACTTTCAATAATATCATGAAGAAAAATATTTCATATGCTACCAATAAGGGTATAACATATATAACAAGAGTTTGGTGTATCATTTTGTCAATTATCAGAGAAATATACCTTATACACATGTGTTTCTTTTGTTGTTTCCCATGTAAGATTATCTTTAAAGTCTCATCATTTGGTTTTTACTTTCAACGCTCCCCTCGCGTGCAACCATCACTTTTTCTTGGTGTGGTTTTTACGTGCAAAGTACGAGAAGAATTGCGTGCAGCCATTATTTTTTCTTGGTGTGGTTGTCACATGGAGGATCGAGCCATTGGCTCTGATACCATGTTAAAGTTTTTTTTTAAGTTAGAGAAGAGTTGGAGGAGTGATGGGCTTCATGTGTTTCTTTTGTTATTTCCAATATAAGACTATCTTTAAAATCTCATCGTTTGGTTTTTACTTTCAACAATAACAATAAACATAAGTAATATCATTAATGTGTAAATTAATCCTTTCATAAAAATATAAGAGTTTTTCTGATTTTAGACCCCCAAAACTTTGGTATTTCTAAAAAAGACGTCCAAAACCTGATATTACTAAAAAAAGACACACGGTTCTTATCCGTTAACTAAAAAAGCCCTTCCGTTGGTGTACTATAAGTTTACTAGGTTAGTTAAGTTAACTAGGGTTAAATTTAAAAAAAATTAATTTTATGTAACTCATCTTCTTCCTTTCTCCTCACTATCTCTTCGTCATCCAATTGAAAAAATCCAACTATGAAATCTCATTTCCTCCTCATTTCCTTGACTCCTCCATATCTCATATCCTTGATTCCTTCATCTATCTTCCACTTCGAGCCTCCATTAGATCCATCCTTTTGTTTTGGGATCTCAATCTTAGGAGCGGAGGCCTCGTCTTGGGCACAAGGATGATGTCGATGCAGGCGCTCAAGGACGAGGTGGTCAGTCAGGTTCGGATCGAATCTAAACAGGTCGCGTAGCTTAGGGTGAGAGGATACGTTTAGGTATGGGGGTTGATGGTGACAGCATCGGGGAAGAAGAAGAATCATGAGAACCTGGCGTCTTTGAGCGAGTGGATTTGATTTTTGGTGATAAAATTTGGATTTTTATTGGTTTTTTTTTGTGATCTTGATGAGATTGTTGGGGTTAGGAGTCAATTTAGTTTCTTTTTGGTGTTGATTCTTGGTTTTAGAGTAAAAGTATTGATTTTTGCTTGTGTTTGGACTGAAGTATGTAGAATTAAGTAAACCATTAAGAAACTGATTCCTCTGAAATTTGAGAAGTGCCCAATTAATGAAAATTGGATGTTAATTGGATAGAAGTTAACTAGAATGCTTAATTTAGTTTAATTTCAAGATTGGATGTCTAATTTAGAAATATCAAGTTTCGGGTGTCCTTTTTAGAAATATTAAAGTTTTGAGGGTCCAAAATTAAAAAAAAAACAAAAAACACTTGTCCATTAAACCATAGTATTATTCAGTATTCTAATATATCATTTATTGAAACCCTTTTTCATAAATAATGTCATTTATTTCGAAAGTCAGTCTTTTGTCGGTACTATAAACACTCGTACCATAAAAATATCTTTTGCCAGTAAATCTATGTAGTTGCTAGCCAATGGTCATAAAATCATATAGTCGTATAATCAGTTCACCGATCACTTCTTTCACTAATCACTTCTTTCACTAATCACTTCACGTAGTAAATATCAGTAATAAAATGAAAATCCATAATTAATGGTTCAATGAAAATCCACGCTCGCATATAGTTTATTATGCTAGCCATGACTGTCAACTGCACAAGAACATTTCTTCACATGTATTCCCTAGTAGGGTCACTATCGGTTATATCTAAATAGGACTGCTCATACCATAGTGGTGTGCCGTTTGAGGTCACTTATCACAATCACTTGTCATGTTATATCCACGGAGGTCTCCAGTGGAGTATCGTATTGTGATTTTAGAGGTGGCTCCCGGATTCAAGAGATGACCCATGCTGTCGAGACATACCACATTCCGTTTGGCACTTAGTTTCGCATACAATAGCATCTACTGCCTGATTAGGGGTTCTGTCATATAATCACATCAGTTGCCCGTGTGGGTCCGCTAACGGTAATTCTGTTGGTTAGGGTCTATATAAGCATTTCATCGAAAATACACACGTATATGAAATTCATGTATTAATGTCAATAGAAAGTCCATAAAGAAAATTCGTTAATTTATGATCATATATTTTAAATATATTTATAAAATAACTCGTTTTAAGTACAAGTCTTTTTATGCAAACTTTATAATTCTAAAAGCAAGCACCGAGTTGTTTCATAAACCAACACTATAACACAAGTTCTGTTAGGTCCACATTACCCACCCCGGTTCTTTCGGGGAGACGGAATAGGTAAAACTCAAATTTTTCTCACAAGGTAACGTGGATCAACCATGAAGGATCTTTGCTAAACAAAACTAACATACTAACAACAAGTTTTATCTACTATGTTGAATGGTTATACCTAGATCTTGAACTCCTTCTTTTCTTGTTGTGGTCCTCCTTCTTGTTTGCTCCTTAGAGTGGTGTAGACGGCTCCTCCTCGTCGTCTTCTCTTTGCCGAAAAAAGATCCATCCGAAGGCCTCTACCTTGAGCTCCTACCTCAACCAAGAGGTAACTAGAGTGCTTGGCTTGCTAAACCTAGAACCCTAGAATGAGTAGAGAGAAGTCTTGATGGTTTTATCTCACAAGCTCATGGTTCTTAACACATGAGAGATGAGAGCTTTGAGAGGAAGAGGGAGTGCTTTTTCAAGAGAGAAAGAGCAAGATAGAATGAATTAGAAAAACTATAACCATGCTCTCATATGAGAGAAAATGATAATAATAATAATAATTAAAAGAAATTGTGATGGTTAGTATGGAATGACCATTATCATTTCACGTTAAATGCATTTTGCAAGAAACAAGAAGCATCTTGCAAATGAAATGATGATGGTCAAAAGGTCAACAAAAGTCAACCGGTCAACCAAAGTCAAAAGGTCAACAAAAGTCAAATGGTCAACCTAACCATGACACAATTATCCTTAATTAATATTATTAATCATATTTCTCATTCTCATTAGGGTTTAGAAAAAGTCAACGGTCAACAACCCTAATGAGATTCCTCTGCCTCTGTCAACTGTGCATACACACCCGCATCCGTGTTCCGAGGAACACGAATACAATGAGACAAAACCAATCCCAAAACAAACACTAGGATCTGGCTTAAACCAAAACCCGCTAGTAATAACTGTCCGGACAACAAACGTACACAAGTGCGCGGATGTGAACGAACCCCGTCGCAAAACCATGCGATCTCTACTCAGTTTTGCCCAAAGGCGAATAACCCTCTATGTGGGACTCTAAAAACTTGACACTACGCTAGCAGTGGGTTTAACCACAGGCCGCAAGCGGTACTAGCTGTACATAACGGTCCCCAGGTAGATGTCGATAAGAAGACCGACGAGGTGAACCCATCCGAACTCCTACTGAGCCTGAACGTGACAATCTTCGTACAGTCCGGTCTGTTCGTCTGAGAGTATCGCATGGCGGGCCTAGGGGCGGTAAATGCCAGTCCCCTAATAGCGGTACAAGTCGTGTCGGAGTGTAGCCCAGAACACCCTGAGATAACACTGGAAACGCTACCAGTATATCTCGCTTGATCTGGCCAGGGACGACTATGTGTAATGGCTCTCCTAGACACAGCGCGATATCAACTCCCAATACCGGGAGAGACGAATCCTGTCTAACCGTCACTGCCTCCAAGTGCTTCGGGACTGTACCCAACTACTACCTGTTTGCACGACTCAATAGAGCATGGTAGGGTAGCAATCTAAGAACAGTGGGAACACACTCGAGGCGAAGTGACAATGTCAAGTCAACGGACTAAGCTGTACTCATGTCACCTGGGAACTGTTAACTGACAATAGGTATAATACCAACCAACAGTTCTCGATGAGTCCTGTCCAGTGTACTCATAACCTAACGAGCACCTGCATACTATCTCCAGTACGACGTACTGATGGCTGTGGGACAGATCATCTCCCCTGCTGGGATAAGAAGCGTATGCACCAGTCTACTCTGGAGTATCGATACCCTGTCTCGATAATCCTACGACTAGGGACCAAAATAAGGATGTGCTTATAGACTACCCAGACCCCACTAGTGTGATCGCCATCACAATGCCGGTGGTCAAGCAAAGATCCTAAGGGCTCTATCATTATGTATTAGTGATATGTTAAAAGAAACATATACACATTAAGATAGAAACAAACCAAGTAGCATACTACTATATTGAGCAAGACTGTCGTAAACCCGTATATATATCCCAAGCTTCCAAAATATATTATACAAACTAGTACTATACAATAATGGCCTTTAGGGCATACATATCCAACAATCTCCCACTTGCACTAAAGGCCAGTAATTGGTGTACCGCATACCCAACGTCTGCTCTATGGCCAGCTGCTGGCGTACCGCATACCCAATAGCTCAAAAAGTCGCTCGAACTGTGTTTGAGAGAGGGCCTTTGTGAATGGATCCGCCGTGTTGTCTTTTGTGTCCACTCTCCGTACCTCGATCTCCCGGCGATCAATGATCTTCCCGATCAGGTGATACCGCCTCAAGATGTGTCTGGACTTCTGATAGGACCTTGGTTCTTTCCCTAAAGCTATAGCCCAATACAAAGGTATTGGGTCAATAATGGACGGAACCATCTGAAGTTCACTAATGAACTTCTTCATCCAGACCGTCTCTTTTGCGGCGTCGCTTGCAGCAATGTATTCAGCCTCCATTGTCGAGTCTGCGACGGTATCCTGTTTGGAACTCCTCCAACACACCGCCCCTCCGTTGAGGGTAAACACAAAACCCGAGACAGACTTGCTGTCATCCTTGTCACTCTGGAAGCTTGAATCGGTAAAGGACTCGACCTTGAGGTCTCCATTACCGTAAACCAGGAACATCTCCTTAGTCCTTCTCAGGTACTTGAGAAGGTTCTTCACTGCCGTCCAATTGTTCTCACCTGGGTCTGACTGATACCGGCTCACCACGCTTAGCGCGTAAGCTACATCTGGCCTTGTACATAGCATCACATATATTATAGATCCTACCGCCGAAGCGTAGAGTATAGTGCTCATGCGAACCCTCTCTTCGTCAGTCTTGAGAGATATCTTCTTGGAGAGGGTGATTCCGTGCAATACGGGTATATTACCGCGCTTGGAATCTTCCATACTAAATCTCTTTAGTATGGTCTCTATGTACCTGAACTGTGAAAGTCTCAGTAATCTCTTGGATCTATCTCTGTAGATCTTGATCCCCAGAATGTATGAGGCATCACCCAGGTCTTTCATGGAGAACCTTTATGATAAGAATAGCTTGACCGATTGTAGCATAGGAATGTCATTTCCTATCAAAAGAATATCGTCCACGTACAAGACTAAGAACACGACAGTTCGTCCAACAATCTTCTTATAGATACAAGGTTCATCTTCGTTCTTGATGAAATCAAATTCCTTGATTGCCTCATCAAAACAGATGTTCCAGCTCCGCGATACCTGCTTTAATCCATAAATGGATTTAAGCAACTTGCACACCTTCCCGTTGCTCCCACTGTCTACAAAACCCTTTGGCTGATCCATGTAAACGCACTCTTCCAAACAACCGTTTAGAAATGCCGTTTTTACGTCCATCTGTCAGATTTCATAGTCATGGAAGGCAGCAATGGCAAGTAGGATCCGAATGGATTTGAGCATAGCTACTGGAGAAAAAGTTTCGTCATAGTCCACACCAGGTCTTTGACGAAAACCTTTTGCAACGAGTCTAGTCTTATAGGTTTCCACCTGCCCATCTATACCAAGTTTCCTTTTGTAGATCCATTTGCATCCAACGGGTTTTACCCCAGGTGGAGCAATATCCAAGGTCCACACTTTATTAGTGTACATGGACTCCATTTCGGATCGCATAGCATCCAGCCACTTATAAGAGTCCCTACTGATAATGGCCTGCCGGAAACTGGTAGGGTCATCTTCTTCCAAGATACAATCCTCTCGATCCCCGTCTATGAGAAAACCGTAGTATCTCTCGGGCGGATGAGAAATCCTACCAGATCTGTGGAGTGGCTGAGGTTCGTCTGGGATTATTGAATCCTGAGATTCTGTCAAATCTTTAGTTTCAGTTTGTGGTCGCTGAATTTCTTCCAATTCTACCGTGCTTCCACTAATTTCTTTTGCAAGAAACTCCGTTTCTAAGAAAACGGCATGCTGAGCAACAAACACCTTCTGTTCCTCGGTGTGGTAGAACAGATATCTATAACCATTCTTTAGATATCCCACAAACTTACATAAAACTAACCGTGCATCTAGTTTATCTGGTTTATGCGTTTTAACATAAGCCGGACAACCCTATATCTTAAATCTTTTAAAATATGGCATTTTTCCATTCCATATCTCGAATGGAGTCTTAGGCACTGATTTAGACGGAACATCATTCAATAGATATACCGCTGTCAAAAGCGCATGTCCCCAAAATGAAAGAGGCAACTCGGCACTACTCATCATGGAGCGAACCATATCCAATAGGATACGATTCCTCCGCTCCGATACACCGTTGTGCTGTGGTGTATAAGGAAGAGTAAGCTGAGAGAGAGTACCATTCTCTTTTAAGTAATTTTGGAATTCCGTGCTTAAGTACTCCCCTCCCCTATCCGATCGGAGGATCTTGATACTTTTGCCAGTCTGGTTCTCTACTTCGTTTCTGAATTCCTTGAATTTCTTAAAAGCTTCAGATTTGTGTTTCATAAGATACACATATCCGAATCTAGAAAGATCGTCAGTGAATGTGATGAAGTACGAGAACCCACCCCTTGCATGTATAGACATCGGACCACATACATCACTGTGTATGAGTCCCAAGAGTTCTGTTGCTCTTTCTCCATGTCCGGTGAACGGAGATTTGGTCATCTTTCCTTTAAGACAAGACTGACAAGTTTCATAAGATGAAAATTCGAATGTATTCAAGAGTCCATTTTTATGCAACTTAGTCTTTTCTCTCCGATATGACCAAGTCTACAATGCCACAAGTAGAATTCGTTCGTATCTGAACTTTTCCTCTTGCATGTGTTTTGTACATTGAGAACTGTATTCTGATTTAGAACATAGATACCATTACACAGTGTACCTTCTGCAACCAGTACCTTATGAAGGTAAATGTTCATGATATTTCTATCAAGAACAAAGTTATATCCATCTTTATCGAGTAAAAAAACTGATATGATGTTGCAAACCATGGAAGGTACATAGTAGCAATTGTTCAAAATCATAGTATTGCCATTTGGCAACACTAGGTGATATTCACCGACGGCTGCAGCATTAACTTGTGCTCCGTTCCCTATCCTGAGGGACATATCACCATGTGCAACTTTTCTACTTTTTCTCAGTCCCTGCAATAAATTACAGATATGAGATCCTGATCCGGTATCAAGTATCCAGGAGGTAGGGCTGACCGAAAAGCAGTTCTCAATTATAAGAACACCTGAAATAGATGCAAAACTATACTTCTTCTTCAACTGGGTCTCCATGGAATCCATACAATTCTCTTTCCCTTGCTCATACTTATGACTGTTGTCATAAGTTAGAGCCGAACCGACGTTCTCCGGCCCCAAATAAGAATTTGGATCGGTCGAGCGATACATTTTATTATCTTGATTAGGGCGTGAAATGGTTGCTACCTGGAGAGAGAGAAAAGAAACACTCAGCGTGCGCTCTTACAACATTAGATTGGTTTATTAATTTATCTAATCAGGATGGCTCCCACTGTTTCCTCAAATTCTTCTTCAAACCCTAAAAGAAAAACTAGTCAGGATTAATCGCACGTCACAATACTTGCTTAACCTTTCAGCCAGGCTAGTGTTGGTACTTCGAGAGAGGTTTTCCAACGCTTTCGCGAAGTTCCTTAATTATATAACCTCTTTTCCCTGGAGGCATAGCCCCGCTAAAACCGTTCTAGACACCTACTTAGTTTATAGTATTGATTGTTAAGTGAAATAATCTCCCGAGAGTAATCCAACTCATCAGTGGGATCGGGATCCAACTATCATTGTGCGATGACCTAGATGGAATCCACTCTAGTCACCACACTCCAGAAAGTATGCTGAATCTGCAAGTTTCCTGTATGTTTGAAACTCCCGATGTGGTTTTTGCCCCTAACGGTTTATGACCTTGACTAGGTCAACAAATTATAAACCGCTAGTCAAGTTCTACCCGTCATTATCTTGATTGCATTAAACCCACCCGTACGTGCCCTTGACTAGGTCAACAAGGCCGCACGACTGTCCTAACCAATCACATTGGTAATGCACAGAAAAATATCACTTAGCTACCGTTCACTACGCCTTGAGTAGGTCAACAAACGCAGCACGAATACTAAATAATACCAATCCGAAATGACAGAGGGCTACGGCTGGGTTTTTGGCGAAAAACCCGTTAACGTAATGAACTTGATATCGTTGAAGGAACTTGATTGCCTTTTTTAAAAATATAGTGGCGAAAACTTTTGCTAAAGAGGTCACTCCCTGTAAAGGGATCTCGGCTCTTTCCTCGTCGAATGAGGTGCAGGATATTCCAAACTGAATACCTCGATGCAAAGCAAGAATAATCGACTATAGTGAAGTTATTACCCTGACGCAAACTTCTGTCCAAGGGGTCACTCCCGATGAAGGGATCTCGGCCCTTGCCTCGTCGAATGAGGTGCTGGGTATTCATAACCGAATACCTCTGTGCAAAACAAAAGAGAACGTCCTTGCAATAACAGCTTTTTGAAAATTGTTCCAACAATATCTTTTAAGTTTTTTTTCTTTGCATTAATATAATGCGCCCCATCAATTAATCCTACCATTGCAGAAAACAACGAAAATATGACGTACGCTTATGCCATCCGCATTTGCCACGGGGTCCCGTCATCACCCGTTAGGTTACTTAACTAACGACAAAGCGGGGGCTGGACTAGCGCGGATGCAAAACATAAGCAACACCTACTAGATATCATATATAAATATATACATTCGTCAGATGCAATGATAGACATTCCAGATCACAGATGAACACATTGGATATGCTAGGAATCCACGTTTTGTTCGAGCCTGCAACGAAAGATGGATTACACAGTCGCGATGAATGGCCAAACCCCACCCTACACCCCTACGGGTGCGGCAAACTACCCGCCAAGTACCCGAAGTGAAGCAATCTCCCTCAACAACATGAGTAGGCCACTCGGCACTTCAAAGTACCCGGTAGTTTGTGCACCCCTCCTTGGGTCTATCCTAGGAGCAAAAACAGTAAAAGAAATAATATACAATGGCAGCTACAATCTTATCCCGGATGTGCGGCCATAAAAATAATATTACATCAATTTACAATATACATTAAATGGAAGATAAAGAAACTCTCATCTCACAAACCCCGGCTATTCATCCGCGACAATCCAACAAGTTCATATACACAATCCAACATCACAGATCACAGATATGTACAACCCCCACTAATCGATGTATATCGATTAGTCGACGTTCAGTACATATATCACATTACAGATATAACCATTTAGCTAAAGTTTATAGAATTTCGATCAATATACCAATTTGTAACTACCCCAAACACAACACTGTTCTCTGAAGAATCTGGGCAGAAACAAAATATCTCAAAAATCACAAAACCAACACAGAGAACCCCAGAAGAAATTTGGTGCGCTGCCGAGTCGACTGGGCCGCGGATCCGCGGTCTTCTGAGGGACCTAGGCGTCCAAATTTCTGCAGTTTTCTCAAAAAAGCCTGCTTGTATTTTTCATGTCACTTAAAATATTTTTAGGCCTGTTTTAAAAATCGACAGAAAACACAAGATTTTAGATGGATTTTGCGATTTTTTCCGGATCGAAGTTCTAAACACTTTGCTAACATGTCAGTTGATGTTTAGGTTGGCTCTGATACCACTGTTAGGTCCACATTACCCATCCCGGTTCTTTCGGGGAGGCGGAATAGGTAAAAATCAAATTTTTCTCACAAGGTAACATGGACCAACCATGAAGGATCTTTGCTAAACAAAACTAACATACTAACAACAAGTTCTATCTACTATGTTGAATGGTTATACCTAGATCCTGAACTCCTCTTCTTGTTGTGGTCCTCCTTCTTGCTTGCTCATTGGAGTGGTGTAGACGGCTCCTCCTCCTCCTCGTCTTCTCTTTGCCGAAGAAAAATCCACCCGAAGGCCTCTACCTTAAGCTCCTACCTCAACCAAGAGGTAACTAGAGTGCTTGGCTTGCTAAACCTAGAACCCTAGAATGAGTAGAGAGAAGTCTTGATGGTTTTATCTCACAAGCTCATGGTTCTCAACACATGAGAGATGAGAGCTTTGAGAGGAAGGAGGAGAGCTTTTTCAAGAGAGAGAAAGAGCATGATAGAATGAATTAGAAAAACTATAACCATGCTCTCATATGAGAGAAAATGATAATAATAATAATAATTAAAAGAAATTGTGATGGTTAATATGGAATGACCATTATCATTTCACATTAAATGCATTTTGCAAGAAACAAGAAGCATCTTGCAAATGAAATGATGATGGTCAAAAGGTCAACAAAAGTCAACCGGTCAACCAAAGTCAAAAGGTCAACAAAAGTCAAATGGTCAACCTAACCATGGCACAATTATTCTTAATTAATATTATTAATCATATTTCTCATTCTCATTAGAGTTTAGAAAAAGTCAACGGTCAACAACTCTAATGAGATTCCTCTGCCTCTGTCAACTGTGCATACACACCCGCATCCGTGTTTCGAGGAACACGAATACAATGAGACAAAACCAATCCCAAAACAAACACTAAGATCTGGTTTAAACCAAAGCCCGCTAGTAATAGCTGTCCGGACAACAAACGTGCACAAGTGCGCGGATGTGAACGAACCCCGTCGCAAAACCATGCGACCTCTACTCAGTTTTGCCCAAAGGCGAATAACCCTCTGTGTGGGACTCTAAAGACTCGATATTACGCTGGCAGTGGGTTTAACCGCAGGCCGCAAGCAGTACTAGCTGTACGTAACGGTCCACAGGTAGATGCCGATAAGAAGACCGACGAGGTGAACCCATCCGAACTCCTACTGAGCCTGAACGTGACAATCTTCGTACAGTCCGGTCTGTTCGTCTGAGAGTATCGCATGGCGGGCCTAGAGGGCGGTAAACGTCAGTCCCCTAATAGCGGTACAAGTCATGTCAGAATGTAGCCCAGAACACCTTGAGATAACACTGGAAACGCTACCAGTATATCTCGCTTGCCCTGGCCAGGGACGACTATGTGTAATGGCTCTTCTAGACACAGCGCGATATCAACTCCCAATATCGGGAGAGACGAACCCTGTCTAACCGTCATTGCCTCCAAGTGCTTCGGGACTGCATCCAACTACTACCTGTTTGCACGACTCAATAGAGCATGGTAGGGTAGCAATCTAAGAACAGTGGGAACACACTCGAGGCGAGGTGACAGTGTCAAGTCAACGGAC
The DNA here is from genome assembly GCA_030015575.1 of Agapanthus africanus. NCBI lineage: Eukaryota > Viridiplantae > Streptophyta > Magnoliopsida > Asparagales > Amaryllidaceae > Agapanthus > Agapanthus africanus. The sequence continues at coordinate 895,617,067 of CM057337.1, forward strand.
TAAGCTGTACTCATGTCACCTGGGAACTGTTAACTGACGATTGGTATAATACCAACCAACAGTTCCCGACGAGTCCTGTCCAGTGTACTCGTAACCTAACGAGCACCTGCATACTATCTCTAGTACGACGTACTGATGGCTGTGGGACAGACCATCTCCCCTGCTGGGATAAGAAGCGTATGCACCAGTCTACTCTGGAGTATCGATGCCCTGTCTCGATAATCCTACGACCAGGGACCACTTATAGACTACCCAGCCTCCACTAGTGTGATCGCCATCACAACGCCGGTAGTCAAGCAAAGATTCTAAGGGCTCTATCAATATGTATTAGTGATATGTTAAAAGAAACATATACACATATTAAGATAGAAACAAACCAAGTAGCATACTACTATATTGAGCAAGACTGTCGTAAATCCGTATATATATCCCAAGCTTTCAAAATGTATTATACAAACTAGTACTATACAATAATGGTCTCTAGGGCATACATATCCAACAAGTTCTATAAAATCCGTAGACTCACATCATTACGTAGATAATTTAATATTTACAAGAAACTAATTTCAAGAATAATTTTTCACCATCAATAATCTGAATAGCTCATCACATAAACATGTTTTAAAATTTTGTAAACTAAGTATCTTAAAATTCTTAATTGAGAAGCAACAATAAAATCTATTTAATCTAAATATCTTGAAACTCCATAAAATTCCATGTATATAAATAAGTCTTAATTCCAAAAAATTACCAAAAAATTTGACTAAACTACGAAGAGAAACTACCATGGCTAATGGTCAAAACCGGTCAACACCAACGATGTTAAGTTTGTGTGTAAATGACCATTTTATCCTTTTAATTTATTAAATTAATTATATATTAATTATTAATTAATTATTTTTTAATAATTAGTAGGGATGAAGTGTGGCCAGGGTTGAGCGGGGTGGGTAGGGTAGAGGGAGGTTGGAGGAGAATGGGGCGAGGATGAGGGGTGCTAAGCGGGGCAGGGTGGGGGTGAGAGTGGAGTTGAGTACGGCAGCGGGGTGGGGGTGGGGGTGATCAGGTGGGGTGGAGGAGGGTTAGGGTAAGGTTGGAGGGGGTCGCGTGGAAAGGAAGACGGGGCGGGCAGATGATATGGAAGGATCGGGGATGGGGTCGAGGGGGGTCAAGCTGAGGGAGGGGGTGCCGGCGGCGGCTAAGGTCAGGGTTAAGAAGGGAGGAGGAATAAAGGTATTTTTCGAAAAAAAATTAAAAAATTTATGATGCGGCAGCTTTGTTGACTTGGCGGTGTTACTAATGGTGATAACATGGCAATGTTGGTCATGGTAGTTTTCTTCTAATTTTGAAGGGTTTTATGGTAGTTCCTTGAGTATTTTGAAAGAATTTGATAGTTTCTTGTAGTTTGGCCAAACTATTTGGTAGTGTTTTGGAATTAACCTTATAAATAATCACCTTTGTTTAGATAAATTCTATAAAATTTCATGAAAACCCATCTCGAACTTCATAGATAATTGAAGCAAACATATAATTTCATATAGAAGAATAATAAAATATCTAGATTCTGAGGTTTGAAGAATACTTACATAGGGCTTGAGAGCTTTCTCCATTTCTCTCAAATTTTCCTTTTCTCTCCAAATTCTTTCCTTATCTTCTCTTCTTTTTCCTTCTTTCTATTTCTCTAGCCCCTCTTCTCGTTTATTTTCTTTACTGTGACGATGGAATTAAATCCCCTCACCCCCACCGCCTCTTTCTCTCTCTCCAATCCAAGTGGTGACATGTGGGCTCCACGTGTCCTCAAAACTTAACTCTCTTTCATCATATTTCCTTTTGCAAAAGCCCCCTTCACAGTCTTTTATTCATATCCACCCTACTACACTTCTTTTCTTCTTTTACATAAAACCCCTTTTTTGTATGAATGTAGCGGAGATGCGCATATTTCGTTTGATGTGTGGTAACACTTGAAAAGATAAGATGATGAATGAGGATTTTCGTATAAAGATTGTTATAGCATCCGTGGAGGAGAAGATGAAAGAAAGCCGCCTAAGATAGTTTGGTCATGTGCGATGCAGATCTTCGGAAGCACCGGTTCGACAAATGTATATTCTCGATTTGGGCCGTGTCAAAAGGGCGAAAGGATGACCGAATAAAACGTGGATGAAGGTGATACGAAAAGATATGTAAACTCATCTTTTGATTGGTGCCTTTCTCATTTAAACCTTTTAATTGGGGTCTTTCACGACTAACTTGAATATGTATCGATTTTCCATATAGAATCGCTTTACCTTGATTAGGTAATTGGAACATTATTGTATTTGTGTATATGCTGTTTTGTTCTCCCTTGACTTAATACCAACATAATGGCTTCATATTGTTTTTGTTTAAAGGAGGACAACTAAATTCTGGACTGCTAAATGCATCTCTGAAACCACACGGTAATTCATGGGATTTGGATAGGTCTCTTGTTTACCCATAGCGTCGCGGTCATCATAGTGCATACACTTGGAAACGTCAAAGGCTTTCCAAAGATGGTGTAACTGCTGTTAAGAGAAGTAGGTAGGTCTGTTTCAATCTTCTAACTGGTTGGTTTTGAATACTGGCAAAACTTTATATGATAATTTCTTAGAAAACGTTGTTAGTTTCATTCTAATACAATTTGTTTCTCTACAAGAAGTAAATTTTTTAAATCTCATGTTGATCATTCTAAGTAGTCAAAATTACTATTGGCGACTCTAAAAAATTGCAATAGTTTGTGTATCATGAGGTTGAGCATCATCTTTTATTTGTTGATGATACTATCTTCTTCGCTAATGGGGGAGTAAGAGTCTTCAAAATCTCTTTGATTTTATAAAGCTGTACGAAAATTGTTCAGGGCAAAAATGTAAATAAAAGTAAGTGCATTCTACACTTCAAGACTATGCTCTGATGATACTTGTAGCAGAATTGCAGGCATAACTGAAATTAATAGAGAACAATGGCCTTTTATTTCCCCGGGAGCACCAATTTTTACTGGAAGGAATAAAGCAGTATACTATGAGATGATCATTGAAAAAACCATTAGTAAAATTAAAGGATGGCAAAACAATTTTCTATCAAGTGCTGGAAGGCTCATACTCATTAAGCATGTACTGTTTTCAATGCCTCTGCATATACTGGCAGCTTGCAATCCTCTCAAGATTGTTCTTAATAAAATTAATGCTTTGCCAGCTAAGTTCTTTTGGAATGATCAGAATCCTGAAAAGCACTTTCTTTGGATCTCTTGGAAGAAGATCTGCAGGCCCACATTAGAAGGTGGTTTAAATGTTTGAAGTTTAGAATTATCTTTGGCATACACATTGAAAAAACCATGGAAATTTGATAGAGGGAATTCTTTATGGGCAGAGTTCATGAAAAAGAAATATACAAAGAATGATTCTTTTGTTGCTCGACAAGCTTCATCTGCTATATGGGGGAAAATTTATAAAGTGCTGCCCAAAGACATTCAAAGTGGCAAATAGCATTTGGCATGAGGAGGTTCCTCTAAAAATCTATGCAATAAGCTCAGTTCAGACATTGCAAATAAAAGAGATACCTATTAATGGTGAATGGAACTTTTCAGAAATTCAGAATACTATTCCTCAAAGTTTGATTGATGATATTAAATCCAGGAACGATGATATTGATTCTGCACCAGATACACTAATATGGAAGCCTCAGGCTCAAGGGAATTTCACTCTTAAATCAGCCTGAATTATGTCCAGAAATACTAATGCAGTTTCTGTGATATCAAAGTTTATTTCAAATGTACAGATCAAATAAGATACTTATGTTACCAAGAGGCTTCTCAATGATACTCTAGCTATTGATTCTGCAATACAGAGGTTAGGTTTCCCAATGCCCAGCAAATATATTTGTTGTGTTTCCTCTTCGCAAGAGAGTTTGCATCATTTATTCTTTGATTGTGAATTGGCTAAAGCTTTATGGTGATTGCAGAAGCATTTCAGCTTAAGAGCTGATAAGTGTGGTTGGAACACAGCTATTTAATGTTTTCATTTCTGGTATGATAGCAAAATTCTCAAAAGCATATCAAAATGGGTTCGCCATTTTACTACTATGGAATATGGAAGCAAAGATGTGCAGCTAAAAAACATGAGTGTTCTGCTTCAGTTGATGCAGTATGGCATAAATTCCTTTCTGATTTGACAGATTTGGCGGTTATATAGTCACATAATTCGCGAATTATTCCCGAATTATTCGAAAAACAACGAATAATTCAAAAAACAGCGAATAATTCACAAAATCAAAACCTAGCGTCTCATATATTAATTTCTTGCTCGAAATCCTTTCCGAACACTTGCCGAATCTTTTCCGAATACCTGCTGATTTTTTCCGAATAATTCTCCGAATCTGAATTTTTGACCTCGCCGAATTATACCCGAACGACGAATTTGTGACTATGATTATATACAAAAATCATGTTTGCTATGCTAATAGAGCTGTTATATTAGAAGCATTATCTATACAAGATATTCTGATATCCAATCACAGCAAAAAAGAGATCATCACAACCAAATGGCTGTTTCATCCCTCGGGAAAGTACAAGCTAAATACTGATGGAGCACAGTCAATTGAGACAAAAAATGCATCTGGTGGAGCCGTGCTCAAGGATTCTATGGGCAAAATTATTTTTATAACAATTTTTCTATGGTCGATGTGGTATAATTGAAGCAGAAGCCAAAGCTGTTTTAGATGGTTTATTGCAATGCTATTATAAGCAAATTTATAACATATAAGTGGAAACTGATTCAAAGATACTGGTGGATTTCATCAAAGGCAGCAGCAGAGTTCCTTGGAAAATTAAAAAGGATTGATTCCTTCCGTTAAATGTGAGCACCCTGCCTTCTTTCGAGTCCGAGTGAATAGTCGATCCATAGCAAGGATCTGGAATGCTACCCGACTACTTGATTGGTTTAGGTTACCCAAGCAAAGCTGCTCTCGGTGAAAAAACTTCCCTTCAACTATAGCAAAGGAGTACGGATCATTAACAAATTACTTTGCTCATCTCCTTCTGTTGCTTTCGATGCTTCTGCTGCCCTACTGACGAGGTCAACTCATTCAAAGGCTACCGAAAGCTCGACTCATGCAAATATATTGGAAAGCGCTCGTCTCATCTCCTTAGCCTTGAAAAAGCGATAGCATCTTGATTTGATTAACCGACCATGGAGCTCGCCTTGGGAGCGAACGGATGGGGGATACATGCCCCTTTTATTGTGAGAGCTATTACTTGCATGTCGGAAAAATTGAAGGCAGATATAAAGCATACATATATAGAAAATAATAGGTTGGCAGATTTTGCTGCAAGGTGGGTTTACCATCACAATGCTCAAGTTGTTATCACGCTATTCAGCTGTCAATTCCTTTGAAGAATCTAGCTAAATCTGATCTGGCTACTATGCCGAATTTCAGAATCATAAAACCCAATGCAAGAGCATAATAAAGACGAGATATGCATAAAGACTGCAAAAGTTTATTCTTTGAAGCAGCAAGATTATCCCTTTGATGGAAACTTGAAGCGGTTGAATGGTCTTTTTTGGCTTAAAAATGGAGGGTTTTTTTTCCGAAATTGGGTATTTTTATATTAAATTTATTAGAGTAGGATAGAAAAATTTTAAATTATGAGAATATGGCACTTTGGTATAGGACCCCATCCTCCGTAGGAGAGGGCGGGTTCTTAGAACCCGTCCCCTAACCTATATAGGGGAGGACGGGTCTAGAACCCGCCCTCCCCTATAATGGGAAGAAGGCGGCTTCTCAGCCTTCTCCTTTATAAAGGAAAGGACGGGTTCTCAGAACCGGTCCCATTTTTATAAAAAAAAATTAAATAAAAAACAGTTTAATAACGAAATGAATTAAATATCCAATAAAAGAATAAAAATTGTATAATATTATTGTTGTTTAAATATGAATCTGGTATGCACTCTAATAATAAAATGAATCCGTCAAATTTATAATATGAAAAAATCATATTTGTTTGTAAAATGTAAATTATACAAGTTTCTTTACAAGCGCTAACCGATTTTCTTCCGGTGCACTTGTCATGATCTCGAAGGTCCCGTCCCTGTTGACTGTCCTGAACATCTGGTCCTATAATGACATGATAGTTTGCATAGGTTATATCTGGCGTGCCTTTGTTGAGGATCGGCATCCATTGTCATTCGATCTCGACGCACCTTAGGTCTTCCGGACCCTATATTTTTTTCCGGCGGTAATACAGTCGGTGTTTGTATGTTCCCAGTATAATAGTGCCAATAGCGACTGTCTGGTATATGATGAAATTTTGGATCGTATGCGTCTTGATAATTGGAAACTGTATAGTAATGGGAAGCAAAATTGTAATGTGAGTTATGCATGCTGCCTGCAGCAGCAATTGCATGGCCACAAGGTAAATGTTGTTGCTGGAAAACACCGCATGTGCACGAAGAGAGTCCTTCATCTCTAAAATTTACGGTATATTGATTTCCAGTACTCCCCGTAACTTGAAACTCCGACGTGTCAAACCTTTCAGATCTGTAGTATTGTGCTTTGCGCTCTCTTTTCCGGAATATATCTTCGTAATACGCGGTGAGTGGAGTCTCCATTGCCAATGACTTTTCTCTTCTATGTACAAAGTAATTATTCACTCGGAAAAAGGTTCGAACAATCAACCCCTGTATCGGTAAGCCTCTAACACGTTTAAGGACCCCGTTGAAACTTTCAGACATATTAGTGGTCATTAGTAGATATCTGCATCCATTATCATGTGCTTGTGACTACATGCGTACTGGATACTCATCTAACCACGCTTTCGCGGTTTGACTCGTCTCTCCAATTTTCATCATGTACATGTCATGAACATTAGGGTCAGACGCTTCACCGGCTTTATACATAAGCTTATGTAGGTCTGAATTTTTAAATTTTCTATCAAAATTTTGCCTGAAATGCCGCAGGCAAAACCTATGTGGGGTCGTCGGAAATACAGCTCTCATTACAGCTAGTATTCCTAAATGTCTATCACATATGATGCATAAATCTGTTTTATTAATAACATATGGAATACTTTTGAGTTGACGGAAAAACCATGTCCAGAATGATGTATTTTCACTCTCGACAATAGAAAATCCCAACGGAAATATACCGTTATTAGCATCAACACCTGTAGCAATTAACATGCAACCTCTGTACTTACCATATAGATACGTCCCATCCACGCACAATACCGGCCGACGGTGTGTGAAACCAGTCGCACAAAGAGCGAAGCACCAGAAAATTCTTTGAAACCGGACACAGCCATCAACAACTGTTTCTGTGGTTTTTAACTGGTATACGGACCCCGGATTTGATACTTTCATGGCTTCCATAAAAGGGACTAGTGAGTTGTACGAGCTTTCCCAATCCTCAAATATCTTGCATAAAACCTTTCTACGAGCATCTCATGCCTTCACATACGAAATCTGAATTTTGTGCTCTCCGCTAACGTAGAGCCGTATCTCTCAGGGAGTCATCGCCACATCTGTACGGATTAGTAGCATGATTAGTGAGCAAATGTAAGATGAAGTGCAATTCCTGTGATCTTTTAACATAATAGAATTGATACGAGTATGTTTTTGGTTGTATTTCGTGACCTTCCAAGCTTTGGCTCTTTTGGAACAACATGCATGCAATCTTCACCTACATTCAGGAGCTTTCATACATACCACGGTATAATACGTCTTATTTGACTCTTAGGTGTTAAATATAACGTTTTTTTGAATAGCCTAAGACTTCAACTTACAAATAAGATCATTTTTTCTTGAAACATAACCCCAACAGTGACGCAATCTTCATTTGCTACTGTCGCTTCCAAATAGCGTTCCGTATTTACTTCTGCCACGGCTAAGTTTACCCAACTATCATCTTCCAGGGGATCGAGACCGGGATCTTCTAGCTCGACAAAATCATTATTCACAGCCATATCATCAAACAATGCTACTTCATTCAATCCAGCGGCATATTCCACGCTATCCTCCCCTTGATGACCTTCACCAGTTTCATCATCATCACTGCCACACATATCAATGTCACCCGTATCAACATAAGGCTCGGGTGCAATATATGATGGTTGGGATCGGTGTAATGTGGATGGTTCGGGGTGAAAAGACAGGAAAGATGTTGACGGACATGCTTGAAATGCGCTACTTGGATCGTTTTGGAATGATACGGAGGTATGGGAAAATCTACGTTTAGTATATAAATTGTTCTTATATAATTATTTCTTAATATTTTCGTATTACGAAGAATATAAACATAATCACTACTTGTTTCAGATTTATTTACCTTTGGAAGGTTGTATATAGTAATCCTTGTTGTTCTTCAGGGGTGCATGTAATTGCAGCAGTCGATTGGGAAAACATGTATTCTATATATAAAATATATTAGTATTTTGGTATTACAAAAGATGGATTTATAAAATGTTTACCCTTGAGTTTGAAGGTTTGAATAATGTTGTGTATAATCATATCCACCGAGACTGACGGTATAATCGTTAACCATGTGACCGTACCCCCAGGAACTATCTCCAGCATTACCATCAAAATTACCCGTTGGAGCGACATCTGATACTTCCAATTGTTCCTTCTGAACCAAAAGTTCAAAAGAATGCTGGGTGTTTGTCAGACCAAAATCTATCATCGAAGATATTGATGCATCGTCTATAATCTCAACCAATGCATTTCCACTAAACATAGGCCATATACAACTTAACTTAAGCTTAATTTCACGGGGATCGTATTTCGTGATTTTAAACACCTCATTCTCGATTTCATTATAAGTCGTTGGTAGTTCTAATCGCATGATTCTTGCGGACCCGCCCATATACTCGGGACCTTGTGTACTTGTGATAATCCGGCCATCGTATTTACATACAACAAATAAGCTTGAACTCGTCATAATCTGCATCAAACAATATCAAGCCAACAATAAAAAAAACGTTAACTTATATAATGCTTATATTCAAGACTTGTTATGGGTATTTCTAGGCTAATGATCAATTAGAAGACTTATTTAGGGTATTTTTAGGTTTTCAGGTCTGTTTTAACGAGTTAATACCGTGTTTTGAGTTGTGGTTTATGCTAAGCGTCGTAACTAGGATATGTTCAATTACAAGACTTGTTAAGGGTATTTTTAGGTTAGCTTGTGTTAGGATGATATTTTCCGGTTCCTTATAGACCCAACCTTGACATTGACGCTAGGTAATAGGCAACAACACGGATTAGGGAACTTGAAATACGGTATTTGTGGTTTTAAACTAAATCCGTATTCCTTGTCTCTTGTCCTTCAGTTGATGTCCATTGACTTTACCCTTCGGCAAACCACTTGCAATCCGGTCACGATTAGAATTCATCGCTATTATAGTAGGATTAGGATGTCTAACGGAGCGGAATTGCGAGTGGTTTGCTCGGAATTTCAATTTCAAGATTAAGATTTTTAAGGCTTTAGCAAAACATTTCCTAACGCAAACTAACCGTATAATGCCTTTAACAAGTAAAGCAAATATCTTCAAGGGTTCTTTAGCCCAGTGCAATGTGAAATCCAAATACCAAACTTTAAGGTTGCAAACTCACTTATGAGGTTGCAAGATCAAAATAGAGCAAAGATTTAACAAGTTCAAGTATGTAAAGAGCAAGACATGGTAATAGTATCCGAACTTTTTATTGAATTTCAAATGAGTTACAAGTATTTTTGAAATCAAGAACCTAAGTCTTAAGCTGGCAAGTTCAACGAAGAAGTTGCAATGTCAAGACAAAGGGGCAAGAGCTCAAGAGATTAAAGAGTTCTAAACAAAACTTGAGAAAACATCCATTTAACTAGTTTAACTCCTCTTGGACTTGGAAATATTTAGAGAATTTTTGGTATAGATTTCAGAATAAGGGTACTTGGAGCGGAATGGAGAGTTACTGGAGAGGAGAGAGAGCTGTATTTATATGAACACGCCGGCATCAAATTATTGAAGGGGGCGCGTTCTAAGAACCCGCCATCTTCGTTTCAGAATGATAATTATTACGTCTGACTGTCAAAATAAAAGATGAGGGCGGGTTCTTGGAACACGCCCTCATTAAATTATTGAAGGGGGCGCGTTCTAAGAACCGGCCCTCTTCGTTTCAAAATGTTAATTATTTCTTCTGCTTGATTTGACAAAACACTGTAAAAAACGAAAGGGAAAAATAATAAAAGATGAGGGTGGGTTCTTGGAACACGCCCTCATCAAATTATTGAAGGGGGCGTTCTAAGAACCCGCTCTCTTCGTTTCACAAGTTTAATTATTGGTACTGCTTGATTTAACAACACACTGTAAAAAAAATAATGATAAAAGATGAGGGCGGGTTCTTGGAACACGCCCTCATTAAATTATTGAAGGGGGTGTGTTCTAAGAACCCGTCCTCAAGAACCCGCCCTCATTAAATTATTGAAGGGGGTGTGTTCTAAGAACCCGTCCTCTTCAATATGATAAAAAAAAATTAATAAAATTGTTGAAGGGTTCTGACAATTTTCATCTAAGATAGGGTGAGGCCACCATCACACTCTAGGATATTAGCCTCTTACTCGGTTTACAAGTCAATGAGCTTGAATTGGTCGGAGGAAAAATTGTTGGTCCAGATGCCGACCACCCATACTGGGATATATATGCCGAGTATGCTCTCGGACAGGTAAGAAAATTAATGTCAATAAACTCTCGATATCAGGCATTTGTACTGTAAATTTATGATTTTATTAAGTCATTTGTACTGTAAATTTAGATTCTCTCATATTTCCCCTCTTTAATGTACCTATTGCATGGACACTTTGTACATTATTTTTAGTTTTAGTATTTCACAAAAAATACTAATATCAGGCACCAAAGGCTATAGTAAAGGGTATAAAATCAGTTAAACTGGCTGAAAGATACATTTACTAATATCCCTGATGAAGTCCTGGATAGACATACACGTGTCTACATTCTGTACATGATTGGTTCTTGGTTGATGTCGGACCAATCGGCAACGCATGTCCATCCTTTATACCTTGGGTCCCTTACGGACTTTGATGTGTGTGACCAATATACTTGGGGAGCAGGGGTCCTGGCCTATCTTTATAAGGAACTCGATAAAGCATGTGCTCCAACGAGGAATAAAATTTGTGGCTACATTACATTACTTCAGGTACGTTCCTTGGTTTTAACAGCTAGACATTTGCAAAATTGTAATATTGGTTCTTTCTCTTATCATCTGACACTTTATTTATAGATTTGGTCATGGAAGCACATGTGTATGGGAAGACCGGATCGAGTTAATATTTCTGCCGTGAATACCCCTGGAAAACCTCTCGGCTGTTGATGGAATAGCAATAAATCTTATAAGGCTCCTCATCGAGTACTTAGGTACTATAGAGATGAGTTGGATCGCATGGAGGCGACTCAGGTAATCATAACTTAGGTAATTAACTTTGTTTTAAAATTTTAAATTTTAAATTACCTTCATTAGAATTTGGTACCATGTTATTTGCGCAGTTCACGTTAACGCCTTATACAGCATATCGTCTGCATGGATTACCCGGCATTTGTATCGAAGGAAAGCCGGTTTGGCGGGCTCGATGCCCACTCCTCTGCATTAATATCGTTGTCATGCACCTACCGGACCGGGTGTTGCGACAGTTCAGTAGATTGCAACATATTCCTGTCCCGCCGTCTGCGCCTATGACAATAGAGGGAGACATGCGAGAAGGAAAGGCGGAGCCTGATTGGAGGGAGCATCATCATCAATATTTGCTGAGATGGGAGGATAGGCAACGTAATATTGCCTTACAGAAAATAGGTGACCAAACAACTACTGACGCTACCGAAGCATATCTACAGTGGTATAAGCGTGTCGCCATAAGATATCTTTCTGCTCCCCCTAACGACTTCCCAAACATCCAGCGGTATGAGCCTAGAGGCCACGTGGAATGAGAAATGGTAAGTTAAATTCTTTAAATTATATTACTTTTTAACATCCTGCGGTATGAGTCAATACTTATTTCTTATTTCTAATATAACGACGGGCTCGTGGGTTGCATCATATACAATCAATGATGCAGGATCCATATTCGACTGATACTGGTCCGGATACTCAGGCTTTATTTTCAAATATACTCATATATTGATGGTATATTCGGTTCATATAATATGTTTCCACATTTATCACCGGCACCAGAGCAGCCGCATGAGTCGACACCGGAGCCGCAGCATGAACCGGCACCAGAGCAGCAGCATGAGCCGACACCAGAGCCGCATCATCAAGGAGATCCAGAGCAGCAGGATCAGTGGTTTAGATCACCATACTGTCAGCAGCAATCCTGGCATACCGGACAAGCACAACAACCGAAAGAACAACAGTTTTGGGGAACCGGTTTTGCGCAACAACAGCAGTCTTGGGGGTCAGGTTTTGCACAACAGCCGTCTTGGGGGTCAGGTTTTGCGCAACAGCCGTCTTGGGGATCAGGATTTGCGCAGCCATGGGGCCCAGGTTTTGTGCAACAGCAGTCGTATGAAACCGGGACAGGTTCTTCGCAACAACTGCCCAGTTGGAAGACGGATTTTTCGTCCTACATACAGTTGTTGGGAGGCAGCACATATCCGACACCTGTCCCACATTCAGGATTTGCGGAACAACAGTCTGTCCAAGACGCTGCTGAAGCCGAAACAGAAGAGCAGACGCCGCCGCCAAATACCCTAAAAACGGAAAAGTCCTCCAGTCATCCCAAAAAGTATAGGCTTATGTTAAGCCTCCTCGGATTGGGAAAGGAAAAATGATAGTTATATGTTTTTACAAACAGATATAATTTTTTTGTATTATAAATTTGACGGATTCATTTTGTTATTATAGTACATACCAGATTCGTATTTAAACAACACTAATATTATACAATTTTTAGTATTTTATTCGATAGTTTAATTTATTATTTAAAATTTTTTTTTTAAAAATAGAACGGTCTCTGAGAACCCGGGCTCTTCACAAAATAGGAGAGGGCGGGTTCCTACTCTTCACAAAATAGGAGAGGACCGGTTCTAGGAACCCGCCCTTTCCTATATAGGGATAGAGGACGGGTTCTAAGAACCCACCCTCTAAATAAATAGGATGGGGTCGGCTCCAAACCGTCCTATTTCCATAAATTAAAATAAAATCATTTTATTTTAATAATTTTAATTCTAAATTACCCTATTTAAAAAAAAACCAAAAATGAATTATTGTGAAGATTGTGGGGTCTGCAGAAGAATTCTTGCATAAAACAAAATTAGATCTGGAAAAGTTAAAAACTTTCAGTAACAAATATTTTACCTGGAGCTCACCTAAGTAGACTGTGAAGGAAAATATGGAGCTTGTAAGATTAAGCTCAGATTTGAAGTTTAACAGAGGGGATCTTGGAATTTCACTAAATAAAATCCAAAAATCTGAAGATATATAGTGCCCATATATATGAAAATACTCCAAAGATGGGATCTTTTAGATCTTCTGAAGCTGTGCTTACTTCGAGATATAATTTTCTTACCTAGAGCTTGATGGAGATAATTTTGTTGTAACGGGTTATGATTTTCAGAAGGAGAATGATCAATTTTTGAATTTTAAGTGAGAAGAGTAAGGATCTCGGTCAAGAGAGAGCAGATCTGAGGTTTACATGCAAGAAAATTGAAAGATTTGTAAGAAAGGTGTTATCTTTGTACTTGCTGGAGACTCGCCGAGGTAGATCTCAGTATAGAGAAAGCTTATTCTGTCAATTTTGGGGGAAAATGCAGTTTCTTCAAGCTGCGAAGCTTTGATAAAGAAGGGAGAAGAACGCAGAAGCAGACGCTGGTGAGAGAATGGAAACCGTAGTTAGGGTTATGATGTATATATGCATATGTTACACTGTTGGACCTTGTATATGGGCCTGGCCCAAGTCTGATAAAATAAAAGACTAATTGTGGGTTTTCCCATTTTTTTTTGTTTTTTTAAAAGAGGTTGAGTATCATGTCAACCTAATTTTCTACTTCAATTTACACAGTTACACCATTAATAAATTCCTAAAAATAAGTCTTATATATATAAGGAAAAGTTAATCATGAAACGGGGTTGATGTACTAAAATTCACGCTGTAGTTCGACTGACTACCCAAAAACCACCTGTACCCTTTTTGTTAGCAAGAGACAATCCTGTACTTTCCTTCATTTCCTCAAAAAACCCCAACTTTATTACTAAATAAATGGGATATTTTCCTTTGCATATTTCAAAAATAACTTCCCAGACTGAACAAATTTCCAAATCCAACTTAAGTAATTTCTAACCCTGATTGCAGGCCATCCTCAATAGTATAGTTGATGGTGTCTTAATTCTCTACATCTCAGTCTCAGTAAATTTTCTTTGTAATTGCTGGTGGATGAAGACCTTATAGCACCCATGGAGCTATTTCCCAATTTCACCTCGCTGTATGCCCCAACTTTAAATTCTCTTGGAATTCTTTCTACATGGTTGTCTTCATTCTAAATTTCCTCAAGGCTAAATTGCACAAATGTATTCATGAAGTTTCATGTCTTTCATATTTTTTACGATTGATACCAGTAAAATGGTATTAAGTTGCAACCGGAAGTGGTAGCTCATGATAGCTATCTCTAATTATTGAAGATCATGGTATCAAACACAAAAAAGGTGAAAGTTCATGGATGCCTTCGTGCAATTTAGCTTTCTCTCAAATCAGCCACACATTGGTTCGAGGAGAAGGAGGAGGAGGATCATTAGCGCAATTCAGGGAATAAAAGTAAGTTCAGAGGTTATGTGAGCGTATATTCCTGAAGAACGATCCATGGGCGGTAGGAAAGTACAAAATGATATTTTGCTAATGGAGAAAAGCACAAAGTGGTTGAATTGTTCAAAGGAATAAGCATTGAATGTTTTTTTGGCAAATCGGTGATAGATTTTGGGTAAATTAGACTTGATAAACTCTTTTACCTCGTGTGTGTGTGTGAGGATGCTACTACCTTTTTTTAAGATTTGGATTATTATCACCTTAAGTTCAGAGTTTGTCGGTAAACAATTCATCTAATACTAGATATTAGAACTCATGATCGCGAGCAAAGCTTATCTAGATGATGTTTACATTTTTGTCATGGGTAATATATGTCAACAAAAATTTACCGACAATATACCACATTGGGGTTTCATGATGTTTATAGGTTAGTTCTCAAAGCATTCACAGACCAGAAGGGGCGGTTTTTCCCTCACCTTGAAGATGAACCATTTGGTGGGGCCAAGAAGCATTTCAGTTCTGATGAGTGTGCCATAGATCACTTAGACAAGCTTAGGGGGCAAAAAACTGTCTGGCATACTTACGTATATGGAGCACAGGGTACCTGATGTGAAGATATACGCTTACAAGCCCTTTGATTGGTCGAAAAGAGCAGTTATGTTGCCATCGTTATCAAATCATAAATCAAGTGACTCGTTCAACAAACAGAGCTTCTGCAATTCAAACGGACTCAGTTCAGGTTTAGGAATTGCTCCTTCTGCAGATCAAGTTGCTGTTATCGAGTTATTAATTCCTTGGGTTTTCTGTTGTATCGTTGCATCCAGCGGGATCTATAATCCCAGATGCAGTGTCATTCTTGTCGCCTGATGATGATGCTCAATATTGGCGATCTCCAAGATCAAGACGCGTAGCAGATGACGTGTCCCAGAACTCAGAAAAAAGAGCTTACAGGGGCCGACCAGACCATCCCTGTACCCGACCTGCAAACACAAGCTGGCTCTCCTCAGAGCCCCTGAAAATCGGCATCCTCGACCTCTCAGCTCTCCCCGAGCTGCCACAGGACCAAATCTCCTCGGCCCTCTTGCTCGTCCCCGAGCTCCCCAGCCGAGGACATCTTCCCCGGTCCTCTGACCGACCAACTCCGCCACTCACAGGCGTAACCGCTGCTCCGCAAACCTCGCCATGCGCAGATTTTCCGCCAGCAACATCCCACGTTCCACGCTATCATGATCCCCATTAACGGACGATCCGCTCTTTACGCGAGCGTAACGTCGGGAGCGTAACTGCTGGTGAGATTCTCGCGCCTGCTGCTGCGTGCTGCCGCCATTATATAAACCCCCATCATAGAGGGGTCAAGTAAACCATTTTTTACTTCACTTAGCCGTTACTTTGCTCGGATCTAGTGCTAACTTGATCATCGGAGGGTCCTCGGTGGTACCAAACCACCCCGAGACTTCTTTACAGGTACTCAGCGCTAAACTCCTCAAATCACTAATCTCCTCAAAACCCATTGAGACCCACACGCAACAGGAGATCACCTCCAAAATCTATCGGGAGATCGACGGAAGACAACATCTGAAGGAAACCTGAAAAGGACCTCCATCAGTTGGCGCCGTCTGTGGGAAACAAAACTCCACAAAAACAAAAGTTGGCCTTCCGATCTCCATCCACAAGGCGTGCGATCACCCTGAAGATCTAGGTACCAGCCGCCGCCTCCCCCTCATCGAAGGTGCGGATGAACCTCCTCCGGTGACCGTCATCAACACCCTCGCCGGCCGAATAGACCGACTACAGTCCAAACGGCCAGGCCAGGGCCCCAGATCGCCGCTCCTCTGCCTCCAGAAGACTCTGCCCTCGTCGGCATGGATGACCACCGGCAGGCTATGTCCCATGGCCACAGATCTCACGGGCCGATACTCGTCCGCTGGGCGATCATTGAGCCTCTTCTGGCGGAAACGAAACGACGCGACTCTGGCGCTTCACCTTCCCGCACAATCGATGCGCGTGCTACGCGCACGTTCACTGTGACCGTTCCTGTTCCCCATACCTGGAACTGGATAGTCGGGCGAAATCTCATGAAGAATTAGCCGAGCAGCTACCCTACTCGGTTATTCCTGGCCGGTAGCTTCCCCACTCGTAATGCCAGGGATCAAAGCTCTCGCCAAGAGGCAACCGCGCAGCTTCACTGCCCGGTTATCCTTAGCAGGCCTCTTAAGGCCCCTCCAACGCTAATGATCAAAGTCCTCCGTAGAGGCAGTCGAGCAACTTCTCTGCTCGGCTATCCCTGGCCGGTAGCTTCCCTACTCGCAACGCCAGAGATCAAAGCTCTCGCCAAGAGGCAACCCAGCAGCTACCCTGCTCGGTTATCCCTGGCGGGTAGCTTCCCTACCGCAACGCCAGAGATCAGAAAGTCCTCCTAGAGGTAGTCGAGCCCGACCCTCGCTCGGCTATCCCTAGCGGGTAGCTTCTCTACCGCAACGCCAGAGATCAGAAAGTCCTCCCAGAGACAGTCGAGCCCGACCCTCATTCGGCTATCCCTGGCGGGTAGCTTCCCTACTGCAACGTCAGGGATCAGAAAGCCTTCCCAAAGGAAGTCGAGCCCGAGAATCCCTCGCTTGGCTATCCTTCAGGACAAAAGCCATCGCCAAGAGGCACCAGACAGTAACCCTGCCCGACTAAGGGTCCTTGGTAGGCTTCTTACAGACCCTCCCGCGCTAAGGACCAAAGTCCTCCCAGAAGCAGTCGAGTCCTTGCTCGGCTATCCCCGGCTGGTATCTTCCCACCACAACCGACAGGGATCAAAGTCCTCCTAAGAGGCACTGGGCAGTAACCCTGCTCGGTCCCCGTCCTGAAGTATCAAAGCCCTCGCAAGAGGCAACCGAGCAGCTACCCTGCTCGATCATCTCCGGCTGGTAGCTCCCTACCCATGACGCCGGGGATCGAAGCCCTCGCAAGAGGCATCCGAGCGGCTATCCCGCTCGGTCATCCCAGGCTAGTAGTTGCTTACCCACGATGACAGAGATCAAAGCCCTCGCCAAGAGGCAAACGCGCAGCTTCACTGCCCGATCATCCTTAGTGGGTTTCTTACAGCCCCCAACGCTGAAGGATCAAAGCCCTCGCAAGAGGAAACCGAGCAGCTACCCTACTCGGTCATCTCCGGCTGGTAGCTCCCTACCCATGACGCCAGGGATCGAAGCCCTCGCAAGAGGCATCCGAGCGGCTACCCCGCTCGGTCATCTCAGGCTAATAGTTGCCTACCCACGATGCCAGAGATCAAAGCCCTCGCCAAGAGGCAACCGCGCAGCTTCACTACCCGGTCATCCTTAGTGGGCTTCTTACAGCCCCCCAACGCTAAGGATCAAAGTCCTCCTTAGAGGCAGCTCAGCAGCTACCCTGCTCGGCTATCTCCGGCTAGTAGCTCCCTACCCACGACGCCAGGGATCGAAGCCCTCGCAAGAGGCATCCGAGCAACTACCCAGCTCGGTCATCCCAGGATGGTAGTTGCCTACCCACGACGCCAGAGATCAAAGCCCTCGCCAAGAGGCAACCGCGCAGCTTCACTACCCGGTCATCCTTAGTGGGCTTCTTACAGCCCCTCCAACGCTAAGGATCCAAATTCCTCCCAGACGCAGTCGAGCCCGACCCTCGCTCAACCATCCCCAGCTAGTGGTCGTTGCTCGCAACGCCAGAGATCAAAGCCCTCGCCAAGAGGCAACCGTGCAGCTTCACTGTCCGGCCATCCTTAGTGGGCTTCTTACAGCCCCTCCAACGCTAAGGATCCAGAGTCCTCCCAGAGGCAGTCGATCCCGACCCTCGCTTGACCATCCCCAGCTAGTAGTCGTTGCTCGCAACGCCAGAAGTCAAAAGCCTCGCCAAGGGGCTACCGAGCAGCTTCCCATTCATGCTCAGCACAAATACGGCGGACGACCCTCTGCCCATCACATGCAGAGGAGTCGAGGCTCCAACAAGGGACATCAGGTCTATCCAAGTCTAGGCTATCCCCCGTCGACTTTGGGGCCGTGTAGACGCCTCCTTCTCAGCAGCGCTTGGCGCGCTTGGCAAGTGACCGAAATCAACTCAATGAACGATCGTTAGACAGATAGCCGACCTGACATGGAAGCCCAACAGTGCAAGCAGAGATATTTTATGAGCATTCTTCACAAACAGAATATAAAGTGCAAACCGATGAAACCAAAGAAAAAAGTTTTATTATCAAAGGCAAAGTCTTTACAAAGGGTATTTTGGGCTCTCCAGCCTTACAAACTGCCCGGAGGCTTACAAAAATTCCAGAAGCAACATAATAAAAGGAGGAAGACGGGGGCTTTAGGCCTCAGGGCCGGGCGCGGCCTCGGGCTCCTCGACATCCACCACGGGACGAGCAGGGTCCTCGGTGACCTCCTCGTCAGGAATCTCTTCCCCCTGCTCATCAGCGTCCGCGAGGGGATATTCAGCCCGGAGCTCTTCATCGACGAACTCCGGCATCCGGGCCTTAACGGAGTCGAGGGCCTCGTGCCAGATGAGTGTTGTGGCCACGGCCAAGTCATCATAGAAGTCCTTCGACTTCTTGTAACTCTCCACCGCCTTCGCCGTCGAGAGGTCGGCCAACTTCGTCGCTCTCAAGTCGGCCGACTTCGCCGCCTCAGCCGCCAACCCCAGCTCCTTCTGGAGAGTCTTCACCGACTTCTTCAGGTTGCCAGTGAGCACCTGAGCGTTCTCAAGCTTGGCCTCGGCAGCCGCGGCGGCCTCGTGGTACCGGGCAACCTCCCGTTTCCCGGCCTCCATCTCGCCCTCCAGGGCGGCAACCCTCGCCATCACCGCCTCCAGCTCCCGCTTGGAGCTCTCTTCCAGCAAGGCAAGCTGGCCCGCAACCTTCATCGCCGGGGCTATCACCTCGGCCTCCATGCGCAGGGCAAGGGGCGACGTGCTGGAGAACCTGAAAAATGGGAAAGAAGTCAGGAATACAAAGGAGGCACCGAATTTCACGAACAACCGAGCACTAACATGCACGGACTCCTGGGCGATGGACGCCATTTGAGCCCTGAAGGTCCCCCGGAGACCCTACCCCCTGCTGACTTCTCTATGTCGTGCTGCAGGCTATCCGCGACTGATAGCTCCGAGGGCACCGCGAACTGTCACGCCCCGCTTCCCAGTGTACGGCGAAGTGGACGCGACGAGGTCCGCTACGTATGTACTCAGAAGTACATACGCTAAGCGTAGCTAAGCAATATAAATACACAAGAGACAAGAGTATAAAAAGAACAGCAACTTTTATTTATTAACATTTTTTGTACAATACATGGAAAGGAAAATACAACTGAAATAAAGATGCCTAAACAGTGGCATAACAGGAAAATGAAAGTACTGAAAAGAAAAGTGTACAATGAAATTATACTGCTGGGTCGTCGGCAAATTGCTCCAAGTCTTCTTCTGTTGGCTCTACTTCTGCCGGATCCAAGTCACCTGACGACATTCAAAGAAGAGAGAACAGAATGTCGTCAGCGAACAGATCGCTCGGTAAGTCCCAAAGGTAAGAGGGAAGTAGAGAAGACAGAATAAGAAGATACATTTTTACAGTGTAAACTATTATTGTAATGTTATGTAACGCTGTTGTTTGTAGCTTGGTACAGAAGAATGCCAGTGTATATGAGGGGAGTCTCATTTGCCAGAGACTAAGGCACGTGTAGTACAAGGAACCGTTATGCCACGGTACAACATCAATGGGATTCAGGTTAGGTGTATTAATCCGACCACCTCGTGCCATCTTTAACATCTTCCGTACCAATCTACCCCTTAAACCCCGTAGTGTTTTTAACAGTATTGTTATCTTATAAAATTGTATTGATTGTAAGATTGATTAACCGACTGTCCGAAACCATGATATCAGGAAACGGTTATAACCGTAGAGTCATGTAACTGGAATACTGGGAAACATGTAAAAGGAATATGTCCATGGTTCGGTTCGGTCAGGTTATATAGATTATTAACTGGATCTTGAGATTCATGTATTCATCTTGAGTTGAAATATACAGAATATAGATTGACTTGAATCATATTCAAGTCAGAAATAGTCAGACTCTAACCCGAGTCAGACTAAAAGAAAGATAATTTGAGGTTCTATATTTGTTAGGGGCCTTATTGTAATTTATAAAACTTGAGGGGGTTTATTGTAAAAAGTAATATTGTATAGTTTTCAAAATACACATCAAGTAATTATTATTCGTCTTTATAGTTATAATGAGTGTAAATTTTATTTGTGTTATTCTAGTGAATATATCCTAATAAAAGTATTAATTTATTTATTTGAAATTCATGGTATTTTAATGTAACTTTTAATCTTGTAATTTTTAGAAAAAAGTGGAAACTTTATCTTATGATAAAATAGGTGTTTAAATGATAATTATATATATATTAACACATGAATAATTTTAAATAAATATTTTATTTTCCCAAAATCTCATTTTTCTTAAATGCCGTATTTTAAACCATTCGAGACCGAATGCTCCTTGCGGAGGTCTGAATCTCGCACTACTAGCCCGCGGGTGCACGATGAACCGTACTATCCCTAACGGGTTCCCCAAAGTGGGTTGTAGTGGCACTTTACTTAGGTTTAACAAATACTATTCATTTAGAAAAACGGTTTTATAAATAAAAGGTATTTATTTGTAAAAGAGTATAGTTTTCTGTATTTTTGTCACACCCCGCTTCCCAGTGTACGGCGAAGTGGACACGACGAGGCCCGCTACGTATATACTTCAGAAGTACATACGCTAAGCGTAACTAAGCAATATAAAGTAATTCACAAGAGACGAAAATATAGAAATAACAGCAACTTTTATTAATAACATTCTTTGTACAATGCATGAAATGAAAATACATCTGAAATGAAAAGCAATGCCTAAACAGTGGCATAACAATAAATGGAAATACTGGAAAAAACAAGGTACAATTATCTAGAGCTCTGGGTCTTCCTGGAACTGCTCCAAATCTTCACCGGTGGGCTCAATCTCAGCCTGGTCCAACGCACCTGACGACATTCAAAGAAGAAAGAAATAGAATGTCGTCAGCGAACAGGTCGCTCGGTAAGTCCCAAAGAATAAGAAGAATGAGAATGACAGAGTAACAGTATTTTCTAAAATATTATATTGTTGAATATTATGGAACATTGTTTAACGCTGTTGTTTGTAGCTTGGTACAGAAGGATGCCAGTGTATACGAGGGGGATCTCTATATGCTAGAGATCAGGGCAAAAGGAAAGTACAAGGAACCGTTAGGCCACGGTACAACAGCAACAGGATTCAGGTTAGGTGTCTTACTCTGACCACCTCGTGCCACCTTTAACATCTTCCGTACCAATCTACCCCTTAAACCCCGTAGTGTTTTAACAGTATTGTAATATTGGAATATGTAAGTTGGGTGACTGACCAAAACCATGATATCAGTAAACATGTTGTAACTGTATAATCAGGTAAATGGAATATCAGGATAATGGATGAATATCCATGGTTTGATTCAGTCAAAATGAATATATTGTTAACTGGATTCAGGGATTCATGTATTCAAGTTGTGTTGGAATATAAAAGAATATAGATTGACTTGAATCATATTCAAATCAGAAATTAGTCAGATTCTAACCTGAGTCAGACTAAAAGAAAGATAATTTGAAGTTCAATATTAGTTAGGGGCCTTATTGTAATTTGTGAAACTTGAGGAGGTTTTATGTAAAAAGTATTTTTGTATAGTTTTCAAAATACACCTCAAGTATTTAATAATCGTCTTTATTGTTATAATGAATGTGAATTTTATTTGTGTTATTCTAGTGAATATATATCCTAATAAAAGTATTAATTATTTTATTTGAAATTCATGGTATTTTAATGTAACTTTTAATCTTGGAATTTTAGGAAAAAATGGAAACTTTATATTATAACAAAATAGGTGTTTAAATGATAATTATATATATATTAACACATGAATAAATTTTAAATGAATATTTTATTTTCAAAAATCTCATTTTCCTTAAATATCGTATTTTAAACCTTTCGAGACCGAATGCTCCTTGCGGAGGTCTGAATCTCGCACTACTAGCCTGTGGGTGCACGATGAACCGTACTATCCCTAACAGCTTCCCCAAAAATGGGTTGTAGCGGCACTTTGCTTAGGTTTTATAAATACTTTTCATTTAGGAAAACGGTTTTATAAATATAAGGTATTTATTTGCAAAAGAGTATAGTTTTCCGTATTTTAGTTGTTAGGGTTTTCTAAGCCAACTAGCCTATTTCTAAGGTCTAAACGATGAGTCATTAGAAGCCTCAAATCGCCTCTTCACCGTCAATTGCGGCCAGGTAAGTGCCGGGTAAGTGGGAGGCTCTCCACTACAAGTAGTGGCCCTAATTAAGTAACTACTTGCCTTCGACACACTTGCCTAGACACCACAAGACAGTTTAGATAAACGATCGATATCCATGACCAATCGTGCTTTCATTTTATTTAGAATTTTTAAACAATTTAAAGCTTTCAAGAAAAGGTTATAAAGAATATGGTATTTTAGTGAAAAGTCCTGTAATGTCGTATTCTATGTTTTGACATATATCAATTAGGGTTATATTTGTGTGTGTGTAGAGGTAGGTCATTACATCGTGACTTATTTTAAGTTTTGATGAAGTTTAAAGGTTGAATATGATAGGTTAAACTTGAAGGTATTAAAGTGCAAGAATACGGTATTCGAAAACGTTATCATTTCATGTGTGAAATTTCATTCAAACTGAGTTCTACAAGTTTTGTGATCAAGATAAACATATTTAGGAGTGAGGTAATTGATTAAACTAAGAAAAATGAACATCATGGTATTTTTATGAAAAGAATACGGTTTTGCAAAGAAGCTATCATTTCATGTGAAAAAGTTTGATTAAATTGGTTTATGGGTGATTAATAGTCAACATGAATATGGGTAAATATTATGTATTAGGTGACAAGTGGAAATTTATAGAAAAACCGAATCGGAAATCGGTTTGTCCGATTTCCGTCGGGTTCCAAAAAGTCGTATTTTTTACATTAAGGAAAAAAGAGATAGAAGAGGTGGGACTTACGGTTTGGACAAGCTAAGGAAGCTAAGGGATGTAGTGGTGGTCGATGCGTCAAAAACGTCGCGAAGGTTCTGATCCGGTCACCGGAATCCGTCGTCGGTTTCGGCAGTGCTTCGCTTCTCACTCTTCGTACCGAGTTCTCGAGAATTTGAGAGAGTGGACTTAGAGTGGTGAGGTGAAATGGTAGAGGGTAGGGGTCTTTATATAGGGCTAGGCTAGGGTTAGGGTTAGGATAAAAAAAATATTAAAAAAATGTAAAAATCATTAAAATTTCATTAAATTTGGTCTTAAAAGGGATTTATTGAGAAATGGGTAACAGTACAAAAATATTAGAGTATGCAGTTGAATAGACCCAGTCAACACGAAAAATTTTCGTGTTGACGACTCGGCCGACCGGCCGATTCGGCCGACCGGCCGATTCGGCCGACCGGCCGAGTCGCCGGCCGATTCGGTCGAGTCGCGGCCGAGTCGGGTGCCGTTGGGTCGGGCTCGGTCTGGGGGGAATTTTGGCATACTTTAATTCTCTTGATTCGCAATAAATTGTGAGTTATGGCTGTTTGACCGTTTGACTTCTAAAAAAATTAAAAAAAAATAAATACAAAAATAATGTGGGGCATGAGATTTGAACTCCGGTGGCTTGGTTCAGCAGTGCAAGGTATTACCAATGAGCTACAAGCTCCTTCTTGTAATTATTGTAAGGAATTAGATACTTAAATTGTTTCCAGCAACATTAATACTCCAAGTATACACTATATTTAAAGCAAATTTTTGGTATACAAAATTGGAGTTGTTACAATCTACCCTCCTTACAAAAATTTCGTCCTCGAAATTTACAACTTTTATTTAAGGACTAGATTACAAAAAGATGCGGATATCTTGCACGCATCTCATCTTCCCTTTCCCACGTGGATTCTCCTGGAGTGTCTTTCCTCCACATTACCCGGACCAAATTAACTTCTTTGTTCCGAAGTGTCTTCACTTTCCTGTCCAGGATCTCCACAGGTTGTTGCTCACAAGACAAATCATGCTGTATCGTGAGCTCGGAATGATCAAGTACATGGCTGGGATCACTCACATACCTTCTGAGTTGAGATATGTGGAACACGTTATGCACTCCTTCCAGGAGGGTGGAAGCGCTAAACGATATGCCACTTCACCGACTCGTTCGAGTATATCGAACGGTACAATGTATCTCGGACTCAACTTTCCCCGTCTTCCAAATCTGATCACTCCGCGGTTCGGAGATATTTTCAGAAATACATGATCTCCTGGCTGGAACTCCAAGTGTCGTCTCTTCGCATCAGCCCAGTGTTTCTGTCTATCTTGGGCTATGCGCATTCTTTCCCTGATAGTACGAACCACATCGACGGTCGCTACTATCATCTCTGGTCCAAGGAGTTCTCTATCTCCGATGTCGTCCCAACTTAATGGCGATCGACACTTCCTTCCATATAATGCTGCAAAAGGTGCTATTCCTATACTTGCTTGGTAGCTGTTATTGTACGCGAACTCCACAAGATGCAGGTGATTTTCCCAAGATCCCTTGAAGTCGAGCATACATGCTCTGAGCATATTCTCCAAGATCTGAATAGTTCGTTCCGACTGACCATCTGTTTGTGGATGATAAGCCGTGCTGAAGTTCAGATTTGTTCCCAAGCTTGCTTGCAGACTCTGCCAAAATTGCGATCGGAACCTGGTGTCACGATCGGAGACAATGCAGACCGGTACTCCATGAAGTCTCACAATTTCCTGTATGAGTTCATGGGTATCAGAGATAGTACAGTATGAAGAGTTTAAATCTTAAATTAGATTATTACCTCTATGTACTTCTTCGCTAATGTCTCAGTTGATTGGCCAACTCGAAATGGGATGAAGTGAGCCGACTTTGTGAGTCGATCCACAATGACCCAAATCGCATCGTTACCCTTTGTGCTGCGAGGAAGAGCAGTTACAAAGTCCATCGTGATGTGCTACCACTTCCATTCTGGAATTGGTAACGGTTGAAGTAGTCCAGCTGTCCTGTGATGTTCAGCTTTTACCTGCTGACACACCAAACATTTTGCGACACTTCTGGCTACTTCACGCTTCATTCCATGCCACCAATAATTCTGACGTAGATCCTTGTACATTTTGGTACCTCCAGGATCTACTGAATAGGGAGAGCTGTGAGCTTCTTTCATTAACTCTTCCCGAACAGGACCCTTTGGTACACACAATCTGCTGCCGTATCTCAAAGATCCGTCTTCATGGATGATGAAATCTGTTCTGAGTCCATTCTCCACTTGTTCTCTGATCTTTTGCAACTTAGCATCGCTGGCTTGAGCTGCTTTGATCTGATTGACAATAGTTGATTGAACTTGTAGATTCATCAAACTTGAAATATCACCTGGCATGACTAGTTCGATCTCCATCTGATATAGGTCTTGCTGAAGCTTCCATTGGACGGTGAGATTCATTGATAATGGTTGGCAACTAAGAGCATCAGGTACTACGTTCACCTTTCCTGGGTGATATTGCAAATTGATGTCAAAGTCCGCCATAAGTTCTAACCATCTTCTCTGCCGCATATTCAACTCCTTCTGAGTAAACACATACTTCAGACTTTTATGATCTGTGTAGATGTTCACTCGTTCACCAAGTAAGTAGTGGCGCCAAATCTTGAGAGCAAAAATAACAGCTGCCAACTCTAGATCATGCGTCGGATAATTGCGCTCATGAGTCTTCAGTTGTCTTGAAGCATAAGCCACAACTTTACCGTGCTGATATAGAACACATCCTAATCCCTTACCGGATGCATCGCAATGCACTTCGAATCCTCCAGATTGATCCGGTATGACGAGAATAGGTGCAGATGTCAGTCTTGTCTTGAGTTCTACGAAAGCTTGCTCGCATGCTTCTGACCACACAAATTCTTCATCTTTTCGTGTGAGCTTGGTCAGGGGTGTTGCTATCTTCGAAAAGCCTTCAATGAATCTTCTGTAATATCCAGCTAAACCCAAGAAACTCCGAATATCCTTCACTGATTTTGGTGCAGGCCATTCGCTGACTGCTGAAACTTTTGCTGGATCCACAGAAATCCCTTCTCCTGATACGATGTGTCCAAGAAAACCAACTTGTTTTAGCCAAAACTCGCACTTACTGTACTTGGCATAAAGCTGATGTTGATGAAGAGTTTCTAGGACAATTCGTAAGTGCTCTGCATGCTCTTTCCGGTTCTTTGAATATACCAGGATGTCGTCGATGAAGATGACAATGAACCTGTCTAAATACTCCCGGAAAACTTGGTTCATAAGATTCATGAAGATTGCTGGTGCATTGGTCACTCCAAATGGCATTACTAGAAATTCGTAATGTCCATAGCGAGTTCTGAAAGCTGTTTTGTGAATATCAGCTTCCTTGACCTTCACTTGATGATAACCTGAACGAAGATCTAGTTTAGAGAAAACACAAGATCCACTTAGCTGATCGAATAAATCATCGATGCGCGAGAGTGGATACTTATTCTTTATAGTAACTTCGTTCAAGGCCCTATAGTCGATGCACATTCTGTATGAACCTTCCTTCTTCTTCACCAATAGTACAGGTGCTCCCCAACTTGAAGTGCTGGGACGAATCCATCCTTTCGCCAGTAATTCGTCCAACTGTGTTCGAACTTCCTTCAATCCTTCCGGACTTAGTCTATACGGTGCTTTGATCACCGGTTGTGCTCCTGGTACTAAGTCAATACTGAATTCAAGACCTCGATCGGGAGGCAAACCTGATATATCGTCAGGGAATACATTATCGAACTCTCGAACTACCTCCGGTCTTGATTCTTCCTGTGCCTGAGTTGTTGCAACTACTGCTTCCCTCGGCTTTGCTTTGTAAGCACTTGGCTCCAGTGTACGATCTCCACTCTTGAAATAGAAGACTGGATGATCGGGAATCTCAAATACTACCCTCCTTTGACGACAGTCGATGGTAGCATAAAAGGCTCCAAGCCAGTCCATTCCTAGAACCACATCGAAATTTGGTATATCCAGTACCTTGAAGTCAGCGTAAAACTCTCGACTGCAGACGACGACTGGACACATGTTGTATCCCATAGTTGCCTTTAGAACACTATTTCCAGAACTGACGTTCCAGCTGGATACAAGCGGTGAGACTGGAATCGCATGGGTTCGGACAAACCGTTGCGACATAAAGCAGTGGGATGCTCCAGTATCAAACAGTGCAAGTGCAGGTAGTGAAGCTACTAGGATTGTACCTAAGGTATTAGGGATATGTTTTAGGTATAGGGAAAGTGTGTAGGTAAACAAAACTAAAAGATAAGTTTGAGAAAGAAAGTTTACCAGTAATGACTTGGCCAATGGCCTCAGCTTCTTCCACAGACATCATGAAAGCCTGGCGCTTCGGCACAATCCTCCTGACCTGAGGAGCATTTCTCCTGGCCGGAGGAGCATTCCTCTGAACGTTCCTTTGAGCTTGATGGAACTGTCGAGGAGGTGGTGCGGCTTGTGGTCCCCTAGGTGGTGCAGGCAGTGCAAGTCTGGTAGCAGGTGCCTGAAGAGCTGGCCGTTGCTGATAAGTATTTGCTGGCCTTGGTGCAGTAACTGAGTTCTGCCTTTGGGGACAAGATCCAATATCATGAGTGGCTGAACCGTAGACTAAGCAGAGGCGGTTGGCTCGACGGCAGTCCTTCATCATATGTCCAGTTCTCTTGCAGTAGGTGCAAAAGGCTGGGCTAGGACGATGAGTTGGTACCCCGGGTCGCCTCGGCACGAAAGGTGGTCTGGACGTGGCTCCACCTGCCATCTGGTTGGCAGGGCGCTTGACTCCTACGGACTGAGGTCTGCCCCTCTCTTTTATTACTGCCTCATAACTGCGGGCAGCTTCTAGGGCTTCCTCATGAGTCAAAAACTTTCCTGTGGCTAGAGCAGCCTTAATCTCTGTGTCCAAACCTTGCTGAAAACGACGGGCTCTGATCTCGTCCGTCGGTATCAGGTGTGCCGCGAATCTGTTTAAAGATTGTATTAGCTGTGTAGTATGTGATATTTAAAAATTGAACTATTGTGACATATCTTACCGGCTCAACATAGTGAACTCAGTATCGTATTCATCTACCGATTTCTCCCATATTGATCCTTGCTGTAGATGAATAAACTGCTGCTCCATAGCGAACCTGGCAGTCACAGGGAAATATTTCGCCTCGAACTTCTCGCGAAATGTCTTCCATTCAATCGGCTGTGCCAGACGGGTTTCTTCCGCCTTCCACCAATTGCGAGCATTATCCGTGAACTGTAGTTTCGCTACATGGACCCAAGCATTATCTGGCACTTGAGCTGCTACCAGATCGTCTTCAATGCTTTGTGCCCATTCTTCTGCTTCGAGAGGGCTTCCTTTACCCGAGAATTGCTTTGGGTGCAAAGCTCTGAATTGCTTTATTCCCGGTGCATCTGTCTCAGGACGGCTCAAAAGTTGTTGCTGTCCCTCGAGAAGACTGCGGATCGCATCGAATAGCATTGTTTGCTCAGTGGGTGGTGCCGGAACAACTGGTGTGAGAGGTAGTGCTGGAGGGGTGTTGTTAACGTTGGTGCTGGTGTTGTTCGGGGAATCCATGACCTTGAAGAAAAATTTGGGTTAGGACAGATTCAAATATATGAAATGATAAGATTCAAGGAATAGAAATTTGTAAGATTCAAGGGACATGAATTGTAAGGAATGTTTTAGTTGCTGGTTCTTGTGTTATATTGCTTAGGTTGTTCACGCAGACCAGAACTGCATACAGGGATTCATACAGCTCTGACCTGCATGGGCCACCAACAAAACTTGTCACGCCCCGCTTCCCAGTGTACGGCGAAGTGGACACGACGAGGCCCGCTACGTATATACTTCAGAAGTACATACGCTAAGCGTAACTAAGCAATATAAAGTAATTCACAAGAGACGAAAATATAGAAATAACAGCAACTTTTATTGATAACATTCTTTGTACAATGCATGAAATGAAAATACATCTGAAATGAAAAGCAATGCCTAAACAGTGGCATAACAATAAATGGAAATACTGGAAAGAACAAGGTACAATTATCTAGAGCTCTGGGTCTTCCTGGAACTGCTCCAAATCTTCACCGGTGGGCTCAATCTCAGCCTGGTCCAACGCACCTGACGACATTCAAAGAAGAAAGAAATAGAATGTCGTCAGCGAACGGGTCGCTCGGTAAGTCCCAAAGAATAAGAAGAATGAGAATGACAGAGTAATAGTATTTTCTAAAGTATTATATTGTTGAATATTATTGAACATTGTTTAACGCTGTTGTTTGTAGTTTGGTACAGAAGGATACCAGTGTATACGAGGGGGATCTCTATATGCTAGAGATCAGGGCAAAAGGAAAGTACAAGGAACCGTTAGGCCACAGTACAACAGCAACAGGATTCAGGTTAGATGTCTTACTCTGACCACCTCGTGCCACCTTTAACATCTTCCGTACCAATCTACCCCTTAAACCCCGTAGTGTTTTAACAGTATTGTAGTATTGGAATATGTAAGTTGGGTGACTGACCAAAACCATGATATCAGTAAACATGTTGTAACTGTATAATCAGGTAAATGGAATATCAGGATAATGGATGAATATCCATGGTTTGATTCAGTCAAAATGAATATATTGTTAACTGGATTCAGGGATTCATGTATTCAAGTTGTGTTGGAATATAAAAGAATATAGATTGACTTGAATCATATTCAAGTCAGAAATTAGTCAGACTCTAACCTGAGTCAGACTAAAAGAAAGATAATTTGAAGTTCAATATTAGTTAGGGGACTTATTGTAATTTGTGAAACTTGAGGAGGTTTTATGTAAAAAGTATTTTTGTATAGTTTTTAAAATACACCTCAAGTATTTAATAATCGTCTTTATTGTTATAATGAATGTGAATTTTATTTGTGTTATTCTAGTGAATATATATCCTAATAAAAGTATTAATTATTTTATTTGACATTCATGGAATCTCAAATACTACCCTCTTTTGACGACAGTCGATGGTAGCATAAAAAGTTCCAAGCCAGTCCATTCCTAGAACCACATCAAAGTTTGGTATGTCCAGTATCTTGAAATCAGCATAAAACTCTCGACTGCAGACGACGACTGGACACATGCTGTATCCCATAGTTGCCTTTAGAACACCATTTCCGGAACTGACGTTCCAGCTGGATACAAGCGGTGAGACTGGAATCGCATGGGTTCGGACAAACCGTTGCGACATGTAACACCCGAGCCCAATAATACTATTTCTATTACTAGTTGAGTGTTATATATTGCTCATTCCAATTATCCTGATTGTTTGGTGTTTATTGCTAAATTTTAACCGGTTAAATCATTTTGGCACATAACAAATTTTAACACCGAAAATGAAATTAAAAATGTCCATATTGGCCTACTCGTCGCCACTAGTCGCGTGGTAGCGTCCGCGCGTCGAGATTTCGTCCCGTTCGGCGAAACGGGCAAGTTTGGACGTCTACGCGCGCGTACAAGTGTCCGACTTGGGGGCATGCATTTTAATCATTAAACACCTCTTTTCAAAATTTGGAACTCGCTTAAAATCCTATAATTTGAATTTGGAACATTTGGGCGCAACCCGGGCGCGACTTGGAAATGTTTCATTTTAGCGCCAAAATCCCAAAATTAATAAAATATTCAAACCTTATAAAATTTCATATATTTTACTGTTAACATATCCCTAAATCTCTTAAAACTTTTTCTGTTAGCCACTTAGATTTCCCAGCCAATCATCACGAGGGGTTTTACCTCGTGGCCCCACCAACCCGTCTCTCTCTCTCTCTCCGTCTCTCTCTATCTCTCTCTAATCTCTCTCTCTCTCTCTTCCTTTAAATCTTCTCTCTCCTCATCAGATCTCTCTCTCTCCCTCTATATATTTTTCCCTCACGTCCTCAAAGCTTCACACGAGAAACCATCGCGAACCCCTAACCCTAACCCTAACCTCGTCATGACCTCGCCGCCGGCCTCACCGTGACCTCGCCGTCATCATCCACACCTCCACAGCTTCGACCGCAACCCTCCTCCCTCCTTCCCGAGCCTGGAACCCAACCCCCGACGACATCACCCGGCCGCAGATCTCGCCGTCGACGCCCCCTCCCGTCACCAACGACGCCTGAGACTCCCTCTCTTCCTCCTCGTCCCGACCTCGTCGTCGCCTTCCTCCTTCCCTCGCCGGACCACCAGAACCCGAGCCCGACCCTAGCACCAACCCCCGGGTCACCGGAAAACGTGCCGTCGACCCTCGTCGACGTCACCCGCGCCACCTTCGACCACCCCCTCTTCCCTGCGACCAGAACCCGGCCCTTACCTCCCCTCATCGCACAGCACCACCTTATTTCCAGCGAACAAGAAAACTCCAGCCCTCTCCGCATCTCCTGTTCGCCGCCGGCGCGCCCATCGCCGTCGAGCCCGTCGTAGTTGCCCCTGGTTCTTCCCTGTAAGCCTCCCTTTAGCTTTCCATTCATGTTTAATCCCTCGCTGGTCCTTGTTGCGATTATCGTGTTTGCTAACTTCGTTGCTTTGACTTTTGCCGGATTCCGACTGTGCCGTCGTTTGGACCCGACGCTCCAGCGAAGTACCCTGGTCCGTGTGGTCCCGCTGTTCGCTGTTGGGACTCGATCCGTAGCCCGTGCACCCGTCTCGTGTTTTCTGCCGACATTGCATCCGTGCTTTCCGGTTTGCGAAACCGTCGAGGCAAGATTTCTTGCTACATGCTACGTTAAACTAATTAAATGTTTGACTCACAAACTTGCTATATTAACTAAGTATTGCTACTTGTCTCATTGGACGAAATATGATGTACATTATAATACTGCCATCTAAATCGTATTTTGCCACCGTAACCTTAATAACAACTACCTGCTAATCATTTTACTATTTAGAGGATAATAGTCGCACACTTATATCTTTATTGCCTGCTGTTATTAATATTGCGCTACACTGTGATTATTGCACCCCAAGGGTGCTTGAACCTGTTAATAAGAGAATACAAAGCATCACTGTGTTTACATAGAATAATATTGTTATTTACTGTTCCTGCTGTTGTTCCTTATTCGTTACTATACCTGTTATCAGCATACATTTGATTGCATTACATATTGACCCGATCTTGATACACCTGACACATGTACTGATACCCGGACATGACACCCTATACATACTGACTCAACCTATTGGACTACAACCTGACTTATTACATGATCTCATGCCTAATGCCAATAAACCTGACTTGGGGTCCTCATGGACCATTCCTGCTGTCTATCCAGACATACCTGTTTTTACCTGATTCTGGGTTGACATTAATCCTGGACTACTGAATACCTGACCTGACATACATAACTTGGGGGTATGGGGAAATCAAAGGTGAAACCGACTTGTAACTCAACAGTTCGATACTTGTTCTGATCAGTCTTACGGGCTTGGCCAGTCCGGGAGTGATGATGCTGACATCACTCGTCCATCCTACTACCTATCTTTACTGCCTAGCGGCACGTCTCGGATTCAGCCCTGAGAACCTTGACCGTGGTCCCGGGCACGCACGGGATACTATTGAGTTACATCGACGATTCATCAATTGATTTCAAAGACTTTAGAGTAGAAACCTGATAGGACAGTTTCGTTACCGCTGCACTGATATTCCATAGTACTGCTTTATACATGTTCATACCTGCATTGTTATTACCATGTTTATATTATATTATTTGGTTGACATGACGCGCTGACGTCTGGGTTTTGCATGGCCCAGATTCCTTACCACTATCGACGACCGAGCAGGAGTACTTCAGCCAGCAGGCTGAACTGTGAGTTCCTTAGGGTTTAGTTTATTTATTTCATTTCATTTCCAGATGTGAGCCCGCATTATGGGACGTACTGTTTATTTATTGTATTGGATCATTTGCTTCCGCACTCATTGTTTATTGATTCTTGTTATTATGGATTTAGACATGTATTAGATTAGTTTATTATATAATTTCTTGATATCTCTACAACCGTAATGTGACTGTGGATGGATATTTCCTACCCACAGGTAGCATGGTTGGCTATGTCACGTGCCCAATCTTGCGTACTCTGGGAAGCGGGGCGTGACACGACATAAAGCAGTGGGATGCTCCAGTATCAAACAGTGCAAGTGCAGGTAGTGAAGCTACTAGGATTGTACCTAAGGTATATGGGATAGGTTTTAGGTATAGGAAAAGTGTGTAGATAACCAAAACTAAAAGATGAGTTTGAGAAGGAAAGTTTACCAGTAATGACTTGGCCAGTGGCCTCAGCTTCTTCCACAGACATCATGAAAGCCTGGCGCTCTGGCACATTCCTCCTGGCCTGAGGAGCATTCCTCGGAACGTTCCTTTGAGCTTGATGGAACTGTCGAGGAGGTGGTGTAGCTTGTGGTCCCCTGGGTGGTGCAGGCAGTGCAAGTCTGGGAGCAAGTGCCTGAAGAGCTGGTCGCTGCTGATAAGTATTTGCTGGCCTGGGTGCAGCAACTGGGTTTTGTCTTTGGGGACAAGACCCAATACCGTGAGTAGCTGAACCGCAGATTAAGCAGAGGCGGTTGGCTCGACGACAGTCCTTCATCATATGTCCAGTTCTCTTGCAGTAGGTGCAAAAGGCTGGGCTAGGACGATGGGTTTGTACTCCAGGTCGCCTTGGCACGAAAGGAGATCTGGACGAGGCTCCACCTGCCATCTGATTGGCAGGGCGTTTGACTCCAGCAGACTGAGGTCTGCCCCTCTCTTTTATCACTGCCTCATAACCGCGGGCAGCTTCTAAGGCTTCCTCGTGAGTCAAAAACTTTCCTGTGGCTAGAGCAGCCTTAATCCCTGTGTCCAAACCTTGCTGAAAGCGATGGGCTCTGATCTCGTCCGTCGGTATCAGGTGTGCCGCGAATCTGTTTAAAGATTGTGTTAGCTGTGTAGTATGTGATTATTAAAATGGAACTATTGTGACATATCTTACCGGCTCAACATGGTGAATTCAGCGTCGTATTCATCTACCGATTTGTCCCACATTGATCCTTGCTGTAGATGAATAAATTGCTGCTCCATTGCAAACCTGGCAGTCACAGGGAAATATTTCGCATCGAACTTCTCGCGAAATGTCTTCCATTCAATTGGCTGTATCAGACGGGTTTCTTCCGCCTTCCACCAATTGCGAGCATTTTCCGTGAGCTGTAGCTTCGCTACTCGGACCCAAGCGTGGTCTGGCACTTGAGCTGCTTCCAGATCGTCTTCGATACTTTGTGCCCATTCTTCCGCTTCAAGAGGGCTTCCTTTACCAGAGAACTGCTTTGGGTGCAAAGCTCTGAATGGCTTTACTCCCGGTGCATCGGTCTCAGGACGATTCAAAAGTTGTTGTTGTCCCTCGAGAAGACTGTGGATCGCCTCAAATAGCATCGTTTGCTCAGTGGGTGGTGCAGGAACAACTGGTGTAAGAGGTAGTGCTGGAGGGGTGTTGTTGACGTTGGTGCTGGTGTTGTTCGGAGAATCCATAACCCTGAAGAAAAATTTGGGTTAGGACAGATTCAAATACATGAAATGATAGGATTCAAGGAATAGAAATTTGCAAGATTCAAAGAATATGAATTGTAAAGAATGTTTTAGTTGCTGGTTCTTGTGTTATATTGCTTAGGTTGTTCATACAGACCAGAACTGCATGACAGGGATTCATACAACTCTGACCTGCATGGGCCACCAACAAAACCTGTCACGCCCTGCTTCCCAGTGTACGGCGAAGTGGACGCGACGAGCTCCGCTACGTATGTACTCAGAAGTACATACGCTAAGTGTAGCTAAGCAATATAAATACACAAGAGACAAGAGTATAAAAAGAACAGCAACTTTTATTTATTAACATTGTTTGTACAATACATGGAAAGAAAAATACAACTGAAATAAAGATGCCTAAATAGTGGCATAACAGGAAAAGGAAAGTACTGAAAAGAAAAGTGTACAATGAAATTATACTGCTGGGTCGTCGGCAAATTGCTCCAAGTCTTCTTCTGTTGGCTCTACTTCTGCCGGGTCCAAGTCACCTGACGACATTCAAAGAAGAGAGAACAGAATGTCGTCAGCGAACAGATCGCTCGGTAAGTCCCAAAGGTAAGAGGGAAGTAGAGAAGACAGAATAAGAAGATACATTTTTACAGTGTAAACTATTATTGTAATGTTATGTAACGCTGTTGTTTGTAACTTGGTACAGAAGAATGCCAGTGTATACGAGGGGAGTCTCACTTGCCAGAGACTAAGGCACGTGTAGTACAAGGAACCGTTATGCCACAGTACAACAGCAATGGGATTCATGTTAGGTGTATTAATCTGACCACCTCGTGCCACCTTTAACATCTTCCGTACCAATCTACCCCTTAAACCCCGTAGTGTTTTTAACAGTATTGTTATCTTGTAAAATTGTATTGATTGTAAAATTGATTAATCGACTGTCTGAAACCATGATATCAGGAAACGGTTATAACCGTAGAGTCATGTAACTGGAATACTGGAAAACATGTAAAAGGAATATGTCCATGGTTCGGTTCAGTCAGGTTATATAGATTGTTAACTGGATCCTGAGATTCATGTATTCATCTTGAGTTGAAATATACAGAATATAGATTGACTTGAATCATATTCAAGTCAGAAATAGTCAGACTCTAACCCGAGTCAGACTAAAACAAAGATAATTTGAGGTTCTATATTTGTTAGGGGCCTTATTGTAATTTATAAAACTTGAGGGAGTTTATTGTAAAAAGTAATATTGTATAGTTTTCAAAATACACTTCAAGTAATTATTATTCGTCTTTATAGTTATAATGAGTGTAAATTTTATTTGTGTTATTCTAGTGAATATATCCTAATAAAAGTATTAATTTATTTATTTAAAATTCATGGTATTTTAATGTAACTTTTAATCTTGTAATTTTTAGAAAAAAGTGGAAACTTTATCTTATGATAAAATAGATGTTTAAATGATAATTATATATATATTAACACATGAATAATTTTAAATAAATATTTTATTTTCCCAAAATCTCATTTTTCTTAAATGCCGTATTTTAAACCTTTCGAGACCGAATGCTCCTTGCGGAGGTCTGAATCTCGCACTACTAGCCCGCAGGTGCACGATGAACCGTACTATCCCTAACGGGTTCCCCAAAGTGGGTTGTAGTGGCACTTTGCTTAGGTTTAATAAATACTATTCATTTAGGAAAACGGTTTTATAAATAAAAGGTATTTATTTGTAAAAGAGTATAGTTTTCTGTATTTTAGTTTCTAGGGTTTCCTAAGCAAACTAGCCTATTTCTAAGGGTCTAAACGACAAGTCCTTAGAAGCCTCAAATCGCCTCTTCACCGCCAATTGTGGCCAGATAAGTACAAGTGAGGAGGGAGGGATCCGCTCACGAATCGTGAGACGGGCCTTTTAAAGTTACCCAAGCTCACTTGCCTAGCCTAGACACCACAAAGTCAGTTTAGATAAACGATCGGTGTCCATAACATATCGTATTTTCCTATTAAAAGATATTGTTTTAAAAATTGTAAACAACTTAGAACTTTTTAGAAAAGGTTTATAAAGAAAAGGGTATTTTAGTGAAAAGTCTTGTATTTTCGTATTCTATATTTTGACGTTTATCAATTAAGGTTATATTTGTGTGTGTGTAGAGGTAGGTCGTTACCTCGTGAATTATTTTAAGTTCTGATGAAGTTTAGAGGTAAAACATGATATATTAAACTTAAAGGTATTAAAGCGCAAGAATACGGTATTTGAAAACGTTATCATTTTATGTGTGAAATTTCATTGAAATTGATTTCTACAAGTTTAGTGATCAAGATAAACATATTTAGGAGTGAGGGATTTATTTAGAACAATAAAAACAAACTTTATGGTATTTTTATGAAAAGAATACGGTTTTACAAGAAAGCTATCATTTCATGTGAGAAACTTTGTTTAAATTGGTTTCTATGTGATTAATAGTCATCATGTATATGGGTAGGTATCATGGATTAGGTGACAAGTGGAATTTTATAGAAAAAACGAATCGGAAATCGGTTTGTTCCGATTTCCGTCGGGTTTCATATTTCCGTATTTTAAGAAATAGAAAAGAGAGAGAGGGATGGGACTTACAGGTTTAAACTCTTCTAGAGAGTAAAGAGAACTAGGGAGAAAGACCGAGGGGTGGTTTCGTCGCCGGTTGCTTCAAAGCACGTCGCCGGAATTCCGTCAGGGCTTCGCCGGGAACTCGATTTCAAAGCGCACTTCTTGTGGAAATTTCAAGAGAGTTTTTTTTCTATGGTTTTGGAATGAGAAGGTAGGGGGTAGGGGTCTATTTATAGGGTAGCTAGGGTAGGGTAGGTGAAGGGTTTTATTTATTTAAAAAAAATTGTAAAAATTAAAGAAAAGCATTAAGATTTTGCATTAAAATGGTTGTATTTAACATTCAGAAACTGATACAGTAAAATAGAGTTAACCATGAGTTACAGAAGACCAAAAGACACACATTTCATGTTGGGACCCCGGCCATCGGCCCAACTCCGGCCGATCCGCCGGCCGAGTTGGCCGATTCCGGCCGGGTTCGGCCGGCATTGGGTGTGGGGTCTCCTGATTAGGGTTTTGGCATACTCCAAATTTTGGGTTCAGTTCAATATTTGGGAGTTATGGCCTGTGGACTTTTGGACTTCCAAGAAATTTTAAAGAAAAATAAAATAAAAATAATATGGGGGCATGGGATTCGAACTCTGGTGGCTTGGTTCAGCAGTGCAAGGTATTACCAATGAGCTACAAGCTCCTTCTTGTAATTATTGTAGAGAGATAGATACTTAAAGTGTAATCAGTAACATTAATACTCCAAGTATACTTCAAATTTAATTCAAATTTAGGTATACAAAAATTGGAGTTGTTACACGAACTGGAGGCCCCCTCCTCCACCATGATCGGCGAGGGCGAGCTCCGGGAAGACCTCCGGGAACCCCTCTTGAGCGGCTTCGATGGAGAGCCGATCTCCTCCTCCGAGGCCGGGTCTTCCAGAATCCGGGTCTGTTTTCGACCCGACGTTTTGCTAGGCCCCGGGGCGGGATCCGCCTCGAACGCTCACGGGACGCGACCACCGGAGGAGAGGGAGACGGGGCAGGCTTCGCGTGGGAAGAGCTGGCGCCCCCAGCCTTCGTGACCTTCCTCGGCTGGCGCATGGAAGATCGGAGCTCGTCCAGATTAATGGGTCCTGCACAAAACCAAATGCAAAGAAGTCAGCGACACAAGCAATATACAAGCCAAAAAGCAAGCCTAAACTTACCGACGAACTCAGTGGGGCTAAGCCCGGCCCAACTCAGTACCCTCTCAGACAGCAGCACGTCGAATCGGGGGATGGGCTCCCACGACGCCACTCTTACCGTGGGGGGTCATTGGACTGGTTCCCCGGCAAGCATTTTTCCTTCGACCACTCGGTAGGCACGGGCCAGTCCTCGCCCTCGGGAGGGGAAACGAAGAAGAACTTCTTCTTCCAGTCGTGAATGGAAGAAAGCAGGGCCACAACCCCCTGTCCCGGCGGTGTCCCCCTATCGCTTTCTAAAAGAGAGGTAGACCCACATCGGATCGCCCGCTCGGCCCTCAGGATGATTTTTGAAAACGAGGGAAGAATTAAGAAGGGAGAGGCTGAAGGGAACCGCCTGTAACTTCATGCGGATCAGGAACCCGAAGAGAATCCTCCATGAGTTCGGCACTAACTGGCCAGGGGCTAACCCGAAGAAGTTCAGCGCTTCAACGACCTCGGGAGAGAAGGGCAGTCGCATTCCACCCTAAAAAGCTTCTAAGTACAGGACGATCTCCCTACCCCGTACATGGTTTGCCCTCTCCCCCTTCTTGGCCAGACGAAGCGTATAGCGCGAGGGGATGTGGAAGTGAGCCCGAGCATTGGCGAGCTCGTCCTCATGCCTTACCCAACACGGCGCGCCGGGGATAGTGTCTACCTCCTCCTCCTTGGGGGCTGCCCCGCCGCACGATTCCGGGAAGAGGATCCGACCCCTGCTACCCGGGAAGACTCAGGCTCAACTAGAGGGTCCTTAGAACCTACTCCTACGACATCTACAGATTCTACGAAAGAAGACATCTAACCTGAAGAAGAGAGATCCTTGGGAAAACGAAAGCAGGAGAAAGAAGAAGAGCGCCGAGCAGCCAAGACTTAGAAGAAAGAAGATTTGAAAGAGCAGGGGCCCTGGAGTAGGCCCCACCCCTACTTATCACCGAAGACGACCTCATCCAAGGACGCCCTTCATCTCCCGCCAAAACGCCTCCTCGCGTCCAACGGCTCCGATTGCTCCACTTGTCGTTCGCACACTGGACCGCACCCCATCAGATGCCGCAGGTCTGCACACGTCTCGTCAGTCAACCGACGCTTGACACATAGACCGTCGCTTCAGTGGCAGGATGCATGAACCGGCGCACCTACCTTAAATGCAGAGATCTCGCTCTGATTCGCTAGCAGAAAAGACAACTGACAGCCCGGGGACGCATCTCGATGAAACCTTAGAAGGGAGCT
This sequence comes from Agapanthus africanus, assembly GCA_030015575.1. Taxonomy (NCBI): domain Eukaryota; kingdom Viridiplantae; phylum Streptophyta; class Magnoliopsida; order Asparagales; family Amaryllidaceae; genus Agapanthus; species Agapanthus africanus. The sequence continues at coordinate 895,657,494 of CM057337.1, forward strand.
CACCCCGGGCGGCCCAGCAGTCCACTTCTGACCCGACCCGCTAGCTGGTCGGGACAAGAGTGGGGGGATAATGATGATACTCAATATTGGCGATCTCCAAGATCAAGACGCGTGGCAGATGACGTGTCACGGAACTCAGAAAAAAGGGTCCACAGGGACCGACCAGGCCACCCCTATACCCGACCTGCAAACACAAGCTGGCTCTCCTCAGAGCCCCTGAAAATCGGCATCCTCGGCCTCTCAGCTCGTCCCGAGATGCTACAGGACCAAGTCTCCTCGGCCTTCTCGCTCGTCCCCAAGCTCTCCAGCTGAGGCCATCTTCCTCAGTCCTCTGACCAACCAACTCCGCCACTCACAGGCGTAAACAACGCTCCGCAAATCTCGCCATGCGCAGATTCTCCGCCAGCAACATCCCACGTTCCACGTCATCACGATCCTCATTAACGGGCGATCCGCTCTTTACGCGGGCGTGACGTCGGGAGCGTAACTGCCGGCGAGATTCTCGCGCCTGCTGCTGCATGCTGCCGCCACTATATAAACCCTCATCACAGAGGGATCAAGTAAGCCATTTTTTACTTCACTTAGCCGTTACTCTGCTCGGATCTAATGCTAACTTGATCGTCGGAGGGTCCTCGGTGGTACCAAACCATCCCGAGACTTCTTTGCAGGTACTCGGCGCTAAACTCCTCAAATCACCAATCTCCTTAAAATCCATTGAGACCCACACGCAACAGGAGATCACCTCTAAAATCTATCGGGAGATTAAGACAATATCTGAAGGAGACCTGAAAAGGACCTCCATCACCTGATGAGGGGATTTTGCTCAAAGAACAAATTGCAAATTCCCAAGGCAACTTCCTTTTTAAATTGTTTAAGATGAATCATATAAACATAAAAATATTGGATGTTCTGCTTGTTCTAGATTATTTAGCTTTAAGCTTATTTAATTGGTCGGTGTATGTCTATATGCATGTTAAACTGCCTTAAAGTTCTTGCTTTCATGCAGCAAATTATTTATATGCTAAATTGTAGAAAACTGTGATTATATCCACCGCCTTGTCACCTGATATGTCTACCCGCATATTAATTACAACTATTACTCCATGCTCCATAATTTTGTACGTTAATACCATCTTTATGCAATATAGGAGTCCAACCTTCTTCCAAAATGCTAGTCTCATGACTAGCTTAATGTTTAAAAATTGGGTCCCAATTCTCTTTGTTTATTAATATTTTTTTGGTCGACTGGATGCATTTGATATTCTCATATCCAAATTGACAGTTGTTTAAACTGGCTGCTACAACAAACAATGCATTAGTTAATGTGAAGTTTAGCATGGTACTGTATTAGTCTCGAGTGTAAAGGAACATACTATATTTTCCTGCAATTGGCTTTGTTTATACAATCTGAATAGCACCAAGACTTTAGTTTCCTTTTGCTATTTTCTTCCTTTGATTACCTGCCTCTATTGTGATCAATTACGTAGAATTCTTCACATATGCCTAACCAATATTTATATTAAGTGGGTATTGAAGTGTATTCATTTGTCCTGTCATATTTCTACTTTTGGTACGTGCACTCTCTCTTCATCAGCAGTTCACATATTTCTATCGTTTTGTACTGGCAATGTTTTATGGAAAGGGTAATCATTGTTTATTGTTGGTCCTGTTCCTTTAAATCGATGAATGATTAATACTTGAGCCCCTTTCCCAATTTTTCTGAAAGCGCATGAAGTTTTCACTAAATCTTTTGAGCCAGAGTCTGAATGCTAATTGAATTGTCTCTGCATATTTTTGCAGCACTGGACCTGCAGCTATCAGACACCATTTTCAGAAGTTTGCAAGTAAGGATTGCACATTTTGAGGATCGTTCATTTAGTATAATATACAATCGCTCTTGGTTCCAAAAGATCAGACTATTTTTTTTGGTGCAGTGAATGCAAACATCTTCTGAAGATGGATAAATCTTTAGAAACAAGTGAGGGTGAAGAAACATCAGGTTTTCCATTGATAGAGAAGGGTTGGAAATTTAGAATTATGGCTGGGATGTCTAGAAAGAGAAGCGAAGGAGGGAGGAGCTTGGGATTTTGACTAAATGAAAGTGGTGGTGACGTTGGGGTTTGCAAGAGAAGGAGATGAGTTTGATGGCCATAGTGATGGAGGAAGGAGGAAGAAGATGGCAAAAGAGTAATTTTGGCCTCAAACTGTTAGACTTAACTTGGTTTTGGATAGAAGTTTAACCGAAGAGACTAAAATAGTTAGTTTATTTAGAAGTTTTTGAGGTTGTCTTTCCAGATTATCAAGATTTGAAGGTTCTCTTTCAAATTACCTAAGATTTGGGGGTCCTATATAAAAAAAATCCTTTTCTTTTTGGGGGATAAATGAATTGTTTTGTATTCTCAACAACCAGAATTTCCAGCCTAGTATCTAGTCTAAAAATCCCATAACGGTAGCGAATTTGCAAAAAAAAAAGCACACAGACTGCATTTCAAATCATAATCACTTGACATATGGTTATAAGTACATTGGGGTTACTCCAGTTTACGAAATTAAAGGATTAGGACCCTCCATTATGCTGCTAGAGCCTCAACAACTAAAATGTCTGTGGTATCATTAGTTTCGTTACAAACAGAGGGATGGGGTCAAGTCATTTGGAGAGCAAGCAAGAGATGGTTGGGACATTTTGGAGCGGTATGGGTAGTTACGGAAAAATCTGGGAAATGGAATTCAGATGAAATGATAGGAAAGTTACTAATAACTCATCATTATTAAAGAAATGAAAGGAATTCTCTTTCTCAAATAACTATACTTGCATCCCAAATTTATACATCACACACGATGTGTGCGGGTTGGGACAACTTGGGTTAGTTTGTCTAAGTTCAGGCAAATGAAGAAACAAAGCAGGGTTTCTGGGTTGCGTAGTAGGTGAGAGTTAAGCCCTCCTCGGTTGAGTTAGCATATTCGAGTCGATACAAATTAAGCGTACTGAGCCTAAAAAAAGCCTTATGAGTAATGAATTCCAGAACATTATGCGAAAATGAGTACTTTATAAAGAGAAAAATTAGTTGATATGAAAGGATTGTGAACATCAACGGAGTTAAAAAAAAATGTAAAGTTAATGTTTAAGGGTTATTTGGTAGAGAGGAAATTCAAGTTATGAAACAATAAACCCATCGAAGATCCTCCAATTAAAGAAATGCTGGACATGTCTTAAAATGTAAGGTTCGGCTTTTTTTTTTTCTTGGTTTAAAGAAGAATTAATATTCTTACAAGTGGGCCTCTTTAGTGGGACAACTCCACTTAGATGGTACTATCTCATGATATAAACTAATTTTAGTAAGGACATAGAGATATATTTCCATAAAAGGAAATTTAGGGATAACACCATAAACTGATTTATCTGTTCTACTACCATCCTAGAGGTTGGTCTTCTCAGGGTTATGATTTTACCCTAAATAGATAGTGGTCTTGCTCATTGCATATCTCGATCGGGTGTCATTTTTCTAAGAATTCTCATACCCTATCAACTCTGTCTCTCCTTGGGACTATAGATTCATCATTTACACATTTGGTTTTAACCTTACCCTTAGAATAATATTTGAAGATTAAGGGTGTTAAACAAGCTTTTTATTTGCCAAGTACTAGCACCAAACAAAATCAAATCTGATCCGGGTTTTATACATATGGGACACATTATCAATTTTGGATACGTTGAAGAAGCATCCCTTAAGTATCCTGACATCCAGGTATCGGATATTCTTTTATGTGTTGGATATATTCGATGCTGGTACATCTTCTTTATGTTAGCATCGGTGCGACATGTGTCTGAAAGCGGCCAAGCCGTTTAGTAGAGCATCTAATTGAATGAGTGCATTTATTCATGAGTTAGTGATTCAATTATTTACTTACCATCACTTTATGTTGTTGTTGCTAAGCCCTCTAAGTTATGGTTGCCAGTAGATGTTTGAGAATCAATAGCTATTATGCTGTGTGTCCTATCCATCTTTCTGCTTTATCATCGTTCTATATTTTACCGACAAATTTACTGTATCTTTATTTTTCTGTTGGCTACATGCAAAATGGACCATCAAGATTGGTACTTCTCTTGTGAACTATTTGTAGTTAGCGTTATACTATAGAAATGTAGAAAGATGGTGACATGTTGTTGCCCATTATTGTTTCCAGTGAGTCATATTGTTGCACTAAATCATCGCTCGCCATCAAATGGTTTACTACGTTTTACACATGTCAGGTTTACTAAGCATTGTCATGATGATACTATCATAACCTTCTTCCAAGCAACCTTGAGTGACAAGCAGAGTAGCGTGCATGGATAAATTTTAACAGAAAAGGCTAAATTTCACGAACCTACCCTTAATTATGAGCGTATTTCAGTTAACTACCTTAAAGCCTTTTAGGATCATAAACTCATTGGAAATTTGGTTTCGAGTGTTTTTTAACGTGGAATTTACATGAACGCAACACTTTAAGGGAGCTTACTGCAATAAAGAACTTGCTCATAGTTCAGTAATTTAGTGAAATATAACCATAAAACCCTTTTCATAACACAATTGTCCCCTCACCTTCATGTATTAGTAACAGTATGGCGTCGCTATCAACTTCATCGTTATCTTGATTGTCTTCATCTTTGTTGCTATTTATAACTACATATGAGTCTAGCATTGTTATTTATCATTGTCATTGTTGTTCCTGTCATGATTATTGTTAGGTTCATTGTTGCATTATTCCACTCATCCTAATGATGGCACCATCCTTAAATAAATTACATCCGTTATGATAGGGACTCCTATTCAATGCGAAGTGTCCACATTATGTAAACTACTAGGATCATTAGCCGTAGGTAATCTTAGAACCTATGACATGACAACTGCTGATGTTGTAAGCACATACTCCTTCTTTTCAGTATCATACATCTCATAGCCGGATCACAATGAAATTACTTGGAAATATGTTCTTAATACGCACACACGCGTAGAGAACTCCTGAAAATTCAGAATATATGATGAAAAATATGTTGATAGGGAGAAGGAAAAACGAAATTTAAGCCTTTCTTAACTGGACGTTGAGTTTGGGTATGCGATTTTGGATATTGGGTAGATTATATACATTGTATGCGCACCCAATTAAGCCATTCACTTGCATATCCTGCATAGTGCTAATTATGCGGCCTTTACCTGTTTGATTCTGTTCGATGCAGTTGCTAGTCGAAAAAACATTTAAGCCGATTAATGGCCTTTTAACCTTGATTTACGTCAGTGATGGCTATATGTTTTCCTTTTTCGTTTCTTTTCTTTTCTTCTTATCCTCATGGTCTCTCCTTGTTTTGAACATAGGCTAGAGGTTTCAAGAAACCATCACTGTCTATAATGGCCAAGCGTAGGTGTTTTTTTACATATTTTATGTGGTTCAAGTTCCAATGATTCTTTGTATATGAGTAGATAAACCACCAAATCTGGGTTGTACTTCTAAATTAATAGCAAGTAGGGACCATCAAATTAACATAGCTCATTGATAAATCCAAATCTTGGGCTATTAAACTTTGCTGTTTACATGCCACAACACACCAAAAGCAATTATATTTTTAATAGGACTGAAGGGGGAGTCATCAAAGTTCCTTTAGGCTTTTTGTGTGTGCTGGAAAGGGAACCAAGCATAAACTAACAAGACATGCCAAATTCTGTAAGGACACTTGGCTGGCTTGAGTTTGAAGCAATGGCATAACTAACTATGCTTTGATTGATGCGTTATAGCCCTTTGTTTTGTTTATATTTGTTTATGGTTTCTTTACTTAATAGTTTTTTCTAAGATGCCAGGCCCTCTTTTCAACATTCAAGTCAACAATCTTCTGCCCTTTTAACTGAACACTGAAAAAGGCATTATTTTATATATCCAATGAATTCTAGGGTTTTTGTTGGCACCTTTCTTGTTTCAAATACATGGCATTTCTGTATACAACAACAATGGAGTGTGACTATGATGTCTATTATGTCTTTGTTTGGTTTTTTTTCCTTGTTAATGTGAAAGTTAAGATGGAAGGGACTAGACTATGCGCTTTCCTTTATGATGGCCAATTATCACTGTTGTGGGCTAATGATCTTATATTTTTCTTAGACTTTGGAGAACATCATAATCATCTAGCTACGAGCTTCTTATATCAAAGTAGGAATGGATATGAGGGAATGGCTAATTCACAAAGTTTCAGTACTGAGCGAGAGAGGAGCTTGATATAATCATAAATGATCGGTTTGGTTTTCTCGACGACCTCCAAATTATTCTAGACTAGAAAAGTGAAGAAATTTTTGGAGAAGAAGACGGATGATATATTGATTATAGGGTAAATGCTCAAATTCATGCTTGGTGAAGCTGTTAAATGTTCAAATCTCATTGATACATGCATGCAATAAGCAACACGAGAGTGATTTTTGTGTTCCAGAGATGAATGCAAACAGGGGAAAAGGACTGTCTCTAGTATTCAAGCAGAGCATATTTCCTTTTCAAGATATAGTTATTGTCTCAGTTGTGGTTTCCACAGTTGATCTTTCCTGGTATAGGTTACGATTAAATTATCATCATTTTCATCAGTTTGTTGCAGCTTTGATTATGTTTAAATGAATGGAGGCCCCATTTCTTCCCTCTTTATGATAGTGGTGTTGTGTTTAAATATGTAGAGAATAGATGACCGCAAATGCAGTTTTCTTGTTAAATTTTCTTCAGGTAGGGCCTACTAAGGGACATGTCACCATGCTCATCTTTAGTAAATGAATGCCTGAGGTTTGCCACTGATACTCTTTCATAATTAGGATGCATCATCCACAATAACCATTGTTGCAGATATACTTCTTTAAACTTGCATGTGGTACTTTGAGACAAGTATAATTTATATAATGTCCATCCTTATTCTTTCTTATTCACCTGAAATAAAATGATAGTACAGATCGGGTCTACAAATTTCCAGTTTCAATTCTTTATAACAAGAATGCCGATCAAATCGGATCCGGATCTCTTGCTATGGAAACTGGACGGTTGAGATTAGTGTATAACGAGGGAGATGTGGTTGTGTGGGATTAAGGAGGAGATCCAATGGCTGAGAAATCGCAAGCACCCTGCTTGGCAAGCAAGGGATCCTAATTCGATAAAATCATGTGATGTTGAGAGGGAGTAACCAAATATTTCCATCAAAAATCATGAAATAGTTGTTTTACGCTCGCTCGCTCTCTCTCTCTCCTTCCTCGATGGTTTGAACAAAAAATTAAACTTTTCAATGGTTTTAGCTTGAATCATAACCTGTCCCAGTTATTAAGCAGGTGTCTTTGATCAACTCAAAGTCTCGAGTGTCTGACTTCATCGGAGATATATTTCTCAATATTTGTTTCATATCTGAATCAGACTTTTATGAGATATGGATAATAATCGTATAATTATCTATATCTTTTTCCGAATCCGGCTACGGCTACCGGATATGGATATGGTAACACCTATATCGATCTGTTTACATCCCAAACTACCTCTCCACAAGAGCTATGTTGTTGTGTTGTTAATAGATTTGTTATGATCTAGAAAAGGGTGCAAAATAATAAATGTAAATAGCATGAGCAGGAGTTGCTGAGATGATATCATTTCAAAGACAAACGTTAGTCTTGCCTCGTCAACTGCTTACAGATTCTTTGTCAGGTATGCATCTCTCGCAGATGTTTACAGCAGAATTAGTAGAAGCTTGGAGAAAAGATTTGATCTCTTCTCGAATTAACTTAATGAGATCTTTGAAGATACGAGGAGTCTTAATAAATAGCAGTACCAGCTTTGTATTTATGAGATGCATACAGCTTGCTTCCTTTGTCTCTTGTGCCTCTCACCTGCAGCTCTGTTGAAAATTGGAGGGTCGAACAAGTAACCATTATCATGATTTCATTGGTGGTGTTCTACTCATGAGTGTATAAGTAGAAGATTCTGCTGCTGCTGCTGCTGCTGCTGCTTTGTGGAGTGTACATGCATTTGCCTTTAATGCTGTTACCAGTCCTACGGTAATTTGCATCAAAGAACTTTAATTGAGCATTCTATCTTCATGGATAAGTTGTCCCTTATTCAAATATGCGTTCAGTAGAATTGAAACCTAAGTTGCTCCAATAATGATCTCAAAGTCTATGTTAAGCATCAAAACTCTGAAGCTGTTTAATGGATATGATTCTATATTCCAACCATTTTTTAAAAAGAATTTGCGAAGGCAGATGACCAAGTATTGTAAAGGGCATCTCTTTTGCCACATCCAAAATGGCTATGGCCACACCCTCATTTATGAGGCCAATACTTGATTTTCTTATTTGTCCCTCCTTCTCTTTTAATCTAGGCATAATTAGTATGAACGTCTATCTCTCTCTTCATGGGAACCGTAAACATTTATTGGTTTTTATTTCTCAAGACAAAGCAGAAAACTTTTCATATTCCATGGTCTTTATATTTTACAACAATTATTTAGTTTTTCATTAAGAATAAATAAACATCTCATCAAAAGTTTCTTTAGAAAGCATGTCTTTATTGCCATCACATTTTATATCACAACAATACCCATCTAATTTCATTTTCAATTCAAGGTACCATTTTCTATTTGTGATTAAATTTTTTAAGTATTTGATCTTGTGTTAGGTGCCTTTGTGTGGTAATTCGCTGTTTGTCTTTCATTTAATATTTAATTTCATTTATACCGGAATATATATGTCATATGATTAGCAGTAGTTGATTTTTTGTCGATTTATTTGGTTCATTTATTTATTTTTATAACCATATTAACAAAATTATATTTCACTAGCAAAGTTCTTTTTTTAATCACTTTATATTTTCATGGTATCTCTTGGAGTACACGCACAAACCCAGCTCCATCTTGATTTAGCTTTGATGTACTCGGTCCATCCTCTAATATCACAGAGCCTGCGCAATACAAAGTATCATTGTACATTCAAAGAAGCTTTAGCTATCGTCAAACCTCCATCTTGATTTAGATTTGATTAGCCACTTGTTTATTTGGATGGATTTGGTTAGAATATTTAAGTAGTTTTTTTTGTCCAACATTTAGATAACTTTGTATAAAGATGTAAAAAGAACATATTCATTTTATTTTATTTTATTTGATAGATTGGTTCGGACATTGCGCAATGGATGAATCTCATGAAGTGGATATTATTAAAGTTTATCATATATCGGAAGATGAAGAACAAGAAGGAACAGACAGAAAAAGTGAAGAAGCTATGTTGGATGAAGAAATAGCTCACTTACCGCGACAATATCAAGACCGGAATGAATTTACAAATGCTATTCAAACTTTCGCTTATCCTCAAGATTACATTTATCAAGAAATCTAAACATGATAAATCTGTTTTCATCGATTGTGATAGGGGAGATTGATTGGCACTCTTTCGGCGTGTCGAGTTTTAAGGTTCTAAAGTTAACCGCAATCAGGACGGTATCGCTTTACAGCTAGTCGCGATGAGTACGGTCGTCTGCAGAGAGACAGTGCGTTTTAAGTTCTTATTTTCACGAGTTAATACACGAGGCGGAATGGTTCGATTCTACCCTAAATGTTTATATGCAAGTGTTGGGGTCGAAAATTATACTCCGGTTGACCAAGTCAAAGTCAAAATCAACCCCAAGCCAGGTGGGCCCAGGTCCAGGTTAGGCGGGCCCAGGCCCAAGTCGAGCAAGCGGCCAGCCCCCCATGCCAAAATGAAATCATATAATAAATAATTTTTATGTAATTTTTTATGCATGAATGGGCATAAAGCCAAATTTTTGTAAAGCCCATGGTTTATGTGCAAAAAGAAATGGCACATGAGCCATGAGATGGGCAAAATGCAATTTTGTAAAGCCAAAGGGGCTATATGTAAATATATAAGCCTATAAAAGGCAACATGATAATGAATAAAGGATACACTTTTTCATTCTAAAAAGTTAGGGCCTATGCCTCTTTCTCCTTCCTCAAGGTTCTAAAACCTTCTTCTTTCTTTTGAATTAAATCAAGAGTTTTACTCTTCTTTTTCCAAAACTAAATAAGTTTTCACCACAAAACCCACAAAGGAGAGCTTGGATCTTCCATTAGATCTCAAAAATGAGAGATTTTTAAGTTTCACCCCCATTCTTCAAGATCCAGCCAAACGACAGGAAGAAGAAGGAGACCCATCTTCAGAAACCCCACTTTGGGGAAGATCCAGGGCTCAAAGGGAGAAGCCCCCTTCATCAGCTTCAAAATATCCTAGAGCCCTTTTCATCAGCTTCAAAATATCTTAGGAGTTTAACTCCTCATATATATATATATATATATATATATAATAATAATAATAATAATAATAAGTGTTCATTTCTGGGAGTACAACTCCCATTGCAGCGACCAAATCCCTTTTGCCTCCCGAACGCCCACATGCCTGGCACGTGAGGTGCTAGCGTCCTTGTGCTCAAAGCGCTAGCGCCCGAACGCCCACGTGCCTGGCACGTGAGGCGCTAGCGTCTAAAGCGCGAGCGCCCGAGCGCCCACGTGCCTGGCACGTGAGGCGCTTGCGCTCAGAGCACTAACGCTCAAAGCGCTAGCGCCCGAGCGTCCATATGCATGGCACGTGAGGCGCTAGCGCCCGAGCGCCCACGTGTCTGGCACGTGAGGCGCAGCGCTAGCGCTCTGGCGCTCAAAGCGCTAGCGATCGAGCGCCCACGTGCCTGGCACGTGAGGCGCTAGCATCCAAAGGGCAAGCGTCCACGTGCCTGGCACGTGAGGCGCTAGCGCCCGAGCGCCCACGTGCCTGGCACGTGAGGCGCTAGCGCCCGAGCGCCCACGTGCCTGGCATGTAAGGCACTAGCGCCCAAGCGCTTTCTCCCACGCATCCTTTGGATGCCCTTTTCTCTTACACACACACACACACTCCACGACACTGTCCCTATTAGAAAAAAATTCTAACGGGGCGCTGCCCCGCACCCCGCAAGGGGGCTGCTAGCCCCCTTGACTCTCAGCCCGTTATCCGGGTAGTGGGACCCCCGTAAAAACTCTGCGGGCCCCCGATATATCCAAAACCTCTTCAAAACACAACACTACACGTTGAGTTCGCATGACCAGTTTAACCCGTTAATCGGAGGTTCTCTCGCTCCAAAAGGCGAGGGGTAATTAACGGCAGCTTAGTCCGCGACTGCCGGAGATTCGGATCCCCACAATCAATAAACCCCGCCTACCCTAGGCAGAGGGAATCTGTAGTACGCCTGACAAGCGCGCGCGTATTCCCATCTTAATGGGGTGACGAAAAAACACCCTACATCAAGTATAACTTGTTAGGAATAGACAAGATAGTGTAAGCTAGTGGATTTCATACTCAATCATTTATGCCGAACTTAACCATTGAAGCTAGAGCAGTCGGTAACAACGTGGATTAGGGTGCTTAAACACGGTATTTATGAAATCCAGCTTATTGACCATTGTCCGTCCATTCTTATCGCTTGGTTTTCGCCTCCGGTGAAACCGAACGCAACCGGTCGCGGTTAAGGATCACCGATACCTTGTTAGGGTAGGGTGCCTAACGGAGCGCTTGCGTAAGGTTTAGACGGAGTTCAAAGAAAAATATCGGGCAAAGGAAATGAAAAACGAAAACCCTTAACTTACAATATCGTTTTCTTTCCTAACAATTACCTTTATTCACAACCCATCAAACAACAAACAAAGAGAGCAAAGAAAAGATAAGAGCAACAAGCAAGTAAGTAAATGATATGGTAATAAATTGCAAGTAAGTAAATGACAAGAATGTAAATGTAAGTAAGTAAAGCAAGCAAGAAAATATTAAGAACCAAAGAATGAAAGCTTCATTTACTCAAAGTGACAATACAAGGCATGGGTTCAATAACCTAATCTTAAATTTGCAAGCTCAATGAAGAGGTTGCAAGATCAAGAGAAGGCAAAGAACTCAAGGTGAAGAGAAGGTAAAATGAAAGCTTTATTAAACTTCAAGTAATGATACAACCCTTGAGATCAATAACCAATACTTAAACTTGCAAGCTCAATGAAGATGTTGCAAGATTAAGAGAAGGCAAGGAGCGCAAGGGGACTAGCTATGTACAAGAACAAAATAAAAACAAAAGAGTATGAAGTGTAAAGAATTAGACAATGTAAGACCCCCTCTCTCTTGCTCACTGGTCTGTATTTATAGGCTCAAAAGAAAAATAAACAAGCAATAAAAATAAGATGACATAGCAGCAAGGGAGGGACCACAGAAAATTGGGGACCTTTGGGGCAAGGGGGGGCCGGCCAGCTCAGAATTTTGGAGAGTGTGGCCGGCCCAAAACCGAGCAAGCTTGCCCGTATTTGTTGTGCGGTCTTGTGTGTTCTCCTATATCACTTTGGTGCTGCTTGATTTCTCTATAGAGACCTGGGATGCATTCAGGGATTTGGAGGGAAACTTGTAGCTATACATCACATCACATTTTTATGCATTTATCACTCTTGTCCCCCCACTTGCACAAACTATCATTTGTGTGTGCCATGGGCAACCCCACCATGGTCCTAGTGCCAAAGAGCATGTGTACACTTGTATTATGTTGGACCAATATTGTGTGCACACACTTTATTTGCAAAAACTTTTTGGATATCGGTCGGTTTCCAGTTCCGGTTGTAGTGTCGGCTCACAAACGATATATCCGTGGTTTTAAGTGTATTTCCAGTATTTTGTCACGGATACCTGTAATCTGTAATTACTATTAATAGTACCAATATATAACAAAACATATAATGAATGAGTGGTATTGAAATGCAATTTTTTGAGATGATCAGAGATCAATACCGAAATCGACGTGATATATTTATGGAAGATTGTGTAACACCCGAGCCCAATAATACTATTTATATTACTAGTTGAGGGTTATATATTGCTCATTCCAATTATCCTGATTATCTGGTGTTTATTGCTAAATTTTAACCGGTTAAGTCATTTTGGCACATAACAAATTTTAACTCCTAAAATGAAATTAAAAATACCCTTGATGGCCTACTCGTCGTCATTAGTCGCGTGGTAGCGTCCGCGTGTCGAGATTTCTCCCCGTTCGGCTAAACGGGCAGGTTTGGACGGCTACGCGCGCGTGCAAGTGTCCGACTTGGGGGCATGCATTTTAATCATTAAACACCTCTTTTCGAAATTTGGAACTCGCTTAAAATCCTATAATTTGAATTTTGAGCATTTGGGCGCAACCCGGACGCGATTTGGAAATGTTTCATTTAGCGCCAAAAAGGCCCATTTAATTAAATATCATAAAATTAAAATATATACGATTATAATCTTTTAACCGTTAAATCCTTTAAAATCTTTCAAATTTTTTCCTTTTGATTTTGCTTCAACCAATCAGGTTGCTTCCGTGGGCCCCGCCTCCTTTTCTCTCTCTCTATCTCTCTCTCTATTCTCTTTCTCTCTCTCTCTCAAAAATCTTTCACTCTTTCTCTCTCCAATCTCTCTCTCCCTATCTCTATATATTTTCCTTCATGCAGCCGCCTCCTTCTCTTCCCCGTCACGAGAACTCCAAGCCCTAACCCTAGCTCCTCGTGCGTACGCCGCCGACCCCCACCGCGACCTCGCCGTCGCCGTCAGCACCTCCTCAGCCTTACAGCACCCTCTTCCTCCTTCCTCCGCTCTCTTCCGCGCCTGCACCCAACCCCGACGACGCCACCAACCACCGCAGGTCTCGTCGTCGACGCTGCCTCCAGTCACCGACGACGCCCCGACTCCCTCTCTTCCTCCTCGTCCCTACCTCGTCGTCGCCTTCCTCCTCCCCTCGCCGGACCACCACCAGACCCGAGCCCGACCCTCGCACCAATCCCGGGTCGCCGGGAACCGCGCCGTCGACCCTCGTCGACGTCACCCGCGCCACCTCCTTTCCCCCTCGTTCACCAGAGCCGACCACCACCCTCCTCTACTCGTCGCACCACCCTCTCCAGCGAACCAGAGGCTGTTCAGGCCTTCGCAGCCGCCGTCACTGCCTCGCCAGCGTTCCAGCGCCGTCGAGCCCGCCGGGGTTACCCCTGGTGTCTCCCTGTAAGCTTTCCTTGTCCTTCTTTTTGTGCGAAACCCCTCGCTGGTCGATTGCTCATGATTATCGCGTTTGCTAACTTCGTTACTTTTGACTTTTGCCGGTTTCCGACCGTGCCGTCGTTTGAACCCGACGCTCCAGCGAAGTACCCTGGTCCGTGTGATCCCATTGTTCGCTGTTGGAACTCGATCCGTGGCCCGTGCACCCGTCTCGTGTTTTCTGCCGACGTCGCATCCGTGCTTTCCGGTTTGCGAAACCGTCGAGGCAAGATTTCTTGCTACATGCTACGTTAAACTAATCAAATGTTTGACTCACAAACTTGCTATATTAACTAAGTATTGCTACTTGTCTCATTGGACGAAATATGATGTACATTATAACATTGCCACTTAAATCGTATTTTGCCACCGTAACCTTATTAACAACTACCTGCTAATCTTTTACTATTTAGAGGTTAATAGTCGCACACTTATATCTTTATTGCCTGCTGTTATTAACATTGCGCTACACTGTGATTATTGCACCCCAAGGGTGTTTGAACCTGTTAATAAGAGAATACAAAGCATCACTGTGTTTACATAGAATAATATTGTTAATTGTTGTTCCTGCTGTTGTCCCTTATTCGTTACTATACCTGTTATCAGCATACATTTGATTGCATTACATATTGACCGATCTTGATACACCTGACACATGTACTGATACACCGGACATGACACCCTGTACATATCGACTCAACCTGTTGAAACGTGACCTGACCTGTTACCTGATTTCATGCCTAATGCCGACAAACCTGACCATTCCTGCTGTCTATCCAGACAGACCTACTTTTACCGGATTTTGTGTTGGCATTAGTCCTTGACTACTGAATACCTGACATGACATACATAGCTTGGGGGTATGGGGAAATCAAAGGTGAAACCGACTTGTAACTCAACAGTTCAATACTTGTTCTGATCAGTCTTACGGGCTTGGCCAGCCCCGGAGTGGTGATGCTGACATCACTCGCCCATCTTGCTACCTTTTACTGCTTAGCGGCACGTCTCGGATTCAGCCCCGAGGACCTTGACCGTGGTCCCGGGCACGCACGGGGTACTATTGAGTTACATCGACGATTCATCAGTTGATTTCAAAGACTATAGAGTAGAAACCTGATAGGACAGTTTAGTCACCATTGCATATTACCCTGCTCTGTTATTTCTTAGTACTGCTTTATTCATGTTCATACTTGTATTGCTTATTACCATGTTTATATTATATACTTGATGTCATGACGCGCTAACGTCTGGGTTTTGCATGGCCCAGATTCCGTACCACTGTTGACGACCGAGCAGGATTACTTCAGCCAGCAGGCTGAACTGTGAGTTCCTTAGGGTTTAGTTTATTTATTTCATTTCATTTCCAGATGTGAGCCCGCATTATGGGACGTACTGTTTATTCATTGTATTGGATCATTTGCTTCCGCACTTATTGTTTATTGATTCTTGTTATTATGGATTTGGACATGTATTAGATTAGTTTATTATTTTGTTCTTGATATCTCCACAACCGTAATGTGACTGTGGATGGATAATTCCTACCCACAGGTAGCATGGTTGGCTATGTCACGTGCCTCATCTTGCGTACTCTGGGAAGCGGGGCGTGACAGATTGAAAAAGAAAGACATCATCAAGATTGATAGACTGTCCATTTGAAGTTCGATATTATAAAAGAAATGATGCATGGACAATTATGAAAGAGAATTTATCACATAACCATGATCCTTACGTGGATATGTTTTCCCATCCTTATCATCTTCGATTTACAAAAGAGGCAGTTGTGCGCTTAAAGGAAATGGTTAGAGCTAGTGTTACAGCTCGTCAAATTCTTTCTTCGCTCAAACAGAATAATCATAATCTTTGAGCCATTACTAAAACCGTCTATAACATGAAAGCGAAGATTTTCAATGAATACTTAAGTGGTTGCTCAATAATTCAAGCTTTATTAAATGAGCTTGGCAAAGGTGATTTTACTTACGACATTGTAACGACTCTGATTTTACTGTACGAAAATTTTCAAATTAATGTACAGAATGGAATTTGCAAGCCTGAGTACAGGTTATAAATTTAATTTGTTTAAGAACAGCAAGAAAGCACTTGTAGCTCATTTGTAAAACCTTGCACTGCTGTGACATAACCTCTGTGTTCGAATCCTATCAGCTACATATTATTTTTTTCTGAATTTTTCTTTTAAACTTTTTAGAAGCCCAAAAGTTTACACGTGCTCTGCCCATAAGAAATGAAAAGACGGAAAATCAAACATTTGTAAAATGTTGTGTACACAGCCGATGACACGTGGCACAAATCCCAAGACCCATCTCCTAAATTAGACCTGCGAGATCGGGAGTTTGGCCGGCTACGGCGAGCGTCCGTAGGGGAAAAGTCCCCGTGTATTGCACACAAAACCCTTTGGCCTACCCCTTTACCCCCATACTGTTTGTTTTCTGTGCAAATTAACAGAGACTTCAATTTCATCCATTCATCCAATTTTTAATCAATTTTAATTCATTCTTTCAATTCCAAAATCCTAATTCCACACTATAAATACAACCCCATACCCTAGTCCCTCCTCATTCTGAAAATTCTAGTCAAAAATATCAAAATTTTCTAAGTACAAGTGGAGTTGAAGTGGAGTTAGCTCAAGAACGATTTCCGACGAGGATGCGAGGTAATTCCGGCGACCCCGCAACACCACGACAACCTCAACCTCTTCCTCTCTCTATTCTTAACCCAAGTCATTAGTAAGTCCCATTCCTTATTCTACTCTTTCATCTTAAAAGGTCTTTTTTCATAAAATATGTCGGAAGTGGAGTTAATACCGACACCTTCTTTAAAACATTATAAAATCCACTTTTTCTTATATGTTCTTCATGAATATTCTTACACCATACTTGTTAATCATGAAACTAATAATTAGAAATAAATTTTCACCTTAAAACATCATGTTATATAACTTTAACCTAGCCTTTACGTTTAAATACCATGAATTTATATACGTCATCTTTTAAATATTTGCTTAGCATACCTTTAGAAAACTTCACGGGGTAATGACCTACCCCTCACATACACACATATTGATATAGCACGATTCTCTTGGAAACATATTTCGAGGCGATTACAAAATTTCATTAAAATACTTTGAACTATAAAAACCCGTTTTCTTTGAATTGTATTATCAAACTTTTTGCAATTATGCATCTACAACCCATTTTGAGGAATCCGGTATTGGATGGTGCGAATTATCGTACATCCTCAGGATTAGTAGAGCGAGATGCAGGCCTCCTCACGGATCATTCGGTCTCGAAAGAATTTTAATACGATTTTTAAGAAAAACGAGATTTTCTAATTAATAATTGTTCCCCTCCGAAAGACGCGGCGAAGACGCGATAAACGTCTTGCCTGAATTTCGGGGCAGATGCTAATTGGTGCTATTCGTTCACCTCTCCGAAGATGCCAAGCTGATTTATGGCACCATGTATCGAAGCCTTAAATGGATGCGGCCGATGTAGCAGATTTTGTCAGATTCCCCCTCGTTTGAGGGGTTTTTGATTGTGGGGACGCTCTTCCCTGCAGGCGCAAGCCCCTGCAGTTAATTACGCTACCGCATCGCGGTAATAACTTTCTTCTTCTCCAGATGGTCACTTCGTGTCGTGCGTATTTGTTTTGTGTTTGGTTGCCCGTGGATTGTAGACGGAGACTAATTTATGTTGTCGCCCGTAGGGCGTGGACTAGTCGAAATCCGTATCTTTCTTAGATTTGGGTTTGGGGGTTTGGGTTTAAGGATACGTTAGCCTCATTTGAAACTAAGATCAACTTAAACGTTTGTTAAGGATACGTTAGTCTAATTTTAGACTAAGATCAACTTAACGAGATCGTTTAGATCCAACAAGAGAGCAATTGGGCTCTATTGTTTAGTTTAATGACATTGCGGTCAATAATTAGTTTAAGGACATTACGGTCCAATGTTAGTTTAAGGACGTCTCGGTCCAACGTTAGTTTAAGGACATCTCGGTCGAGGTTAAGGACATCATAGTCCAAGGGTTTAAGGACCCCACAGTCCAGTGTTAGTTTAAAGACATCACGGTCGAGGTTAAGGACATCATAGTCCATGGGTTTAAGGACCTCACAGTCCAATGTTAGTTTTAAGACATCACGGTCGAGATTAAGGACATCATAGTCTATGAGTTTAAGGACCCCACAGTCCATGAAATGTGCGGTTGTCGGGACCCGTTGTTCCCAGCAAAAATTTCTGCGCAAAAGAGCCCAGGGCATCAAATGGCACCGATACGCTTAAGAAAATATGAACCAGTATTTGCCGGGCTGTATTTTGACAAACTCCCGAATTAGAAACAGCTAAATTCTGATAGTATTGAAATCATCCCGAAAAAACCTTCGATTTGATATACTATGGGCCTCATAATTCATCCGGGATCAAAAGTTATGAGCAAATGTCTATGCACATGTGATCTAAGGAAGAAAATGCGAACCAGTATTTTTCGAGCTGTACTTTGACAAACTCCGGAATGAGAAACAGCTAAATTCTGATGGTATCGAAAGTGTCTCGAAAAATTCTTCGATTTGATATATTATGGGCCTCATAATTCATCCGAGATCAAAAGTTATGAGCAAATATGCTATGCACGTGTAATCTAAAGTAATGCTCTACTATATGGGGAATGCATTTTTAGCCCCACATCGTAAAAAGGAGAGATGGCTTCTCTACCACTCCCATATAAATAAGAGGGGATACCTCTTAGAAAGGATAGAGTTCAATCCTCAAAGGATTCAATTCTCAAAGGAGCTTAGTTCTCCAAGATAGGAGCATGCTCCTCCCCATAATGCGCATATGCGCAAGCGCCATGTACGCTACGTGCAACACACGTATGTCTACCATGCGCGCACCACGTGCAACGCACGTGTGCACCATATGAGAACATTTAATAATATTAAAATGAGATACGTTCTCCATAGGAGCTTAGTTCTCCAAGATAGGAGCCTGCTCCTCCCCATAATGCGTATATGCGCAAACGCCATGCGTGCTACGTGCAACGCACGTATGCCCACCATGTGCGCACCACGTGCAACGCACGTGCGTACTACATGAGAAAATTTAATAATATTAAAAGGAGATACGTTCTCTATAGGAGCTTGCTCCTCCCATAATGCGCATATGCGCATGCTCCATGTGCACTACGTGCAAATATGTGCGCCCAACACGTGCGACACACGTGCGTCCAACACGTGCGACGCATGTGCGTCCAACACGTGCGACGCACGTGCGCGAACGCAAAGAAGCCTTTTTCAGCAGCGAGAAGCTTAAGCTCCAGCCTGTTCTTTCCCCCTAATGAGTGGGACATGGTTCAAAGGGTACATCCCTCCACATCTTCGATATATGGCGCTGTAATCTCTTAGTGTCGTCGGAGAGGTGGTGGGTCCCAACGACCAATGATCTTTCTTTTCAATAAAAAAAAAGGAAAAGAGACATATACAGAGAAGAAAAAAGAGAGAGAAACCCTCTGCAAATTTTGAGAAAAAGAAGAGCAAGCTCTTAGAAAAAAAGAAGATTTTTCTTCATCTTCAAGGTAAAGAACTATGTTCTTGAATAACAAAGATGAAACCATCTCGTAAAAAGAAGAACCATCTTCTAAAAAGATCTTAGATCTATAAAAAGACCATGGTCTTTGATTTAAAAGCAAAAGATCAAAAGATCTAATCATAAAGAAAATAATAATAAAAGAAGTATTTTTACTTCATTTACAGATCTTTGATCTATAAAAGGCAGAGCCTTTTATAAAATATAAGAACTTTTGTTCTTGGATCTTGAGGCAAAGCCTCCTTTGAAGAACATAAATTTGTTCTTTGATCTTAAAATTGATCAGATGCGCTTTGCGCTATTGAAAAGTGCCTTGCACTCATGAACTGCGCTTTTGCACTCCTTGGATCGGCGCTCAGCGCCAAAACATACCACGTGTCAACCATAAACATCACTTGCGCTTTGCGCTTTTAAAACAGCGTACTGCGCTCATGAGCTGGCGCTCAGCGCCAAGTGCGCCACGTGTCACTCACTGGCGCACCAACAGACTAGCGCAGAGTGCTCATAAATTAAAAAGCGCAATGCGCTAATGAACCAGCGCTTAGTGCGACACATGTCCTCTTCGTGTGCGCTACTCGACAGAAGCGCAATCCGCTCTTTAATTGGTGCAAAGCGCCTGACGCGCCACGTGGCGCACTGTCAGAACACAATTTGTTCTGATCAAGACAAAATATGTCAGAGCCCAATGCCTAGCATTATTAAAAGGGCTGAGCCCAAATAAAGGCTTAATAGCCAGAGCAACTAAAAATGTTAAACATTTTTAATTGGACTTAGCCCAATTCTGGCCATAAGTCCTCAACTTATATTAAACTGAGCACATCTGCTCATAAATATCCAACAGATCTTAGTCTCAAACTGGGCTACAGATCTTTCAAACAATCCACTTTGGTTTAAGGGTACATCTCTTCACTCCTTTGATATTTGTCGTTATAATTCCTCAACGTCTTCAAAGAGGTGACGGGTCCCGACAACCACACATTTTACGGACTGTGAGGTCCTTAAACTCATGGACTATGATGTCCATAACCTTTGACCGTGATATCTTTAAACTAACATCGGACTGTGGGGTTCTTAAACCCATGGACTATGATGTCCTTAACCTCGACCGTGATGTTTTAAGACTAACAGCGGACTATGATGTCCTTAACCTCGACCGTGATGTCTTTAAACTAATATCGGACTGTGGGGTCCTTAAGCCCAATGACTATGATGTCCTTAACCTCGACCGTGATGTCTTAAAACTAACATTGGACCGTAATGTCCTTAAACTAATTATCGACCGCAATATCCCTAAACTAAACAATAGAGCCCAATTGCTCTTTTGTTGGATCTAAACGATCCCGTTAAGTTGATCTTAGTCTAAAATTAGACTAACGTATCCTTAATAAACGTTTAGGTTGATCTTAGTCTCAAATGAGACTAACGTATCCTTAAATCCAACCCCCAAACCCAAATCTAAGAAAGATACGTATTTGGACTAGTCCACGCCCTACGGACGACGACATAACTTAGTCTCCGTATACAATCCACGGGCAACCACAAACAAAACAAACACCCACGACACAAAGTGACCATATGGAGAAGGAGAAAGTTGTTACCGCGATGCGGTAGCGTAATTAACTGCAGGGGCTTGCGCCTTCAGGGAAGAGCGTCCCCACAATCAAAAAACCCTCAGACGAGGGGGAATCTGACGAAGTCTGCTACATCGGCCGCATCTGTTTAAACCTTCGATCCATGGTGTCATAAATCAACTTGGTATCTTCGGAGAGGTGGACGGATAGCACCAATTAGCATCTGCCCCGAATTTCAGGAAAGACGAACCTACGCGGTCGCGTCTCTGTGTTCGGAGGGGAACAAATTCTGGCACGCCCGGTGGGACCTTTTCCTCTTTCCACTCCACACTTCGTGTGTCGTGTTCGCGAACCAATCGCGGTTTGCTGATGGTTGCCCTTGGGTTCGAGGTACTAAGATTTGGCGTTTTGCTTGGTGCAGAAAGCGAAGGATCAATGGCGTTCACTTGTGCAAAATGTTCCAGCTGCAACTGCAACGTACGTTCCGCCTCATCTGGAGGCATAGCTTATGGACCTCAAGCGGCATCCCTGTTCATGATGCCGGTGGAACATGTCACCCAAGCCACCACAGGATTGTTTTTCGGGACCATGCTCTCGCCAACGAGCTTCAGCGCTCCTGTGCCAGCACCGGAAGCTCCCAAGAAGTCGGTCTTCGATCGACTTGCTACTACCACGGCCCCTCTCAACGGGTCGTCCAGCTCCAACTCCTCGGTCTTCGCCAGACTGAGCCTGAACTCCGATGGGCCTGCCAAGAAGCTCATGATACCTGAAGTGGCCATCCCAAAGAAGATAGCCATCTCTGCTCCTGAAGTCGTCAAGGCGGCTTCTCCTGCCAAAAAGTCGGTCTTTACAAGACTGACTATTCCGGCTTCCGTTCCTGCTCGAAGGTCTGTCTTTGACAGATTGGATACCACTGCTCAAAAGACGTCAGTCTTCAAGAGGCTGGCACCAGCGGCGCTTCATCTGGACAGGGGGCAAGACAAAGCCATCCCCATCGCCGAACCAGCCCCAACAGCTCGACACACTCGACGTCGCCACTGGCGCCGAGTAAGGAAGGCCGGGGGCAACTCCCCCTCTGGGCTAACTCCACCGGCTCCAACGGTGGAAATTAATGCTGATGTTCCAACCAGGAACAACTTTGAGCTGCTAAATAAGGTGCGCAGGAATTCTCCTACTGCCATACTAAAAAGATCTCCGCCGCCGGTGGAGATCGTCATAGAAATGAAGCCGGAACAGTCCCCTCAACGACTGTCTTCTAAAGTTTACAAAATCTGGCGACAAGTCCGAGAGTCGGTGGTTGATCAAGACTATCCCCGCCGGCAGAAGAAGCTGAAGGTCTGACAGGAAGAAAACCGTCTTGTTAAGCCACAAAAGACGTCGGCTACTTGGGTACCCACTGCAGCGGCCCCCTCAACTTCGACCGCTCATAAGAAGAGAAGGCCGGAGAAAATCCCCATGCCTGCGACAAATGTCAAAGGCACTGAGCCTAAACGCCCTAAGTCTGGGGGCATGGTGGTGCATACCGTCTACATGGCATCCGGGAAAGAGGATAGCCGCGCTTTTACGGGCCACCGACCACTCACCCGATCCATCACAAGAGCTCAGGAACAGCAGCAGCAGAAACTTCAAGAGATGCTGACTGCGATGGCCGCACTCACCGGGCCAAAAGAAAGCCCGGAGGCATCGTCAGAACAGCGTCACGAACAAGAAACTGATGCTGACTTCCTTCGGAGAATGCTCGAAAGAAGGACAAGAAGGCTGCGGAACAAGCGGCCAATATAAAGCAGATGGCCTTTCTATTCCAAGATATGGTGGTCATGATGATCCAGCCGGATCCCCCAACCGAAGATCCTCCAGTAATAATTGAAGATGATAGAGGAGAAACATCAAACCCTCTGCCGTCTCTGTCAACAGCCAAGGAAGAGACAATCTCCAAAGTCGCCCTGGATGATTATATCGCTTAGCAGATACGAGTTCACCAGGCGAATGAAGCGGCTGGGCAAATTGTTAGAACTGAGCGACCGTATCTAGGCTGGTATGATCAGATAAAGTACCCGCCGGGCTACACGATCCCAAAATTCCATGTGTACAAGGGGACAGGCAATCCTCATCAACATGTCGCCCAGTTCAGGGCTCTTTGTGGCAACATCGGCGGTGATGATAAGCTCTTGCTTCGCCAATTCGTCGGTAGCTTATCGGAGACGGCATTCGAGTGGTACTCCGAACTTCCAAATGATTCCGTCAAAACTTTCGCCGAAATGGAGTTGTTCACCCAACGATTCGCAAGTGCTAGTGAACGCACCCCAATAACGGCATTGATCAATGCCAGGGTGAAGCCGGGCGAGACGTGGGTTCAGTACGCAATCCGATGGTAGAACCTGTGGTCGAAGTGCGAACAGCGCATCGAAGAAGCACCAGCGGTGGGTATGTTCGTGGGCACCCTAGACCCTCATACAACTATTTCACAGTTCATGATGTTCTTCAAACCGACCACGTTCCAGGCTCTAATCGACAAGCTGGCCCAGATGGACCAGATGGGTCATAGACCATCTTCCCCGAAGCCGGAACCGCGGAACGAAAAGGGTAAAGGGAAGGCAATCTTCGTTGCGAACACCCAACAGCAGCCCAGTGCCCCAAAGCTAGCGGATCAATTGGAAGAGAGACGACGCTATTATAATGAGAATATAAAGCGTCCTTACTCGTTCACACGGGACAAAACGAAGAGACTATTCGAGCTGGCGATGCGCAACAGGTTTATCAATTTGATGAATCCAAGGCGACCATCGCAACCCGGCGAAGTGAATAATCCCAATTATTGCCCTTACCACCAAACGGCAAGCCATCCAATCGAAGATTGCTTCGTCTTTAAGGGATGGATCGAGGATCAGTACCTACAAGGCAAGTTTGCGCTGTCTGAGAAATGGAAAGTAAACCCACCACAACCGCACACTCCTAAGAAGACGGACACACCGGGGGCAACGTGCTCTTTTGTTGAAGATGCTCCATGGGAGGTCGTTCTTTCGGCCAAAACCAAAAGAATGCTGAATGATCTCCAAACATGCCTGGCGATCAGATGGAAGAATCCGTTGGAATCTGAGATCATCGAGGGGATGCTGAAGCCGTGCCCGACTCCAAGAATCAGTGGTGATAGCCAAAGTGTTCACACCCAGCCGTCGAAATCTTCGAAGAAGAAGAAGAAATCCAAAAAGCCCGTGAAGCCTGACGACAAGCGCACGGACCTGCAAAAACAGATCGACGCGCTGGAAGAGTACAACTAGAAGTCCCGGACTCTAATTACGCTCCAAGAATTCCTCGGCCACGTCCTTGAAAATGGAGATGATGGAGAAGACTCGTCGGACGAATCTGAGGATTACGTAGCAAGTTGTCATGTGATCTCTTACTCATTGATAGACGATGAAGAAGCTCCTTGCACCAAGAGACTGGGGGCAGGTCCTCAGCCGGAACTTCTATGGCCGTCAGACGAAATGATCGACACCTTCCTGAATGAAATTCATCTGAAAAGTAAAGCCGATCGGGAGCGTGAGATGGCTATATTTGAAAAGGCCAAGCGTCGGCGACTGGACGAAAGAGTCAAGACACTTCCGCCGAATCAAGGGACATCCGTCGCGAATTAAAACAAGTTCAAGACGAGGAAAATGTTTGCTAAAGCCATATCGAGGGAAATGAAGCTACCACCCTCCAAAGAAAACACTGTCGGTGAAGCAGAGATGCATCCTAGCTACTGCTCATATCATCGAAAGATTTCGCACCACACCGAAGAATGCAACGCTTTTAAAAGATGGTGGCAGGGATATGTTGCTCACCGGCAACATTTTAAGCGAATGAAACGCAAAACTCGTCGGGAGCAAAGAAATACGACCGAGGAGCGTAAAAGAATTACCGGCGACTGTCGCATGGTCAACGCTGGGGAATCGCAAGTTCTCAGGTTCGGGAGCAACTCCGATGAAGAGGAGACTCTTGGCCCCCTCTTCAAAGAATCCACCTCGGGGAAAGACGAAGAGCCGAAGACCTGCGAAAATATTCAGTTGCGCAATCGTACGCTGCCCGAAAAGAATCTCGGACCCGCAAACAGAAAAGAGAAGGGAAAAGAGAAGGTTTCTGAAGATATCGCCATAGATGACCAAGTCATGAAAGAGCTGACCGCCAAGGACCCACCAAGGAAAAGTAAGGTGGACTACAACATTCTGGCGCACTTAAGGAAGTTACCCTCGCAGCTCAGCATTCTCGACGCTCTTTTACTATCAAAAGAAGCAAGGGACTCATTAATCAAAGCGCTACAAGTGCCAGAGCAATTCCAAGCTTTTCTCGCCGAAGAAAAGATGAAGGACGAACTGGAAGAAGTACACACAGCCGATATTACCTTCGGCGATGAAGATCTCCTCCTTGGGACGTACGAGCACAACCGTCCCCTATATGTCTCCGGATATTGTTACGATATCAAGATAGGCAAAATCCTGGTCGACAATGGGTCTTCCGTCAATCTCCTCAACGTGCGAGTGTTGAAGGAAATTTGCATGAGCGTTCAGCATCTCGCTCGTGATAAAATCACCATCTCCGGCTTCAATTCCCAGTCATCACGGACCCTCGGGTCTATGATACTAACGCTGCGCTTCGGACTACTCGTCACAGATATTAAATTTCACGTCATCGATGCCAAGACATTCTACAACGCTTTGCTTGGTCGGCCCTGGTTACACGAGTACAACATCATCCCTTCTACACAGCATCAGTGTATGAAATACTTCAAGGATGGTCTCGAGTATACCGTAACAGGAGAGCTGAACCCATTCTCCGTAAACGAAGTCCGAAAGTACGAAGATGCAAAATACTTCTTACCAGACTTTGAAGACACAGAGAGATGTCATAAACCGGAGAACAAAACTATCACCACCATTCCGGTCTTCGGGAGTGATACCGAGGAAGAGGAAGAGATAGTTTATTCAGGGCTACCACAGTACAACAAGCCGGGATCGTCCGCTCCTATGCTTATCTTCGGCAGCGACTCAGAAGATGAGGTCAATGCCATATTCTCTGCTCGGCTTTCAATTCAAACATTCGATGATGAAGAGCAAAGTTTGCAAGTTGCCATGGTTCCGCCCAAACATCATAAAGAACTAGACGCGCTTGATACCTACAGTGTGGAAGAGCTGCAGACGTTCTATGTCCCTCCCAGGCGAGAAGGTGAAAAGGCGATCCTATTCTACCGATCCGGAGAAACTAAAGTGGAGAAGGAAATTTGGCACGGCGCGGATTCCACACTCGATAGGCTCCAGCCCATCCGTTTGCCCAGATATTACACAGACGGACTAAGGAGACTCTTGAGACACCAAGGTGTACCCCTTAAG
The DNA here is from genome assembly GCA_030015575.1 of Agapanthus africanus. Classification (NCBI taxonomy): domain Eukaryota; kingdom Viridiplantae; phylum Streptophyta; class Magnoliopsida; order Asparagales; family Amaryllidaceae; genus Agapanthus; species Agapanthus africanus. The sequence goes on from CM057337.1 coordinate 895,684,117, forward strand.
CAAACTGCTCGACAAGTACGGTTCTATAACAGGATCTGAAACGTCCCTGGAACTTAGCGGAAATTGTCCAACGGGAAAATGGAAACGACCGGGCTTGGGTATGTTCAATCCAAGAAACGGGAGCTACTCCGCGACTGCTACGTCATACATGACTTTGATGAAGAGGGAGATGCTTTTTGGGAAAATGCTAACCCTGAACCAGAAAGAGCTATCGATATAAAAATGCCCAGTCCATCGTTTGAAGAACAGATGGACAAGCTTATAAGGGAAGCGAGTCAAAAGGTTCGAGATGACCACAATCGCGAAATGGCCATCTACGAGAAAGTCAGGACGCAACGCCTTCTTCAACAGGCTGCGAAAGATGAAAATGCTCCTCCCTGTCAACCCGTCATACAAAAGGCCCGACGCAGAGGCAAAAATTAAATCAAAGAGCGGGAAAAGTATTCGAGAGCGACAAAGTGGGACCAAGAAGCCACGCGATCAGGAATCGAGTAATCCAGATTCGTCTCTTATAAAGAAGATGAGTCGAGCATACTCTTTTCCTCAGAACAAAACACGGAAGATACACGATCTCGCCATAAGACATCAACTGATTATACTCCCGGGTTCCAAGCACCCCGAGCAAGAAGGCGAAGTCTCTCATCCGGACTATTGCTCCTATCATAGGGCAATAGGACATCCTATTGAAGACTGCTTCACCTTCAAGAACTGGATCGAAGATCAATATCGACAGGGCAGGTTCGCTCTATCCAGCAGCTGGAGGGTAACCCCGCCGCAAAGGCATGAACCCAAATCCACGAGGGTAGAACCAGATCAACGTCGGTCTTGGAAGCGAGCTCGTACCTGTCACGTGATAACGTTATCAGAAGAAGACCCCGACGGTATGGATAATCTTCCCTGGTGCTTCGAAAACAATGATGACGAGGTGATCTCAGAGTTTCCACCGGCGCTGAAAGAGCTGGAAGATGGAATACATACCACTGCAGATGAGCTCAAGAAAATTGATTTGGGGACGGCAAGTGACCACGGCCGACGTTCGTCAGCGAATTGCCGTCTGAAGAAAGGGTGGCTACACTAAAGGACGTGCTCATGCAGCATAAAGATTGCTTCGCATGGAATTATTTCGAGATGCCAGGACTAGATCCCGAGATTGCTGTACACAAATTGGCAATATCTCCAGACGTCAAGCCAATCAAACAAGCACCGAGGAGAATGCGGCTCGAGCTTGAGATGAGCATCAACGCCGAGGTTAAGAAGCTAATCGACTCCGGCTTCATACAAGAGGTGCAACATCCTGACTGGATCGCCAAAATCGTCCCGGTGATGAAGAAGAATGGGGCGGTGCGCATATGTGTGGACTTTCGAGATCTTAATAAAGCCTGCCCGAAGGATGACTTCCCGGTACCGGTCACCGAGCTGATGATAGACAATATGTCCACCCACGAAGTCTTCTCCTTCATGGACGGTTCATCAGGATATAATCAGATAAAGATGCATCCCGAGGACCAGAAGCATACCGCTTTCCGGACCCCTTTGGGCATATTCTGCTACAGGGTAATGCATTTCGGTCTAAAGAACGCCGGTGCCACCTATCAGAGGGCCATGACGAAGATCTTCAATGATCTCATACATGAAATCGTCGAATGCTATATTGACGACCTCGTGGTGAAAAGCAAATCATACGAGGAGCATTTAGAGCATCTGAAGACCGTATTTCAATGCCTTCGGCAATATAACTTGAAGATGAACCCTCTCAAATGCACGTTCGGAGTTTCCTCGGGCAAATTCCTGGGATTCATCGTCCGACACCGAGGCATCGAGATAGATCTGTCAAAGATCAAGGCAATTATGGAGATGCCCCCGCCAAGGACTCTCAAGCAATTGCGGTCTCTCCAAGGGAAGCTCGCGTATATCCGACAATTTATAGCCAATCTTTCAAGCAAGTGTCGTCCTTACAGCCACATGATGAAGAAGGGAACCCCGTTCGTCTGAGATCACAAATGCCAAAGCACGCTAGACGAAATCAAGAAATACCTGCAGAATCCGCCAATACTGGCCACTCCGGTCAAGAAAAAGCCTCTCATTCTGTATACAACCGCCCTTGAAGGTTCCTTAGGCGCATTATGGGCACAAGAGAACGACCAAGGGAAAGAGAGAGCGCTCTACTATTTGAGTCGAATTCTGCTGGGGGCAGAAAGCAATTATTCTCCCATCGAAAAACACTGCCTGGCATTAATCTTCGCGATGACGAAGCTCAGACACTATGCATTGGCGCATGACGTCCGTCTCATCTCGAAGGTGGATCTTCTCAAATATTTGATGTCAAAGGCCATATTGACGGGGCGGCTCGCTAAATGGGTCTTTCCCTTGATGGAATTCTCAATAACGTATCAGCCTCTTAAGGCAGTGAAGGGACAGGTCATTGCCGACTTCCTCGCTGAGCATCCGATACCTGCCGATTCTCCCTTGAACTGCGAATTGCCGGACGAACATGCGTTTGACACGATCGACGGAAATGGTACCCGATGGGAACTTTACTTCGATGGAGCGTCTTCCATGAAGAAGCGCAAGCAAAGCACCCCCATAATCAAATCAGGGGTAGGCCTCATTTTCGTAACTCCACAAGGAGGGATAATGCGCTTTGTCTTCTCTTTAACAGAGCCGAGGACAAACAATGAAGCCGAATACGAAGTTTTGATAGTAGGTCTCGAGATCGCCATTGACATGGGGATTGAAAACCTCTTCATATACGGAGATTCCCAACTGGTCATTAGTCAAGTAAACGGTGACTATCAAACGTGCAAACCAGAACTGGTGAAGTAGGGCGAAAGGGTACAGCAACTGCTGACCCAAATACCTTCCTACACCTTAGAAAGCATACCACGTGCAGAGAATAGTAAAGCGGATGCATTAGCAAAGCTTGCTAAAGAATTGGCCGATGAGAACCTCGATGACGTAAGAATCGTGGTACAAAGCCGTCGGGTTCTTGCACCGGCAGAAATATCTCCGAAGTCGTCCAAGGGGAAGGGAGCGACCGAGAAAATGGCTCTACAGGTAAAAGACCAAGAAACAGTTGGGGATTGGAGAGAAGTCTTTATAGACTACTTCAAATCCCGTCGAACGCCTGAAGATGCGTCCTCAAAACATCAGCTCATGAAGCGAGCCCTATCTTTCGCCTTCGTCAATGATACCCTGTACAAGAGGTCATTTGATTCTCTGTGGTTAAGATGCCTGGGACCTGAAGAAGCAAAAAGAATCGTCCAAGAAACTCACGACGGACTCTGTGGTTCTCACCAAGCCGGGTCGAAGATGAAGCTGAAGATCAAACAGATGGGTTATTATTGGCCCACGATGATCCAAGACTGCCTCGAATACGCGAAGCAGTGCCACTCGTGCCAGATTCACGGGGACTTCATCCATCAGCATCCGAATCCGCTACATCCGACAGTGGCTAGCTGGCCGTTCGAAATATGGGGGACTGACATAATCGGCCCTATCGAACCAGCATCGTCCAGAGGACATCGGTTCATTCTGGCGACAACTGATTACTTCTCCAAATGGTCAGAAGCAGTACCGCTGAGGGAAGTGAAGACGGAGAATATCCTCCATTTCTTCAAGACATACGTCATTTATCGGTTTGGCACTCCACGACGGATTATCTTCGATAACGGGCCAGCCTACAGAAGCCACAAGATCAGCCGCTTCACACAACAGCATAACATAGAGTGGAGATACTCCTCAGTTTATAATCCCCGAGCTAACGGTCTGGCTGAGGCTTTTAACAAGACACTGACGAAGATTGTAAAGAAGACGGTGTCTCGAAATAAAAAGGACTGGCACGAGAGACTGCACGAAGCTCTCTGGGCGTACCGAACGACGTTCAAAACAGCCACTAACACAACGCCGTACGCATTGGTATTCGGTACAGAAGCGGGACTCCCCCTCGAGATAGAGCTACCCACTCTACGAATAGCAGTTCATTACGAGCTGACGGACGAAGAGAATGCTCACCTTCGGCTTGAGGAGCTCGATGCCCTTGATGAAACCCGGCTCATCGCGCAACAAAATCTGGAGGCTTATAAAGCAAAGATGACGCGTTCATATGAGAGATTGACTAGGCCGAGAACGTTCCGCCAAGACGAACACGTGCTAGTGGTTAAAAGACCTATGATCCCCAATCGTGCCAAACGAGGGAAATTCGAGCCGAATTATGAAAGCCCGTATATCACAGACAAGGTCTACCAGGGTGGGAACTATCTACTCATGGACATGCATGGTGAAAGACCTTTCAGGCCAATAAACGGTCGCTTACTGAAGAAATACTACGCCTGAAGAGTCACGGCCTAGGTCAATGACAGATGACGACGACTATGTCCGCTCGCTATCTTCCTAAGCCCAAACTCTATAGTTAGTAGCTGGCTTCTTTAACAGCGGACCGAAACATTCTTAAACTAACAGCGGACTGAAACGTCCTTAAACTAACATCGGACCGAAACGTCCCTAAACTAACAGCGGACCGAAACGTCCCTAAACTAACGACGGACCGAAACGTCCTTAAACTAACAACGGATCACTACGTCCTAAAACTAGCTGTTGACCGAGATGTCGGTAAACTACGATGGATTGCAGTATCCCAAAGCTGATACAACAAAAAAAAAAGAAAACGGTATGTCCATAAGCAAAATGGGCACGGATGAAAACCCGAAAGGGCTCCGTGAGTAAAAATAGCAGGGCTACCGGCGAGTTTTGTGAAAACCCGAAAGGGCGCAAGCTCGTTAGAAAAAAAAAGAAAGAATAAAAAAAAGAGAAAAAAGAAAACGGTATGTCCACAAGCAAAAAGGGCACGGATGAAAACCCGAAAGGGCTCCGTGAGTAAAAACAGCAGGGCTACTGGCGAGTTTTGTGAAAACCCGAAAGGGCGCAATCTCGTTAAAAGACACTTTCAAGGTCTTCTCGACTTTGTAAGGAGAAATCACCTGCGTGAGATCCTTACGACTCACAAGGGAGCAACACACTTAGAGATCCCCACGACTCCTAAGGAGAAACACACTTGCGAGATCCTCACGACTCGTAAGGAGAACCCTCTTATGGGACCCTCATGGCTCATAAGATTTGAAAGTCTTAAGCTACAGAGACCTAAACCTATTCTTAAGCAGCCCCCACAACCTCCAATACTGCCCTACAAGCGGCTCAATGCTGACCCTTGTATACAATCCACGGGCGCGAATAAACATTTCCCTAACAAAGTCCCACCCGTGACTAGGGATATGTTCGCACGGTGAACAACCCTTGTGAGTCCTCCCGACTTATAAGGAGAAAACACTCTTATAAGATCCTTACGACTTACAGGAGAACATACACTTAGGAATGCTCACGACTCCTAAGGAGAAAACGCACCAACGAGATCCTCACGACTTGTAGGAAGAAATACCTTCATGAGACCCTTACGGCTCATGAAGTCAAAAGCCTTAGTCGACAGGATCCTAACCCTGTTTACTAAACCACCTTTGTTCGACATCGACAGAGGCAAATGATGATTCACTCCTGGCAATATCCCAGTAGTAGCGGTGCTGATGCCGAAATCGGTGTCTAATTTCGAGCTTGCAGCGAAAAGCCAGCAAGCCACACATGCATACGAAATAGCCGAAATGATGGGGCAACTTGCAGACAAAATCAGCAAGTAAAAATATATGCATGCAAAATAGCCGAAATGATGGGGCAACTCGCAATAAAAAGCAGCGAGTAAAAATAAAAAAATAGCCGAAATGATTGGGCACCGCGAAAAATAGCCGAAATGATTGGGCAATCGCGACCTTCGCGATTTAAAAGCTAAAATGATAGAGCATCGCGGAAAGAAATAAAAAAAAATGAATGAAATTTATGCCCTAAAGGTGATATCATGTCAATCCCTGTATACAATCCAGGGGCGCAAACAAAGAGGGAATCACACCCTTCCTCCCTAAGCTTCATCAGAAGGAGAGGCCAAATCTCAATGGTTCATAGACAGCCTAGAGATCATCTCAACATTCGTCTTATTACAACGGACACAACATCAAGCAAAGCGAAACAGCGGCAACTCCCAGTTCCATGACTCGGCGGTGTAGATGACCGAGAGTCAAACCCCGACTCTGTGGAATGCGGATAAAGTCAATCCTTTCTGGTCATGTGGAACGCGGATAATGTCAACTCTGACCCCGTGTGAAGCATCAAGAGCGGAGCCTGGTCCTCGCCGAACACGGCAGTGAACCCGTGGGAAGCATCCAGAGCAAAATTCCTGGCTACGTGGAACGCGGCTTATGTCAATCCTGACCCCGTGGGAAACGTCCAAAGCGGATCCTGGTCCTCGCAGAGTACGGCAATGACCCCATGTGAAGCATCCAGAGCGGAGCCTGGTCCTCGCCGAACACGGCAGTGAACCCGTGGGAAGCATCCAGAGCAAAAATTCCTGGCTACGTGGAACACGGATTATGTCACTCCTGACCCCATGGGAAACATCCAGAGCGGATCCTGGTCCTCGCAGAGCACGACAATGAACCCGTGTGAAGCATCCAGAGCAGAGCCTGGTCCTCGCCGAACACGGCAGTGAACCCGTGGGAAGCATCCAGAGAAAAAATTCCTGGCTACGTGGAACGCGGCTTATGTCAATCCTGACCCCGTGAGAAACGTCCAGAGCGGATCCGGGTCCTCCCAGAGCACGACAATGACCCCGTGTGAAGCATCCAGAGTGGAGCTTGGTTCTCACCGAACACGGCAGTGAACCCGTGGGAAGCATCCAGAGCAAAAATTCCTGGCTACGTGGAACACGGCTTATATCAATCCTGACCCCGTGGGAAACGTCCATAGCGGATCATAGTACTCGCAGAGCACGGCAATGACCCCGTGTGAAGCATCCATAGCGGAGCCTGGTCCTCTCCGAACACGGCAGTGAACCCGTGGGAAGCATCCAGAGCAAAATTCCTGGCTACGTAGAACGCGGATTATGTCACTCCTGACCCCGTGGGAAACGTCCAGAGCAGATCCTGGTCCTCGCAGAGCACGGCAATGACCCCGTGTGAAGCATCCAGAGCGGAGCCTGGTCCTCGCTGAACATGGCAGTGAACCCGTGGGAAGCATCCAGAGCAAAAATTCCTGGCTACGTAGAACGCGACTTATGTCAATCCTGACCCCGTGGGAAACGTCCAGAGCGGATCCTGGTCCTCGCAGAGCACGGCAATGACCCCGTGTGAAGCATCCAGAGAAAAAATTCCTGGCTACGTGGAACACGGATTACGTCACTCCAGACCCCGTGGGAAACATCCAGAGCGGATCCTAGTCCTCGCCGAACACGGCAATGAACCCATGGGAAGCATCTAGAGCAAAATTCCTGGCTACGTGGAACACGGATTATGTCACTCCTGACCCCGTAGGAAACGTCCAGAGCGGATCTTGGTCCTCACAGAGCACGGCAATGACCCCGTGTGAAGCATCCAGAGTGGAGCCTTTTCCTCGCCGAACACGGCAGTGAACCCGTGGGAAGCATCTAGAGCAAAATTCCTGGCTACATGGAACGCGGCTTATGTCAATCCTGGCCCCGTGGGAAACGTCCAGAGCGGATCCTGATCCTCGCAGAGCACGGCAATGACCTCGTGTGAAGCATCCAGAGCGGAGCCTGGTCCTCGCCGAACACGGCAGTGAACCCGTGGGAAGCATCTAGAGCAAAATTCCTGGTCACGTGGAACGCGGATAATGTCAACCCTGACCCCGTGGGAAACGTCCAGAGTGGAGCCTGGTCCTCGCAGAACACGGCAGTGAACCCATGGGAAGCATCCAGAGCAACTCCTGACTCCGTGAAATACGGATAAGGACAACTTCACCCATCACTTGCGGGTCCTCACGACTCGTAAGGGAGTAAATTCTCTTATAAGATCCTTACGATTTATAAGGGAAAACGCACTTAGGAATCCTCACGATTCCTAAGGAGAAAATACACCTACGGGATCCTCTCGACTCGTAGGGAGAAAAGTCTTCTTGAGACCCTCATGGCTCATGAAGTTGAAAAGTCCTAGGTAGCAGATCTGAACCTGCTTCCTAAGCCATCACTACCTTATAAAGAGTTCAAGATGAATTGTTATCTACCATCTATGGGCCACACTTGCCAAAGCTACATGCCACTGAAATGGAGAAGTTACTCATGAGCATATAAACTACTTCACGCCAGAGTAAAACATAAAGAAATAGAAGGGTGCGGCTCATGGAGCTGAGGGTTTGGGACAATATCCCTTAAGAGTCGAGATTTGAGTCAATGATAAATGACGACGCTTGTGTCCGCTCGTTATCTTCTCAGATCAAGATTCTGAAAATTATATACCAACCCGAAACTGGTTATACACTATGAATTACCCTGCACTACTTCACCCACGTATATACTTACGTGGGTAAAATAGTAGGGGGCATTTGTTTCTGGCAAAAATTTCTGCGCAAAAGAGCCTAAGGCATCAAATGGCAGCGATACGCTTAAGAAAATGTGAACCAATATTTGCCGGGCTGTATTTTGACAAACTCCCGAATTAGAAACAGCTAAATTCTAATGGTATTGAAAGCATCTCGAAAAAACCTTCGATTTGATATACTATGGGCCTCATAATTCATCCGGGATCAAAAGTTATGAGCAAATGTCTATGCACATGTGATCTAAGAAAGAAGATGCGAACCGGTATTTTCCGAGCTGTATTTTGACAAACTCGGGAATGAGAAACAGCTAAATTCTGATGGTATCGAAAGTGTCTCGAAAAATTCTTCGATTTGATATATTATGAGTCTCATAATTCATCCGAGATCAAAAGTTATGAGCAAATGTGCTATGCACGTGTAATCTAAAGTAATGCTCTACTACATTAGGAATGCATTTTTAGTCCCACATCGGGAAAAGGAGAGATGGTTTCTCTACCATTCCCATATAAATAAGAAGAGATACCTCTTAGAAAGGGTAGAGTTCAATCCTCAAAGGATTCAATTCTAAAAGGAGCTTAATTCTCCATAGGAGCTTAGTTCTCCAAGATAGGAGCATGCTCCTCCCCATAATGCGTATATGCGCAAGCGCCATGTGCGCTACGTGCAACACACGTATGCCCACCATGCGCGCACCACGTGCAACGCACGTGCGCACCACATGAGAACATTTAATAATATTAAAAGGAGATACGTTCTCCATAGGAGCTTAGTTCTCCAAGATAGGAGCCTGCTCCTCCCCATAATGCGCATATGCGCAAGCGCCATGCACGCAACGTACAACGCACGTATGCCCACCATGCGCGCACCACGTGCAACGCACATGCGTACTACATGAGAAAATTTAATAATATTAAAAGGAGATACGTTCTCCATAAGAACTTGCTCCCCCCATAATGCGCATATGCGCATGCTCCATGTGCGCTGCGTGCAAATATGTGCGTCCAACACGTGCGACGCACGTGCGTCCAACACGTGCGACGCACGTGCGCGAACGCAAAGAAGCCTTTTTCAGCAGCGAGAAACTTAATCTCCAGCCTGTTCTTTCCCCCTAATGAGTGGGACATGCTTCAAAAGGTACATCCCTCCACACCTTCGATATATGGCGCTATAATCTCTCAGTGTCGTCGGAGAGGTGGTGGGTCCCAACGACCAATGATCCTTCTTTTCAATAAAAAAAGAGGAAAAGAGACATATACAGAGAAGAAGAGATAGAGAGAAAAACCCTCTGCAAATTTTGAGAAAAAGAAGAGCAAGCTCTTAGAAAAAAAGAAGATTTTTCTTCATCTTCAAGGTAAAGAACTATGTTCTTAAATAATAAAGATGAAACCATCTCGTAAAAAGAAGAACCATCTTCTAAAAACATCTTAGATCTATAAAAAGACTAAGGTCTTTGATTTTAAAGCAAAAGATCAAAAGATCTAATCATAAAGAAAATAATAATAAAAGAAGTATTTTTACTTCATTTACAGATCTTTGATCTATAAAAGGTAGAGGCTTTTATAAAAAATAAGAACTTTTGTTCTTGGATCTTGAGGCAAAGCCTCCTTTGAAGAAAATAAATTTGTTCTTTAATCTTAAAATTGATCAGATACACTTTGCGCTATTGAAAAGTGCCTTGCACTCATGAACTGCGCTCTTGCGCTCCTTGGATCGTCGCTCAGCGCCAAAACATGTCACGTGTCAACTATAGACACCACTTGCGCTTTGCGCTTTTAAAACAACGCACTGCGCTCATGAGCTGGCGCTCAACGCCAAGTGCGCCACGTGTCACTCACTGGCGTGCCAACAGACTAGCGCAGAGCGCTCATAAATTAAAAAGCGCAATGCGGTAATGAACCAGCGCTAAGCGTGACACGTGTCATCTTCGTGTGCGCTACTCGACAAAAGAGTAATGCGCTCTTTAATTGGTGCAAAGCGCCTGACGCGCCACGTAGCACACTGTCAGAACACAATTTGTTCTGATCAAGACAAAATATGTCAGAGCCCAATGCCTAGCATTATTAAAAGGGCTGAGCCCAAATAAAGCTTAATAGCCAGAGCAACTAAAAATGTTAAACATTTTTAATTGGACTTAGCCCAATTCTGGCCATAAGTCCTCAACTTATATTAAACTGAGCACATCTGCTCATAAATATCCAACAGATCTTACTCTTAAACTGGGCTACAGATCTTTCAAACAATCCACCTTGGTTTAAGGGTACATCTCTTCACTCCTTTGATATTTGTCGTTGTAATTCCTCAACGTCTTCAAAGAGGTGACGGGTCCCGACAACCACACATTTCACGGACTGTGGGGTCCTTACACTCATGGACTATGATGTCCTTACCTTGACCATGATGTCTTTAAACTAATATCGGATTGTGGAGTCCTTAAACCCATGGACTATGATGTCCTTAACCTCGACCGTGTCTTAAAACTAACAACGGACCGTGATGTCTTTAACCTCGACCGTGATGTCTTTAAACTAATATCGGACTGTGGGGTCATTAAGCCCATGGACTATGATGTCCTTAACCTCGACCGTGATGTCTTAAAACTAACATTGGACCGTAATGTCCTTAAACTAATTATCGACCGCAATGTCCCTAAACTAAACAATAGAGCCCAATTGCTCTTTTGTTGGATCTAAACGATCCCGTTAAGTTGATCTTAGTCTAAAATTAGACTAACGTACCCTTAACAAACGTTTAGGTTGATCTTAGTCTCAAATGAGGCTAACGTATCCTTAAATCCAACCCCCAAACCCAAATCTAAGAAAGATACGGATTTGGACTAGTCCACGCCCTACGGGCGACGACATAACTTAGTCTCCGTATACAATCCACGGGCAACCACAAACAAAACAAATACCCACGACACGAAGTGACCATATGGAGAAGGAGAAAGTTGTTACCGCGATGCGGTAGCATAATTAACTGCATGGGATTGCGCCTGCAGAGAAGAGCGTCCCCACAATAAAAAAACCCTCAGACGAGGGGGAATCTGACGAAATCTGCTATATCGGCCGCATCCATTTAAACCTCCGTTCCATGGTGCCATAAATCAACTTGGTATCTTCGGAGAGGTGGACAGATAGCACCAATTAGTATCTGCCCCGAATTTCAGGCAAGACGAACCTACGCGGTCGTGTCTCTGTGTTCGGAGGGGAACGCCCGTCACCTTTCTGAAGACGTTGAAGGATTATAACGCCAAATATCAGAGGAGTGAAGAGATGTACCCTTGAACCAAGTTTGCTTGGGGATCTGTAGTCCAATTTGGAAATAAAATCAAATAATTAGATTATGAGCACATTGGCTCAGTTAAATCTGAATTGAGGACTTATGGCCAATTTGGGCTAAGTCCAATTAGATCTGAAGTGTTGGCCCTTTGTTGAACCATTAGACAGTTGTCTGGGTTCAAGCCCACATTATTTAGCAATGCTAAACAAGAGTTTGAGGTCTCTGATAACATTTTTATTTTTGACTGAGCATTAATATTGTAGTTGTGAGTTTTACTCAATTTTGAGACTCAGTTGAAGGGGAGGCTTTTGCCTTTGGAAAATTAGCCAATTTGGCTATAAAAAAATAGTGTTAAACACTAGGGAATAGCAGTGTTAAACACTGGGAATAAAGCTCTCAAATTTGTGTTAAACACTAGAAGATAACAGTGTTACACACTGGAAATAAAATTCTCAAAGTAGTGTTAAACACTAGAAATAAGATTCTCAATTTAATGTTAAATACTAGAAGACAATCAGTTGTTAAACACTGAAAATAAAGCTTTCGAATTGGTGTTAAACACTAAAGAAAGAGGGGTCACGTGGGGACATGTGAGGGCGCCCAAAGATGGGGCCAGATCTCCTCACTTTGTTCTGCAAATAAGTGTTAAACACTTTTTAATTTTTTTGGCCATCACGTGTGGGCACGTGATAGGCACTCATGCACTGATTCATTAAGGCATTTATTAGGGGTCACGTGGTAACACGTGAGAGTGCCCAGAGCCAAAATTTCCTTTGCTTTTATTCTCTTTGTTTTGGAGGTCACGTGGGAGCACGTGAGGTATTGCCTCAAAGCTTTTTCCTTCTCATTTTTGGGGATCTTTTCAGGTGTCACGTGGGGACACGTGACCTTAGTTCTTTGCATATATGGAGATCTTTTAAGTCTCTTTATTTTTTAAGAATTAAATTCTCTGTAGGGTTAAACCCTAATTATGATTTTGGAGGAATTAAATTCCTATTGTGCAAGAATTAAATTCTTATATAGGGTTAAACCCTAATCTCTTTTTGGAGGAATTAAATTTCCATATATGTAAAAGAATTAAATTCTTATATAATGTGAAACCCTAATTTCATTTAGGAGGAATTAAATTCCTGTGAATTTGACAGAATTAAATTCTCAATTAGGGTTAAACCCTAGTTCTGTCCATCTTGAAGGAATTAAATTCCTATAATTTTAGGAGAATTAAATTCTCATATAGGGTTAAACCCTGGTTTTATCATGAAGGAATTGAATTCCTGTAAATTTGGGAGAATTAAATTCTCTAAACTCAATTCTCCCCCTAAGTCTTGAATCTGCATGGCAAAATCTCAACCCGATGAGAATTAAATTCTCAACCTATGGGGAGATTTGCTTCTGCAGATCTTCAACCAGAGGAAGAACTAAGTTCTTTTTGTAGAAGAGTTAAACTCTTAGATTTGATAATTAAATTCTCTTTCTGAAGTTTGATCTTTTTCCCTTTTCTCACCTAGGTTTTCTTTCTTGAGAATTGAATTCTCCTTTCTTTTCTCTCTGCTATTTGCTTTTTTTAGAAAGTCTCCAGATCCCAAAATTCTATCTCCCCAAAATTCTCTTCTTGGCTCCTATTTATAAGAGAAGGAAAAGAATCAATTTGTTCAGTAAATCTTTCATTGAAAGATTTTGTTTGTTTTCATAATTAATCTGATCCTTTAGATCCCTCAGTGAATTTTATTCACCGTTGGATTTTAAATCCAAAAGATATTCTGTTTGTTATTTTTGGTGAGATTTAGGGAAATCTTTCCTTGTCTAAAATCTTTCCATAAATTGGTGATTTTTTAATCACCCTTGGATTTTTAATCCAACGGTTCCTCATAATCCTTTTTTTCGTTTGGAAAGATTTAGAGAAATTTAGGATTTAATTCTGTTAAGTTACAAGGCTTTCAAAGTCTGTCACGTACTAGCATGTGACCCTTGGTCACGTGTGAGCACGTGACCCCCAATTGGGGTCTTTTCTCAGCCGCTTGTTTTCGTTTCTGCTTTAACTATCACATGTCAACATGTAACCATTGGTCACGTGTGAGCACGTGATACCTCATTGAGTTAATTCCTGATTTTTAATCATGGAACAATAATGAAAATTAATTTTTATAATATATAAATATTATCAGACCATATATTTTCAAGATATAATAAAAATTCCATATTTTCTAGAAAATAAAAGAATGACAGGTTTCATCAAAATGCTATCAAGTATCAATACAAGACAAGTCTTACACTAAAATACCTTGAATTATTCAAGCTATGTAAATATTCACTAATATACCTCACTCTTTAAAATCCACATCCATGAAAACCCTAAATAACATAAATAAATACTCGGGTTTTATTTTGAAAGTATATAAAATACTTTTCATAAACCCGCTCGAGTTATATAAATTATATTATGGACCTTAATAAATATAAGTTTAAACGGAATCAATTCTCTTGAGCCTCAGGAAGCCGGAGAAAGTGAGTACTTGCCTATTTAAGGTAGAAAAACTAAAACGGAGTTATCAATGGTAATTGTCCTGGAAAAAAACACAAATCCTGCCGTTCATGTGCAGCATTTACCGATAACTCATAAACCTAATTCATGATCCAAATTCTGTTTAAAGTGTCTGACTCAAGTCTGAGTCCAAATCAATTTGAATCCAATTCAAGATGAATTCAATATATCCAACATATATACTTGAACTTGAACCTAAATACCAGAACAATATCAACATGCAACATGACTTGACTTAACCGAACCATGGCTATGACTTAACTACATGACTACTTGATACATCCTGAAACCGTTTACATGAACAACTTATATCCATGGTCTCGGCAAGTCTGATAACTACAATCTATCCAATATACATTACGGGGTTTAAAGGGGTAGACTGATACGAAATGTGTTAAAAATAGCACGATGATGGACACTAAAAGACACCTACATGAACATCCTTTGCCGTTGTCTCGTGGGTTTTGACGGGGCCTTATACTTACATGTTACCATAGTCCATGAGATAGTTGGACTCCTCTCGTATACACTGATATATTCTGTACCAAGTTACAAACAACTACGTTAGTATAACAAAAATATATCTGTTTATATTACCGGTTCTCTTCTCTTTACTTGTTCTATTCCATCCTTATCTTTGGGATTTACCGAGCGCTAGTTCGCTGACGACATTCCTGTTTCTTTCTTTTTTTAGAATGTTCGTCAGGAGGACTCGACTCTCAGGAGACCGAGCCCAGCCAGGAGTTGTCACGCCCCGCTTCTCAGAGTACGGTAAGGTAGGCACGTGACATAGCTAACCATGCTACCTGTGTGTTAGTTATATGTATGCCCTAGAGGCCATTACTGTACATACGATGTATATTGTTGTGGATGCTTGGACGTATATAGGGAGGACTTTCTTGCTCGACATGATAGTACGCTATCTGGTTGCTCTTTATCTTAACATGTACTCTGATTGTCTCTATGTTACATGTTGATAAAGCCCTTAGGATATGTACTCGACTACTGGGACTATGATGAGATCATACTAGTGGGGTCACGGTAGTCGACGAGTACATCCTATAACTGTTCCTAGTCGAGGGTGTATCTAGACAGGGCATCGATACACCAGAGTAGACTAGCGTATACGCATCTTGACCCATATGATGGGCGATGGATGATCCCATATCCATCGGTGTTTGACATCAAGGATGGTGTACGGGTGCTCAGTGGAGACTGGGTACACTGGACGGACTCGCCGAGAACTCCCAAAGGGTATTATACTTTACGTCAGATGGCAGTTCTTCGGTGACACTGGTACAGAGTAGTCTGTTGACCCGAGATCGTCATAGAGTCTTGTGTGATTCCCACTGTGCTTTGATTTCCATCATACCACGTCCAACAGGGCGTGCAAAAAGGTGGCTTTTGGGTACAGTCCCGAATCATATGGAGGCAATGAGCGATAGGAGGGGATTCGTCTCTCCCGGTATAGGGAGTTGATGTTGCGCTATGTTCGATTGGCTATAACTGGAAATCCCTGGCCATGGTTGCTGAGATTTACTGGTAAGTGTTATCAGTAGTTTCTCGAACTGTTATAAACCTCATATCGACACGACTTATCGAGCTACTGGGGTCTGACGTTTACCATCCCTAGGCGAGATATGCGATATATCAGACGACGAGACCGGACTGTACGGGAGTGTTACTGATTGGATTCACAGGAGAATGTACAGGCTTGCTTGTTGATCTTCTGAGCGCTCAATACCTGGGTGGCTGTTACGTTTAGATGACCGCTTGCAGCTTGTGGGTGTTTGATATGATCATCACCTACTGCCGGCGTATTGACGATTCTTTAGAGTCCTACACAGAGGTTTCCTGGCTCAGGAAAAACGGAGTAGGAGCACATATGTGATATGTGCAGGACCGAGGATAATGCGATATGAGGTACCGTATTCTATTCTCGCGATATATGATATCAGCCGGCTCATCGGATCAAGTGTTGATTCGATGAATCGGTAAATGAAATATTAGTCGGTTATATGCGATATAGCCGGATTGTCGGATCAAGTGTTGATTCGATAATTTAATGTATAATAATATATATAATATATTAAATTACATTAACTAATATTAGCTCACTAAAAGATTCTTTTTCTCACTCGGGTAATACATTGATATATATGCGATATATGTTAATTGTATTATTTTATTTTGTTACAAAATATATTGTATATGTGATATATAATATTGTAACATGATATGATAACTAATGCAACATGTTTAGTGGAGATTAAACATGATTAGGGTTTGGATTAGGGTTAAGACTTCTAGTAGATTCTAGAAGCTTTTCTTTTGTCTTGAAAAAGATATTATACTTAATATTTTCAAGTGACTCTCTTTTAACCCAACCCAAACCCTAACCCTAGTTAATTCTCTACATGTTTAATCGGGCATGGTTGATACCTCGTAGACCTATGTGCGCGTGCCTAGCAACCCTACAGTGGTATCAGAGCCAAGCTAGAGCTTTAGGCGAAATCTAGACGAAGTTTAAAATCCGATCGAAACCCGAAACTCTAATTTGAACCCTTCTCTGTATATTTTTCAAAAAGTTGAAGAAGAGATCAATTCTTTTGTGATGAATAATGCAAAGATAATCATGATGAATAATGCAACCATGGTCAACTAAACCCATGTATAAAGATCCGGCTTTGGGTCGTTCGGCACGGCTAAAATTTTAATCGGGCATGGTTGATGCCTCGTAGACCCTTGTGCGCGTGCCTAGCAACCCTACAGTGGTATCAGAGCCAAGCTAGAGCTTTAGGCGAAGTCTAGACGAAGTTTAAAGTCCGATCGAAACCCGAAACCCTAATTTGAACCCTTCTGTGTATATTTTTCAAAAAGTTGATTTTTTTTGTATTAAAAATTCTCATAAAATAGAGCAGGAAAAACTAAGAATTACTGTGAAGTACGGTCCATTAACTCGATTATATGACCACGGAACCGCGGCCAAAACAAGGGTTTGGCCGAGGTTCCGTGGCCAAAATTTTGAGTTAGTCCCTGGAATTTCATATATTTATTCTTAGGTCCTTTCTTGTCATTTTTTTGGGAATTTTTTAATTCCACTCAAGTGTTGAGTTTTCTAGGGTTGTATTGGGGACTCATTGATTCGATCGGATAATTTAACTTTGTTTAGTTTGTCCGGGTAATTTTTAGAAACTGTTAAAAAGTTCGACCGGATATCAATAACTCACTTTTTCCCCTGCCGGAAAATTTCCCCGTGTTGGATTTTTCCGTAGTTTGAGAACGTTCTAAGTCGTGCAAGTAACGCGGTGAACCCTCTAGAAGACAACAAACCTTAACTCGATTATGTGACCGTCTTGAACTGCCTTTGAACCTTAGGGTTTGCGGCAGTACGGCGTGCCACATGTGAGGCGTTGGCTTGACCCTTCTACGGCTGGACCATTGGTACTGTGGCATGTGATGGATGTTTTTAAACTAATTTCAAGTGTTGAGAACTATTTGGGAAAACGTGGGTGTTTGATTATTCGATCGGAAAGTTTAACATTGTCTATTTATCTGGAATGTGATACAATATTTGGAATCCACAAGTAGTTATGAGATAACTAATTTGAATGTTATAAATCTAGCAGTTCAGTCTCAATTGATCGGTTGCTACGGAATTTTGATGTGATCAAAAGTCCGTCGCAATCACGTAGCGCACGCGGACACTCGCCGGGTAAACTTAATAGATAGCCACGCCCCATAGCCACGACCAAGTGACTGTAGGAGAACCCCGTCGCCAAAAGCATCCGTTCGGGTGCTCGCGGCAGCGGTGTTCCGCCTTAGTGCGCTTCGTCGAAGGCATCCGGGGGTGCGGCCGTCTACTAAAGTTTGCGACGAGCATTCGATCAGGTTGTCGGGAATCTTGTTGAATTGCCCGACTTAATATTGAAAAGAGTTTTCGATAATGAGACTAAAATGCGGGGTTTATAATAGTTAGGCATGCGATGTCTAAGGAATTCATTTGGTTAGGCATGCGATGTCTAAGGAGGTTGCGGATTCCAACTGTTGTAGTTTTACACTTTATTTTCTGTGACCGTAAGCGTAGTATGTAGTGTATCGCCGGCTTCGTTGCTATACATCAACGACAATCGGGATACGCATACTTTCTTACGTTGATGATATGAGATATTATGTGTTGCTGTGATATGTTGTATTGGATCGTCGCGTTTGAATAGCAGGGGGTTTT
Organism: Agapanthus africanus; assembly: GCA_030015575.1. Taxonomy (NCBI): domain Eukaryota; kingdom Viridiplantae; phylum Streptophyta; class Magnoliopsida; order Asparagales; family Amaryllidaceae; genus Agapanthus; species Agapanthus africanus. The sequence goes on from CM057337.1 coordinate 895,702,596, forward strand.
ATATGAGATGAGAGTTTTTCTTTTTCATTCATGTAAAATTCATTTGTATGTAATATTCTTTTATTGGGGCACTTCCGGGCTGAGGATGATGTCACCATTGTATATTATTTACTTTTCCGCATTAGGTAGACCCAAGTCGGGGAGCACAAGTAACCGGGTTCTAGGGTCCAGTGGGAGACCATCTCGAGGAGTCGAGACCGGGTCTCCTAACCGTAGAATTGGCAGTGTTGCTTGCCGCTCTCGTAGGGGTCTAGGGATGTGGGTCTGGCTATTCATCACGACCGTAGAATCCGTGTTTTATACAGGCTCGTATTTAAAACACGGACGTCCTAGTATATCCAATATTTCATATATGTTTCTTCTGCTGCAATGTTCTGTGATGAGATCATATTACTGCCTGAGACGAATGTTTATATTATATATATGAGATATATGTTATATTGCAGATTTCGTTTCAAATGTGATGCTTGTGAAGCATAATAAAAAGGGACTTCATTAATGAGATTAATGAAATAAAAGAAACCTAAAATGTTGTAGAAACTTGTTTAAAAACTGGTAGCTCTGGTTCTTGCTTTATATAGCGGTGTTCCTTGTAGAACATCCAGCACCTTATTCGATAAGGAAAGAGACGAGATCCCTTCACCGGGAGTGACCTCTTTAGTGAAACTAGCAGATGCTACAAACTCGGTTTGTCTTTTGATTGCTTCTATAGTTCTTACTTTGCACAGCGATATTTGTGAAATATCCTGCACCTTATTCGATGAGGAAAGGGCCGACGATCCCTTCACCGGGAGTGACCCCTTTAGCAAAACTAGAAAAGCCTAAAAAACACTCCATTTAAAATCACTCGATTCTACAATGATATCAAGTTCATTACGCAAAGGGTTTTCTTAAAAACCTGTCGTAGCCCTCCGTCATTTCAGATAAGTACTGGTTAGTATTCGTGCTGCGTTTGTTGACCTTAGCCAAGGCGTAGTGTGCGGTAGCTGATTAGTGCTTATCTGTATAAGCATATGATGCGATTGAGTTAGGGTAGTCGTGCGACTTTGTTGACCTTAGCCAAGGGTCGTGCGGGTGGGTTTAATTCAATCGGGAAATGACAGGTTGAACTTGGCTAGCACTTATGATTTATTGACCTTAGCCAAGGTCATAAGATGCTAGGGGCAAAATATTATCGGGAATTTCAAGTGTTGAAATTTGCAATGAGATTGCATACCTTCTATGAGATAGTTGGATCCCGATACCCGCTGCGAGTAAGAGTTACTCCTGGGAGAGTTTTACACATTACAATTAGCCGATCAAGTAGGTGTCTAGAAAAGTGTTAACAGGGTTACGTCCCTGGGAAAACGAGGTTTACTTTAATTAGGTTCGTGCGAAAGCACGGGGGACCTCCCTCAAAGTACCGGCACTGGCCTGGCTGAAAAATTGGCGAACTTGTAGCGTGTAATTAATCCCGGCTAGTCTTTCCTTTTAGGGTTTAAAGGAAGATTTGACTAAAACAGTGGGAGACATCCTGATTAGATATATTAGATAACCGATCTAATCTTGTAAGAGCATACGCTGAGTGTTTTCTTCTCTCTCTCTCCAGGTAGCGACCATATCACGCCTTAATCAAGATAATAATATGGATGTATTGACCGAACCCGCTTGTTATACTGCGCTAGGGAACGTTGGTCCCGCTCCAACTTATAATTGTTATAAGACAGAGCAAGAAATTAGAGATTACCAGAATTCTCGTGCCGCCCAAACAAAGAAAGTGCATGTTGATGCATCTTCTTCGGGTATGTTCATTACAGAGAACTGTTTCTCAGTATCCTTTACGTCCTGGGTATGAGATACCGGATCAGGATCCCGCATATGTAATCTGTTACATGGGCTACATAAAGGTAGAGAACTGAGAACGGGTGATAAGTTTCATGAGACAGAAAATGGTGCAAGTGTTGCAGCCAAATCTGTTGGTCACTGTCACCCTGTATTACCAGAATACATTGATTCTGAACGAATGTTATTAGATACCGAACCTGATGTACAACATCATATCAGTCTCTTTATTAATAAAGAAAGGATATAATTTTGTATTGTTGGATAATGTTATGAACATTTCCTATATCAAGAGTTTATCGGTTCAGGCACGTTATTTAAAAGCATTGACGTTCTAAATCAAACTACAGTTCTTAGTATACAGAACACACACAAGAGGAAGAGTTCAGAAATGAACGAATTCTTCTTGAGGCATTGTAGACCAGGTCATATCAATGTGACCCGACTAGCTAAGTTACATTTAGATGCATATTTAAATTAGTTTGAATTTACATCTTGTGAAACTTGCCGGTCATGTCACAAAGATAAGATGACCACAGCTCTGTTTATTGGAAACAGAGAAAGAGTTAGTGAACTTTTGGGATTGATACATGTTGATGTATGAAGGTCCCTTGTCTACACATGCCAAGACCGGTTCTTTGTACTTCATTACATTCTCTGATGATCTCTCAAGATTCAGACATATGTTCCTGTTGAAACACAAGTCCGAAGCTTTTGAGATATTCACAGAATATAAATTAGAAGTAGAGAACCAAAATACGAGTATAAGTATTATGTCCTTTAATGAGATCAAGGAGGAGAATACTTGAGCACGGAATTCCTGGATTATTCTAAAGGAGAATGAGATTCTCTCTCAGCATTACTCCTCCGTATACACCACAGCACGTCAGTGTATCGGGGCAGAGCAATAACACCCTATATGATATGGTGTGCTCTATGATGAGTACTACTGAGTTTCCTATTTCCTTTTGGGAGTTACGCACTTGAGAAGCTGCATATCTATTGAATATGGTTCAAATCAAATCAGTTGCCTACCACTTCATATGTGATATGGAATGGGAAGAGCCCATATCTTAAGTATGTTAAGATTTGGGGTTGTCCGGCCTATGTCTAAAAGCATAATCCGGACAAGCATAAGGCAAAGTCAGATCTGTGGAAGTTTGTTGGATATCCCAAGCATTCGCAAGGGACTATCTTCTACCAAACCGAGGAACAAAAGATGTTTTGTTTCTCAACATGCCACCTTTGTGAAAGGGAATTTCTTATGAAGAAATTAGTGGTCATGAGGTAGAACTGGAAGGAGTTCCAGCTATACAAACTGCAGTTGATGATTTGGTAGAACCAAAGGATTCAATAGTTTCCAACGAACCTCAGCCTCTCCGCCAATCTAGTAGGGTTCCTCACCTACTTGAGAGATACTTCGGTTTCTCTATGACAGTGGGAGCGAGGATTGCATCATGAGATGATGACCCAACTAGTTTCGAGCTGGCCATCAGCAGTGGGACTCTGTAAGAATGGCTGGATGCTTATCGATCTGAGATAGAATACTTATACACCAACAAAGTATGGACTTTGGTTGCTGTATCTGAAGGGTTAAATCCCCATCAGGAGCAAGTATATCTTAAGAAGATTACTTGGTGTACATGGAAAAGTTAAGACTTTCAAAGCTATGCTTAAATCCATCCAGATCCTACTTGCCACGTCTACATACCATGACTACGATATCTGGTGGTTGGGTGTCATGACTGCTTTTCTAAATATTGATTTGGAAGAGAGCATCTATAAGTATACAGCCAGAGGGCTTCGTAGACAGTGGGAGCAGCGGAAACGTGAGCAAGATGCTTTATAGGATAAAAGCAGGCATCGCGGAGTTGGAACATCTGTTTTGATGTGGTAGTCAAAGAGTTTGACTTCATCAAAATGGTAGATGAACCTTGTATATACAAAAAGGTAATAGAGAGTATGGTGGTGATCCTCGTAGAGTACGTGGATGGCATACTCTTGATAGGGATGGAGTTTCCTATGCTACGCTTGGTCAATCTCCGCTTATCACAATGATTCTCCATATAGGATCAAGATGATACCTCCTAAATCCTGGGTTTTGGATCTATGAGATAGATCTAATTGGATGTTAGGATTCTCACTAGTTGTAGTGAGATGGTATCAATCGATCCTGGGGAGAATCACTGGAAAGGTTCCAGAGTGATAAGGACGACTGAATGTCAGTCGCAGGCATTGTCTTTACCCTCAGAGGAGGGACGGTATGTTGGAAGAGTTCCAAGCTAGATACCGTGACATACTAGACGATTAAAGGCAAGATACATCGTTACCATGGATACTACCAAAGAGGCAGTCTGGATATATATAAGTTCATGAGATGAACTTCGTTCCTACCATTGTGTGACAATGGAGTTGTGGCTTTAGCCAAGGAACTACCGTCCCATCTGTAATACCCAGCCCTTTTTATAACCAATCTGTATTTTTGTTGCTTTATAATTTTATTCATTTTATTTTATAATTATATTTATAAATTTACTTATTGCATTTATAATTTTACCTATCCTAAAACCTAACAAAATTTTCCCGAGCCCATCTATTTTCCATTCTATATTTTCCTCAGCCGCAGTTTAAAAGCCGTTCCCATTTCAATTTACTTCCCCAGTTTTTCCAGCGGCCCAGTGCCTCAGCTCACTTTCTTTTCGTTTAGTAATTAATCGAATTTTAACCCAAATCCCAAGCCCACTCCCTTTATTTTTCCTATGTGATTTTTCCCTAAATTCCTCAGCCCATACCCTATTTCTTCTAACCTATTTTCTCTCAGCCCACTGCCTATTTTTCTTCCTTAATATTAATATTATTCAATTGCCAGCCCACATCTTTTTTTTTCTAATCCCTTAATTATATTTTTTTGCTACGGCCCATTTCCTTATTTCCCCAATTTCTTACTTTAAGCCCCGGCCCAGCATTCATTAATCCCAGCCCGCTTCTTTTTACACATTTAAAATTTTTCATATATTTCTTTTAACCCTCGGCCCGGCCCTCCTCCTCTTCAATTCTTTATCAGGCCCATTCCCACCGGCCCGCTCCCGCGTTCCCCTCCAAGCCCGTGTCCTCACTCACCCGACCCGACTCCATCACTGTTCATCTTCCATTTAAACCTCCAACGGCTCTTTTCCCTCAATCCCGCTCGCGACCGCGTTCCTCGCCGCTCCCCGCGCCCTTGCTTGCGCTGCCGTTACTCCCCACGACCCGCGACCACGTCTCCATATCCCTCACTCTCCCGTCTCCCTCTCTTCCCTTTCCCCGCTCCCGACGACTCTCTTCTCTCTATACCCCCTGCACACCCTTGCTCGAGCTCCGACTCCCTCGACTACCCAACTTCACCAAGCACCACCACAACCACCGCGACCCACCGGAGCCACCGCCATCGCCTTCTCCTTCCAAGCACATCGAGCTTTCCCCCAACGACGACACCTTATCCGCCGCCACCCCTCACTGCTCACCTTCACCACCCAACTCCTTTCAGCGACCGACCATCATCGACCAGTTCTCAACGCCGACGAGCCCACCATGAAGTCATCCTTACTGCCATCTTGCCGAGCTCCCCTAGCCAAGCCGAGCCCCAAGCATCCAAGCTCGCCTGCACCATTTCCCGAGCTGCACCCCTCACCTGAACCCGTCGCCTCTCGTCGACCCCCGCCTCACCGCCGTTCAACCACGCCGTCACCCCATCATCATCGTCGTTGTCGTCATCGTCTCTCTCTTTCTCGAACTCTCTCTGCTCTCCTCTTCTCCCCCTCTCTGTGCTGCTCTCTCTCTCTCTCTCTCTCTCCCCTGTTCCTCTCTCTGCTCATCCCTCTATCTCTCTGTCTCTCTCACTCTCTACTCTCCCTCTCCTCTCTCTCACTGCATACACACTCTCCATCTCTCTCTGTCTTTCTCACTCTCTAATTCTCTGTCCATTTCTCTAAACCTCTTTCTCTCTCTCTAACACACTCTCTCTCTCTCTCTCAATAACTCACTTCATCGGCCCCGACAGCATCAGCGATCCCTAGCCACGACTTTGCCCGAGGCCGCAACAGCCAACTTCACCAAAACTGCGAGCCGTCGTGGCCGAGACTCGAATTCGAGCCAAGTCGAGTGCCGTGACGCGTGTGCATCGCGCGTTCGTGACGTTACGATCACCGTGCATCCCCGGGACTGATCCAGGCAAGTTTTTACTTGCTACATGCTATTTATTATTAGTTTACAAATCAAAATCGTATATATATTCCATGTTTTGCCTTATGCTAAAATTACAACAAAACTGTTCGATACTTGTCCTCTTAGAAAATTATTATCACATTTGACGGAATTGGATATCATTGCTTGGCCCGTATTGCTGTGGACCTACTATGTAAATTTAGTTGGATAATTTGATCGTTAATGACCAAAACGACTACCCCAAGTTTTAACCGTAAAACTGAAATTCTACTGTACCTGAAGTTCGTTAAATTCACCATAAATCATATACATAGTAGAATGGTGCGTTCGAGGGCTCAAAACGAAGCCAACTCGATGAAATTTAACCCTATACTGGTTTCCTGACATTTCTATATTTAAACTGTGATGATCTTCGGATCGGAGTGCGACTCTGGACTGCAGTCCAGAGCGACTCCAGTCGTTGCTTGCTGTTCCGTATTGGATACCATAGGTTTTCCTTAACTCGTAGGTTGCGGAACACCATTGTTCACTATAGATAAATCTGTTTGCTAGACAACACAATTGGTTTTATTCTGTTTCGTCACCGTTTGATATTTAATATGTAATTTAGAAGATCGGGACGCATAACAGTCCCGACAGAATCAGAACTGACATATTAGGGTTAAACACATTATAGCTCCTAACGTACAGATGAGATTGACGATCCGTCTGTTGCGTTGAAAACCTTACTGAAAACCCTAGAATTCATCCAACTGTAGAGTCGCTAAAATCTGATCCCAACTGGGATTAAAATGCGTTCCGAAACGGACTTCTGATTCTGAAATTGTAGTTCCAGCCGCGAGCGCTTAAAATGAAAAGGTTATAATTAATGATCCTGGAACCCGATTGGCTTGAAACAAAATTCTATGGATGGATAACCGAACATATTAATTATTACCTGTTTATCGTTTCGCTAAATTATATACAAATGTTTCATGATAAATCGTGCAAGTGATAGACTGTTGTTTATGACACCTTAATTGTGCTTCTTATACTGTTCATGCATCCCATCATACCCATATCATTGTAGTGATAACCTAGTGACATCGTGCATTTACCCAGTGTTAGATTTTAGTGGTGATTGTGGCAAGTACGTCAGTGTTCGTGTATCCGTGATTAAGTGAAAGTGATACGTACTGGTACACAATCAGCGATCCTATTATTTCATTGCATTGTCGACGTCTGTGAGATGCATGCACGTGTGACTATAAGTGGAATGGGACATTTATGGAAGCGTTGCACGGGTGTCACAGATAAGACACCAGACACTGCCGTTTATCTTAGGTATTAGTCGGGACGTGCTTGATGGAGGTCCTGCCTCCAGTTCTCGCGCAGACTTGTCACGGATCGATTAGTATTTAGGTTGATGGTTAGCGTTTGATGTAGACCACGGGGTGTGGGGTAGTTTAAGTGTGAGTTCAACAGAATCTCGGGAGTCCCATGCCGGCTTATATATTTAGGGAGTTATATGGAGATTTACAGGGTACGTGATATATACACCGTGATATTCTTGTTACATGTTGGGCCCGTGGTCCCTTGCCCTTGGGTTCTACCCTTGGGTGGAGGACACTCGCGAGTGGTTGACTCTCACACTTAGACTGACGATAGGCTTAGTGACCTGTACATTGAGACTTAGAGACTGATAGAGATACTGGCATTTACATTACCTTTATAATGTGTTGGCATACGTGACATATCCTTATACCGCTTTACTGTTCCGCTGCATTGGTTACTGTATATTCATATTCATGCTGTCATTGATTTACTGTTATTCATATCCATTACCACTGCTAGAACTGCCACATGATTATATATATATTATATTGCTATTGTGTCGCTCTGACGACCTGAGTATGCATGCTCAGTGTGAGGAGAAGATTTAGCTCGGATCAGAACTAGACGTGCATCACAGACTTCTTGACTTGCTACTCCGAGTTACTTTCGTTTGTTCCACTTCAGGTTAGTTTCTATTATTGTATCTTTCAGTTACTGCATTTCTCATTACCTGCGCATCGTTTACTGTTTACCATGATAAACTAGAAGCCGAAGTGTGACTACGGCAGGACATTTCCTTAACCGTAGGAGCATGGCTGGCCTTGTCTACCCCTCGTATTCCGTATTTTGGGAAGCGGGGCGTGACATGGTTTAGTTGGTATCAGAGCCAGGTTTTGCATCGATTGAGATTGCAGTTTTCCGTGTAGAGTTTGGCAATCTAAGACATCACTCGGTCTAGATTGTAAACTTGTCATTCTTGATCCATATTCATATCGTGTGTTCAGCTATCCATTCGCTATGGTTTCGGGTGACTTGACAAGGTTACGTGGTTGCAATTGCACTATCGTACTCTAATCAAGTGACTTAAAGTCATACAGTTGATTCTCCACTTATAATAAATTCAGCATCTCTGATATTTTTGAATCTTTGTCCTATCCATATTATATTTTGATTCGTATATCTTGTGACTTATATTATCCTCAAAATCATTGTTCAGGATCATGTCTTCCAATGACTCTTCCTCTACATCCGCTCCCCAGAATCAAACCATTGAGATTCTGAGTGTACTGCAAGGTTTAAAGGAAGCCCAGGAGCGAACAAACGACTTATTAGCTGAAGGGCTGAGAAAACAGGTGAATCAGGCACCAGCGGGAGTCTCCTATCATAAAGGGATCTCTATTGGACGAGGAAAGGAGAAGAAGATGAAGCGTCAACAGAAGTATCAGAAGAACCCTTGCTGTGGATATTGTAAGAGGCCAGGGCACCTTCAGAGGGATTGTCGCCGCGCCCAGGGGAAATGTCTGATATGCGGTTCCAACAAACACCTCATCAACGGCTGCCCAGAAAGGAAAGAACTGCAAGGAAGAAACCCGTCCACACTCCCCACTTCTACCAAGTGAGGATCATCGCGTAGTTTGAACTTCGACCATAGGGCGGATCTAACGCAGGATTCAACTCGCGTAACGATGATGCAGCGTTCTGGCAATCGAAGAAGAATTCTATGATTTCCAATTTCAATAATAATGTTATCATCCTTTATGAATATTTCTTTCCGTTTGAAATCTTGTATCCCTTGAACTTTTAGTTGAATGCAATAAAATTTGAATCATAATATATGTATCATTCTCATGCTCTCTCTATGGCAAATCCTATTCATTATCACAGTGTTTCCATTTTGATCTTTCAGTTCCTGCAACCGCATATTTTTCCTATACTTCGTACCCCTAGCTTCTTACTTGATGTATTCCACTGTCTAATCATGACTTTTCTTTTCAGACCATGGCCCACCCTGGAGCAGCGCCGCATCTAGATGAGGATACACAGTCATGCGTTTCCTTAGATCACACACTGACGAGTTCTGATGATGAGGTCAATGGTCCACAGGTCAACTTCGAAAACAATGATTCAGAGGACGAAGGAGCAGCCGCCCCAGAGTTTGGCATGATAGCTGATTCTGACGAAGAAGAAGTAGATCCTGAAGAGAACCTGATAAAGGAAGACCCTGAGGAAGAATCGATGGAAGAAAACCCGATGGAGGAAAATCCCATGGAAGAGAATCCAGAAGAAGAGAATCTGATGGAATCGGACCTCGATGAAGAAGCTCCATTCGAGGAAGGAGAACCAGAAGATCAAGACCCTGCTGTTGAAGAACTTCCAGTGGCGATGCCTGCGAGGCGATATGGAAATGGACGCCCCTGCCTGAGTGCGCGAGCCTACCGCAACCTACTGAATCTCCACAACCGCGGCTGACGGAATTTCTTTTGATGTTGTTTTCTGGCCAAATAAAATGTGTATAGTTTAGGGCCACTTTCCGTCTTCGAGAATGCTTTGTTTCAGATTTTCTTGAATGAAATGAATCTTCTGTATTCGTAAACTTTTGGATTATTGGTTCGCTTGAGGCTTGTTTATTGCTTATATCCATTCTTCTCTGCTGAGATCCCTGACTGTCCACCCCTACTCATTGTATAGTTTTCACCCTCGATTCGACTAGGAAGTACCGCATCCTGATCCTTGGAATGAGCCACCATTCATCCTTCGTCTGTACCCTGTTTGAGATCCTTCTGGGAGGAGGACCCTCCTTATGATTTACCGAGTTCATTAACTTTTCAAATTCTTGATTCATAGGATTTACCGATCGTTAGTCTCCCCCATATTTTTTTACCTTGTAGTCCTTTTGTTGCTCACCATTACTTTCTGTGCTGACCCGATCCCAGCCTTTTTGATCTTCAGCTTAAAGCTGACACACTTCAACCTTCTGATCGAGCCACACTTCCTTATAATCATTACCCTATCTAGCCCTATACCTATTTGTGTTCTTCCTATTACCCTAATTATATTTAGGGACACTGTTATTCAAAATTTAGTTTTCAGTACTTTAATTTATCAAAGAGTCCGTTTTATTGATTACTCTATCTCATATATTTTAAGTACGCTATTATTAATCTCGTTTTCAGTAGCGCAAACTTACACTGCGTATATATTGTTCCATGTTTTCTTTTTCCGTTATGTGAGTTTTCTAAGTTGATTTAAACTAATCGATCGATAAATTACCTTAAAATGTTTTAATCTAACGTCTAAGCTTTCACTATCTCATTGTCGTTACTATATTTCGGGTGTTGTGCCTATGGTTAATATTATGAATGATTGTGTCTTATACTTATTATTTCCACCTTACTATTTTTGATATGCTTATATGTATACATATTTGGGTTCGAATCTATCGAATAAGCCTCGAGTATTATTATTTGCTATTGTTACCTAAATTCTCGTATACATGTATTTACCCTTATAGTTGTTCCTGCCTTATATCTATTAGACCTACCCTTCAGTATGTTGTTCTTATTTACATATATATATATATATTTTCAAGTTTCTTCGTCCGCGGATTTTTTTTTAGTAAATCCTTATATATTAGTTTGCAACTATGATGGCTTTCGCTTATGTTCTATAACTTATTACTTCTTTTATTTTCGAGGACGAAATTTTTGTAAGGGTGGTATGATGTAATACCCAGCCCTTTTTATAACCAATCTGTATTTTTGTTGCTTTATAATTTTATTCATTTTATTTTATAATTATATTTATAAATTTACTTATTGCATTTATAATTTTACCTATCCTAAAACCTAACAAAATTTTCCCGAGCCCATCTATTTTCCATTCTATATTTTCCTCAGCCGCAGTTTAAAAGCCGTTCCCATTTCAATTTACTTCCCCAGTTTTTCCAGCGGCCCAGTGCCTCAGCTCACTTTCTTTTCGTTTAGTAATTAATCGAATTTTAACCCAAATCCCAAGCCCACTCCCTTTATTTTTCCTATGTGATTTTTCCCTAAATTCCTCAGCCTATACCCTATTTCTTCTAACCTATTTTCTCTCAGCCCACTGCCTATTTTTCTTCCTTAATATTAATATTATTCAATTGCCAGCCCACATCTTTTTTTTTCTAATCCCTTAATTATATTTTTTTGCTGCGGCCCATTTCCTTATTTCCCCAATTTCTTACTTTAAGCCCCGGCCCAGCATTCATTAATCCCAGCCCGCTTCTTTTTACACATTTAAAATTTTTCATATATTTCTTTTAACCCTCGGCCCGGCCCTCCTCCTCTTCAATTCTTTATCAGGCCCATTCCCACCGGCCCGCTCCCGCGTTCCCCTCCAAGCCCGTGTCCTCACTCACCCGACCCGACTCCATCACTGTTCATCTTCCATTTAAACCTCCAACGGCTCTTTTCCCTCAATCCCGCTCGCGACCGCGTTCCTCGCCGCTCCCCGCGCCCTTGCTTGCGCTGCCGTTACTCCCCACGACCCGCGACCACGTCTCCATATCCCTCACTCTCCCGTCTCCCTCTCTTCCCTTTCCCCGCTCCCGACGACTCTCTTCTCTCTATACCCCCTGCACACCCTTGCTCGAGCTCCGACTCCCTCGACTACCCAACTTCACCAAGCACCACCACAACCACCGCGACCCACCGGAGCCACCGCCATCGCCTTCTCCTTCCAAGCACACCGAGCTTTCCCCCAACGACGACACCTTATCCGCCGCCACCCCTCACTGCTCACCTTCACCACCCAACTCCTTTCAGTGGCCGACCATCATCGACCAGTTCTCAACGCCGACGAGCCCACCATGAAGTCATCCTTACTGCCATCTTGCCGAGCTCCCCTAGCCAAGCCGAGCCCCAAGCATCCAAGCTCGCCTGCACCATTTCCCGAGCTGCACCCCTCACCTGAACCCGTCGCCTCTCGTCGACCCCCGCCTCACCGCCGTTCAACCACGCCGTCACCCCATCATCATCGTCGTTGTCGTCATCGTCTCTCTCTTTCTCGAACTCTCTCTGCTCTCCTCTTCTCCCCCTCTCTGTGCTGCTCTCTCTCTCTCTCTCTCTCTCCCATGTTCCTCTCTCTGCTCATCCCTCTATCTCTCTGTCTCTCTCACTCTCTACTCTCCCTCTCCTCTCTCTCACTGCATACACACTCTCCCTCTCTCTCTGTCTTTCTCACTCTCTAATTCTCTGTCCATTTCTCTAAACCTCTTTCTCTCTCTCTAACACTCTCTCTCTCTCTCTCAATAACTCACTTCATCGGCCCCGACAGCATCAGCGATCCCTAGCCATGACTTTGCCCGAGGCCGCAACAGCCAACTTCACCAAAACTGCGAGCCGTCGTGGCCGAGACTCGAATTCGAGCCAAGTCGAGTGCCGTGACGCGTGTGCATCGCGCGTTCGTGACGTTACGATCACCGTGCATCCCCGGGATTGATCCAGGCAAGTTTTTACTTGCTACATGCTATTTATTATTAGTTTACAAATCAAAATCGTATATATATTCCATGTTTTGCCTTATGCTAAAATTACAACAAAACTGTTCGATGCTTGTCCTCTTAGAAAATTATTATCACATTTGACGGAATTGGATATCATTGCTTGGCCCGTATTTCCGTGGACCTACTATGTAAATTTAGTTGGATAATTTGATCGTTAATGACCAAAACGACTACCCCAAGTTTTAACCGTAAAACTGAAATTCTACTGTACCTGAAGATCGTTAAATTCACCATAAATCATATACATAGTAGAATGGTGCGTTCGAGGGCTCAAAACGAAGCCAACTCGATGAACTTTAACCCTATACTGGTTTCCTGACATTTCTATATTTAAACTGTGATGATCTTCGGATCGGAGTGCGACTCTGGACTGCAGTCCAGAGCGACTCCAGTCGTTGCTTGCTGTTCCGTATTGGATACCATAGGTTTTCCTTAACTCGTAGGTTGCGGAACTCCATTTTTCACTCTAGATAAATCTGTTAGCTAGACAACACAATTGGTTTTATTCTGTTTCGTCACCGTTTGATATTTAATATGTAATTTATAAGATCGGGACGCATAACAGTCCCGACAGAATCAGAACTGACATATTAGGGTTAAACACATTATAACTCCTAACGTACAGATGCGATTGACGATCCGTCTGTTGCGTTGAAAACCTTACTGAAAACCCTAGAATTCATCCAACTGTAGAGTCGCTAAAATCTGATCCCAACTGGGATAAAAATGCGTTGCGAAACGGACTTCTGATTCTGAAATTGTAGTTCCAGCCGCGAGCGCTTAAAATGAAAAGGTTATAATTAATGATCCTGGAACCCGATTGGCTTGAAACAAAATTCTATGGATGAATAACCGAACATATTAATTATTACCTTTTTATCGTTTCGCTAAATTATATACAAATGTTTCATGATAAATCGTGCAAGTGATAGACTGTTGTTTATGACACCTTAATTGTGCTTCTTATACTGTTCATGCATCCCATCATACCCATATCATTGTAGTGATAATCTAGTGACATCGTGCATTTACCCAGTGTTAGATTTTAGTGGTGATTGTGGCAAGTACGTCAGTGTTCGTGTATCCGTGATTAAGTGAAAGTGATACGTACTGGTACACAATCAGCGATCCTATTATTTCATTGCATTGTCGACGTCTGTGAGATGCGTGCACGTATAACTATAAGTGGAATGGGACATTTATGTAAGCGTTGCACGGGTGTCACAGATAAGACACCAGACACTGCCGTTTATCTTAGGTATTAGTCGGGACGTGCTTGATGGAGGTCCTGCCTCCAGTTCTCGCGCAGACTTGTCACGGATCGATTAGTATTTAGGTTGATGGTTAGCGTTTGATGTAGACCACGGGGTGTGGGGTAGTTTAAGTGTGAGTTCAACAGAATCTCGGGAGTCCCATGCCGGCTTATATATTTAGGGAGTTATATGGAGATTTACAGGGTACGTGATATATACACCGTGATATTCTTGTTACATGGTGGGCCCGTGGTCCCTTACCCTTAGGTTCTACCCTTGGGTGGAGGACACTCGCGAGTGGTTGACTCTCACACTTAGACTGACGATAGGCTTAGTGACCTGTACATTGAGACTTAGAGACTGATAGAGATACTGGCATTTACATTACCTTTATAATGTGTTGGCATACGTGACATATCCTTATACTGCTTTACTGTTCCGCTGCATTGGTTACTGTATATTCATATTCATGTTGTCATTGATTTACTGTTATTCATATCCATTACCACTGCTAGAACTGCCACATGATTATATATATATTATATTGCTATCGTGTCGCTCTGACGACCTGAGTATGCATGCTCAGTGTGAGGAGAAGATTTAGCTCGGATCAGAACTAGACGTGCATCACAGACTTCTTGACTTGCTACTCCGAGTTACTTTCGTTTGTTCCACTTTAGGTTAGTTTATATTATTGTATCTTTCAGTTACTGCATTTCTCATTACCTGCGCATCGTTTACTGTTTACCATGATAAACTAGAAGCCGAAGTGTGACTACGGCAGGACATTTCCTTGACCGTAGGGGCATGGCTGGCCTTGTCTACCCCTCGTATTCCGTATTTTGGGAAGCGGGGCGTGACACCATCAGAAATCCAGATATAATTCTTAGGCAGTATCACCTGATCGTGGAGATGGTTGATCTCTAGGGAGATCAAGGTTTGGAGAGTAGACACAGAGGACAACAGCGCGGATCCACTCACAAAGGCCTTTTTCCCAGTAGAGACTTTTATGGGAAGGTTGAGTATGAGATATTTCAACCACAACTAATTCTTGGGTATGCGATACCACAACAGATGGCCCTAGTGCAAGTGGGAGATTGTTAATTATATGTATGCCCTAGAGGCCATTACTGTACATACGATGTATATTGTTGTGGATGCTTGGACGTATATAGGGAGGACTTTCTTGCTCGACATGATAGTACGCTATCTGGTTGCTCTTTATTTTAACATGTACTCTGATTGTCTCTATGTTACATGTTGATAAAGCCCTTAGGATATATACTCGACTACTGGGACTAAGATGAGATCATACTAGTGGGGCCACGGTAGTCGACGAGTACATTCTATAACTGTTCCTAGTCGAGGGTGTATCGAGACAGGGCATCGATACACCAGAGTAGACTAGCGTATACGCATCTTGACCCATATGATGGGCGATGGATGATCCCATATCCATCGGTGTTTGACATCAAGGATGGTGTACGGGTGCTCAGTTGAGACTGGGTACACTGGACGGACTCGCCGAGAACTCCCAGATGGTATTATACCTCACGTCAGATGGCAGTTCTTCGATGACACTGGTACAGAGTAGTCTGTTGACCCGAGATCGTCATAGAGTCTTGTGTGATTCCCTCTGTGCTTTGATTTCCATCATACCACGTCCAACAGGGCATGCAAAAAGGTGGCTTTTGGGTACAGTCCCGAATCACATGGAGGCAATGAGCGATAGGAGGGGATTCGTCTCTCCCGGTATAGGGAGTTGATGTTGCGCTGTGTTCGATTGGCTATAACTGGAAATCCCTAGCCAGGGTTGCTGAGATTTACAGGTAAGTGTTATCAGTAGTTTCTCGAACTGTTATAGATCTCATATCGACACGACTTATCTGTTAGTGTATTTGCCCTAGGGGCCATTATTGTATCATACTAGATTGTATATTACTTAATGGAATCTTGGGATATTCACAGTTGTATTGACAGTTTTGCTAAAAATGGTAGTATACTACTTGGTTTGTGTCTACTTCAATATGTGCATATGTTTCTTGTAACGTATCACTTATACATATTAGTAGAGCCCATAGGATCTTTGCTTGATTACCAGCGTTGTGATGGCAGTCACACTAGTGGGGGATGGGTAGTCTATAAGCAACATCCTATACTTGTCCCTAGTTGTAGGATTATCGAGACAGGGCATCGATATTTCGGAGTAGACTAAGTGTGTACGCTTCTCATCCCAGTTGGGGAGATGGTCTGTCCCACAGCCATCAGTACGTCGTACTGGAGATAGTATACAGGTGCTCGTTAGGTTACGGGTACACCGGACAGGACTCGCAGGGGAACTGTTGGTTGGTATTATACCCGTCGTCAGTTAACAGTTCCCAGGTGACATGAGTACACCATAGTCCGCAGACTTGACACTGCTACTTCGCCTCGAGTGTGTCCCACTGTTCTTAGATTGCTACCCTACCACGGCTCAAAGGAGTTGTGCAAACAGGTTGCAGTTGGGTGCAGTCCCGAGCACTTGGAGGCAGTAGTGGTTAGACAGGATTCGTCTCTCCCGGTATTGGGAGATCATATCGCGCTGTGTTAGAGAGCCATTACGCAAAGCCCCTGGCCAGGGCAAGCGAGATTTACTGGTAGGTTCCAGTAATTTCTCTGGGTGTAATGAACTTCGCTCCGACACGACTTATACTGCTATTAGGGGACTGACGCTTGCCGCCCCTAGGCTCGATATGCGATAGTTTTAGACGAACAGACCGGACTGTGCGGAGATTGTCACATCAGGCTCAGTGGGAGTTCGGATGAGTTTCCTCATCGGCCTTCTTATCGACATCTACCTGGGGACCGTTACGTACAGCTAGTGCCGCTTGCGGTCTGTGGTTAAACCCACTGCCAGCGTAGTGTCGAGTCTTTAGAGTCCCACACAGAGAGTGTCCCTGCTCCAGGCGAAACGATGTAGAGGTCGTATGGTTTTACGACAAGGGTTCGGACGTGTACGTGTGTTTACGCACGTACGACGTTCGGACAATTTTTACTAGCCGGCTTTGGTTTAAGCCAGATTCTAGTATCGGGTTATTGGATTTATACAGTCTAAAGTTTTTCCGTGTTTTCACGGATTGTAGGGGCGTTCTCGTAATTTGTCGGGAAGCTTCTAGAAGCATGGTGACTTGGGGGGTAAGGTGGCATTAGCATTAAATGATATTATGACTCATTATGTGTGATTCATCATGTCATTAATACATTATTAAATGCTTAATGACTCACATAGTGAATCACTCATAATGCATTTATGTAGCATGATGAATAATCTCATTTTATTCATTTATTCATTATGCTTCATATATCAAGTGAGAAACAATATCATATCTCATTCTAATCATCACCTTCTCTCTCCTCAAGCTCTCTCATTCTTGAAACCCTAACCCTAACCTCTCATGAGTTGAGATCAAGGGTTAGCTAGACTAATACATCCATAACCTCACTCTATATCCCCTAGGTTGCTTAGATTAGCACTTTAAGCAACCTAGTTATCTCAAGTTAGAGATCAAGCTTGGCGTAGGAGCTCTCGGGTGGATCGTCTTTGACTCGAGGAGGCCGTTGAGGTGCCGATGTTCCAAGGAGCCTACGAGGAGTGGAGGACAGCGATGAAGACCCGAAGGACATGTAACGTGAGGTATAACTTCGAATCCGAGTAGTTAAACCTCATGTAGTTAGTTAGTAATGGTTTAGATACGATTCATGCGCTCAAGTCCGTGTTACGAAACTTTGATAATCGTTTTTCATATATTCCGCCTCCCCGCAAGTTCATGGGGTGCGTGACATGGACTTACAGTGGTATCAGAGACAACTAAACCATTACTAGCTTGTTAGCAACTGATTAAAAGTTCGATCGACGGAAAAATGCGAAAAACGAAAAACCTTACCCTAACAGTTCTGTTAATTTTAAACGTGTCTAAAAAATTATTTGATATGCCTTAAAATTCACAGCAGGGAAATATAAGAATTCTGAGAAAATACGAGACCCTAACTCGGCAAGATGGCCGCGGATCAGCGGCAAAACGGTGCTTTTGGCCGCGGATCCGCCGCCGAGTCAACTCCGAGTTGACTCGGATTTCCTCTGTAATTCATATTTTATGGTATTCTGTTTTCCAGAATGTTCTGTTTCTACCCAGGTTACTTCAGTACATGCTTGCTTTTAGGGTAGACACGGAAAATGGTGATCGATCGATATTCTAAGATATTTGCTAATTGGGTTTTTATCTATAATGTTTAATGTGTTCGTAAACCTCCCCTAACTGCTAGTATGTCGGTTGGCTGGGGGTTGCACATTTCTGAAATGTTTACTGTTTGTGTATATGAACTGTATTGGACTGTTGTGATTATTAGCCGGGGTTTTGAGATGTGTTTTATATTCATTCATTCGATGTAAATGTAATATAATGTAATATTCTTTTGCGGGGCGCATCCAGGTTGCGGTTGTAGCCACCGTTGTATTATTTCATTTTTACTGTTTTTGCTCCTAGGATAGACCCAAGGTGGGGTGCACAAACTACCGGGTACGTTGAAGTGTTTAGTGGCCTACTCACGTTGTTGAGAGAGACCGCTTCACTTCGGGTACTAGACGGGTAGTTTGCCGTACCCGTAGGGGTCTAGGGTGGGGTAATGGCTATTCATCACAACTGTGTAATCCGTCTTTTATTGCAGGCTCAAAACAAATGCGGATTGCTAGTATATCCAATAAAGTTCATCAGTGATCTGGAATGCTTATTATTGCGTCTGACGAATGTACAATATCTATATATGATAGCTATTAGACGCCACTTATGTTTTATACCCGCGCTAGCCCAGCCCCCGCTCTGTCGTTAGTTAAGTAACCTAACGGGTGATGACGGGACCCAGTGGCGAATGCGGATGGCATAAGAGGACGTGGTATTTTCATTGTTTTCTGCAATGATAGGATAAATGATGGGACGCATTATTATAATGCAAGGAAAATTAACCAAAGTTATATCGTTAGAACAAATTTAAAAGAAACCACTCGGTTATTTTAAAAAAGATCAGAATTTTTAAAATTGCGGAGCTTTAACCACTCCTTTTAAAAAGTATCAGGTTCCTTCGATTATATCAAGTTCACTACGTTCACGGTTTTGCCAAAACCAGTCGTAGCCCTCCGTCATTTCAGTTAAATATTCAGTAGTATTCAAGCTATGTATTTTGACCTTCGCCAAGGCATAGTGATTGGTAGCTGCTGAATGTTTATCTGTAGCATAGATAGATGCGTTGGTTTGGGACAGTCGTACTACTATTTTGGCATTCGTCAAAGGTATGTACGGGTGGGTTCAAATTAACCTTGATAATGACGGGTAGAACTTGACATGTGACTTATGATATGTTGGCCTTCGTCAAGGTCATAAGAGCATGGGGCAAAAATCCACATCGGGAGTTTCTTAAGAAACTGAAACTTGCTAGAGTTGCATACCATTTTGGAGTTTGATGAATATTGGTAGGGTTCCTTCAACATTATTATACGATGATATTTTGGATCCAGATCCTACTGTGAGTATATACTACTTATCAGGAGATTCGTCACTTAACGATCAATGCTATAAACCAAGTAAGTGCCTAGAAGGGTGTCAGCGGGGTTACGCCCCCAGAGAAAAGAAGTTATTTAATTAAGGAACTTCGCGAAAGCGTTGGAAAACCTCCCTCGAAGTATCGACACTGGTCTGGCTGAACGGTTAAGCAAGTATTGTACGGTGAGAATAGTTCTGGCTAATTCTTCTTTTATGGTTTGAGGAAGGATTCGAGAAACAGTGGGAGCCATCCTGTTTAGATAAATTAAAAACCACTCTAAACTTGTAAGAGCATCATGCTAAAAGTGTTTTTTCTCTCTCTCTTAATTGCAGCAACCTTGTGACCACGACTAGATTACATCTAGATAACAAATTGACTGAATCTGACTTATATGACTGGCAAAGGTCTGTCCAGATGTCCATTGCCTATGACAAGCTGGAACACCCTATTACTACTCAAGATCCCGCCGTCCCAGGTCCAGTTTCCACCGTCGCGGATATGGATATCCGTCAGACAAGAGAAAAGGATAAAACGAAATCCAAGTGCCTCGTGTCAGCTTCGGTTGATGGTGTATACCAGAAGCAGCACGAGAAGATGGACTTAGTTTCCATCTTTCTCCATAACAAAGATTTATATGGAAAGCAATCTCGTATCGCAAGATATGAGACCTCGACCGAATTAAATCAAGCGAGGTTGGCCATCGGGTCATCTGTAGGGGACAACGTCCTTACAATGACTAGCTATATTGATGAGCTCCAGGACCCGGAGACCACGTTGGGAAACGAGTCAGATACTGACTTGACTCTACAGTCTCTGCCTTCTACCCTAAAGAAAATCAGGGAAGAAGAAGGAAAGAGAAGGGCAAATGTTTCAGGACTGGATGTAGTAAAAGAGGGACATTCCTATTATTACAAGAATGAACATTGGTAGAAGGATTGCAGGGCTAGCAAAACCAGTAGCCAGGATTCGAAGCATGTTATGGCTTCAGCTTCGGGTGTGTTTGTGATAGAGAACTGTATGTCAGTTAACCCTACTTCCTGGGTATTAGATACCGGGTCAGAATCTCACATCTGTAATTCATTACAGGCTCTGAGAAACCGTAGGGTTATCGGGATAGGTGATATGACCCTCACGGTTGGTGACGGAATGAGCATGAACGCTGAATCCGTAAGGGAATATCATCTTGGACTGACAACTGGGCAGATATTGATTCTGCGTAACTGTTTTTATGTACCAAGTACAACCTGTAATATCATATCTGTATCCTTACTTTCTAAAGAAGGATATGATTTTACTTTTATAAGCGATGTGGTCCACATCCACCTAAATCAAGTTCTGATTGGGTCAGGTACATTAGAAAATGGAATATACGTATTAAATCAAGCTCAGATTTTCAGTGTCCAGAACACACTTAAAAGAAAGTCTCCAGATTTAAATCAGGCTTTCTTATGGCATTGTAGACTGGGTCACATCAATGAGAGAAGGTTGATTAAGCTACATAAAGAAGGATATTTGGATCCGTTCGAACATCAAACATATGCAACTTGTCAATCCTGTCTCATGGGAAAGATGACAAAGACTTCGTTCACTGGACACGGAGAAAGAGCAAGCGAGCTCTTGGGATTCATACACAGTGACGTGTGTGGTCCAATGTCTACACATGCGCGAAGTGGTTATTCATACTTCATTACTTTCACAGATGATTTCTCTAGATATGGACATGTCTTCCTGATGAAGCATAAATCCGAGGCCTTTGAGAAATTCCAGGAATACAAGAATGAAGTGAAAAACCAAAAAGGAAAAAATATCAAGACACTGAGATCTGATCGAGGTGGTGAATACTTACGTACCGAGTTCCTGGGTTACTTAAAAGAGAATGGAATTCTCTCTCAGCTTACTTCTCTATACACACCACAACACAATGGTGTATCAGAGAGGAGGAATCGAACCCTATTGGATATGGTTCGTTCTATGATGAGTAAGGCTGAGTTACCGCGATCTTTCTGGGGATATGCGCTAGAATCAGCTGCATATCTTTTGAACAAGGTTCCAACCAAGACTGTGCCTACCACACCATATCATATGTGGAGTAGAAGGAAACCCTGTCTTCAGTACCTGAAGGTATGAGGATGTCCAGCTTTTGTTAAAAAGCAGCATGCGGACAAGCTCGAGGTACGCTCAGTACTGTGTAAGTTTTTGGGATACCCAAAGAACTCCAGGGGGTATTTTTTCTATTACGCAGAGGAACAAAAGGTTTTTGTTTCTCGTAATGCCCATTTTCTAGAACATCAGTTTTTAGAAAAGGAAACAAGTGGGAGCGAAATAGAACTGGAAGAAATTCCAGAACCACAAACTACAACTGAAAGTATGGTAGAACCAGAGGTTTCAGAAGAAAGGGACATACCAGCGCCTATCCGCAGAAATAGTAGGCAGTCTCATCCGCCCGATAGATACTATGGTTTTCTCATAGACGGGGATCGAGAAGATTGCATCATTAATGATGATGATCCTACTAGCTTCCAGCAAGCCATTCAGAGCGGTGACTCAGTTAAATGGCTGGATGCAATGCGGACCGAAATGGAGTCCATGTACACTAACAAAGTATGGACTTTGGACATTGCTCCAGATGGGGTAAAACCCGTAGGATGCAAATGGATCTTCAGAAAGAAGATTGGTGTAGATGGACAGGTTGAAACCTATAAGGCTAGACTTGTTGCAAAGGGTTTCCGTCAAAGACCTGGTTTGGACTATGACGAAACCTTTTCTCCAGTAGCTATGCTAAAATCCATTCGGGTCCTCCTTGCTATTGTTGCCTTCCACGATTATGAGATCTGGCAGATGGACGTAAAGACGGCTTTTCTAAATGGTAATTTGGATGAGTGAGTCTATATGGATCAGCCAGAGGGATTCATTCAGAGTGGGAGCAGCGGTAAAGTATGCAAGTTGCTTAAGTCCATTTATGGACTAAAGCAAGCATCGCGGAGTTGGAACATCTGCTTTGATGATACTGTCAAAGAATTTGACTTTATCAAAAATCCAAATGAACCATGCATATACAGAAAGATTGTAGGGAGAGCTGTAGTATTCCTCGTCTTGTACGTGGATGACATTCTCCTAATAGGAAATAATATTCCTATGTTACAGTCAGTCAAAAGATTCTTGTCACATAAATTCTCCATGAAAGACCTAGGTGATGCCACCTACATTCTGGGGATCCAGATCTATCGTGATAGATCAAAAAGGATGTTGGGACTTTCGCAGTCCAGGTACATAGACACCATATTGAAAAGATTCAGTATGGAAGATTCTAAGCGCGGTAACCTACCGGCTTGTCACGGAATCACCCTCTCCAAAGATATGTCTCCCAAAACTGATTTGGAAAGGGATCGCATGTCGATTATACCCTACGCTTCAGCGGTAGGCTCTATAATGTATGCGATATTATGTACCAGACCAGATGTAGCATACACATTGAGCGTAGTAAGCCGGTATCAAGCAAACCCAGGGGAGAATCACTGGATAGCAGTAAAGAACATTCTCAAGTACCTGAGGAGGACTAAGGAGATGTTCTTGGTGTATGGCGGAAAAGACCTCCAGATCGAGGTCTTTGCCGACTCCAACTTCCAGAGTGACAAGGATGACTCTAAATCCATGTCGGGTTATGTCTTTACCCTCAATGGAGGGGCGGTCTGTTGGAAGAGTTCCAAGCAGGAGACCGTTGCTGACTCAACAATGGAAGCGGAGTACATAGCTGCTTGCGATGCCGCAAAAGAAGCTGTCTGGATGAAAAAGTTGCTCACAGAACTTCAGGTGGTTCCTACCAGTGTTGATCCAATACCTCTGTATTGTGACAACAACGGCGCTATAGCTTTAGCCAAGGAACCCAGGTCCCATCAGAAATCCAGACACATCTTAAGGCGGTATCACCTGATCAGGGAGATCGTCGATCGCCGGGAGATCGAGGTGAAAAGAGTAGAGACAGAGAATAACATTGCTGATCCATTCACAAAGGCCATTCCTCAGACACAGTTCGAGAGGCTATTCGAGATGATAGGTCTACGATATGCCAGTTCATGGCCCTAGTGCAAGTGGGAGATTGTTAGTGTATATGCCCTAGGGGCCATTATTGTATCACACTAGATTGTATATTACTTAATGGAAGCTTGGGATATTCACAGTTGTATTGACAGTCTTGCTAAAAATGGTAGTATGCTACTTGGTTTGTGTCTACTTCAATATGTGCATATGTTTCTTGTAACGTATCACTTATACATATTAGTAGAGCCCATAGGATCTTTGCTTGATTACCAGCGTTGTGATGGCAGTCACACTAGTGGGGGCTGGGTAGTCTATAAGCAACATCCTATACTTGTCCCTAGTCGTAGGATTATCGAGACAGGGCATCGATATTCCGGAGTAGACTAAGTGTGTACGCTTCTCATCCCAGTTGGGGAGATGGTCTGTCCCACAGCCATCGGTACGTCGTACTGGAGATAGTATACAGGTGCTCGTTAGGTTACGGGTACACCGGACAGGACTCGCAGGGGAACTGTTGGTTGGTATTATACCCGTCGTCAGTTAACAGTTCCCAGGTGACATGAGTACACCATAGTCCGCAGACTTGATACTGCTACTTTGCCTCGAGTGTGTTCCACTGTTCTTAGATTGCTACCCTACCACGGCTCAAAGGAGTCGTGCAAACAGGTACCAGTTGGGTGCAGTCCCAAGCACTTGGAGGCAGTAGTGGTTAGACAGGATTCGTCTCTCCCGGTATTAGGAGATGATATTGCGCTGTGTTAGAGAGCCATTACGCAAAGTCCCTGGCCAGGGCAAGCGAGATTTACTGGTAGGTTCCAGTAGTTTCTCAGGGTGTAATGAGCTACGCTCCAACACGACTTATACCGCTATTAGGGGACTGACGCTTGCCGCCCCCTAGGCTCGATATGCGATAGTCTTAGACGAACAGACCGGACTGTACGGAGATTGTCACATCAGGCTCAGTGGGAGTTCGGATGAGTTTCCTCATCGGCCTTCTTATCGACATCTACCTGGGGACCGTTACGTACAGCTAGTGCCGCTTGCGGTCTGTGGTTAAACCCACTGCCAGCGTAGTGTCGAGTCTTTAGAGTCCCACACAGAGAGTTTCCCTGCTCCAGGCGAAACGATGTAGAGGTCGTATAGTTTTACGACAAGGGTTCGGACGCGTACGTGTGTTTACGCACGTACGACGTTCGGACAGTTTTTACTAGCCGGCTTTGGTTTAAGCCAGATTCTAGTATCGGGTTATTGGATTTATACAGTCTAAAGTTTTTCCGTGTTTTCACGGATTGTAGGGGCGTTCTCGTAATTTGTCGGGAAACTTCTAGAAGCATGGTGACTTGGGGGGTAAGGTGGCATTAGCATTAAATGATATTGTGACTCATTATGTGTGATTCATCATGTCATTAATGCATTATTAAATGCTTAATGACTCACATAGTGAATCACTCATAATGCATTTATGTAGCATGATGAATAATCTCATTTTATTCATTTATTCATTATGCTTCATATATCAAGTGAGAAACAATATCATATCTCATTCTAATCATCACCTTCTCTCTCCTCAAGCTCTCTCATTCTTGAAACCCTAACCCTAACCTCTCATGAGTTGAGATCAAGGGTTAGCTAGACTAATACATCCATAACCTCACTCTATATCCCTTAGGTAGCTTAGATTAGCACTTTGAGCAACCTAGTTATCTCAAGTTAGAGATCAAGCTTGGCGTAGGAGCTCTCGGGTGGATTGTCTTTGAATCGAGGAGGCCGTTGAGGTGCCGATGTTCCAAGGAGCCTACGAGGAGTGGAGGACAGCGATGAAGACCCGAAGGACATGTAACGTGAGGTATAACTTCGAATCCGAGTAGTTAAACCTCATGTAGTTAGTTAGTGATGGTTTAGATACGATTCATGCGCTCAAGTCCGTGTTACGAAGCTTTGATAATCATTTTTCATATATTCCTCCTCCCCGCAAGTTCGTGGTGTGCGTGACATGGACTTACATTATCGAGCTACTGGGGTATGACGTTTACCACCACTAGGCGAGATATGCGACAAATCAGACGACGAGACCGGAACTGTACGGGAGTGTTACTGATTGGATTCACAGGAGAATGTAAAGGCTTGCTTGTTGATCTTCTGAGCGCTCAATACCTGGGTAGCTGTTACGTTTAGCTAACCGCTTGCAGCTTGTGGGTGTTTGATATGATCATCACCTACTGCCGGCGTATTGACGATTCTTTAGAGTCCTACACAGAGGTTTCCTGGCTCAGGCAAAACGGAGTAGGAGCACATATGCGATATGTGCGGGACCGAGGATAATGCGATATGAGATACCGTATTCTATTCTCGCGATATATGATATCAGCCGGCTCATCGGATCAAGTGTTGATTCGATGAATCGGTAAATGAAATATTAGTCGGTTATATGCGATATAGCCGGATTGTCGGATCAAGTGTTGATTCGATAATTTAATGTATAATAATATATATGATATATTAAATTACATTAACTAATATTAGCCCACTAAAAGATTCTTTTTCTCACTCGGGTAATACATTGATATATATGCGATATATGTTAATTGTATTATTTTATTTTGTTACAAAATATATTGTATATGTGATATATAATATTGTAATATGATATGAAAACTAATGCAACATGTTTAGTGGAGATTAAACATGATTAGGGTTTGGATTAGGGTTAAGACTTCTAGTAGATTCTAGAAGCTTTTCTTTTGTCTTGAAAAAGATATTATGCTTGATATTTTCAAGTGACTCTCTTTTAACCCAACCCAAATCCTAACCCTAGTTAATTCTCTACACTGTGGATAGGAATTATCCTTCCACAGTCACATTACGGCTGTAGAGATATCAAGAACAATAATAAAACTATCTAGCACATGAACATAAGCCAAAATAAAATGAGTCAAGAATAAATAATGCGGAAGCAAGAGATCCAATACAAGAATAACTGGAATGTATGTCCCATAATGCGGGCTCACATCAGGAATAAAATAATACTGAAAGTAAAAGAACTAATTTCTAAGGAGTCCTCACTGCTCAGCCTGCTGACTGAAATACTCCTGCTCTGACTGCAGCAAGGATAAGGAATCTGGGCCATGCAAAACGCAGACGTCAGCGCGTCATAACATCAAGCAATAATATGTAAACAGGGTAGCAAGACATGCAAGTATAATCATAAATAGTAAAGCAGGGTAACAACAATATAAATCAGGGCGGTGAAAGGTAGTGTGCAGTGAGTAATCTAAACTGGTCTATTGGGTTGAATAGTCTCAAGTCTTTAAAATCAATTTGATGAATCATCGATGTAACTCAATAGTATCCCGTGCATGTCCGGGACCACGGTCTAAGACTCTCGGGCTGAAACCGAGACGTGCTTCTAGGCACTAGAACAGGAAATATGTAAAGACGAACGATGTCAGCAGCAGCATCCCGAGGCTGGCCTAGCCTCTAAAACTGATCAGAATAAGCAAGCAACTGTCGAGTTATAAGTCAGGTTTCATCATTGATTTCCCCATACCCCCAAGTTATATATGGTCAAGTCATGTATTAAATAATCTAGAGCTAATGCCAACACAGGATCAGGCAGGTACATGTCTGTCTGGATAGACAACAGGAACGGTCCGTAAGGACAACAGGTCAGGTTTGTTGGTATTAGACACAAGATCAGGTAACAGGTAAGACCATGGTACATCAGATCAAGCCAGGTAATATATAAAGGTGTCACGTTATGTCAAGAGTTGTACGGTACCATGTCGGGTCAAGTAATATGTGTAGCAAGTCATTTCAGGGTGTACAAGATATCATGTGGGTGCTCATAATCAAACTATCATAGGCATGTGTATACATCACAAGCTTGGATACTAATAGAACAATAAACTGGAACATGTAATATGATAAGCAAATAGGTACAAATTAAACTACTTGGATGTACGGTTATCTGTTTGAGTTTAAGGGATGGTTTTAACCTTACATGAATACAGTATGACAAGTATGGAAGCTAGAATCATGTTAATATGTATTAAGTAATCTAGAGATGCAATGATATGTATAATATGTTCAATGGATGCAATTATAACTAAAACCGGTTAAAGATGCACACGGGTGTCCGATAGAATAAAACTATAGAAAGGGTATCATAGATTATGTACAATAGTTATTATATGATTAACATATAACTGTGGTTACTAGGTATAGTCAACTAAATGCAACAGTTAGGTTTCAAGTTTTGAATCTAAAAATATGTAAACGGAACATCGCACTGTTAACTTGGAATTCAAGACTTTAGATTCTATCTATAGATTTAATATGAAATTAGATAAATAAATATAGGAATAGTATGAATAGCATGTAGCAAGTTTCACTTGCCTCGACAGATCGCGATACGGTAAACGGAACGTCTCGCGTCGGCAGGAAAAGTCACGACGCGCGCACGGTACACGGAAAGAGTCCAAACAACGAACAGTGGGATCACACGGGTCAGATGTCCTCGCTGGGTCGTCGAGATCGTCGACGGCCCGACCGGATTCCGGCGATCTAAGAAAAACAGTGAACATGAATTCTAGAAAAAGGTAAAGAAAGAGAAGAGAAGAGAAGAGGAAAAGAAGAAGAAGGAGATGAAGGGATAGCTTACTGGGTTGTGCGCATGGTCAGGGAGACGAGCTGGTGGTGACGGGGTCACCGGCGGTGTGGTACCGGCGTGGGTGCAGGGTTCAGGTTGGGGTTTTGATGGCTATGGGGTTCTGTTGATTGTAGGGTTCTAGGGAGAAGAAAAGGTAATAAAGAGGATAAGAGAATGAAGGGGAGTAGAGGAGGAGATGGTGGTGGCGGTGATGAGGTTGGGGATCGTCGGCGAAGCGAGGGGCTGAGGTTGTTGGGTATTCTGTGGGTGTGTGCAGTGGAGAGAGGAAAGAAAAAGAAGATGAAGACGAGGAGGAGGATGAGAAGAAGATGAGATGGAGATGGTGACGAGGCAGAGGAGGCGGCTAGGGTTAGGGTTTCTCTGGTGTCCTCGTGACGAGGGTGCATGGGATTAAAAAGAACAGAAGAAGAAGAAGAAAAAGATGTAGAAGGAAGGTGAGGATAACGCGGGGGAGGTGACGGGATCTCCGCATACCGCGATAGGAGAGTGAAAGGGGCGCGAGATGAGAGAGGTAGAGAGAAACGAGAGGAGAGAGAAAGAGGAGGAGAGATAGATTTGTTTGGTAGTGGGGGTGAGAGAGAAAGAGTAAGAGAGAGAAGGAGAAAAGTGAGAGAGAGAGGGTGTCGTGGGGCCCAGCGACGATGGAAATGAGGGTTTTGATTGGTTAGGGGAACTGTTTGGAAAAATTATAAAAGATTTACTGGTTTTTAAAAATATAATTTCGTTGGCTTAGAAAATATGGTAGGCTGTAAAAAATATTTTTAAGCTGATTTAAAGAAATTTTAAAAAATAAATAGGATTTGGCGGAATGCAAAATATTTCAGAATTGCGCCCGGGTCGGGTCCAAAATTTTGAATTTGAAATATGAAAATTATTAGCAAGTTCCACAAAATCAAAATGAAGGATTTTGTAACAAAAAGCATACCCCCAAGAACGGATGCACGCACGTGCGCGTAGCCGTCCAAACACGTCCGTTTCACTGAACGGGACGAAAACACAATGCAAGGACGCTACCACAGGGTTAGGGGTATCAAGCAGGCCATGTCAAGTATTTTTAAATTATTTTAAGTAACTTAAATTGTTATACGCACAATACGTAATGTCGGGGTAAACTATAACTAGTAAACAATAACAAGTTCAAGCAAGCGGGTCGAATATAAAGTAAATTACCATTCGCATCCACATAGTAAATGAATTAAACACCACAAACCACACATACGGTGACTGAAATTGGTATAACTGGACTCGGTTGTTACATTATACCCAACTACAAAAAGAATTTCGTCCTCGAAATTCCAAGAACACAAAAAGATAAACGACCAACAAACTACAAGAAAAGATGGGGAAACTTCTGCCGGATTTCATCTTCTCGTTCCCAAGTTGATTCTCCATGTGAGCGACTACCCCAAGAAACAAGTACAAGAGGGATAACCTTATTCTTAAGAACCTTTTCCTTCCGATCCACAATCGCAATCGGTCGCTCCTCAAAAGTCAAGTCTTCTCGTACAATCAGCTCTGAATGATCCAACACATGTTTTTCATCTCGAACATACCTACGGAGTTGAGATACGTGAAACACGTCATGAACATTCGCCAAGGATTGCGGTAACGCCAAACGATACGCTACCTCACCAACACGCTCCAAGATCTCGAAAGGTCCGACGAATCTAGGACCGAGCTTTCCTCGACCTCCGAAACGAATCACCCCTCTAGTCGGCGATATCTTCAAGAATACTAAATCACCCACGGCGAACTCTAGAGGTTTTCTCGACGTATCTGCCCAACTCTTCTGTCGGTCTTGTGCTGCTTTCATATGATTCCGGATAGCGTTAACTTTCTCAACTGTCTGCACAACCAAATCTGGTCCCAACAATCTTCGTTCACCGACATCGTCCTAACAAACCAGTGAATGACACTTGCGACCATACAAAGCTTCGAATGGAGCCATCTGAATAGTCGCCTGAAAACTGTTGTTGTAAGAAAACTTCACCAATGTAGACGATCCTCCCATGAACCCTTGAAGTCCAACATGCAAGCTCTCAACATATCTTCAAGAGTTTGGACCGTTCTCTCCGACTGGCCATCTGTTTGAGGATGATAAGCTGTGCTAAACTTCAATCGGGTCCCCAAACTTTCCTGTAAGCTCCTCCAAAAGTGTGATAAAAACAGAGTGTCACGGTCGAACATGATGCTCACCGGTACTCCATGCAATCTTACAATCTCCTACATGTACCGTTCTGCCAATGTTTCTGTTGATTGACCAACCCGAAAAGGAATAAAATGAGCTGCCTTGGTTAAATGATCAACAATCACCCATACTGCATTGTTGCCTTTTGGACTCCGCGGTAGAGCTGTCACGAAATCCATGGTTATATGTTCCCACTTCCACTGAGGAATCGGAAATGGTTACAATAAACCAGCAACCCTTTGATGTTCAGCCTTAACTTGCTTACACACCAAACATTTTGCCACGAAGTGGGCAATCTCCCATTTCATGCCTTCCCACCAGAACTGCTGTCGTATATCTCGGTACATCTTCGTGCCTCCTGGATGTACGGAATATGCCGAACTGTGTGCCTCCTTCATAAGTTCTTCGCGAATATCTCCCTTTGGCACACACAAACGGCTACCATATCTCAACGAACCATCTTCATGGATCAATAAATCTGTTCGAAGTCCAGCTTCAACCTGTTCTCGAAACCTTTGCAATCTGGGGTCCTGCAATTGCGCTGCTTTAATATTCTCGATCAACGACGAATGTACCTGCAGCTGCATCAACTGTCCCGAGAAATGCGGTAGCACAACCTCCAAATCAAATCTTCGAAAGTCTTCAATGAGTTCCTTCTGTGCAGTCAACATCTGAATGGCTGGTAACCGACTGAGCGCATCCGGCACGACATTAATTTTCCCCGGATGGTACTTAAGATCAAGATCGTAGTCAGCCATTAGCTCCAACCATCTACGTTGCCTCATATTAAGCTCCTTCTGCGCATAAGCTTGGTCAAGGCTCAACCAAACGAGCAAAATTCCCCACGAACCTTCTGTAGTATCCTGCAAGCCCAAGAAAACTTCTGATCTCTACAACGTTCTTCAGAAATGGCCAGTCTTGAGCTGCTGCAATCTTCCCTGGATAAACGGCGATTCCATCTCCAGCTACGATATGCCCCAAACTTTACTTCTTCAAGCCAAAACTCGCACTTGCCCATCCTTGCATACAATCTTTCTTGCCTCAATGTCTGCTGTGCGATCTTCAAGTGTTCTTCATGCTCTTTCTTGCTCGCTGAGTAGATCAGAATATCATCGATGAACACCACTATAAACTGGTCCAAGATCGGCGAAAGATTCGGTTCATTAAGTCCATGAATATCGCCGGTGCATTCGTTACTCCGAAGGGCATCACTAAGTACTCGTAATGTCCATACCGAGTTCGGAACGCCGTCTTGCAAATATCTTTTGTTTTCACTCGGACCTGATGATATCCGGATCACAATTCCAGTTTCGAGAATACCCTCGCGCCACTAAGCTGCTCAAAAAGTTTGCCTATGCGAAGGATCGGGTACTTGTTCTTAATAGTCACCCGGTTTAATTCTCGATAGTCGATGCACATCCTTCTTGTGCCATCTTTCTTCTTAACTAGAAGAACTCGAGCTCCCCAAGGCGAGTTACTGCTTCATATCCATCCCTTCTCAAGTAATTCCGTAACCTGCTTCTTAACTTCTTCCAATTCCACTGGTGCCATTGGATAATACGCTTTAGATATTGGCGCTGCACCAGGAATAAGATCGATCGCGAACTCCACATCTTGCCTCGGCGGTAAACCTGATATGTCTTCGAACACGTCCATGAAATCTCGAACAACAGCTGGCGTTTCATCTTGAGCAACCTCCATTGATGCAAGAATATTAGCCGTCGGCCAAGCCCTAAACTCGACTGGCCCGACAGAACTGCTTCCTCCAGTAAAGATAAACTCGGGATGTCCGGGAATCTGGAGAATTACTTTCTTTGCCCTACAATCAATGTGAGCATGGAAAGTGCCAAGAAAATCCATTCCCAAGACGACTTTATAGCTGCCCGTATCAATCACCAAGAAATCTGCAAAAAGCTCCCGTCCGCAAACAACAACTGCACAATCTTTACACTCCCTACTAGATATGATTTTCTCATTCCCAGTGTGTATGTCCCAGAAACTAGACAGGGTCATGCAGGTAATCGAGTGTGTAGCTATAAACTTGGACGACATAAAACAATGGGATGCACCAGAATCAAATAACGCTAATGCGGGAAAACCATGAACAAGTAGAATACCTGAAACAACTTCTCCTGAAGCCTTAGCTTCCTCAGCCGTCAAGGTAAAAGCTCGAGCCTGATTAGGTCCTTGAGTCAGCTGCTTCTGTCCCGGAAACGGTTTCTGCGGCGGCTTCTTAAGATCATCCTTTGTGCGAAGCTTCGACGGGCAAGAGTTAATAGTATGATCCGCCGATCCACAAACCAAACAGAGTCCCCGCATCCTTCGACATTCCCTTTGCAAATGTCCGGGTAAATGGAAATAGTTACAAATCACGGTCTTTCTCTGATCAACGACAGCAGGCTTCTTCATCGGTGTTACACCACGACAGTCCACTGGATTACCTCTGCGTCCATGAACTCGGTTCGGTGCAAATGTCGGCTTCCTTACTGTAACTACTGTCCGCTGTGAACTCCCAGTCTTCCCAGATAAGCTCTGCTGTTCTCGGGCTGCCGTAAGTACCTGTGACAAAGTGGTCAAACCCAGGGAGACAATCTGCCTCTGTATGTCCACATCCAAACTGCGCATGAATCTCCTTGCCCTATCAGCATTATCGGCAACCAACGGTCCAGCGAATCTACTGAGCTGCGTCCATTCCGCTGCATGTACATCTACAGGTGCACCGTTCTGCTTTAGACTGATAAACTTCTCTTCCATTTCCTCCCGTGCAGTCCGCGGGAAGAACTTCTCCAGGAAACTCTTTGACAAATCCGCCCACTTGATCGGTTTGGGCAAGCGGGTCTCCTCCACAAGCCACCATTCACGAGCATAATCCACTAATTGGATGCGTACCATATCCACCCTCTTATCATCTGGGATCTGTGCCGCAATGAGTAAGTTCTCCGTATCAACCAGCCACTGCTCCGCTGGCAACGGTTCCTCCAAACCAGTAAAGACAGACGGACCCAGTCTTCTAAAATCTGCTACGGTTCCCACACGATCTACTGGTCTGACCCCAACATTGTTTACAGACTGCTGAACGGCCCGCAAGCCTTCCTGAAAAGATTCAGCTTGCTGCTGGATCAGCTCGGTCTGCCGCTTTTGATTCTCTAACATCCCACGTATTACTCCAAGCATGGCGGCTTCGTCAACACGCCTTTGGTACGTCTTCAGATTCTTGTCTGGCATATTCCTGAAATCAAAACACCCAAGGATTAGCATGATAACAGATTCAAAATGTAGATCAAGGCTCGAACTCCGAGTTACTTAAATAGAGTACCGCATTGTAACCATGCCGCGGTATCATAGCTACAATTACATAATTCCACCCAAGTCGTCTAAGTTCTAGAGATAAACAAGGAATCAGGTTTCGAGTCGATATGCAAGGGAGGTTTGCATATCGTAAAAGTATAATCAAAAGGAGCTTAAGATTCAAGAACGGTAAAACGGCAAGGTGGCAGGACATGTTTCCTAATCACGAGTATTCTGATTCATGTGTTGAGTCCAATACCCAACTACAAAAGAATCAAACCCGATTAACCTATGGCTCTGATACCAAAAGAACCATGTCACGTCCCGCTTCCCAGAGTACGCTAAGGTAGGCACGT
This sequence comes from Agapanthus africanus, assembly GCA_030015575.1. Classification (NCBI taxonomy): domain Eukaryota; kingdom Viridiplantae; phylum Streptophyta; class Magnoliopsida; order Asparagales; family Amaryllidaceae; genus Agapanthus; species Agapanthus africanus. Next base: position 895,736,842 of record CM057337.1, read on the forward strand.
GACATAGCCAACCATGCTATCTGTGGATAGGAATTATCCTTCCACAGCCACATTACGGCTGTAGAGATATCAAGAACAATAATAAAACTATCTAGCACATGTCCATAAGCCAAAATAAAATGAGTCAAGAATAAATAATGCGGAAGCAAGAGATCCAATACAAGAATAACTGGAATGTATGTCCCATAATGCGGGCTCACATCAGGAATAAAATAATACTGAAAGTAAAAGAACTAACTACTAAGGAGTCCTCACTGCTCAGCCTGCTGACTGAAATACTCCTGCTCTGACTGCAGCAAGGGTAAGGAATCTGGACCATGCAAAACCCAGACGTCAGCGCGTCATAACATCAAGCAATAATATGTAAACAGGGTAGCAAGACATGCAAGTATAATCATAAATAGTAAAGCAGGGTAACAACAATATAAATCAGGGCGGTGAAAGGTAGTGTGCAGTGAGTAATCTAAACTGGTCTATTGGGTTGAATAGTCTCAAGTCTTTGAAATCAATTTGATGAATCATCGATATAACTCAATAGTATCCCGTGCATGCCCGGGACCACGGTCTAAGACTCTCGGGCTGAAACCGAGACGTGCCGCTAGGCACTAGAATAGAAAATATGTAAAGACGAACGATGTCAGCAGCATCATCCCGAGGCTGGCCTAGCCTCTAAAACTGATCAGAATAAGCAAGCAACTATCGAGTTACAAGTCAGGTTTCATCATTGATTTCCCCATACCCCCAAGTTATATGTGGTCAAGTCATGTATTAAATAATCTAGAGCTAATGCCAACACAGGATCAGGCAGGTACAGGTCTGTCTGGATAGACAACAGGAACGGTCCGTAAGGACAACAGGTCAGGTTTGTTGGCATTAGACACAAGATCAGGTAACAGGTAAGACCATCGTACATCAGGTCAAGCCAGGTAATATATAAAGGTGCCACGTTATGTCAAGAGTTGTACGGTACCATGTCGGGTCAAGTAATATGTGTAGCAAGTCATGTCAGGGTGTACAAGATATCATGTGGGTGCTCATAATCAAACTATCATAGGCATGTGTATACATCACAAGCATGGATACTAATAGAACAATAAACTGGAACATGTAATATGATAAGCAAATAGGTGCAGATTAAATTACTTAGATGTACGGTTATCTGTTTGAGTTTAAGGGATGGTTTTAACCTTATATGAATACAGTATGACAAGTATGGAAGCTAGAATCATGTTAATATGTATTAAGTAATCTAGAGATGCAATGATATGTATAATATGTTCAATGGATGCAATTATAACTAAAACCGGTTAAAGATGCACACGGGTGTCCGATAGAGTAAAACTATAGAAAGGGTATCATAGACTATGTACAATAGTTATTATGTGATTAACATATAACTGTGGTTACTAGGTATAGTCAACTAAATGCAACAGTTAGGTTTCAAGTTTTGAATCTAAAAATATGTAAACGGAACATCGCACTGTTAACTTGGATTCAAGACTTTAGATTCTATCTATAGATTTAATATGAAATTAGATAAATAAATATAGGAATAGTATGAATAGCATGTAGCAAGTTTCACTTGCCTCGACGGATCGTGATACGGTAAACGGAACGTCTCGTGTCGGCGGGAAAAGTCGCGACGTGCGCACGGTACACGGAAAGACTCCAAACAACGAACAGTGGGATCACACGGGTTAGATGTCCTCGCTGGGTCGTCGAGATCGTCGACGGCCCGACCGGATTCCGGCAATCTAAGAAAAACAGTGAACATGAATTCTAGAAAAAGGTAGAGAAGAGAAGAGAAGAGAAGAGGAAAAGAAGAAGAAGGAGAAGAAGGGATAGCTTACTGGGTTGTGCGCAGGGTCAGGGAGACGAGGTGGTGGTGACGGGGTCACCGGCGGTGTGGTACCGACGTGGGTGCAGGGTTCAGGTTGGGGTTTTGATGGCTGTGGGGTTTTGTTGATTGTAGGGTTCTAGAGAGAAGAAGAAAAGGAAATAAAGAGGAGAAGAGAATGAAGGGGAGTAGAGGAGGAGATGGTGGTGGCGGTGATGAGGTTGGGGATCGTCGGCGAAGCGAGGGGCTGAGGTTGTTGGGTATTCTGTGGGTGTGTGCAGGGGAGAGAGGAAAGAAAAAGAAGATGAAGACGAGGAGGAGGATGAGAAGAAGATGAGATGGAGATGGTGACGAGGCAGAGGAGGCGGCTAGGGTTAGGGTTTCTCTGGTGGGCTCGTGACGAGGCTGCATGGGATTAAAAAGAACAGAAGAAGAAGAAGAAAGAGATGTAGAAGGAAGGTAAGGATAACGCAAGGGAGGCGACGGGATCTTCGCGCACCGCGATAGGAGAGAGAAAGGAGCGCGAGATGAGAGAGGTAGAGAGAAACGAGAGGAGAGAGAAAGAGGAGGAGAGATAGATTTGTTTGGTAGTGGGGGTGAGAGAGAAAGAGTAAGCGAGAGAAGGAGAAAAGTGAGAGAGAGGGTGTCGTGGGGCCCAGCGACGATGGAAATGAGGGTTTTGATTGGTTAGGGGAACTGTTTAGAAAAATTATAAAAGATTTACTGGTTTTTAAAAATATAATTTCGTTGGCTTAGAAAATATGGTAGGCTGTAAAAAAATATTTTTAAGCTGATTTAAAGAAATTTAAAAAAATAAATAGGATTTGGCGGAATGCAAAATATTTCAGAATTGCACCCGGGTCGGGTCCAAATTTTTAAATTTGAAATATGAAAATTATTAGCAAGTTCCACAAAATCAAAATGAAGGATTTTGTAACAAAAAACATACCCCCAAGAACGGACGCACGCACGTGCGCGTAGCCGTCCAAACACGTCCGTTTCACTGGACGGGATGAGAACACGATGCAAGGACGCTACCACAGGGTTAGGGGTATCAAGCAGGCCATGTCAAGTTTTTTTAAATTATTTTAAGTAACTTAAATTGTTATACGCACAATACGTAATGTCGGGGTAAACTATAACTAGTAAACAACAACAAGTTCAAGCAAGCGGGTCGAATATAAAGTAAATTATCATTCGCATCCACATAGTAAATGAATTAAACACCACAAACCACACATACGGTGACTGAAATTGGTATAACTGGACTCGGTTGTTACAGGAGTACTTGGAGCAGATTGAGGCCCAGATAGACTTCTAGATTACTTGTACTTATTTCTTTTCATTGTATGCTACTGTTTAGGCATTGCTTTCATCATTGTACATTTCCTTTTCAAATCAGTTGTAATGTAAAGAAAGAATGTTAATAAAAGTTGCTGTTTATATTACATTTTTTGTCATTCTTGTGTTTTTATTTATATTGCTTATTTACGCTTAACGTGTTTACTTCTGAGTAAATACGTCGCAGCCCATCATGTCTACTTCTCCGTACACTGAAAAGCGGGGCGTGACAGACATGAAGTATGATTCTACAACTCGTCATTTGTCTCACTTATTTTTTGCTATTCCTATATCCATTGCTTTAACAAAAAGTTACACAAATGTTTTCGTAATGGATTGCATGTACAAGACTAACAAATATAAAATGCCATTGCTCGACATTATTGGAATCTCAAGTTTTAACACATCGTTTTTCTCTTGCTTTGTCTTTATGCAAAAAGAAGGGGAAGGAGATTACATTTGGGCTTTGAACATGTTCGGCAAAATGTTAGGTGATGCTTGTCAACCTCAAGTCATTGTTTCTGATAGAGAATTAGCGCTTATGAAAGCTATTCAAGTTGTATTTCCATCAATTATTAATCTTCTTTGTGTGTGGCACATAGAAAAATATTGTAGCAAGATACAAGCCTCATTTCAAAGAAGGAAAAGATTGAGACTTATTTATCACATATTGGACTACAACTGTAAATTCTGCAATAGTTTTAGATTTTAATGAGCGTTGGCAAGATTTTGAACTTCATTATGGAAAGAAGTATGTAGTTAATTATACCAAGACCCCTTGGCTTCCTTTTAAGGAATCTTTTGTTTGTACATGGGCGGACTCATTTTGGGAATCATGTCACTTTAAGAGCAGAAAGTGCTCATGCAACACTCAAGAAATATTTACAAGTATCAATCAGAAATTTTGTTGAAGTGAAGAACAAGATATGCCTCGCCACTGAAAACCAATTTTAAGAAATCTAGACACAGCTTTCTAGTGAGAAGGTTAGAATTCCTCATCATTTTAAGATTCCTTTACTTAAGAATGTTATTTCATATGTGTCAACATTTGCCATGGATGAGCTTTTGAAGAAATATAAAATGGTTAATTCTATGAGTGAATTGCTGCCATGTAAGAAACAATTTACAAAAAGTATGGGCATGCCATGTACACATAAAATGCTTTTAGAAAGTGTGCTAGATCTTGAGGAACTATACCCTCAATGGACACTTGATATAAGATCTTTTATGGACGGTGATATATTACTGTAACATTTCAGAAAATATAAAATATTATTTTTGGAATTTAATATTAAAATAATATATTTCGCGAAAACTACCCGATTTGCGAATTTGGGGTTTTCGTAAAATGGTATAAATATATACCAATAATTGTGAAATAATTGGGGATTAAAATTATTTATTCATTTAAAAATATATTTATTAGATTTGGCATTTTTTTTATAATTAATTATATGCAGTTTGGATAAAAATTGATTAGTGCACTACCAATCGCGATTAAACCAAATCCGTGTTTCTACATTTTTCCATGGCTAGTGCACCATAACATGTTGCTTGTTGTTTCATTTTATTTGTGTTTTGTGTTTGGTTTTAATGAGTGGGGGGAAAAGAAAAGAAAATGAAAAGGGTAAAAGGGAGAATTATTGGAGAGAGAGTGTGACATGTGACTTTTGAGTGAGGGTGAGAATAAGAGGGGGGGATGCCATTTCCTCACCCCTTTTTGTTCTTCCTTCATCTTCTTCAACTTCTTCAACTCATACTCCCTTTACTTCTACCTCTAGATATCATCTCTAAATCCTTTCCAAAACCCTATACTCCCTTCATTAAAGTTGATCCTCTTTTCATTCTCAACACATTGGACCAATCAAAGTTGAATTTTGGAGACCATAGACAGCTAGGGTTTTCATGAGTTGCTCAAATGAGGTATAATTCTTTTTCACTTAGTTTAGTTTTAAGTTTTCCTAGCATTCTAGTTTAGTTTAGAATTTGATTACGTATGGGTTTGTGAACTTGGAAAATTCAAGAGAGGGTTTGGATGTTTGTGTGGTAGCATGATGTGTAGTGGCTGTTACAAGACCTTAGGGTGGGTTGTATGGCCTAAAACAGAGAATATGGACTTAGGAATTACCCGTGTCGGTTTTGTGGCATTTTATTGGCCTACAGGGAATCTGGAGCAACCTGGGGTAATTCTGAGAAAAACAAACAATACCAGTGACCTGGATACACCACTAGGAATCCACCACCAAAATACGAGACCATTCCAACCTGTTTTGGCCGGCCAGCTCGGATCTGGGGGTAGTGTCGCCGATTTTGTAGTGGGGTCTGGGGTTGAGTTTCTGACTGTAACCCCTAATCCCCACATACAACCCCCTATACTTGCTAGTTTTGTCCCAATTTGACCTGAGATAAATCTGGAAGCTGTTGTGAGTGGTTTTGGTTATGTTTTCCGTATTTTGGAATTCTTGGTTTTAGTATTTGATATTGTATTGGGTTGGATGTTTGTACGTCATCGACGAGAGTTGTTTGGTTGTTTTTGCATGTGTAGGCTATAGGTTTTAACCTATGAGCGCACCGTGTGCCGTATTGGTTTTCCGGATTTGATTTTAATACCATTGTGATTGTGTGTTGAATTGTAGGTATTTTCGCGTGGATTCCGAAATGACGAAGCACATCGACTACGGCTGAACAAGGAGTTCCGCAGGTAAGTAGATTTATATCTACAGGGGAAGTCGAGTGGATGGCGTGTAGCACCCCCGCAAAGTTTGAATGGAAACCGGTCTATAGGATACAGTCGTAGAAACCTATGTTAGAAAACTATGGATATGGTTAAAAATATAGTTGGAGATGAAATGATGAATTTTAGATATATATCGAGATATGAGATGAAAGTTATAGGGATATGGCTCTTAGAATTGATATAATAGAAATGATGTCTCGAATTGATGAATAAGGATATGAAAAGTGAATGTGAAACACGACTTATAGATATAGGTATTGCACAAGAATAAGTATGAGATTTAGAGTAGCATGACATGAGATTTATGAGATAGAATGTATATATAAATTGACTTGATGTAAGATGACTTAATGCGATGAAAAGGATATGCGATGTGATATGATGACTTGATTGAGATGTTGGTATACGGATGTGAGTCGATATGAGATGATTGATACCTTTGTCGGTCCCCTGATATGAGATTGTTATGGATGTGACCTGGGATATAGGTGTGTGTGTATATATATATATAAAATGTTGTGAATCTTGAGTGATATACTGTACGAGACGTTAGGTCCGTACCCTCATTGTCATATAGGTTGATAGGGTCCCTAAATGTTTAATGCCGCCGTACGATGGATACCGTACGTGATGAGTGCACTTGACGATTGACCTATATCCTTGACTAGAGGATGCCGTACGATAGATTATACCGCACGTGATATTGTGAGGCTGGATGTCGATTGATAGATTCACCGACTCGGTCATGTTAGATACGTATACCTTATAGCATTTAGCTGACGTTGTACTTTATGCTACGTTCATGTCATTCTCATTGCATTACATATACCTGTGCTAGTACACCTACACCATTATCGATGATACGTATGTTACACTTACACAGATTGGCCGGCTCACACACTTCATCATCGATAATTGCTATGTCACTACACAGTAGAATTGCTGCATCATGATATGACTCCTTGCATGATATACTTGCTATGTTCACATCATTTGGATATGTCGCACGATATACTGATACTGTCACATTACTGTTTCATGTTGCATGATTTACGGATATGCTTACATTTCTGTTATATGTCGCATACATCATGCTTTACGATTATACGCACTGAGATGCTGTTTTAATAAGATTTCTGGATTTGAGAACCGTAGTTATTTCAAAGGAAAGTATGTACTGTTTTAAAAACCCGGTTTCTCTTGATATGATATTTCGAGATGTCCACCATGTGTTTTCTCGGTCCTAAGATTGACATGTGAAACCCGATTCGAGGAGCGGGAGGCACCGTCTGCGGGTACATGGTGGACCCGGTATGGTACCCCGGGGCAAGAAATGATTTTCGTGGTGTAGACGATGAGCCTGGCAGAGGGACCATTACCTACCAGTGATTGGTCGGACCCGGCGGTTGTCCGGAGGATACCGGCCGGAGTCATGAGATGGATATGAGGGCCGATCAGGATATGTGGCGCCTGAGATGAGATAGATATGAGGGCTGATCTGAGAATGCGGCGCCTGAGATATGAGGATTTACATGTCGATACTGGACACGGGTTTCATGATGTTTCGAGTGTCGATGTTGGACACTCAGGTTCCATGATTTAGATGTGTCGTTGATGGACACACGTTGATTGATATCCTCATATTTACATGCATATGCTTTCATGATATTTGCATGCATGATGTTGTTGTGTCATTGATGGACACGTAGATGTTATCCACACGCTGATAGGCATTGATTATTATATTGTTGGCACATATGTAGATACAGTCACCCTAGATATCAGAGTACTACCTTTATGATATAGTTGACCTAGGAATCGTTGTTTATTTCGATTTCTACCTGATGATGTTTTCTACTCACGAGTTGGCAACTCACCCCCGTTGTGCCATAGATCTTGCAGGTTGACCGCATGGATCAGTAGCGGCATCACTGGATACAGCTATATTCGGGTGTTTTGCTTTGGTAGGTGGTACATATTGGATCGTACCACTCTTGTATTTATTATTCCTGTTGTATCTAGTTAACTCCATCAAATCAGAAACTAGTATTTGTATAAGTAGTAAGACTTAGAAAGACTTGTGGTGGCGAGACTTGAGTGATGAGTTATATGTTCGCTTTTTAGGTTGATGTCTTGCTTTACTTTATCTTTGTGGTGATCTTCGCCATTGGGCGTCGTATACTTATATTTATGATTTGCGTGGTTGTGGATCCACCTGTAGGGTGTTTTTCGTCACCCCATTGAGATGGGAATATGCGCGTGCTTGTCAGACGCATTACAGATTCCCCCTGTCTAGGGTAGGCTGGGGTTTATTGATTGTGGGGATCCGAATCTCGGGCAGCCGCGGACTAAGTTGCCGTTAATTACCCCTCGTATTTGGAACAAGAGAACCTCCGATTGACGGGTTAAATTGGTCATGCGAACTCAATGTGCAATGCTGTGTTTTGAAGGGGTTTTGGATATATCGGGGGCCCCGCAGAGTTTTCACGGGGTCCCGCTACCCGGATAGCGGGCTGGGGGTCAAGGGGGCTAGCATCCCCCTTGCGGGGTGCAGGGCAGCGCCCCGTTAGAAATTTTTTTTAACAGGGGACAGTGTTGTAGAGTATGTGTGTGTGTGTGTATATGTGTGTGTATGTGTGTGTGTGTGTATAAAGGGGAAAGGGCATCCAAAGGATGCGTGGGAGAAAGCCCAGGGCGCTAGCGCCTCACGTGCCACGCACGTGGGCGCTAGCGCCTCACGTGCCACGCACGTGGGCGCTCGGGCGCTAGCGCTTTGGGTGCCCCACGTGCCAGGCACATGGGCGCTCGGGTGCTAGCGCTTTAGGCGTCAAGGCGCTCGGGCTCTAGCGCCTCACGTGTCAAGCACGTGGGCGCTCGGGTGCTAGCGCTTTGGGTGCAAGCGCCTCACGTGCCAAGCATGTGGGCGCTCGCGCTTTGGGCGCTTGGGCGGCAAAAGAGACTTGGTCCCTGCAATGGGAGTTGTACTCTTAGAAAAAATACTTATTATTTTGTATGTGTGTGTGTGTATGTGAGAGGAGTTAAACTCCTAGGATATTTTGAAGCTGATGAAGGGGCTTCTCCCCTTGAGCCCTGGATCTCCCGCAAAGTAGGATTCTTGGAGGTGGGTCTCCTTCTTCCTCCTCTGTTGGCAGGATCTTAAAGAACAAGAAGTATGAGATTTTAAAAATCTCTCCTTTTTGAGATCTGATTGGAGATCTGAGTTCCCCTTTGTGGGTTTTGTGGTAAAAAACTATTTAGTTTTAAAATATAAAGTGTAAAACTCTTGATTTAATTCAAAAAAAGAAGAAGGTTTAGAACCTTGAGAAAGAAGAAGAAGGCACAAAAACCCTAAGCTTTTTGTGAGGAATGAAAAGTATATCTTTTATTCATCATCATGTTACCTTATATAGGATTGCACATTTACACATAGCCCCTTGGGCTTTACAAAATGGAATTTTGCCCATCCAATGCCTCATGTGCTCATTTCTTTTGCACATAAGCCATGGGCTTTACAAAAAATTTGGCTTTATGCCCATTTTGCTTACATCCATGCACAAAAATTACATCAAAATTATTTGTTACATGATTTTTATTTTGGCATGGGGAGGCCGGCCGCCGGGCTTAACTTGGGCATGGGCCCACTTGACCTGGGCTTGGGCCCACCTGGCTTAGGGTTGACTTTGACTTTGACTTGGTCAACCGGGGTGCAAATTTTGACCCCAACACTGCCGATTGGCGAAGCGCTAGCTCCCGCTTAGGGATGCCTTTTATATTATCATGTATTATGGTTTTGGATCAAAATATACAAATGAGGTGCTGCCCATATTTTTAAAAGATGAAAAATGTTTTTCAACCGGTAAAATTCACTGGCATTTTTCATGTTCCTTTATCTATGCGTTTAAAAAAACTTTTGATTACATTATACCTTTATTTCAAAACTTCACCTCTTTTATTTTATTTAAAAAGGTTTAGATTTCTAAGCTTCAGCTTACTTGATTTACGTTATGCCTTTAGACGTGGCGTGAGTTAAGTGCCGGTCATGAGCTAATATTTTTGGGCCGTGACAATTACAAAGTAGTGAAAAAGATAAATTCAAGGCGTTACATAATGAGCTCCAGTTCCAATATCAATCATGGCCCATCAAGCGTAAAGAAATCACTCAAGAGAATTTGCAACTTGTGCATTCTCATCTTTCTTTCGTTCAAGAGCCAAATATTTCACCTGACAAAGGTCGTCCTTCAGGATCCAAAAGTAAGAAAACGACTTCTTCTACAAGACACGATCCATCTGTTGGGTTACGGCAGCGTCCCGGCCATCAATCCGTGGCCAAATACGGAACAAAAATTTGTAAAACTTAGCGCTACCACAACCAATTACCCTGATCGAACCATTAACCGTTTACTAGCTAACTGTAAAGTGGAGTTTAGAGATTATACCGATCGATCCGTGTCTTTCGATCTTCAACCTCTTCCCAAGCTCCCCACGGCTGCCCCGAACAAGTTCGCTCTCCGGTCTCCCTCGTCGAAGACGATCCACATCAAGGATTCTTAATACGGGCTCCCGCTTCAAACCGAAGCAACTCGAACATTCAGTTTGCTAACCTAGATGCATAAGATGAAGTTGAGAGAGTGTGTGATCATTTTGTCTTAAGACATCCATGGATTCTCAACACATGAGAGGGTATGGATGGAGGTGAAGAAGAAGCCATGAGTTGTGAGTAAGCTTAGCTGCCCCAATTTTTTCATGTGTTTATATTGTGGTATATTGTGAGGTATTTTGTAGTGATAATAGAAAAAACATCACACAAATATCTACCATAAAACCCTCACAAATATCTCACAATATAAAACAAAAAGCAATAAAGCATGGTACAATAAATGCACCATGCCAAGACTTATCATCACAATTTCCACATCATCAAAATATTAAACATTTATCAAAACCCTAAATGTTTAATACAATAAAAAGGAATGGCATTTTCAAAATAATCTTGTAACGGATTACAAGAATACCCCTCAACTGTATATACATATCTGCATCCGTATTCCGACTGAATACGAATACAACGAGACGAAAATAATCCAACTATCTAATACTAGGATCCGGCTTAAACCAAAGCCCACTAGTATGATCCATCCAATCATGATCCGTGCACGAGTGCACGTATATGATCGAACCCTGCCATAAAACCATATGGCCTCTACAACGTTTCGCCCGAACCAGGGAAACTCTATGTGTGGGACTCTAAAGACTCGTCAATACGCTAGCAGTGGGTTTAACCACAAGCAAATCAGTGGCACTAGCTGTACGTAACGGCTACCCAGGTATTGAACGAAAGGGAGGCCGACGAACTAACTCAACCTGAAACCCTACTGAGCCTGACAGTGACAATATCCGTACAGTCCGGTCCGTTCGTCTATGAGTATCGCATATCGGGTCTAGGGGGTTGGATAAAGTCAGACCCCAAATAACGCGATATTTAGTGTCGGTATGAAGCCCATCACCACCAGAGAAACTACCGATCCTAGATCGGTAATTCTCGACTACCTTGGTCAAAGAATTCTGGTGATGGCCATCCGTGCACACCGCGACCTCTACCCCCAATACCGGAAGAGACTAATCCCCTAACGATCTGCTCACTGCCTCCATATGGCTCGGGACTGTACCCAACATAAACCTGTTTACACGACTCCTTTGAGCCGGGGCAGGGTAGTAATCAAAGTACAGTAGGAACTCACATGAGACAAATGACGATCTCAGGTAGATAGACTAACCTGTACACATGTCACCTGGGAACTGCTATCTGACAATAGGTATAATACCAATTAGCATTTTCCCGGCGAGTCCGTCCGGTGTACTCATAACCCAATGAGCACATGTATACTATCTTAGGTGAACCAACTGACATCAGTGGCTTGTAAGACCGGCCATCGCCCCTCGTCGGGATCTCGATCCGTATACACCAGTCTACTCTCGGAGTATCGATGCCCAGTCTCGAAACTCCCACGACTAGGGACACTTTAAGGATGTGCTTATAGACTATCCAACTCTCACGTATATAATCGCCATCATACTGCTGGTAGTCAAGGAAGAATCCTATGGGCTTTATCAACATGTAATAGTGATATGTAATGTCACCTGAAACATGTACACGATGATAAAGACAAACCAGAAAACATAATATCATCTCGAGTAAGACTGTTCTACCGGTATAGGTCATCCCTCAATCATTGCAATCATGTGCCTGTGATCCAATAATTGACTTGAGGGCACTATAGCCAACAATCTCCCACTTGCACTTAAGGCTAATTATTGCGATGCCGCATACTCACAGCCCGTGTGATACCGAACACCCAACTCCTCTACTAATCAGTTTCATAAAGCCCGTTTGTAAAACTATTGCGTTCGAGAAATAGCCTCAGTGAGTGGATTCGCTCTAATGTTTTTTTCTATGTCTCTCTTTATCTCAAGTTCGTGGAGAGAACCATCTCTCGAAACGAGCAATACCTGTCTTAGAATATGCCTGGATATCTGATGGGACCCAGTTCACAAATGAACTCAAAATCCAGTAAACTTCTTAGACTGTATCGTCAACTGAATTTAATCAGTATCCTGTGCCATGTCTCCCTCGGTATCCGCATGGACCACCTGTCCAAACTACTGCCCCTTATCAAGAGGGAAAACTATAACTCTGACAGTCACTCTGTCATCCAGGTCACCTTAGAAGCCTGGAATGATAACCGTCTCCCGAAGGAGGCTGTCATTACCATATCTCTAGAACATCTACTTATGTTCATAAACTACTTCCGAACGTTTCTCCAGGATTAGATTAATATATCAACTTATTGCAACTAGTGCAAAAACAACATCTGGTGTGGTACTTGATATCTCATGATTGACTCAATTGCCTAAGCAAGTGATATGCCAATCATGCACATCCCTCTCCCCTTTAGTCTGTAAGACACCTTTAGAAAGGGTGACTCCATCACCTTCAGGTACACTACCATGCCAGGAGTCGTCTATTCCAAAACACCTTTAGAATACTGTCTAAGTACCCAGATTGAGAAACTACCCATATCCAGATCTAAAACTATAGATTTAGTAATCAGAATACCTAATATAATATCCATATCCTTTGTGGAGAAACCACTGTGTGACAACCACAGTATAACCGATCGTAGTATAGGAATTTTACTTCCTACATCGTGTATGTCATCCAAATACCAGGACATCACACCCTACTAGCTTCTTAACAGATCCATCTCTTATTCTGATGAAGTCAAAGCCCATGACTGTCACATCAAAAATAGATGATCTATCTCTGCTATATCTGCTTTAGTCTATAAATAGACATAAACTACTTGTCCACTATGCTTCCGCTCCTCCCACTGACTACAACAACCCTCTGGCAGAGTCATATACACGTGCACTTTTAAAACTAGTTTAGAACAGCGCTATACTCATCCTCCTGCTGGGTCTCATAGTCTAGAACAGCAGTAATGGCAAGTCTGGGTAAACAAGAACCTCCCTGTCATCGTCTTTGAGAATACCGAAGTACCTCTCGGGCGCCTGAGGTTACCCACCATATCTGCGGAGTGACTAATGGAATGTCAAACCCGATTGAATCTTTAGGTTCTTATTAAATTTTCAGTAATCGTCTGTGGTTCTAGAATTACTTCCAGTTCTACCATACTCCCACTACTGTTTTCTGAAAAAAAATCCATTTTACTAAAACTGTGGCGAGTCAAGAACAATATCACTATTGATCTTCCAGATGGTAGAAAGTTAACCCTCGTCATAGCCTGGGTTAACCCACAAACTGTCATTACAGAAACGTGCCTTGAGTTATCCAGAGTCTGGTTTTAAGGATAAGCCAGACAACTCCATATGCCTTAATATCGTTAAGATGTGAACCATTCTATATACAATATAGAAACAGAGGCACTGATTTAATTGGAACCAGATTCAAACCATGCAGCTGTCTCCAGTGCATGTCATCCAAATGGAGTGAGGCCGATCAACATTACTCAACTTAGGAGTGCATCCAGATATGAGTAACCTGAAAGAGAAGAAAGTTCTCAAAACCATTACTATCAACTAAATACCAAACATAAGTATCTATTTCTTCGATCACCTTGAAGAATCCTGATACTTGCAACACATGGTTCTCTACTTTATTCTTGTACCTATAACTTCTCAAAATTCGGACCTTGTATTTCTACGAAACACTTGTCTAAAACTTGAGAAGTCACATGTAAACAGAATATAGTACGAGGACCAACCCCTTTGTCCTAATGGACACTGGACAACATACAATACTTTGTATAAGTCCCTTGAGTTGAATAACTCAAACCCTGTGCGTCATAGGTTGAAAACTATACTATGGTTATGAAGAATTACAACGCTGTTTAATGCTCCTTACCTAACCATCAACTGATATAGGTAAATGTTATGGACATAATTTTAAAAAGTTATATCTCACTTTATAAAATAAACGTACAGATATATTAATTTGAAATTGGTGCATAACAACGGATATTCAAAACCAAATATTTGCCGTCCGGCAAAAACCCAGGCGATTTCCTCAAATATCACCAATTACAATGAATCCCGATATAATAAGGATGATCACCTAATTCTCAATAATTTACTCCCACTCATCATCTGTAAAACCATACAGATGTGAGAATCATACCTGGTGAATGCATACCCTAGAGTAAGAGTCTAATTGGGAAATCAGTTTTTTTATTAATAACGCACAGTGAAACAAAAACATGAAAATGTTTCGAAGGGGTATCCGGGTATTCATAGTAATGCCTCTTCCACTATCTGATTCACGATTGTAGCCGTATATTTTCTTGCCATCTCTCCAAATCCCTTTATTTGTCTTTACTCATTACCTTCTGTACACCACACTTAGGCTAAATGGTTTTCTTCCTTCCCTACCGTTCGGCACCAGCCTATGGTTTGGAAGAAGACTATCCAATAAGCGTAATAGGTGTACTCTCATAATTCTAGGAGTACTCGCAACTTGAGAGAAGGTAAAGATTAAAGACAACTGAATAATCCTTATTCTATTTCTCATGAACCAGAATCCATCCTCGAACTGGAACAAGTTCCTTCGAGTTCGTATATAACCATACGATGGATTATCTAATAACTGTGGATCTTTGTAGTGATACGGGGTGTTCTGGAGAAATCCAAAGGTGAAGTAGGAGTGGCGATGAAATACGTGGTTTGGTCGTGAATGCCCTCTTTTTAATCTCTTTATTTGCCTTTACTTATTACCTTCTGTACACCACACTTAGGCTAATTGATTTTCTTCCTTCCCCACCTTTCGGCACCTGCCTATGGTTTGGAAGAAGACTATCCAATAAGCGCAATAGGTGTACCCTCTCCTAATCCTAGGAGCTCTCACAATCTGAGAGAAGGTAAAAGGAAAAGATATCTGAATAGTCCTATTCATTTTCTCCAGAACCAGAAACCATCCTCGAATCTGAAACAATTATCTTCGAGTTCGTATGTAACTATACGATGGTCATATCCAATGAAAATGGGATCTGCGTAGTGATACGGAATGTTTCGGAGAAAAGCAAAGGGTAAAAGTAGAAGTGGCAATGAAGTATGCAACTCTGACAATACAAAGACCAGTTTTTAAGAAAGTTCGGTTAACTTGGTTACTGAGTTATAGTCTAGGGTCGGGCCATGGTCACTGCCAAAGAGAGAGAGAAAGAAACACTCAGCGTGCACTCTAACCTAGATCAGAATGGTTAATCACTTTATCTAATCAGGATGTCTCCCACTGTATCCTCAAATTCTCCTCCAAACCTGAAAGAAGAATTAGTCGGGATCACCCGAGGAGTAAACCAACTCATCAGTGGGTATCGGGATCCAACTATCATCGCATAATAACTTGATGGAATCCACTTAAGTTACCATATTCCAGAAGGTATGCGCATACCTGGTAAGTTTCAATTTCTTTAGAAACTCCCGATGTGATTTTTACCCCAAGCGGCTTATAACCTTGACAGAGGTCAACATATTATAAGTCGCAAGTCAAGTTCAACCCGTCATTGTCCTTGATTAATTTAAACCCATCCGCACGTGCCCTTGACAGAGGTCAAAATGACCGTGCGACTGTCCTAAATAATCGCATATCTATGCAACAAACAAGCATTACCAAGGTACCAAGCACTGTGCCTTGACAGAGATCAACATACACAACATGAATACTAAGTAATACCTGTAAGAAATGACAGAGGGATACGACTGGTTTTTGGCGAAAAACCTTTAACGTAATGAACTTGATATCGTTGAAGAAACCGCATAACTTTTTATAAATACATAGTAGCGAAAACCTTTGCTAAAGAGGTTACTCCCGGTGAAGAGATCTCGGCTCTTTCCCCAAAGAATGAGGTGCTGGATATTCATAACCGAATACCACCGTGCAAAGAAAAAAGTAATCGACTATAAAGAAATTATTACCCCGACGCAAACCTCTGCCCAAGGGGTCACTCCCGATGAAGGGATCTCGGCCCTTGCCTCGTAGGATGAGATGCTGGATATTCATAACCGAATACCTCTGTGCAAAACAAAAGAGAACAACATTGAATTGGTTTGTTGTCCTTGCATTGATATGAATCAACACAGTCCCATCAATTAATCACACCAATAAAGAACGAAAATATGATGTACGTGTATGCCATCCGCATTCGCCACTTGGTCCCGTCATCACCCGTTAGGTTACTTAACTAATGACAGAGCGAGGACTGGATTAGTGCGGGTGTAAAATATATACAACATCTACTAGTATATATCAATATATAACAATCGCTCCAGGCGTGATAAATGCAACATCACACAAAAGTAATAAGCATAACAGAACAATACAGATAATCTGGGAGCCCTGGGTTTCCTTTGAGCCGCAACTGAAACCCGACGTTCCCCTGGTCATGTGGATAGCCTGTGCAATGAAAACCTAGACCCCTACGAGTGCGGCAAGTTACCCGCCAAAACTAGAAGCGAGGAAGCGCCCTTCATCAAAGTGAATGGACCACCTGTTTCCCTCAATTAGAGCAAAGCTCTGTTTGAAATTCAAAATTTAAAATGAAGCAACGCTTCAGATGCAGCGCCAAGTGCGCTGCGCCCTAAGCAGCGCACCACGTGCAAAGCACGCGTGCGCTAGCGCTAGGTGCGCTGCGCCCTAAGCAGCGCACCACGTGCAAAGCACGCGTGCGCTAGCGCTAGGTGCGCTGCGCCCTAAGCAGCGCACCACGTGCAAAGCACGCGTTCGCTAGCGCTGGAAGTAAAAGCTCCCCACCGTTAGATCAAAGATCTAATAATAATGATAAATCATTAATTGACCAGAATTAAATTCTGTTAAGGAAAGATTTCTCAAAATCTTTCCAAATAACAAAATTTGCTCTGTAAATCAGAGCACCGTTGGATCAATGATCCAATGGTGATTAAAAAATTACCAAAAGACAGAATAAATTCTGTTTAGAAGATTTTCCAATCTTTGTTAGAAACAAGAAGATTGCCTTCTCTAAATCAGAAGCCCTTGGATCAAAAATCCAACGATGGGAAATTCCCCAAATCAATTGGAGAAAAGATCTCCTTAACTGATTGAACTAATCAGCTTGCCCTATATAAAGGCCCCTAGACTTCAAGTCCCTAGACTTCAAGTCTCACATACAGAAGTATAGAGAGAAACCTCCTCAAAAACTTTGAGAAATTCAAAGAAGAAGAGCCAAGCTCTCAGAGAAAGAAAAAATTTTCCTCAAGGTAAAAAAGAATGGTGATGAACAGAGAGATCAAAAGAAGGATTCACTTCTTTAAAAGATCATAGATCTGAAAAGACAAAGGTCTTTTCAAAAGAGATCAAAAGAGCCCATTATGAAATAAAAAGATGAATATAAATCTTCTCACAGATCATAGATCTACAAAGATAAAAAGTCTTTTACAAAGAGATCAAAAGGACCTCATCATAAAATAAAAGAAGAATTTACCTCTTCCTCACAGATCATAGATCTATAAAGGCAAACCCTTTCACCAACATAAGAGATTGAAGAACTTTTGTTTTTAGAATCTTGAGACAAAGTCTCCTTTTAGATAAAAAAAATTGATCATATGCGCATTTGCGCTCTGGAACTGCGCTTTGCGCTCTAGAACTGCGCTTCTGCGCTCTTAGACTGGCGCTCAGCGCCGAGCGCGACACGTGTCGCTTTGCGCTCTTAAAATAGCGCACTGCGCTAATGGGCTGGCGCTCAGCGCCAAGCGCAACACGTGTCCCTCATGTGTGCGCTACTCGGCAGAAGCGCACTGCACTCTTTGACTGGCGCAAAGCGCCAAGCGCACTACGTGTCACTCACGTGTGCGCTAATAGAACATAAATTGTTCTTTAATAAGCCACAGAGCTATGATGAATGCCCAGCACTCAATAAAAGACAAAACATTGTCAGAATGCAAGTCAATACTTAGCATTATTAAAAGGGCCAAGCCCAAATAAAGGCTCAACAGCCCAAGACAAATGTTAAACATTTTAACTCGATTGGACTTAACCCAAGTTGGCCATAAGTTCTCAATTCAGATTTAACTGAGCCCATGTGCTCATAATCTAATCGATTGATCTTAGTCCCAAATTGGACTACATATTTCCCAATCAACTTTGGTTCAAGGGTACATCTCTGAACCCCTCTGATATATGTCGTTGTAATCCTTCAACGTCTTCAGAGAGGTGACGGGTCCCGACAACCATACATTTCATAGACTATAACGTCTTTAAACTACGGGCTGTAGGGTCCTTAAGCCCATGGACTATGATGTCCTTAACTGTCACGTCCCGAAAGTATGGAACGCGACTGGCACTTAGATTACGAGACGTCTAAAGGCGTACCGTAACCTAAGTCAGCCAAAGCCCAGAAGAATCTAAACCGAAAACAAAAAAAGAGTGAAGGAAAACCTTTAATGAAAATGGTTTTTAAAAATCATTTAAGTTGCATAGAATCCTTTTTTAAAACATCAAAAATTTCCGAAAATTTCGGCAGAGTCTCCCCTGTATTTTCTATCCCCCAAAATGGGTACAACAAGATAATAAACCTGTAATCATAAAAATGGCATCCCCAAGCGGGAGCTAGCTCTTCGCCCAAGGCGGATCACAACCACATGCAATATAATAGTAGTATCAAGAAAAGAGCAATAAAGAGATGCAAAATATCAGAAAACACATCGCCGGCTCAAGTGAGCTCGACCCAAAAGAAACCACAAATATACAACCTCTCAGTCTCACCACTAGGTCACATATACAATATAAAGTGGTAGATGGAGAATACTAGATACAATGACAAAGCAAAAGAAATAAAGTGTGCTCGCAACCCACCTACGGGCGATGTCGCGAGTCTGAGCAAAAGGAGCTGATGATAAGATAGCCCGCCGCTACAAGACAGACGGGTCCGACCTGCAAGACACTGTGGCACAACGGGGGTGAGTTGCCAGCTCGTGAGTAAATATAACATTTAATAAGGCAATCGTAAGAATGCACGCAATGCACCACAACATGCATGTCCATATGTGATATAATATCTCTAGTATGCATGCACAGGTACGCAATGTCATTATTAAGTATTTAAGTGTTTTAAATGCTACGGGTATTGAATTCTTAACTTTAGAAAATAAATATCTGTATAATAGCTAAGTACCATCAAGAAATCATCTGAAAACCCGTGTCAAGCATCGACACCAAATAGGAATCATATCTGTCTCAATATCGGGCTCCGTCAGTCCGGATCGGCCCATATCATAAATCTCACGACAACGGTCGGTATCCTCCGGATATCCGCCGCGCCAGACATCACCGGTAGGTAGTCTTCCCCTGCCAGGCTCATCGTCTACAACTCGATCTTCTTGCCTCGGGGTACCATACCGGGCCTACCATGTACCCGAAACGGTTCATCCACTCCTCGAATCGGGTCTCGAAATCCAACAGAAAACATGAAAACTCATGGTGGACGACACATACATCACGAGAAAACCGCAACTTTGTTTTGAAAATGATAAATATAAGGTTTTGTTAAATTCTTGCGGTTTTCCCCAAAAATCCAGAAATCGCAGCAATACTGAAATCCTCAAGAAAATCATAATGTCCACATGTTATATATGATAAATGTCTATGATATCAATGCATACGAGGTGAATTTTGCTAGAAATCTATATAAATATGATGATGATGCGAGGTATACGTATGCTATGTGTTCCCCTCCGAACGGCGGCCGAGACATGGGCTGTCTTGCCTGAGGTTCGGGGCAGATGCTAATTGGTTTTATCCGTCTACCTCTCCGAAGACGCCAAGTTGATTTATGGCACCGTGTATCGGAGGTTTAGACGGATGCGGCCGATGTAGCAGACTTCGTCAGATTCCCCCTCGCTTGAGGGGTTTTTGATTGTGGGGACGGTCTTCCCTGCAGGCGCAAGCCCCTGCAGTTAATTACGCTACCGCATTGCGGTAACAACTTTCTCCTTCTCCAGATGGTCACTTCGTGTCGTGGGTGTTTGTTTTATTTGTGGTTGCCCGTGGATTGTATACGGAGACCAATTTATGTCGTCGCCCGTAGGACGTGGATTGGTCCAAATCCGTGTTTTCTTAGATTTGGGTTTGGGTTTTTGGTTTGAGGATACGTTAGCCATATTTGAGGCTAAGATCAACTCAAACGTTTGTTAAGGATACGTTAGTCCAGTTTGAGACTAAGATCAACTTAACGGGATCGTTTAGATCCGACAAAAGAGCAATTGGCTCTAATGTTCCAGTTTAGGGACCTAGTGGTCCATTGAATGTATGGCCGTCGGGACCCGTCACCTCTCTAACGACGTTGAAGGATTACAACGACAGATGTCAGAGGAGTTCAGAGATGTACCCTTGAACCAAAGTTGATTTGGGGATTTATAGTCCAATTTGGGACTAAAGTCTGTTTGAAGGTTTAAGGATACGTTAGCCATACTTGAGGCTAAGATCAACTTAAATGGTTGTTAAGGATACGTTAGTCCAGTTTGGGACTAAGATCGACTTAACGGGATCGTTTAGATCCGACAAAAGAGCAATTGGCTCTATTGTTCCAGTTTAGGGACATGGGGGTCCAATACCAGTTTAAGGACATAGTGGTCCAATGCCAGTTTAGGGACATGGTGGTCCAATGGTAGTTTAAGGACGCATAAGTCCATGGGTTTAAGGACCCCACAGTCCATATGGGTGTGTTTAAGGACGCATTAGTCCGTTAGTTTAAGGACGCATAAGTCCGTGGGTTTAAGGACCCCACAGTCCGTATCTTGGTTTAAGGACGCATAAGTCCATGAGTTTAAGGACCCCACAGTCCGTGTTGATGTGTGGTTGTCGGGACCCGTCACCTCTCTGAAGACGTTGAAGGATTACAACGACAAATATCAGAGGAGTTCAGAGATGTACCCTTGAACCAATGAGTTGGTTGAAAGAGCAGATGTGCTCAGATCAAGATGATTTGAGGACTTATGGCCAGTTTGGGCTAAGTCCAGTTATGTTTGAAATATTGGCCCTCTGTTGGTCCATTGAAGGAGAGGCTTTGCCTCTGAAACTTAGCCAATTGGGCTGAAGCTAGTGTTAAACACTACAGACCAACAGTGTTGAACACTGGCAATAAGATTAGCAAATTAGTGTTAAACACTAAAAGATAATCAGTGTTAAACACTGGGAACAGTGTTTTCAAATTAGTGTTAAACACCAAGCAAATCAGTGTTAAACACTGCAAACAGAGTTTTCCAAATTAGTGTTAAACACTAAGAAAATCAATGTTAATCACTGAGGACAAAGTCTTCGGATTAGTGTTAAACACTAAGGGGAGAGGGGTCACGTGTGGACACGTGAGAGCGCCCTGATTTCCCTTATCTTATTCTGCAGATCAGTGTTTTAACTCTTTTAATTCTGACGGCCATCACGTGTGAGCACGTGATGGAGGCCCCCGCTCTGGTCTGTTGGAATGCTCATTAGGGGTCACGTGGTGACATGTGAGGGCGCCCTAAATGCGGAGCCACATCTCCTTTGTTTTATCCTCAAATCTGTGAATAAGTGTTAAACACTTTTCCTTTTTATTTCGAGCATCACGTGTTGACACGTGATGGGGATTTATGCGCTGACTGTTAGAACGTTTGCTAAGGGGTCACGTGGTAAACACGTGAGAGCGTCCAAAGCCTTCATTTTCATTGATCTTTCTTTTTGCGTTTTGGGAGTCACGTGTGAGCACGTGATAGCATCAAAAAGTGGGGCCAGATCCCCTTTATTTTGTTCTGCAAACAAGTGTTAAACACTTTTAATTTTCATAGCCATCACGTGTGGGCACGTGATGTATAATCATGCCCTGATTTATTAGAACATTTATTAGGGGTCACGTGGTAACACGTGAGAGCGCCCAGAATTGTTTCTGCCTTTACATTTGTTCCATATATAATGAGGGTCACGTGGGAGCACGTGGGGTGATGCTTCAAAGTTCTTTGCAGGGGATCTTTTCAAGGGTCACGTGGGGGCACGTGACCCTAGTTCTTTTCATGAACAGAGATCTTTTAAGAATTGAATTCTTATTTAGGATGAAACCCTGATTTCTTTTCAAAGGAATTAAATTCCCAGATATGTAAAAGAATTAAATTCTTGATTAGGGTTAAACCCTAGTTTTGTTTTAGGAGAATTAATTCTCAAAACTCAATTCCCCTTCTAAGTTTAGGATCTGCATGGCAGGATCTCGACCCGATGAGAATTAAATTCTCAAGTTATGGGGAGATGTGCTCTGTGCAGATCTTCAACCAGAAGAAGAACTAAGTTCTTTTTTGTATAAGAGTTAAACTCTTGGATTTTGAGAATTAAATTCTCTGTTTGAAGTTTATCTTTTTCCCTTTTCTCACCTAGGGTTTTCTTTGTTGAGAATTAAATTCTCCTTTCTTTTCTTCCCTCTTGAGAATTAAATTCTCCTCTCTCTGTTTTTCTCTCAAAAAAGTAGATCCCCCTTTTCTTCTCTTCTTGGCTCCTATTTATAGGAGAAGGAAGAGAATCAATTTGTTTAGCAAATCTCTCATTGAGAGATTTGATTTGTATGTTGAGAGATTTGATTTGCATTCATCATTAATCTGGGCCTTTAGATCATTCAGTGAATTTTATTCACCGTGGATTTTAAATCCAAAAGATATTCTATTTGTTATCCTGGTGAGATTTTCAGGGAAAACTTTCCTTGTCCAAGGTTTTTCTATAAATTGGTGATTTTTAATCACCCTTGGATTTTTAATCCAACGTTTCCCCATGACCCTTTTCCATTTGGAAAGATTCAGAAACTTTTAGAATTTAATTCTATTAAATTATAATGCTTTTAAAGCCAGTCACGTGCTGGCACGTGACCTTTGGTCACGTGTGAGCACGTGACCCCCAATTGGGTTCCTTTCTCAGCCGATTATTTATGTTTCAGTTTTAACCATCACGTGTCAACACGTGACCATTGGTCACGTGTAAGCACGTGATACCTCGTTGAGGTATTTTCTGACTTTTAGAATTAAATTCTACTCATTATTTTAGAGGCTTTAAAAGCCCATCACGTGTCTGCACGTGACCCATGGTCACGTGTGAGCACGTGATGCCCCATTGGGGTCTTTTCTGAGTTTTTATTGTATCTTTTAACTCCTCCAGCGGGTTCTTAAAAGCCCATCACGTGTGGACACGTAATTCCTCATAACTTTTGATCCCGGATGAATTACGAGGCCCATAATATATCAAATCGAAGGGTTTTTCGAGCCGCTTTCGATACCATCAGAATTTATCTGTTTCTCATTCGGGAGTTTGTCAAAAAACAGCCCGGAAGATACTGGTTCCCATTTTCTTAAGCGTATCGCCGCCATTTGATACCTTGGGCTCTTTTGCGCAGAAATTTTTGGCGGGAACAAATGCCCCCCACTACTTTGCCCACGTAAGTATTTACGTGGGTGAAGTAGTGCAAAGTAATGCATAGCGTATGACCAGTTTCGGGTTCGTATATTACTTTCAGAATCTTGATCTGAGAAGATAACGAGCGGACACAAGCGTCGTCATTTATCATTGACTCAAATCTCGACTCTTAGGAGATATAGTTCCAAACCCTTAACTCCATGAGCCGCACCCTTCTATCTCTGTATATCTTACTCTGGAGTGAAGTAGTTTATATGCTCATGAGTAGCTTTTCCATTTCAGTGGCATGTAGCTTTGGCGAGTGTGGCTCACAGATGGTCCATCTTGACCTTTTTGCAGGGCAGTGATGGCTTAGGAGACAGGGTTAGGATCTGCCACCTAAGACTTTTCAACTTTATGAGCCGTGAGGGTCTCATAAAGACTTTTCTCCCTACGGATCGAGAGGATCTCGTAGGTGTATTTTCTCCTTAGGAGTCGTGAGGATTCCTAAGTGTGTTTTCTTTTATAAGTCGTAAGGATCTTATGAGAGAATTTTTCCCTTTTACGAGTCGAGAGGACCCGTAAGCGGTTGTTCCCCTCCTTGTCGAAATTCGACTTCGGAGAGTGAGACCCGTGGATAGTATGCAAGAGACCATTTTGGGCCGACTTGCAGGATCCCAGTGCTTTGGAAACAGGTTTTTTAATCCCTACTGCCTAAGGCTTTATCTCACGAGTCGAGACGAATCGAGAAGTTCTCGCAAAGATATCAATTTCCTCACGAGTCGAAACGAATCGAGCAGATCTCGCAAGAATATCCTAACGTCACAGTTAACCTCTGCTCTTTACGACAGAAGTCCGTTAGGGTCTGTGGTACTTAGGATTTTGGCCGTCGTACCGTCGGATGAGCTGATGTATTCCTCGATAGGCAATCGTGCTGTTCGAGTAGCCCTGCGACTGTCGTGTCTCTGATCCCTTCGGGGGCTGGACAAGACGTCTTCAAGCAATCCTCCTTGGCAGTTTGACCGTCGGAAGAGCAAGCGCTAGGAATTTGCCATGCCGCTTTTTACTTGAGGTTAGGCTCATTTTGGAGAGCCCCGATGAGTCATAACCACTCCGCGCTGGTGTGGGATGATCTCCGATAGTCTTTCAGGCTTTATATGACTTGCCGTTAAGACCCTGAAGCTAGGAATTTGGCCTTTGCTTCGTTTGCTGGCATTGCGTCCTCTGTATCGAGACGAATGTCGTGGTTGTCTCTAGGTTGCTGATGAACCGTCGAGATTTGGAACTAGGGATTTGCCGTGGCTCCTTTTGGTGATGTTGCGTCTGCTGTATCGAGACGAACGTCGAGGTGGTGACCACTCCATGTAGGATGATCTCCGGTGGTCTTTCAGGCTTTATATGACTTGCCGTTAAGACCCTGAAGCTAGGAATTTGGCCTTCGCTTCGTTTGCTATGTCATGTGCGAATCCTGTTGGAGGAAGAACGTTGTTGTGACATCTCGTCTGCTGTATCGAGACGAACGTCGAGGTGGTGACCACTCCACGCTGGTGTGGGATGATCTCTGATGGTCTTTCAGGCTTTATATGACTTTCCGTTAAGATGTTGAAGCTAGGAATTTGGCCTTTGCTTCGTTTGCTTTGTCATGTGCGAATCCTGTTGGAGGAAGAACGCTGTCGTGACATCTCGTCTGCTGTATCGAGACGGATGTCGAGGCGGTGACCACTCCATGTTGGATGATCTCTGTTTGTCTTTCCGGTTTTATATGACTTACCGTCAAGACGTTGAAGCTAGGAATTTGGCCTTCGCTTCGTTTGCTTTGGCGCGTCCGAATCCTGCTGGGGGAAGAACGCTGGGGTGACATTTCATCTGCTGTATCGAGACGATCGTCGAGGTGGTGACCACTCCATGTGGGATGATCTCTGATTGTCTTTTCGGTTTAATATGAGTTACCGTCAAGACGTTGAAGCTAGGAATTTGGCCTTCGCTTCGTTTGCTTTGGCGCGTCCGAATCCTGCTTGGGGAAGAACGCTGGGGTGACATTTCATTTGCTGTATCGAGACGAACGTCGAGGTGGTGACCACTTCGCGCTGGTGTGGGATGATCTCCGATTGTCTTTCAGGCTTTATATGACTTGCCGTCAAGACCCTGAAGCTAGGAATTTGGCCTTCGCTTCGTTTGCTGGTGTCGCGTCTGCTGTATCGAGACGAATGTCGCGGTGGTGATCACTCCATGTTGGTGTGAGGACCAGGATCCGCTCTGGACGTTTCCCACGGGATCGAAGAGCGACGTTGTCCGCATTCCACGTGACCAGGAATTTTGCTCTAGATGCTTCACACGGGTTCACTGCCGTGTTAGGCGAGGACTAGGCTCCGCTCTGGATGCTTCGCACGGGTTCACTGCCGTACTCTGCGAGGACCAGGATCCGCTCTGGACGTTTCCCACGGGGTCAAAGAGCGACGTTGTCCGCGTTCCACGTAACCAGGAATTTTTCTCTAGATGCTTTACACGGGTTCACTGCCGCGTTAGGCGAGGACTAGGCTCCGCTCTGGATGCTTCGTACGGGTTCACTGCCGTGCTCTGCGAGGACCAGGATCCGCTCTGGACGTTTTTCACGGGGTCAAAGAGTGACGTTATCCGCGTTCCACGTAACCAGGAATTTTGCTCTAGATGCTTCACACGGGTTCACTGCCGCGTTAGGCGAGGACTAGGCTCCGCTCTGGATGCTTCGTACGGGTTCACTGCCGTGCTCTGCGAGGACCAGGATCTGCTCTGGACGTTTTCCACAGGGTCAAAGAGTGACGTTATCCGCGTTCCACGTAACCAGGAATTTTGCTCTAGATGCTTCACACGGGTTCACTGCCGCGTTAGGCGAGGACTAGGCTCCGCTCTGGATGCTTCGCACGGGTTCACTGCCATGCTCTGCGAGGACCAGGATCCGCTCTGGATGTTTTCCACGGGGTCAAAGAGTGACATTATCCGCGTTCCACGTGACCAGGAATTTTGCACTAGATGCTTCACACGGGTTCACTGCCGTGCTCGGCGAGGACTAGGCTCCGCTCTGGATGCTTCGCACGGGTTCACTGCCATGCTCTGCGAGGACCAGGATCCGCTCTGGACGTTTTCCACGGGGTCAAAGAGTGACATTATCCGCGTTCCACGTGACCAGGAATTTTGCACTAGATGCTTCACACGGGTTCACTGCCGTGCTCGGCGAGGACTAGGCTCCGCTCTGGATGCTTCGCACGGGTTCACTGCCATGCTCTGCGAGGACCAGGATCCGCTCTGGACGTTTTCCACGGGGTCAAAGAGTGACATTATCCGCGTTCCACGTGACCAGGAATTTTGTACTAGATGCTTCACACGGGTTCACTGCCGCGTTAGGCGAGGACTAGGCTCCGCTCTGGATGCTTCGCACAGGTTCACTGCCATGCTCTGCGAGGACCAGGATCCGCTCTGGACGTTTTCCACGGGGTCAAAGAGTGACATTATCCGCGTTCCACGTGACCAGGAATTTTGCACTAGATGCTTCACACGGGTTCACTGCCGCGTTAGGCGAGGACTAGGCTCCGCTCTGGATGCTTCGCACGGGTTCACTGCCGTGTTCTGCGAGGACCAGGATCCGCTCTGGACGTTTTCCACGGGGTCAAAGAGTGACGTTATCCGCGTTCCACGTAACCAGGAATTTTGCACTAGATGCTTCACACGGGTTCACTGCCGTGTTCGGCGAGGACTAGGCTCCGCTCTGGATGCTTCACACGGGTTCACTGCCGTGCTCTGCGAGGACCAGGATCCGCTCTGGACGTTTTCCACGGGGTCAAAGAGTGACGTTATCCGCGTTCCACGTAACCAGGAATTTTGCACTAGATGCTTCACACGGGTTCACTGCCGTGCTCTGCGAGGACTAGGCTCCGCTCTGGATGCTTCACACGGGTTCACTGCCGTGCTCTGCGAGGACCAGGATCCACTCTGGACGTTTTCCACGGGGTCAAAGAGTGACGTTATCCGCGTTCCACGTAACCAGGAATTTTGTTGATTATATCCGCATTTCACGGAGTTGGGATTTGACTCTCTGTGGGAGTACATCGTCGAGTCATGGAACTGGGAGTTGCCGCTGTTCCGCTTTGCTTGATGATGTGTCCGCTGTGACGAGACGAGTGCTGAGGTGGAGCTGGGATTTTGCCATCACTCTGCTTTGCTGACCATGGGGTCTTTTATTAGCTTTGCATGTACATCCTGCTGGACTGCGAAGGAACGCCGTTGTTAACATTGCGTCTACTGTAATGAGACGAATGCTAAGGCGGAGTTGGGATTTTGCCATCGCTCCGCTTGATGGTGTAACATCTGTGTACTGCTGGAATGAAGAGGCACACCGTTGTTGGTCTCCAGGCTGTAGATGTGGCCATTTGAAATTTGGAACTAAGGACTTTGCCAGGGTTCCGTTTCGTTGCGACTCTGAGGTCGATTGTTGACGTCGCGTCTGCATCCGGCTGGAGTGAAGAGAAACGCCGTTGGTGATCTCTAAGTTGTCGATGTTGACGTCGAGACCCTGAAGCTCGAGATTTTTCTTTTTGCTTCGTTTGTTGACATTATGTCTGCAATATTGCGATAAATGTCGAGATTGTCTCTAGGTTGTCTATTAACCGTCGAGATTTGACTCCGCTTTCTGATGGAGCCTGTTGGGAAGGTATGGTTCCCTTTTTATCTGTGCCCCTGGATTGTATATAGGGATCGATGTGATTTCACCTGTAGGGCAAAAAGTTTCATTCTTTCATTTTTTTTATTCTTTCCGCGATGCTCTATCATTTCAGCTTTTTATATCGCGAAAATCGCGATTGCCCAATCATTTCGGCTATTTTTCGCGGTGCCCAATCATTTCGGCTATTTTTCTATTTACTCGCTGCTTTTTATTGCGAGTTGCCCAATCATTTCGGCTATTTTTCATGCATACATTTTTACTTGCTGATTTTGTTTGCAAGTTGCCCCATCATTTCGGCTATTTTGTATGCATACATTTTTACTTGCTGATTCTGTTTGCAAGTTGCCCCATCATTTCGGCTATTTCGTATGCATTTTTTTTTGGGCTCGCTGATTTATTTTTTTTTTGCGAGTATGTAACTTGGAATTTGATGCCAATCTTAGCATCAGCATCGCTACGACTGGAATATTGCCAGGAGCGAATCATCATTTGCCATGAAAGGACTTGGAATTTGATACCGGTTTAGGCATCAGCATCGCTACAACTGGGATATTGCCAGGAGCGAATCATCATTTGCCTCTGTCGATGTCGGACAAAGGTGGCTTACCGAACAGGGTTAGGATCCCGTCGACTAAGGCTTTTGACTTCATGAGCCGTAAGGGTCTCACAAAGGTATTTCTCCCTACAAGTCGTGAGGATCTCGTAGGTGTGTTTTCTCCTTAGAAATCGTGAGGATTCCTAAGTGTATGTTCCCCTGTAAGTCGTAAGGATCTTACAAAAGGATTTTCTCCTTATAAGTCGAGAGGACTTACAAAGGTTGTTCACCATATGGATATATCCCCAGTCACGGGTGGGACTTTGTTAGGGAAATGTTTATTCGCGCCCGTGGATTGTATACAAGGGTCAGCATTGAGCCCCTTGTAGGGCAAAATCGGAGGTTGCGGGGGTTGCTTAAGAACAGGTTCAGGTCTCTGTAACTTAAGACTTTCAAATCTCATGAGCCGTGAGGGTCCCATAAGAGAGTTCTCCTTACGAGTCGTGAGGATCTCGCAAGTGTAATTTCTCCTTAGGAATCGTGAGGATCCCTAAGTGTGTTGTTCCCTTGTGAGTCGTAAGGATCTCACGCAGGTGGTTTCTCCTTACAAGGTCGAGAGGATCCTGTAAGTGTCTTTTAACGAGGTTGCGCCCTTTCGGGTTTTCACAAACACTCGCCGGTAGCCCTGCTGTTTTTACTCACGGAGCCCTTTCGGGTTTTCATCCGTGCCCACTTTGCTTATGGACATACCGTTTCTTTTTTTTATTCTTTTTCTTTTCTTTTCTTTTCTTTTTCTCTTTTTTTTTTTTTTTTTAAAACGAGGTCGCGCCCTTTCGGGTTTTCACGAACACTCGCCGGTAGCCCTGCTGTTTTTACTCACGGAGCCCTTTCGGGTTTTCATCCGTGCCCATTTTGCTTATGGACATACCGTTTTTTTTATTCCCTTTTTTTTTTTTTTTTAACGAGGTCGCGCCCTTTCGGGTTTTCACGAACACTCGCCGGTAGCCCTGCTGTTTTTACTCACGAAGCCCTTTCGGGTTTTCATCCGTGCCCATTTCGCTTATGGACATACCGTTTTTTTTTTACCATCTCAGCCTGAAAATGCTGCGGGTTGGGAGTAGTTTAACGACGTTTTGGTCATTTGCAAGTTTTAGGACATTGCGGTCCATCGTTAGTTTAAGGACGTTTCGGTCCGCCGTCGCCGTATTTGAGACGCATCTCTAGTTTACTGACTTTTCGGTCTATAGGGCTTTCCCAATGAATGAGCATGATGCCCCCGGCATATCCACCTTTTTCGGAGCATGTTGTTGTGGCGGGTTTACTTTCCACTTTTCGGGCAGCACGAACTTGCCCTGTTGGTACTGATCTTCAACCCAGTTTTTGAAGACGTAGCAATTTTCAATCGGATGGCCCAATACTTGGTGGTAAGGGCAGTAATTAGGATTGTTAACATCACCTGGTTGCAATGGACGTTTTGGATCTGGCAGAGTGATGAGCCCGCTGCACACTGCTAGCTCGAACAATCTCTTCGTTTTATCTTTGAGAAACGAGTAAGGACGTTTCAACTCATTGAGGTATCTCGGCTTGTTGTTTTGACGACAAAACGGCCTCGGGTTACTCGGCTGTTGTTGAGTGTTGGCAACAAAGGCCGTTTTTTCCTTTTCCTTTCTCATTTCGTTTGCTCCGTCGTTTGCGGGTCCGAGATACTTTCCGGGTAGCGTGAGATTGTACGGCTGAACGTTCTCGCAACTCTCCAATTCTTTTGTTTTAGAAATGAATTCCTTGAAGAGAGGGTTGAGGGCGGCTTCTTCGTCAGAATCGCTTCCAAAGGTGAGAACTCGTGATCGCCCGGGCTCGTCCCTATGACAATTGCCGGCAACTCTTTTATGCTCATCTGTCGTATTTTTTCGCTGTCTACGAGCTTCACGCTTTGTTCTGTTGAAGTGTTGCCTGTGAGCGACATATCCTTGCCACCAACACTTAAAGGAATTGCAGTCTTCAGTAGGATGTGCGATCTTCTGATGATATAAGCAGAAGTTAGGGTGTACGTCCGTTTCATCAAAATGTATACCACCAGGAGAATTTTCTCTGAAAGAAGGCGGCCTCATCCCCATTGATATGGCTTTGGCGAATCGTTTCCTTGTCTTAATCCTGCTTTCATTTGCGGCGGATGTACCTTGATATAGTGGGAGTGTTTCGACCCTTTCGTCCAGTCGCCGGCGTTTGGCCTTTTCAAATATGGCCATCTCGCGCTCCCGATCAGCTTTACTTTTTAGACGAATCTCATCTAGAAAAGCATCGATCGTTTCATCTGACGGCCACACGAATTCCAGCTCAGGCTCTGCCCCCAGTTTCTCAGTGCAAGGAGTTTTTCATCGTCCGTAAATGAGTGGGAGATCACGTGGCAAGTTGCCCCCGGTGCGTCCGTCTTCTTTGGAGTGTGCGGCTGGGGTGGGTTTACTTTCCACTTTTCAGACAGCGCGAACTTGCCTTGTAGGTACTGATCTTCGATCCATCCTTTAAAGACGAAGCAATCCTCGATCGGGTGACTTACCGTTTGGTGGTAAGGGCAATAATTGGGATCATTGACATCGCCTGGCTGCAACGGACGCTTTGGACTAGGTAGATTGATGAGTCTGTTGCGCACTGCCAGCTCGAACAATCTCCTCGTTTTATTCTAAGGAAACGAGTAAGGACGTCCCAGTCTCTCCTCGAGGGACGGGCGTGGTCGCACATTGTTTTGGCGAACAACCGGCTTTAAGTTGCTCGGCCGTTGCTGAGTATTGGCAGCGAATGTTGCTTTACCTTTTCCCTTTTCATTCCAAGGCTCTGTCTTTGAAGAGGAAGGCGTATGGCCCATCTGGTCCATTTGGGCCAGCTTGTCAATCAAGGCCTGAAAGGTGGTCGGCTTGAAGAACATCATGAACTGGGAGATGGCCGCTTGAGGGTCAAGAGTGCCCACGAACATGCCTACCGCAGGTGCTTCTTCGATGCGTTGTTCGCATTTCGACCATAGGTTCCGCCATCGTGTTGCATATTGGACCCACGTTTCACCTGGCCTTATCCTGGCATTGATCAGTGCTGTCATCGGGGTGCGTCCACTAGCACTCGCGAATCTTTGTGTAAACAGTTGCTCCATCTCCGCAAATGTTTTGACAGAGTCGTTGGGTAGCTCCGAATACCATTCAAAAGCTGTTTCTGCTAAGCTGCCGACGAATTGGCGAATCAACAATTTGTCATCGCCTCTAGTATTGCCGCATAAGGCCCTGAATTGTGCAACATGCTGATGGGGATTCCTTGTCCCTTTATATACGTGAAACTTAGGGATCGTATATCCCGGCGGGTAACTGATTTGGTCATACCAGCTCGGATAGGGCCGTCCGGTTCTAACAATTTGCTCAGCCGCCTCACTTGCTTGATGAGCTCGTATTTGCTGAGCTATATATTCCTCCAGGGCAGCTTTGGAGATTGCCTCCTCCTTGGCTGTTGATAGAGCCGGCGGAGGATTTGACGTTTCTCCCCTGTCGTCTTCAAGGACGATCGGGGGATCTTCAGCAGGAGGGTCCGGCTGTAACATCATCCCTACTATATCTTGGAAGAGGAGCGCCATCTGTTTTATGTTAGCCGCTTGCTCTGCAGCTTCTTTGTCCTTCTTTTCGAGGACTCTGCGTAAAAAGTCAGCGTCGGTTTCTTGTTCTTGACGCTCATCCGAAGACGTTTCAGAGCTTTCTTTTGGCTCAGTGAGTGCAGCCATTGTAGTCATCATTTCCTGAAGCTTTTGTTGTTGCTCCTGGGCTTTCGTTACGGATCGGGTGAGCGGTCGGTGACCCGTCGATGCACGGCTTTCCTCTTTTCCAGAAGCCATATAAACAGTGTGCACCACCATGCCCCCAGACTTGGGGTGTTTATGCTCAGCGCGTTTACGGTTCACCATGTTCACAGGGGCTTTTTGCGAACTCCTTTTCTTTTGAGTGGTTGAAGTTGAGGGGGTCGTTGTAGTGGGCGCCCAAGTAGCCGTTGCTTTTTACGGCTTAACAGGACGGTTTTCTTCCTGCCGGACCTTCAGCTTCTTCTGCTGGCGGGAGAAATTTCGATCAATCACCGAGTCTTGGACTTGGCGCCAGACCTTGTAGATTTTAGAGGACAGCCGCTGAGAGGAATGTTCTGGCTTGGCTTCCGCAACGTTTCCCACCGGAGGAGGGGATCTTTTTAGTACGGCGGTAGGAGAGTTTCTGCGCACCGTGTTCAACAATTCAAAGCTGTTCCCGGTTGGAACAGCAGCATCGATCCCCACCGTTGGAGCTGGTGGAGTAAATCCAGAGGGGGAGTTGCCCCCAGCCTTCCTTACTCGGTGCCAGTGGCGACGTTGAGCGTGTCGTGCGGATGGAGTCACCTCCGTTGTTGGATAAGCTTCTTCATGCCCCCTTTGAGCAGGGGAAGCAGCTTTGAGGACCTCGCCTGGAGCAGCAACCGGTATGGCCAGCCTCGTAAAAACTGACTTCTTGGAAGGAGGAGCCTTTCCAATAATTTCGTCTGCTTGAGCCGGGATAGCTATCCGCTTTGGGATGGCAGCTTCGGGTATCACGGGCTTATAGACGTTCTGGCCCAGTCTGTTGAAAACTGAGGAATTGAAGTTGGGCGACCCGTTGAGAGGGGCCGCGGCAGTAGCAAGCCGATCAGAGACCAACTTCTTTGGAGCTTCCCGCCACGTCATTGGGGCATTGAAGCTCATCGATGGGAGCATGGTCCCGAAGAATAATCCAACGGTGGCCTGAGTTACCTGTTCCACCGGCATCTTAAAAAGGGAGACCGCTTGGGGCCCATAAGTCACTCCTCCAGCAAGGACGGAGCGAGAGTTGCAGTTGCAGGTAGTGCAGTTTGAAGCCATTGATCTTCTGTTTTCTGCACGGAGCAAGACACCAAATCTTAGTACCTCGAATCCACAAGCAACCACATCAAACCGCGATTCGTTCGCGAACACGACACACGAAGTGTGGAGTGGAAAGAGGAAAAGGTCCCACCGGGCGTGCCAGAATCTGTTCCCCTCCGAACGGCGGCCGAGACATGGGCTGTCTTGCCTGAGGTTCGGGGCAGATGCTAATTGGTTTTATCCGTCTACCTCTCCGAAGATGCCAAGTTGATTTATGGCACCGTGTATCGGAGGTTTAGACGGATGCGGCCGATGTAGCAGACTTCGTCAGATTCCCCCTCGCTTGAGGGGTTTTTGATTGTGGGGACGCTCTTCCCTGCAGGCGCAAGCCCCTGCAGTTAATTACGCTACCGCATTGCGGTAACAACTTTCTCCTTCTCCAGATGGTTACTTCGTGTCGTGGGTGTTTGTTTTATTTGTGGTTGCCCGTGGATTGTATACGGAGACCAATTTATGTCGTCGCCCGTAGGACGTGGATTGGTCCAAATCCGTGTTTTCTTAGATTTGGGTTTGGGTTTTTGGTTTGAGGATACGTTAGCCATATTTGAGGCTAAGATCAACTCAAACGTTTGTTAAGGATACGTTAGTCCAGTTTGAGACTAAGATCAACTTAACGGGATCGTTTAGATCCGACAAAAGAGCAATTGGCTCTAATGTTCCAGTTTAGGGACCTAGTGGTCCATTGAATGTATGGCCGTCGGGACCCGTCACCTCTCTAACGACGTTGAAGGATTACAACGACAGATGTCAGAGGAGTTCAGAGATGTACCCTTGAACCAAAGTTGATTTGGGGATTTATAGTCCAATTTGGGACTAAAGTCTGTTTGAAGGTTTAAGGATACGTTAGCCATATTTGAGGCTAAGATCAACTTAAACGGTTGTTAAGGATACGTTAGTCCAGTTTGGGACTAAGATCGACTTAACGGGATCGTTTAGATCCGACAAAAGAGCAATTGGCTCTATTGTTCCAGTTTAGGGACATGGGGGTCCAATACCAGTTTAAGGACATAGTGGTCCAATGCCAGTTTAGGGACATGGTGGTCCAATGGTAGTTTAAGGACGCATAAGTCCATGGATTTAAGGACCCCACAGTCCATATGGGTGTGTTTAAGGACGCATTAGTCCGTTAGTTTAAGGACGCATAAGTCCGCGGGTTTAAGGACCCCACAGTCCGTATCTTGGTTTAAGGACGCATAAGTCCATGAGTTTAAGGACCCCACAGTCCGTGTTGATGTGTGGTTGTCGGGACCCGTCACCTCTCTGAAGACGTTGAAGGATTACAACGACAAATATCAGAGGAGTTCAGAGATGTACCCTTGAACCAATGAGTTGGTTGAAAGAGCAGATGTGCTCAGATCAAGATGATTTGAGGAATTATGGCCAGTTTGGGCTAAGTCCAGTTATGTTTGAAATATTGGCCCTCTGTTGGTCCATTGAAGGAGAGGCTTTGCCTCTGAAACTTAGCCAATTGGGCTGAAGCTAGTGTTAAACACTACAGACCAACAGTGTTGAACACTGGCAATAAGATTAGCAAATTAGTGTTAAACACTAAAAGATAATCAGTGTTAAACACTGGGAACAGTGTTTTCAAATTAGTGTTAAACACCAAGCAAATCAGTGTTAAACACAGCAAACAGAGTTTTCCAAATTAGTGTTAAACACTAAGAAAATCAATGTTAATCACTGAGGACAAAGTCTTCGGATTAGTGTTAAACACTAAGGGGAGAGGGGTCACGTGTGGACACGTGAGAGCGCCCTGATTTCCCTTATCTTATTCTGCAGATCAGTGTTTTAACTCTTTTAATTCTGACGGCCATCACGTGTGAGCACGTGATGGAGGCCCCCGCTCTAGTCTGTTGGAATGCTCATTAGGGGTCACGTGGTGACACGTGAGGGCGCCCTAAATGCGGAGCCACATCTCCTTTGTTTTATCCTCAAATCTGTGAATAAGTGTTAAACACTTTTCCTTTTTATTTCGAGCATCACGTGTTGACAAGTGATGGGGATTTATGCGCTGACTGTTAGAACGTTTGCTAAGGGGTCACGTGGTAAACACGTGAGAGCGTCCAAAGCCTTCATTTCCATTGATCTTTCTTTTTGCGTTTTGGGAGTCACGTGTGAGCACGTGATAGCATCAAAAAGTGGGGCCAGATCCCCTTTATTTTGTTCTGCAAACAAGTGTTAAACACTTTTAATTTTCATAGCCATCACGTGTGGGCACGTGATGTATAATCATGCCCTGATTTATTAGAACATTTATTAGGGGTCACGTGGTAACACGTGAGAGCGCCCAGAATTGTTTCTGCCTTTACTTTTGTTCCATATATAATGAGGGTCACGTGGGAGCACGTGGGGTGATGCTTCAAAGTTCTTTGCAGGGGATCTTTTCAAGGGTCACGTGGGGGCACGTGACCCTAGTTCTTTTCATGAACAGAGATCTTTTAAGAATTGAATTCTTATTTAGGATGAAACCCTGATTTCTTTTCAAAGGAATTAAATTCCCAGATATGTAAATGAATTAAATTCTTGATTAGGGTTAAACCCTAGTTTTGTTTTAGGAGAATTAATTCTCAAAACTCAATTCCCCTTCTAAGTTTAGGATCTGCATGGCAGGATCTCGACCCGATGAGAATTAAATTCTCAAGTTATGGGGAGATGTGCTCTGTGCAGATCTTCAACCAGAAGAAGAACTAAGTTCTTTTTTGTATAAGAGTTAAACTCTTGGATTTTGAGAATTAAATTCTCTGTTTGAAGTTTATCTTTTTCCCTTTTCTCACCTAGGGTTTTCTTTGTTGAGAATTAAATTCTCTTTTCTTTTCTTCCCTCTTGAGAATTAAATTCTCCTCTCTCTGTTTTTCTCTCAAAAAAGTAGATCCCCCTTTTCTTCTCTTCTTGGCTCCTATTTATAGGAGAAGGAAGAGAATCAATTTGTTTAGCAAATCTCTCATTGAGAGATTTGATTTGTATGTTGAGAGATTTGATTTGCATTCATCATTAATCTGGGCCTTTAGATCATTCAGTGAATTTTATTCACCGTGGATTTTAAATCCAAAAGATATTCTATTTGTTATCCTGGTGAGATTTTCAGGGAAATCTTTCCTTGTCCAAGGTTTTTCTATAAATTGGTGATTTTTAATCACCCTTGGATTTTTAATCCAACGTTTCCCCATGACCCTTTTCCATTTGGAAAGATTCAGAAACTTTTAGAATTTAATTCTATTAAATTATAATGCTTTTAAAGCCAGTCACGTGCTGGCACGTGACCTTTGGTCACGTGTGAGCACGTGACCCCCAATTGGGTTCCTTTCTCAGCCGATTATTTATGTTTCAGTTTTAACCATCACGTGTCAACACGTGACCATTGGTCACGTGTAAGCACGTGATACCTCGTTGAGGTATTTTCTGACTTTTAGAATTAAATTCTACTCATTATTTTAGAGGCTTTAAAAGCCCATCACGTGTCTGCACGTGACCCATGGTCACGTGTGAGCACGTGATGCCCCATTGGGGTCTTTTCTGAGTTTTTATTGTATCTTTTAACTCCTCCAGCGGGTTCTTAAAAGCCCATCACGTGTGGACACGTAATTCCTCATAACTTTTGATCCCGGATGAATTACGAGGCCCATAATATATCAAATCGAAGGGTTTTTCGAGCCGCTTTCGATACCATCAGAATTTATCTGTTTCTCATTCGGGAGTTTGTCAAAAAACAGCCCGGAAGATACTGGTTCCCATTTTCTTAAGCGTATCGCCGCCATTTGATACCTTGGGCTCTTTTGCGCAGAAATTTTTGGCGGGAACACTATGCAATTTCATATATCAAGTATGAATGCAAGTGGCGATATTATGATAAACAGGTTCTATAGTGCACGTGGCATGGCAATTACCAAAGGCGTGTGTGTCACATGAATAGTGCGCGTGCAACAGATGCCAATGG
Source organism: Agapanthus africanus (assembly GCA_030015575.1). Taxonomy (NCBI): domain Eukaryota; kingdom Viridiplantae; phylum Streptophyta; class Magnoliopsida; order Asparagales; family Amaryllidaceae; genus Agapanthus; species Agapanthus africanus. The sequence goes on from CM057337.1 coordinate 895,774,778, forward strand.
TAATGGTGTTCGTGTCCTACAAAGTGATATCGCATAAGTATAGATGAATGTCCATGCAATCTAATATACTGTTCGCTATAACGGTATGCAGTGTACATGAATGGATAAACTAGCTAACAATATGAATCTTGCAAAAAGTAGGGTAATCCTAACTAGAGGGGGGGCGCCTCGCGCCATTCAGACGATTCCCCCATAGATGAATACATCTACTCACCAGAAATCCCCGCTAATCCGGTCCGGCCACCGCCTTGCCTTTTCACGCCGTGTCCGATGTTTCCCCGACCGATCCTATATTGCACAACACCAAGCATAAGATTACAAAACCTAAAACGATGCAAGTCACAATATACAATTATCGACGCTCTCGAATTAAACATAGCATGCACTCGGTGCGCGGGAAAACGCACGAAAATCGCTAACCTTTAACTAGAATCGTCATTTCGGGGAAATCGACAAAACTACAACCCGACTAGACGAAACCCCGCGTTCGCGCACTCTAATAGTCCTATACGAAACTAATTATATCGCTAACACAACACAATTTGATCGCATTCTAATTTTTGTAAAAATCTAGTAAGCAATTTGCTTACCGATTCGATACAAACATCGCAATTTTGTCGATTTAGCGAGCATAACACTACACTATTAACCACTCCAATCAATTAGATAACCAAACCCTAACTTAAATCCAACCACCATGCTACAAACCCTAATTTAAAATCAAATCCCTCTCTTGATTTTCCTAAACAAACATTTACTACTAAACTAATACTTCAAATTTCAATTCTAGCATATTTAAACTACAAGTTAACAAAAAGATTAGAATCTTCACCTCACAAGCTTGAACCCTAGCTTGATCAAGTCACCAAGAAGCCTCCTTTCATCAAGTTTTTGAACTAATTTGGGTGAGGAGAGAGTGGATTAGGGTTTGGCTTTGAATGGAGATGGAAATTTGTGAATTTTTATTGAATTTTGATAGCAAAATGAAGCAAAATGAAGTGAGAAATGAAGGGGGAGCTGCTGAAATTCGACCAGAAGGAAGAGGAAGAGGGTGTAGGGAAATTGGAGAAGTTTCTAGGTCAATAAACACCCCATGTTGTCATTTAATGCTTTCATATCAACAATTTACAAAAAAAAACCTCATTTTACACCATTTTTCCATTAAATTTCCCACCCTAAAACCAAAAGTTTGCAAGTCATGATATAATTTTATTAACACCATATTTTAGGTTATAAAGATTCCTAATTATGAAATTTACCTAATTAAATTTGTATTTATCCCTAATTTAATGTATTTAAAAAGGCTTAAAATAATAAAAATAATAATTAATTACGAATTTTTTTTTATTTAACTAGAAAATTATAAGTGACATTTTAGTGACAAAATTATAGTAATATCTTATCTAAATTTTGTATAATTAGGTCTACAATGAAAAATATCAATTTTGACTTTTTACGGAAAAAGCCGAAAAATTAGCCGATTACCGAAAAACTGCCTAAACGATTTTCGAAGGGTTACAATCTTCCCCCCTTAAAGAAATTCGGTCCCCGAATTTAGAATTTAACTACGCGTACCTTCAAAAAGATGGGGATATCTCTTCCTCATCTCGACCTCGGTCTCCCAGGTGACCTCTTCGCTGTTCGGGCCACGCCAAACGACCTTGACAGACGGTATGACCTTCGACCTCAATTTCTTCACCTGCCGGTCCAAAATGACCACCGGCTGCTCGGTGAAAGAAAGATCACGCTCTAGCTGGATCGTTTGGTGCTGAATCGCCTGGGAAGGATCATGAAGGTACTTGCGGAGCATCGAGACATGGAATACGGGGTGAACATCGGGGAAGCTGGGCGGAAGAGCTAACCGATAAGCGACTGGACCAAAACGCTCTAGGATCTCGAAAGGACCAACATATCTAGGACTCAGTTTCCCTTTCCGCCCAAATCTCATCACACCTTTCATCGGAGAGACCTTCAGGAAAACATGATCGCCAACAGCGAACTCGAGTCGGCGACGGCGCCTGTCAGCATATGATTTCTGCCTGCTCTGTGCCGCTCTCATCCTGTCCCGAATCAGCTGTATCTTCTCGGTCGTCTCCTGTACAATCTGTGGCCCCAAAATACTGCTCTCCCTGAGCTCTGTCCAACATACAGGCGATCGACATCTCCTCCCATATAAAGCCTCAAAAGGTGCCATCTGAATCGTCTCCTGGAAGCTATTATTGTAGGAAAACTCGATCAAAGGCAAATGACGATCCCAGCTACCACCGAAATCTAAAACACAAGCTCTGAGCATGTCCTCAAGAGTCTGAATAGTACGCTCCGACTGACCGTCAGTCTGAGGATGAAAGGCTGTGCTAAAACTCAATCGGGTGCCCAAAGCTTCCTGAAGTTTCTGCCACAATCGGCTGGTAAACTGGGTGCCCCGGTCGGACACAATGCAAGTCGGAACGCCATGCAGTCGCACTATCTCATCAATATAGACCTGGGCGTACTGAGAAAATCCAAAAGTGGTCTTCACTGGCAGAAAGTGAGCCGCTTTCGTCAGTCGATCAACAATCACCCAAATAGAGTCATACCCTCGACTAGTCCTGGGTAGACCGACAATGAAGTCCATGGAGACCTGCTCCCACTTCCACTCAGGGATGGGCAAAGGCTGTAACTCGCCGGCTGGCCTTTGGTGCTCGGCCTTGACTTGCTGACAAGTCAGGCATCTGGACACAAAGTCTGTAATATCCTTCTTCATCCCGTCCCACCAGTAAACCTCTCTCAAATCACGGTACATCTTGGTGGAACCTGGGTGAACACTGTATACTGATCTATGTGCCTCCTCGAGAATATCGCGCCTCGGTCCCTCTGAATCTGGCACACACAGTCGAGTCCCAAATCGAAGTATCCCCTGATCATCAATCACGAACTCAGAAACTCTGCCCTGCCAAATCTGCTCAATAATCTCTAAGATACGGGCATCGCCGGACTGTGCCTCGCGGATACGGTCAAGTAACTGTGGGCGTGCTCTGAAATGGGCCAGCTGTCCCCCTGTAGGAGTAAACTCAAACTGCACTCTGCTATCACATAACACCTGCCAATCCGCCGTCGACTGCATCTGTTCTGCGCTCAAACAAGATAAGCTACCTCCGGGCCTCCTACTCAAAGCATCTGCCACCACATTCGCCTTGCCCGGATGGTATAGAATCTCGCAGTCATAATCCTTCACCAACTCCATCCATCGGCGCTGTCTCAGGTTCAGGTCTCGCTGCTGGAAGATATACTTCAAACTCTTGTGGTCAGTGAATATCTGGCACGACTCACCGTATAGGTAATGTGTCCAGATCTTAAGTGCAAATACCACTGCAGCCATCTCTAAATCATGGGTGGGGTAGTTCTGCTCGTGTTTCCTCAGCTGCCGAGAAGCATACGCGATAACTCTGTCGTGCTGCATCAACACATATCCCAGCCCCACTCTAGAAGCATCACAATATACCACGAACCCGCCTGATCCTCATGGCAAAGCTAACACTGGCGCAGTAGTCAGACGAGTCTTCAACTGCTGGAAACTATCCTCACATGCCTGGGTCCAATCAAAAGGAACCCCCTTCCGGGTCAACCCGGTCAAAGGTGCAGCAATGCGGGAGAAATCCTGGACAAAACGTCGATAGTAGCCAGCCAGACCTAGAAAACTGCGAACCTCTGTAACTGATACTGGTCTAGGCCAACGCTGAACTGCCTCGATCTTCTTCGGGTCCACACAAATACCATCTCTCATCACCACATGACCCAAGAAATCGACACTGTCTAGCCAGAATGCGCACTTGGAGAATTTGGCGAACAGCTGATGCTCCCTCAAAGTCTGCAATGTGATACGTAAGTGCTGCTCATGTTCCTCCCGGCTCCGAGAATAAACCAAGATGTCGTCAATGAACACAATAATGAACTTATCGAGATACGGCCTGAATACACGGTTCATCAAATCCATAAATGCTGCCGGGGTATTGGTGAGCCCGAACGACATCACCAAGAACTCGTAATGACCATATCGAGTACGGAAAGCGGTCTTCGGAATATCCTCCTTCCGAACCAGCAACTGGTGATAACCTGATCGTAAATCAACCTTCGAGAAGAACCCTGCACCCTGGAGCTGATCGAATAAGTCATCAATGCGGGGTAGGGGATACCTGTTCCGCACAGTAACCCGGTTCAGCTGACGATAATCAATGCATAAGCGCATACTTCCGTCCTTCTTCTTAACAAACAAGACGGGAGCACCCCAAGGTGACACACTCGGTCGGATAAGCCCCTTGTCCAGCAAGTCCTGTAACTGATCCTTTAGCTCTCTCAGCTCCGCCGGGGCCATCCGATAAGGAGGTATAGAAATAGGCCCCGTGCCGGGGATCAAGTCAATACAGAACTCAATCTCGCGCTCTGGTGGCAGACCAGGCAGCTCGTCAGGAAATACATCAGGAAACTCTCTCACAACAGGGACCTGGTCCAACGGAACCTCTATAGAGCGAGTATCACAAATATAGGCTAAGAATCCCTGACACCCTTTCCTTAAGAGCTGACCAGCGTGAAGAGAAGAAATCAAGCTGGGAAGGGTAGCACTACGATCTCCCTGAATAATAAGAACCGGCTAACCAGGAAAACTGAATCTGACTGCTTTCTCACGGCAGTCCACGGATGCATAACAGGTGGCTAGCCAGTCCATACCAAGAAGAACGTCAAAGTCTAGCATATCGAGGAGAATCAAATCAACTGAAGAATCTCTCTCCCCGATACGAACGGAACACGATCGGTACACAAAACGGGCAACAAAAGACTCGCCTACCGGGGTAATAACGACAAGCGGATGATCTAACGGAGAAGTCTCTCGGCCCAACCTCGGTGCAAAGTACGTGGATACATAGGAATGTGTGGAGCCTGGATCAATTAATACCCGTGCATCAAAAGAACATACTGGCAGAGTACCTGTCACGACGGCATTGGATGCCTGTGCATCCTGAGGAGTCAATGCGAACACTCGGGCCTGTCCACCACTAATAGCTGGCTGTCCTCTGCCTCTACCTCGGCCTCTGCCTCTGTCGCCTCGTCCTCTCGGAACCGGACCACCACGCCCACGGCCTCTAGGAGCATCTGGCTGGCGTGAAGCATCATCAGGAGTAGGAAGTAAAGCTCTCTGAGAAGGTGGTGAGGGTGGTAAGGTCACATGCGGGACTGTCACCGCTCCCTGGCGTCCCATGGTACAGTCTCTGACACGGTGATACTGACTCCCGCACCGAAAACATCCTGGAGACGACTGCTGGGACTGTGGATATGAACCAAATAACTGACCTCGTCTCAATCCTCTGCCTCCACCATCTCCCGGAAATAATCTATCACGATGTCTGCCCATCTGCCGCTGAGCTGGCGTATCAGTACGGATCCTCTTCGGCCCAGAAACGACCGGAGTCTCAGAAATACACTCCTCCAAAAGTAAGGCTGCATCCATCGCGGCAGCGTATGTATCAAAGTGCTGGGTGCCGATGGCAAGGAATAGCTGTGTATCAAGCCCTCGTACAAACCTCTTTATTCTCTTCTCTTCTGTGTCGACTAGGTACGGAGCATATCGAGACAACTGGGTAAACTGTATATCATACTCCGACACTGTCATCCCAGGAGTCTTTGCGCAAAGACTCAAAACTACGGGCTCGAGCATCTCGGACACTCTCCGGAAGAAAACGGGCAAGAAATGTAGATGTAAACTCATCCCAGGTCATAGAAGGCAGACCTGCAGCTCGGCCTCTCTCTACTGAATCATACCATGTCTGGGCAAGACCCTCCAGACGAAAACTTGCAAACTCCACCAATCTATCATCAGAACACCTCAACGAAAGGCAAATCCGAGCAATCCTATCAAGAAATGCATGTGGGTCCTCTGTCGCATCTGTACCGGTAAAAGCTGGAGGTCTCAATCTCATGAACTCCTGTAGTGAAACAGGGATAGTCTCCGTAGTAGCGGCAGGAGTGACCATCTGTGCAGCAGGTACGATCGTGGTCTTTGCGGTGGAAGGAACGTCCTCGGATCTCTGTGCCCGGCTGGACTCAACTAAAGATCCCATCATCTGCCGCAACTCTTGCATGCCGACCTCTAATCTGGCAATACGGTCAGGATAAGACGGATCAGTATGACCCTGAGGGGTAGGCGTATCCTCCCGCTCGATCCTCGCCTCAAACGAGCCCGCTCGAATCTCATCCCTAGCGGCAGCCCGCTGAGCTCTCGTAGTCTTTGGCGGCATCGAAGCTGGAATAAGAAACAGGACTGATAAGGACATTGCAATTGAATCAAGGAATGCAAGGAATCAAGAAAGGAAATACAAGCAATTATGTCCTAAGGTCACTTAGGCGGAGTACCGTATCGTAAATATGCCGCGGATCATACCCACGCTACGCCACTCTGCTTAAGTCACCTACTCCATCTACCAAGGTCGTCCTACACTCAGAAAGGTAAAACCTGGCTCTGATACCAACTTTGTCACGTCCCGAAAGTATGGAACGCGACTGGCACTTAGATTACGAGACATCTAAAGGCGTACCGTAACCTAAGTCAGCCAAAGCCCAGAAGAATCTAAACCGAAAACAAAAAAAGAGTGAAGGAAAACCTTTAATGAAAATGGTTTTTAAAAATCATTTAAGTTGCATAGAATCCCTTTTTAAAACATCAAAAATTTCCGAAAATTTCGGCAGAGTCTCCCCTGTATTTTCTATCCCCCAAAATGGGTACAACAAGATAATAAACCTGTAATCATAAAAATGGCATCCCCAAGCGGGAGCTAGCTCTTCGCCCAAGACGGATCACAACCACATGCAATATAATAGTAGTATCAAGAAAAGAGCAATAAAGAGATGCAAAATATCAGAAAACACATCGCCGGCTCAAGTGAGCTCGACCCAAAAGAAACCACAAATATACAACCTCTCAGTCTCACCACTAGGTCACATATACAATATAAAGTGGTAGATGGAGAATACTAGATACAATGACAAAGCAAAAGAAATAAAGTGTGCTCGCAACCCACCTACGGGCGATGTCGCGAGTCTGAGCAAAAGGAGCTGATGATAAGATAGCCCGCCGCTACAAGACAGACGGGTCCGACCTGCAAGACACTGTGGCACAACGGGGGTGAGTTGCCAGCTCGTGAGTAAATATAACATTTAATAAGGCAATCGTAAGAATGCACGCAATGCACCACAACATGCATGTCCATATGTGATATAATATCTCTAGTATGCATGCACAGGTACGCAATGTCATTATTAAGTCTTTAAGTGTTTTAAATGCTACGGGTATTGAATTCTTAACTTTAGAAAATGAATATCTGTATAATAGCTAAGTACCATCAAGAAATCATCTGAAAACCCGTGTCAAGCATCGACACCAAATAGGAATCATATTTGTCTCAATATCGGGCTCCGTCAGTCCAGATCGGCCCATATCATAAATCTCACGACAACGGTCGGTATCCTCCGGATATCCGCCGCGCCAGACATCACCGGTAGGTAGTCTTCCCCTGCCAGGCTCATCGTCTACAACTCGATCTTCTTGCCTCGGGGTACCATACCGGGCCCACCATGTACCCGAAACGGTTCATCCACTCCTCGAATCGGGTCTCGAAATCCAACAGAAAACATGAAAACTCATGGTGGACGACACATACATCACGAGAAAACCGCAACTTTGTTTTGAAAATGATAAATATAAGGTTTTGTTAAATTCTTGCGGTTTTCCCCAAAAATCCAGAAATCGCAGCAATACTGAAATCCTCAAGAAAATCATAATGTCCACATGTTATATATGATAAATGTCTATGATATCAATGCATACGAGGTGAATTTTGCTAGAAATCTATATAAATATGATGATGATGCGAGGTATACGTATGCTATGCAATTTCATATATCAAGTATGAATGCAAGTGGCGATATTATGATAAACAGGTTCTATAGTGCACGTGGCATGGCAATTACCAAAGGCGTGTGTATCACATGAATAGTGCGCGTGCAACAGATGCCAATGGTAATGGTGTTCGTGTCCTACAAAGTGATATCGCATAAGTATAGATGAATGTCCATGCAATCTAATATACTGTTCGCTATAAGGGTATGCAGTGTACATGAATGGATAAACTAGCTAACAATATGAATCTTGCAAAAAGTAGGGTAATCCTAACTAGAGGGGGGGCGCCTCACGCCATTCAGATGATTCCCCCATAGATGAATACATCTACTCACCAGAAATCCCCGCTAATCCGGTCCGGCCACCGCCTTGCCTTTTCACGCCGTGTCCGATGTTTCCCCGACCGATCCTATATTGCACAACACCAAGCATAAGATTACAAAACCTAAAATGATGCAAGTCACAATATACAATTATCGACGCTCTCGAATTAAACATAGCATGCACTCGGTGCGCGGGAAAACGCACGAAAATCGCTAACCTTTAACTAGAATCGTCATTTCGGGGAAATCGACAAAACTACAACCCGACTAGACGAAACCCCGCGTTCGCGCACTCTAATAGTCCTATACGAAACTAATTATATCGCTAACACAACACAATTTGATCGCATTCTAATTTTTGTAAAAATCTAGTAAGCAATTTGCTTACCGATTCGATACAAACATCGCAATTTTGTCGATTTAGCGAGCATAACACTACACTATTAACCACTCCAATCAATTAGATAACCAAACCCTAACTTAAATCCAACCACCATGCTACAAACCCTAATTTAAAATCAAATCCCTCTCTTGATTTTCCTAAACAAACATTTACTACTAAACTAATACTTCAAATTTCAATTCTAGCATATTTAAACTACAAGTTAACAAAAAGATTAGAATCTTCACCTCACAAGCTTGAACCCTAGCTTGATCAAGTCACCAAGAAGCCTCCTTTCATCAAGTTTTTGAACTAATTTGGGTGAGGAGAGAGTGGATTAGGGTTTGGCTTTGAATGGAGATGGAAATTTGTGAATTTTTATTGAATTTTGATAGCAAAATGAAGCAAAATGAAGTGAGAAATGAAGGGGGAGCTGCTGAAATTCGACCAGCAGGAAGAGGAGGAGGGTGTGGGGAAATTTGGAGAAGTTTCTAGGTCAATAAACACCCCATGTTGTCATTTAATGCTTTCATATCAACAATTTACAAAAAAAACCTCATTTTACACCATTTTTCCATTAAATTTCCCACCCTAAAACCAAAAGTTTGCAAGTCATGATATAATTTTATTAACACCATATTTTAGGTTATAAAGATTCCTAATTATGAAATTTACCTAATTAAATTTGTATTTATCCCTAATTTAATGTATTTAAAAAGGCTTAAAATAATAAAAATAATAATTAATTACGAAAAAAAATTTATTTAACTAGAAAATTATAAGTGACATTTTAGTGACAAAATTATAGTAATATCTTATCTAAATTTTGTATAATTAGGTCTACAATGAAAAATATCAATTTTGACTTTTTACGGAAAAAGCCGAAAAATTAGCCGATTACCGAAAAACTGCCTAAACGATTTTCGAAGGGTTACATTAACCTCGGACTGTGGGGTCCTTTAAAACCCATGGACTATGATATCCTTAACCTCGGACTGTGGGGTCCTTTAAAACCCATGGACTATGATGTCCTTAACCTTGGACCGAGATGTCCTTAAACTAACATTGGACTGCAGTGTCCATAAACTAATCGACTGCAATGTCCCTAAACTAAACAATAGAGCCCCAAATGCTCTTTTGTCGGATCTAAACGATCCCGTTAAGTTGATCTTAGTCTAAAATTAGACTAACGTATCCTTAATAAACGTTTAAGTTGATCTTAGTCCCAAATGGGACTAACGTATCCTTAAACCCAACCCCAAACCCAAATCTAAGAAGATACGGATTTTGACTAATCCACCCCTACGGGCGACAACATAAATTAATCTCCGTATACAATCCACGGGCAACCAAAAACAAAAAAAACACCTACGACACAAAGTGACTATCTGGAGAAGGAGAAAGTGGTTACCGCGATGCGGTAGCATAATTAACTGCAGGGGCTTGTGCCTACAGGGAAGAGCGCCCCCCAATCAAAAACCCCTCAACGAGGGGGAATCTGACGAAGTCTGCTATATCGGCCGCATCCGTTTAAACCTTTGATACATGCTATCATAAATCAACTTGGCATCTTCGGAGAGGTGGACGGATAGCACCAATTAGCATCTGTCCCGAAATTCAGGCAAGACGGACCTGCGTGGTCACGTCTCCGTGTTTCGGCGGGAAACAGATTCTGGCATGCTCGGTGGGACCTTTTCCTCTTTCCACTCCGCACTTCGTGTGTCGTGTTCGCGAACGAATCGCGGTTTGATATGGTTGCCCTTGGGTTTGAGTTACTAAGATTTGGTGTCTTGTTCCGTGCAGAAAACAGAAGATCAATGGTTTCAACCTGTACTAACTGCACCTGCAACTCTCGCTCCATCCCGTCCGGAGGAGTGACTTATGGGCCCCAAGCGGCCTCCATCTTCGCTATGCCGGTGGAACAGGTCACTCAGGCCATCACTGGATTGTTCTTCGGGACCATGCTCCCGCCAACGAGCTTCAGCGCTCCTGTACCATCACAAGAAGCTCCCAAGAAGTCGGTCTTTGATCGGCTTGCAACTACTGCGGCCCCTCTCAACGGGTCGCCCAACTCCACTGCCTCAGTTTTCAACAGACTGGGCCAGAACGCCAATAAGCCCGCGATACCTGAAGCAGCCATCCCAGAGCGGATAGCCATCCCGGCTCAAGCAGACGAAATTATCAGAGAGGCTTCTTCTGCCAAGAAGTCAGTCTTCACAAGGCTGGCCGTTCCGACTCCCGCTCCAGGCTAAGTCGCCCCTGCCCAGAGGTCCATCTTTGACAGATTGGATATTGCTTCTCAACGGGCATCAGTTTTCAAGAGGCTGACGCCGGCAACAACCCTTCGCCAAAATAGGGGGTATGAGGAAGTCACCCCTACAGCTGAACCAACTCCATCCGCTCGACATGCTCGCCGTCGTCACTGGCGCCGCGCAAGGAAGGCTGTGGGCAGCTCCCCTTCTGGACTAACTCCGCCAGCTCCCATGGTGGAAATCAATGCTGCTGTTCCAACTGAGAACAGCTTTGAACCGCTTAGGAGGGTTCGCAAGAACTCTCCGACTGCCGTGCTGAAGAGATCTCCTCCACCTATGGAGATTACTACAAAAAAGAAGCCGGAGCAGCCCCCTTAGCGGCTGTCCTCCAAAATTTATAAACTCTGGCGACAGGTCCAGGAATCGGTGATTAACCAGGACTACTCTCGCCGGCCAAAGAAGCTTAAAGCTCAGCAAGAAAAGAGCCATCCCGTGGTACCACAGAAGATGTCATCCGTCTGGGTGCCCGCTGTAACGGCTCCCTCAACATCAACCGCTCATAAGAGAAGAAGGCCGGAGAAAGCCCCTGTGATCGCGGCGTACCGCAAAGACACTGAATCTAAGCGCCCCAAGTCTGGGGGCATGGTAACACATACCGTTTATATGGCTTCCGGAAAAGAGGAAAGCCGTGCTTCTGCGGGTTATAGACCGCTTACCCGATCGATAACGAAGGCTCGGGAACAACAGCAGCAGAAACTTCAGGAGATACTGACTGCAATGGCCGCACTCACTGGGCCGAAAGAAAATCCAAAGACCTCATAGCAGCGTCGGGAGCAAGAAACTGATACTGAATTCCTCCGAAGAATGCTCGAGAGGAAAGAGAAAGAGGTCGTGGAACAGGCATCCAACATCAAACGAATGGCTCTTTTGTTCCAAGACATGGCCGGGATGATATTACAGCCGGAACCTCCAGCTGAAGACCCCCCGATTATCATTGAAGACGACAGAGGGGAGACATCGAACCCTCCTCCAGCTCTTTCAGCAGCCAAGGAGGAGACCATCTCCAAGGCCGCTCTAGATGATTACATTGCTCAGCAAATACGGGTTCACCAGGCGAATGAAATGGCCGGGCAGATCGTTAAGACTGGACGACCCTATCCAGGCTGGTATGACCAAATAAGGTACCCGCCGGGATATACGATCCCTAAATTCTATGTATATAAAGGGACGGGGAATCCGCATCTGCACGTCGCTCAATTCAGAGCCTTGTGCGGCAACACCGGAGGTGATGATAAACTTCTGCTCCGTCAGTTTGTTGGTAGCTTGTCGGAGACAGCGTTTGAGTGGTATTCGGAGCTTCCTAACGACTCCGTCAAAACTTTTGCAGAGATAGAGCTACTATTCACCCAGCATTTCGCGAGTGCTAGTGAACGCACCTCGATCACAGCATTGATCAATACCAGGGCTGGAGAAACATGGGTTCAATACGTAATACGATGGCGGAATTTATGGTCGAAATGTGAGCAGCGCATCGAAGAAGCGCCGGCAGTGGACATGTTCGTGGGCACTCTTGACCCTCAAGCAACTATTTCCTAATTCATGATCTTCAAGCCGACCACATTCCAGGCCCTGATTGATAAGCTGGCCCAAATTGACCAGATGGACCACAGGCCTTCCTCTTCTAAGCCGGAGCCACGGAATGAAAAAGGGAAAGGGAAAGCGACCTTCGTCGCCAATGCTCAACAGCAGCCTAGTGGTCCAAAATTAACGGATCGCCTGGACAAGAAATGGTGATACTATAATGAGAAAATAAAGTGCCCTTATTCGTTTCCCCGGGACAAAACGAGGAGATTGTTCGAGCTAGCGGTGCGCAATAGTCTCATTAATTTGCCAACTCCAAAACGCCCATTGCAACCCGGTGAGGCTAATAGTCCTAATTATTGCCCCTACCATCAAGCAGTAAGCCATCTGATTGAAGATTGCTTCATCTTTAAAGGCTGGATTGAGGACCAGTATCAACAGGGCAAATTCGCACTGTCCGAGAAGTGGAAAGTAAACCCGCCTCAGCCGCACGCTCTCAAAAAGACAAACACACCGGGGGCATCATGCTTTTTTGTAGAAGAAGCTCCATAGGAGGTCGTTCTTTCAGCCAAGACTAAAAAAATGCTGAAAGATCTCCAAACATGTCCGGCGATTAGGTAGAGAAATCCACTGGAACTCGAGATCATCGAGGGGATGCTGAAACCATGCCCAACTCCAAAGATTGGTGGTGATAGCCAAAGCGCTCATACCTAGCCGTCAAAGTCTTCGAAGAAGAAGAAGAAGACTAAAAAGCCCGTGAAGCCTGGTGACAAGCGCACGGACGTGCAAAAACAGATTGACGCGTTGGAAGAATATAATCAAAAAGCGTGGACTCCAGTCACACTCCAAGAATTTCTCAGCCACATCCTTGAGGACGGAGATAACGACAATGGAGAAGACTCGTCGGATGAATCTGAGGATTACGTGGCAAGTTGCCATATGATCTCTCACTCGTCGATAAATGATGAAGAAGCTCCTTATGCAGAGAAACTAGGGGTAGATCCTGAGCCTGAACTTCTAGGACCATCAGACGAAATGATTGATGCATTCCCAAACGAAGATCTTTTGAAAAGCAAAGCTGATCGAGAGCGCGAGATGGCCATATTTGAAAAGGCCAAACGCCGGCGACTAGACGAAAGGGTTGAAACACTCCCACCAGATCAAACTACATCCGCCGCAAATAAAAACAGGTTCAAGACGAGGAAAAGGTTCGCCAAAGCCATATCAATGGAAATGAAGTTACCACCCTCCGAAGAAAACACTCCTGATGAAGCGGATGTACATCCTAGCTACTGCTTATATCATCAAAAGATTGCGCACCCCACCGAAGAGTGCGAGGCTTTTAAAAACTGGTGGCAGAGATATGTTGCTCACCGACAACATTTCAAGCGGATGAAATGCACAACTCGTCGGGAACAATGAAATACGATCGAGGAGCGTAAAAGAACTACCAGCAACTGTCACATGGTTGACGCTTGGGGATCGTAAGTTCTCACCTTCGGGAGCGACTCTGACGAAGAAATGACTCTTGGCCCTCTCTTTAAAGAATCCACCTCAGGAAAAGAGAAAGAACCGAAGAGCTGTGAGAACATTCAGCAGCGCAATCGTACGCTGCACGAAAAGAATCTCGGGCCCGCGAACAGTGAGTCAAATAGAAAAGATAAAGGGAAAGAAAAAGTCCCTGAGAATATCGCCCTAGATGACCAAGTCGTTAAAGAGCTGACATCCAAGGACCCTCTGTCACGACCCACCCCCAAACACAGATGGTATTGTCCGCTCTGGCCGAAGCCGCACAGTTTTGTCCCTTTGAATGAACCCGGGGCTACTTCCCAGTAGGTTACCCATCCCAGAATTTCTCTGGCTCAAGCACGCTTAACTACGGAGTTTTTCAAACTCCGGAGTTCCGATTCATTCAAAAGGCGCCTCCGTGTTATAAGAGTGGTATCATTCCATTTATAGTTCAGATCGTGCCCTCTGTCGGAATGGAATTCGATACTCCCCATTGTTCCGGTGGGTCTCCATGTGTTTCCGTATTGTTTACATCCCCACCTCGATACCGGATAACACCTCACTTCTCACGAGGTAGGTGGTATTCAGCCTTAACTCCACCTGGGGTATTACATTCCCCTCCACTTAGAACAATGGTTCGTCCTCGAACCACAGACCTACTTTTGAGGGACCGGCTCTGATACCATATTTGTCACGACCCACCCCCAAACACAGATGGTATTGTCCGCTCTGGACGAAGCCGCACAGTTTTGTCCCTTTGAATGAACCCGGGGCTACTTCCCAGTAGGTTACCCATCCCAGAATTTCTCTGGCTCAAGCACGCTTAACTACGGAGTTTTTCAAACTCCGGAGTTCCGATTCATTCAAAAGGCGCCTCTGTGTTATAAGAGTGGTATCATTCCATTTATAGTTCAGATCGTGCCCTCTGTCGGAATGGAATTCGATACTCCCCATTGTTCCGGTGGGTCTCCGTGTGTTTCCGTATTGTTTACATCCCCACCTCGATACCGGATAACACCTCACTTCTCACGAGGTAGGTGGTATTCAGCCTTAACTCCACCTGGGGTATTACACCCTCTAAAGAAAAGTAAGGTGGATTACAACGTTCTTGAACACCTGAGGAAGATACCCTCGCATCTCAGCATTCTCGATGCCCTCTTGTTATCAAAAGAGGCGAGGGATTCTCTGATCAAGGCACTACAAGAGCCCGAGCAATTCCAATCTTTCCTCACCGAAGAAAAGATGAAGGACGAGTTGGAGGAAGTGCATACAGCCGATATCACCTTTGGCGATGAAAATCTCCTCCTCGGGACGTGCGAGCATAACCGTCCCCTCTATGTCTCCGGATACTATGATGATATCAAGATAGGCAAAATCCTGGTTGACAATGGGTCCTTCGTCAACCTCCTCAATGTAAGAGTGTTGAAGAAAATCTGCATGAGCGTTCAACACCTCACTCGGGATAAGATCACCATCTCCGGGTTTGACTCCCAGTCATCACGGACGCTCGGGTCTGTGATACTGACGTTACGCTTTGGGCTGCTCGTCACGGACATCAAGTTTCATGTCATTGACGCCAAGACCTGCTATAATGCTTTGCTTGGCCGGCCTTGGTTACACGAGTACAACATTATCTCTTCTACACAACATCAGTGTATGAAGTACTTCAAAGATGGTCTCGAGTACACTGTGAGAGGGGAACTAAATCCTTTCTCCGTGAACGAAGTTCGCAAATATGAGGATGCCAAATACTTCCTGCCTGATTTTAAAGACACAGAAAGATGTCGCAAACCGGAGGACAAGAACAAAGCTATCACCACTATTCCGGTCTTTGGGAGTGATACCGAGGAGGAAGAAGAAATAGTTTATTCAGGGCCGCCCCAATGCAACAAGCCGGGACCGTCTATCCCTATGTATGTCTTCGGCAGCGACTCGGAAAATGAGGTCAATGATGTATTCTCTGCTCGGCCGTCGATACAAACCTTCGCCGATGAAGATTAAAGTTTGCAAGTTGCCATGGTTCCACAAGAGTATTATAAAGAGCTCGATGCACTTGAAACTTATAGTGTGTAAGAACTGCAGACATTCTACGTCCCTCTCAGGCGAAGAAATGAAAAGGCAATCCTCTTTTATCAATCCACGGAAACTAAAGTGGAGAAAGAAGTCTGGCATGGTGCTGACTCGATACTTGACAAACTTCAGCCTATCCGACTGCCCATATACTACACAGAAGGATTGAAGAGGCTCTTGAGACGCCAAGGTGTACCCCTTAAGCAAACTGCTCGACAAGCACGGTTCTATAACAGGATCTGGAACGTCCCCGGAACTCAACGAAAGTTGCCCAATGGGAGAATGGAAACGATCGGGCTTGGATACGTTCAATCCAAGAAACGGGAGTTATTCCGCGACTGCTATGTCATACATGACTTCGATGAGGAAGAACATGCTCTGTGGGAAGATGCTAACCCTGAATCAAAATAAGGTCCCGCCATGAAAATGCCAAGTCCGTCATTCAAAGAACAGATAGACAAGCTTATAAGGGAAGCGGGTCAAAAAGTCCGGGATGACCATAACCGCGAAATGGCCATTTACGAGAAAGCCAGGATGCAACGCCTCCTTCAACAGGCCGTAGAGAATGACAATGCTCCTCGTCGCTAACCCGTCATACAAAAGACCCGACGCAGAGGCAGAAATAAACCCAAGAATGAAAAAAACGTTCGACAGCGACAAAGCGGGACTAAGAAGCCCCGTGATCGAGAATCGAGCAACCAGAATTCGTCTCTTATAAAGAAGATGGATCGAGAATATTCTTTTCCCTAAGATAAGACAAAGAAGATATTCAATCTTGTTGTAAAACATCAGATGATAACACTCCCGGAGTCCAAGCATCCCGAGCAAACAGGCGAGGTCTCTCACCCGGATTATTGCTCTTATCACCGAGCGATAGGACATCCTCTCGAAGACTGTTTCACATTCAAAGACTGGGTAGAATACCAGTATCAACTCAGCAGGTTCGCTCTATCCAGCAATTAGAGGGTAACCCCGCCGCAGAAGCACGAACCAAAAGCCGCGCATATAGCAAGAGCAGAACCAGATCAACATCGGTCCTCGAAGCGATCTCGCACCTGTCACGTGATAACAATGTCAGGAGAAAGAATACACGAGGATGTGGCTGACCTCCCCTGGTGCTTCGAAAACGATGATGGCGAGGTGATCTCAGAGTTTCTACCGGCGCCAAAAGAGCTGGAAGATGGAATACATACTACTGCAGATAACCTCAAGAAAATTGATTTGGGGACGGCAAGTGACCCGCGGCCGACATTCGTCAGTGAGCTGTTGTCCGAAGAAAGGGTGGCTACGCTAAAGGACGTGCTCATTCAGCATAAAGATTGCTTCGCATGGAACTATTCCGAGATGCCAGGACTAGATCCAGAGATTGATGTCCATAAATTGGCAATATCCCCGGACGTCAAGCCGATCAAACAAGCACCGAGAAGAATGCAGCTCGAGCTTGAGATGAGTATCAACACCGAGGTCAAGAAGCTAATCGACTCCGACTTCAACCAAGAAGTTCAGTACCCTGACTGGATCGCTAACATCGTCCCGGTGATGAAGAAAAATGGGACAGTGCGCATATGTGTGGACTTTCGGGATCTCAATAAAGTCTGCCCCAAGGACGACATCCCAGTACCAGTCACTGAGCTGATGATAGATAATACGTCCACTCATGAAGTTTTCTCCTTCATGGATGGCTCATCAGGATACAATCAGATAAAGATGCATCCCGAGGACCAGAAGCATACCGCTTTCCGGACCCCTTTGGGCATATTCTGCTACAAGGTGATGCCTTTCGGTCTAAAGAACGCCGGTGCCACCTATTAGAGGGCCATGACGAAGATTTTCGATGACCTCACACATGAAATCGTCGAATGCTATATCGACGACCACGTAGTTAAAAGAAAATTGTACGAGGAACATTTAGAGCATCTGAAGATCGTGTTTCATCGTCTTCGGAAATACAACTTGAAGATGAACCCTCTCATATGCGCGTTCGGAGTTTCCTAGGGCAAATTCCTAGGATTCATCGTCCGACACCGAGGTATCGAAATAGACCCGTCGAAGATCAAGGCGATCATGGAAATGCCTCCGCCAAAGACTCTCAAGCAACTGCGGTCTCTCCAAGGAAAGCTCGCGTATATCCAGCGATTTATAGCCAATCTCTCCGGCAAGTGCCGTCCTTACAGTCACCTAAGGAAGAAGGGGACCTCTTTCGTCTGGGATCGTAAATGCCAAGGTGCACTGGACAAAATTAAGCAATACCTGTAGAATCCGCCGGTGCTGACCGCTCCGGTCAAGGGAAAGCCTCTCATTCTATATACAACAGCCCTCGAAGGTTCTTTAGGCGCTCTATGGGCACAAGAGAATGACCAAGGGAAGGAGAGAGCCCTCTACTATTTGAGTCGAGTTCTCCTGGAGCCAAAAAACAATTACTTCCCCATTGAAAAACACTGCATGGCGTTGATCTTCGCGATAACGAAGCTCAGACACTATACGTTGACGCACAAGGTCCATCTCATATCAAAGGTGGATCCTCTCAAATATTTGATGTCAAAAGCTATATTAACGGGACGGCTCGCTAAATGGGCCCTGCTCATGATGGAGTTCTCGATAACTTATCGTCCCCTCAAGCCAGTGAAAGGCCAGTCCATCGCTGACTTCCTCGCTGAGCATCCGATACCTGCCGAATCTCCTTTGAACTACGAATTGCCAGACGAACACGCGTTTGACACAATTGACGGGGAGAGAAAAAAGAATGATACCCGGTGGGAACTCTACTTCGATAGAGCATCTTCCATGAAGAAGCGCAAACAAAGTACCCCTATAATTAAGTCCGGGATAGACCTCATCTTCATAACTCCACAAAAGGGGATAATGCGTTTCACCTTCTCCTTCACAGAGCCAAGGACGAACAATGAAGCCGAATACGAAGCTTTGATAGCAGGTCTTGAAATCGCCTTCGACATGGGAATTGAGAATCTTCTCATATATGGAGACTCCCAACTGGTCGTTAGTCAAGTAAATGGCGACTATCAAACGTGCAAGCCAGAGTTGGTGAAATACTGCGAGAGAGTGCAGCAACTGCTGACTCAAATTCCTGCCTATGCTCTGGAGAGCGTACCACGTGCGGAAAATAGCAAGGCGGATGCATTGGCTAAGCTCGCTAAAGAACTGGCCGACGAGAACCTCGATGACGTGAGGATCGTTGTGCAAAGCCATCGGGTTCTTGCACCGGCAGAAATATCTCCGGAGTCGTCCGAAGAAAAGAAAGCTATCGAGCAAACGACTCTACAAATAAAAGACCAGGAAAAGGATATGGTTTGGAGAGAAGTCTTTATAGGCTACTTCAAATCCTGTCGAACGCCTGAAGACGTATCCTCAAGGCATCAGCTCATGAAACGATCTCTATCCTTCGCCTTTGTTAATGATACTCTGTATAAGAGATCATTTGACTCTCTATGGCTAAGATGCCTGGGACCTGAAGAGGCAGGGAGAGTCGTCCAAGAAACTCACGACGGACTCTGCGGTTCTCACCAAGCCGGCCCGAAGATGAAGCTAAAGATCAAAAGGATGGGCTACTATTGGCCCACGATGATCCATGACTGCCTCGAATACGCGAAGCAATGCCACTCGTGCCAGATTCACGGAGATTTTAGCCATCAGTATCCGAATCCACTACATCCAACGGTAGCTAGCAGGCCGTTCGAAATGTGGGGAACTGATATAATCGGGCCCATCGAACTGGCATCATCCAGAGGACATCGATTCATTTTGGTGACAACTGATTATTTCTCTAAATGGGCAAAAGCAGTACCGCTGAGGGAGGTGAAGACGGAGAATATCCTCCATTTCTTCAAGACGCGTGTCATTTATCGGTTCGGCACTCCACGACGGATTATCTCCGATAACGGGCCAGCCTATAGAAGTCATAAGATTAGAGAACATACACTTAAGATGACTTAAGATGAACAACCCTTGTAAGTCCTCTCGACTTATAAGGAGAAAACACTCTTGTAAGATCCTTACGACTTATAAGAGAACATACACTTAAGACTCCTCAGGATTCTTAAGGAGAAAACGCACTTGCGAGATCCTCACGACTCGTAGGGAGAAATACCTTTATGAGACCCTTACGGTTCGTAAAGTTAAAAGCCTTAGTTGACAGGATCCTAACCCTGTTCGCTAAGCCATCTTTGTTCGACATTGACAGAAGCAAATGATGATTCGCTCCTGGCAATATCCCAGTTGTGGTGGTGCTGATGCCAAAATCGATGTCTAATTCCAAACTTGAAGCGAAAAACCAGCGAGCCACACATGCATACGAAATAGCCGAAATGATGGGGCAACTTGCAACAAAATCAGCAAGTAAAAATGTATGCATACAAAATAGCTGAAATGATTGGGCAACTCGCAATAAAAAGCAGCGAGTAAATAAAACAAATAGCCAAAATGATTGGGCACCGCGAAAAAATAGCCGAAATGATTGGGCAATCGCGACTTTCGCGATATAAAAGCTGAAATGATAGAGTATCGCGGAAAGAAAAATATATAAAATGAAACTTTGCCCTACAAGTGAGATCGCATCGATCCTTGTATACAATCCAGGGGCACAAACAAAGAGGGAACCACACCTTCCCACCCGGCTCCATCCGAAAGAGAGCCAAGTCTCAACGGTTCACAAAGCAGCCTGGAGATCATCTCAACATTCGTCTCATTTCAACAGACACAACATCAACAAATCGGAGCTGCGGTGAAGTTCCCAGTTCTATGACTCGACGATGCATAGACAACCCAGAGTCAACCCCCGACTCCGTGAAATACGGATAAAGTCAACCCTTCCGGGTCCTTGCGGAACACGGCTATATCAATCTGACCCCATGGGAAGCATCCAGAGCAAATCCTGGTCACGTGGAACACGGCCTATGTCAATCCTGACCCCGTGGAAAACGTCCAGAGCGAAGCCTAGTCCTCGCAGAACATGGCTATGTCAATCCTGACCCCGTGGGAAGCATCCAGAGCAAATCCTGGTCACGTGGAACACGGCCTATGTCAATCCTGATCCCGTGGGAAACATCCAGAGCGGAGCCTGGTCCTTGCAGAACACGGCTATGTCAATCCTGACCCCGTGGGAAGCATCCAGAGCAAATCCTGGTCACGTGGAACACGGCCTATGTCAATCCTGACCCCGTGGGAAACGTCCAGAGCGGATCCTGGTCCTCGCATAATACAGCTATGTCAAACCGACCCCGTGGGAAGCATCCAGAGCAAATCCTGGTCACGTGGAACACGGCCTATGTCGATCCTGACCCCATGGGAGACGTCCAGAGCGGAGCCTGGTCCTCGCAGAACACGGCTATGTCAATCCTGACCCCGTGGGAAGCATCCAGAGCAAATCTTGGTCATGTGGAACACGGCCTATATCAATCCTAACCTCGTGGGAAACGTCCAGAGCGGAGCCTGGTCCTCGCAGAACACGGCTATGTCAATCCTGACCCCGTGGGAAGCATCCAGAGCAAATCCTGGTCACGTGGAACACGACCTATGTCAATCCTGACCCCGTGGGAAATGTCCAGAGCGGAACCTGGTCCTTGCGGAACAAGGCTATGTCAATCCGACCCCGTGGAAAGCATCCAGAGCAAATCCTGGTCACGTGGAACACAGCCTATGTCAATCCTGACCCCGTGGAAAGCGTCCAGAGCGGATCCTGGTCCTTGCGGAACACGGCCATGTCAATCCTGACCCCGTGGGAAGCATCCAGAGCAAATCCTGGTCACGTGGAACACGGCCTATGTCAATCCTGACCCCGTGAGAAACGCCCAGAGCGAAACCTGGTCCTTGCGGAACACGGCTATGTCAATCCGACTCCGTGGGAAGCATCCAGAGCAAATCCTGGTCACGTGGAACACGGCCTATGTTAATCTTGACCCCGTGGGAAACGCCCAGAGCAACTCCTGACTCCGTGAAACGTGGATGATGTCGATCTCATCAAACACTTACGGGTCCTCTCGACCCGTAAGGAAGCAAACTCTCTTGTAAGATCGTTACGACTTATAAGAGAAAACGCACTAGGAATCCTCACGATTCCTAAGGAGAAAATACACCTACGAGATCCTCTCGACTCGTAGGGAGAAAAGTCTTTATGAGACCCTCACGGCTTATGAAGTTGAAAAGCCTTAGGCAGCAGATCTGAACCTGTTTCCTAAGCCATCGCTACCTCTCGATGAATTCAAAACGGAATGCTCTCTCTATCATCTGCAGGCTATGCTTACTAAAGTGACATGCCGGTAACAAAGAACAGAAGAAAGCAAGAGATGACACAAGATATTACGAAAGAAATGTATCTTTTATTCATAAATTCAATTGAGTACAATTTACATCATATAAAAGGGTAAAAGAAGGGGGGATACATTTTATTCAAAAATTATAAGTGGTGCAAAAACAATTATCGGGAAGGAAGGGTTTTCAATAGACCAATCAGCCGCTCGCGCACTTCGCTCAACCCCTTTTCATGGTTAGCTGCCGCGGCCAACTCTGCTTTTGAGCTCGTTGCTGCAAATAGGATGAAAGTTGCTCTTCGACGACTCGCTGAGCTGCCCCACGATTCTGTGCATCTCGCTTGATGAAGTCGAGCTTTTGCCTCAGCGTGAGCCCGTCAGAAATACATCGTAGAAGGCTTTCAAAAATAACTTTCAGCTGTGCAGCGTTTGCATAAACTTGAGCATGCAATCGAGCAGATTCGCTTGAAGTCTCTTCGCACTCCTTACGCTTTAAGGCCGCTTCCTGTTTGAGATGGCGGAAGTAGGGAGTGCTCTCCTCAACCCATGCAGCCCGCTGGGAGTTCACGTCCAAGACCTCGGGGGCAGGACGTCCAAACCCGAGCTCATGCAGACAGGCCTCGATTTTTCTACAGTGATTAACCCAGGACTCCACGACGCCTTCACTATGAAAGTGCACGAGCGTCGCCAGCATGGGATTAACCTCAGCAGCAAAATCTGCAGCAAGGGCAGGAGTCTCCGCGTCAAGCTCCTCGAGGTGATCGATCAACATGCGCAGACTATTCACAGCATCTTTTGAAGAGGGACGTCGAGAAAAGGGGCATGCTGGCATTATGACTCGAGATTCGAACGGAGCTGAAGTCGGTATCACAGCTACAAAGCAAATCACAGTCAAATAACGGTTCAGGAAATAAAGGAGGTTCATGAACAACGGAGTTTACTATACCGGCTACAGCAGGTGGCAAGACCGGGAGTACTGGTGGTGCAACTGATGTTTCGTCTCCTCCTTCGATCTGTAGGGCTGCAATCAAAACAAAGAAGAATTAAAAATGATTCGACTGCCCGTAAAAGAAAAGAAAAGACGTTAGCTAAAGGCTGTACTCACCAGCTCCGCTAGAAGAGGCAATCTCTGACTGGAAGGAGAAATGTGGGTGCAGCACCTGATACAGGTGATCAAAAAGTACTCCTGCAAGGATGTAATAATGCAATGTCAGTACATAAAGTATACTGCCTACAATGAAACTGATGGGTCACTAATCCGCACCTTCCAGCATTTGAGAGGGTACGAGAGAAGGCAAAGGGGCGGTCACCGTCAAAGCAGCAACTGGAGATGCGTCCTCGGGTGGCACAACCTCAACACTCATCACACCTGCATTAGAAATAAGAGAAACGCTGTCAAAAGAGATTGAAAAGGATTGCAGAATAAAGGAGAGAGCAATGACCCAAAATCTACCTGGTGAGTCGCCGGTCGAGATCGCGACAAGGGCGTCACTGGATGCAGCGAATGCTTCACCCTCCTCCACCGGAACGGTCTCGCTACTCGTAGCCTCATCCCCCGACTCTACGAGAATCTTTGCGACACTCGCAGCGCCCGGCAACGGCAAGGAGCTGCAAGGGGAAAGAGTGGCGATTGGAGCAGTGCCAGACTCTTGAGAAAGAGTGGCTACCTCAGGCTTGGCGATTGTAGCCATCTCACTTACCGCTACCTCAGGCTCGGCAATTGCAGCCATCTCACCTACTACTACCCCATCAAGACTCAGCCCTGTAGGATAGGATATATGAGAATCTGAAAATTAAAATTTTGACAAAAAGAACTCAATATCACGTTACCTTGGGTCGGTTTTTCGACTTCTTCCCGAGCCTCACGTGCTGCCTGTCTGTAGGCAGTAGACAAGGCAGCCGAAGCATCCTCTGAAGGAGTAGGGGCAGGGGTAGCAGCGCTCGAACCTACACCCGCGGCCAAGGCAGCGTTACGCTCCCTTGCTGAGCGCATTCGACGCTTCCTTTCCACTCGGGCCGTGAGAGCAGATCTTCCAAGACCTCCGTCAACGGGACGTCATCGTCCGCGCCAAGGATTATCTCTGGAGCCATTGTGGAATCCGTCATCGGTTGCTTAAGTGAAGCTTCTTTCGGCAATACCGGTGGAACTGAGACTTCAATAGCCGACCCTGGAAGCGTCTCCGCACCGCCCTGCGAAGTCGGTACCACACCTGGAATAACCTGAGTAGAGGTAGTTCCTGTAATAAGATGAGAAGGAGGGGTCAGATTACCCATAAGAAACGGGAGTGGAGACGCGGTGAACCGAAATGTACCGATGCCTAAGAATGCTCGAAGTCTTTCCTCTTCCTCAAAAGTCTTGAGAGAAGCTGTGAGAGCTTCTTCGGTGGAAATGCCTGTTAAAGAAGGAAAAGTGTCAGTCAAAACATGATGATAAAAATATGATGTAATGACAAAAGGTACGGCTGATGTTTACTCGATCGCGCTAGGATGGCCAGTCCCGCTTTGTAACTTGCTAGTTGCTCGGAAGCTGCAATAGCAGCCTCGAGGTCAGTATCGTCCGGCGCTATGAATAGACCCTCGTTGGTCCCATATTCGCCCAAGCTCTCACTATAAGGAGCATGAGGCTCCTGACCAAATACAACGTCGGCAGAGAGGATCGACTTCTTCTTCCTCTTCTGCGAGCGAGCTCCAGTCGCAGCTAGCACAAGCTTACGCTTGGTGGGCACTTTGGGACAACTAGTCCTGATGTCTGAACCTACGCCAGACTCGGGGGAAGCTGCAGTCACAGTTTCCACGGGAGCACGGGGCATCGGTAGCTCAGGCCTATCGTGTGGGACCTCAACCGCAGCAACTTCTCTTAAGGGAGGACGGACAATGGTCCGTCGCTTCAGAGGAACACTTGGATTACCGGCCGGAGCGGTACCCTTGCGATCAAGCAGCAATCGCATCTCCTCCCTGATGACGGCGCCCATTGAATGCTAATACCAGGCCACATGCACATTCAGGGCCTTCGGAATACAGGTCGGTTCGCTGATAAAGAAGTGGGACCCTGTGTTCAGGCGCATAAAATGATGCAGCACGCTCTGCATTCCCTCTTCGGTAGCAGCAGGTTCTTCCAAGAAAGCCTTAAGTGGGACACCCTGATTGTAACTCAGCTGCTGGGCGAAACGATGCGGGTTGTATCTCATGAATAACGCCGCATCATTTTTCCTGAATACGTAGAAAGCTCGGCCTGATGGAGTACAGATGAAGAATCTCCCGAGCTTTCAACACAGAGTCCCCGTCTTTAAAAATGTCTTGCAATGGCAGCACCGCTTTTGAAGTTTCCTGGCCGACGGTCAAGACTTTGTCGGTGAAAGACATACCATCTCCAACCGTGCGCGGATGAAAGAGCAAACCCCTAGCTTCCCGCGGTGACGGACTTACGATGGACGCGTCAACCAGCCGCATTATCCGAGAGAACTTGCATCTGTCGTAAAAAGGTCTTTTGTGGATACCGAAGACCCCAAGCACGTGCAACTCTAGCCATGAGGTGAAGTAATGCTTTGAGAAGTTGGCGGGCTGCACCCCTGGTTCAGTGGTATCCGCTGCCAAGCTGAGGCCGTGGTATAGGTGGGCTAACCCGACGATCCCGATGGCCACTTGTATTCCGGCAACCATTCGATGTGCAGGGTAGAAGACAGAAGGCCTCATGTAACGAGGGTGCATAGGAAGCGCGGACCAGCTTAACCATAAACCGAGGAACCCGAGAAAGAACGCTTCCTCATCAACGCCCGGAGCGGCAATTTCTGACAGGGAGACGATCGCGACGTCGGGAAGAAAGAAATCCTTTTATGCGGCTTCCAATATTGGCCGACGATCCAAGCCAAAGCCGAAAGGATCATCAAGTTTAGCAAACTTTTCACCTTGTCGCGATAAAATTTCTGGACGAAGAAAACGGGCAATGAATTCCGCAAAGCTGACCCCCCGGCCTCCGAATTCAAGAAAGAGGCTCTCATACATGTTCAACACCTTTATCAGACTTTGGAACTGGTGCTGAATGGCGTTCTCTGGGGTAAGACCCATTACCACTGATTTGGTGGCAAAAACATACTCATCCGGAGGAAGCAGCTCCTCGTAGTGCTCCCCCCTAACTGGTAAACCAGAAACCTCGGCAAATTCCTCTAAAGAAATGGAGACCTCTCGATCCAATAGGAGGAAGATGTGGGTCAGAATGTTCCACTGCTCTAAAAATGCCTTGATCCACCATATGGGAGGTGCAGAATACTGGAATAAGGAAGCGTAGATCACAGGGTATAAGCCAAGCTTCAGCAGCTGCGATTTCTTTGCCGATAAGATATATCGGGCCCACTGTAAGTATCCGGCCGGAGGACGGGGAGTTAGTCTGATGTTGTAGGGCTGTCCCCAAGGGCGCGACTCGCCCTGACATATGCGCCGCCCTAGGGTGTCTAAATCCACCGGCGGCTGCACGGGTACTGCGGTAATAGAAGGACGAAGGAGACCTTCTAAAGTCCAATTTACCTTCTCTACAGTATAATTGACCGGGGGTGCATCTGCATAAGGGATCGCAGAGATAGGCTCCGAGGGTGTCGCACAAGAAAACCTTCGGTGGCCTCTGATAATTTGATCATACCATCTACCCCACAGGTCACGTTCCGTAAAAAAAATGCATTTATTAGTGAACTTTCTACACAATACCACACATTTTTCTCTCTCTCTTTCTTTCCTCCATGCCATGGCCGAAACCAACCTTGGCTGCCCAAATTTTTTTCCCCACTTCACTTGCTTCAAAAATCATCAAAAAATCCAAAATAAAACCACAAATTCCTAATCCAATCTCTACTCATTATTCTTTGGCCTATCTAGCTTGGATCTTGGAGCAAAGATAGCATTTTTGGAAGGCTTGGGTGCATATTTAATCTCATGTTTAGTAAGGTATAATCCTAACCCTAGTGTTAATTATAGGTTAATTACTTAAATTGAATGGATTTCGATGTTTAATTAGGGTTCTAGTTGCTAAATAAAAAATTCAAGAAAGGGTTTGTGATCAAGCTAGGGTTTTTATAAATTGTTCATGGTTTTAATATGTAGCTTAACACATAAAGACATGTAAAATATAATATAGATTGTTAAGTTACTAATTGATACAAGTAATTTGTCCAAATTGCTTAATTTTTGCTAACTAGGTTTTTGTAAAATATATATATATGTTAGATAAAATTCTAGTGAGGGTTTTTATCGTTAGATTATCGTTTTAGTGAGTAGATCAATATGCTAATGGAATACAAAACCTAATCTAGTTACTAGTTTGCTAATTTTTACTTTAAAATTTTGATAATTATGCTATTTTGCAAACTAGGTTTTTGGAAATTGATTAAATAATTGAGATAAAAATCTAATTAGGGTATTCATGACATTATTAACATTATAAGATATAGTTTAATACTTTAGATCATGCAAAACCAAGCTTAATTGTTGTTTGTGCATTTTTACTATGAAATTGTTAAAATTGGATAAATTTGCAAACTAGAATTTTGGGTTTAGTGAAAATTTATGAGATTAAATTATGGTAATGGTTTGTATGACTTAGTTAGGATACTTAGTGAATATTGTGGCCACTATATTTTTTTAAATATCATGTTTCGAACCAAAACGGTTATTTGATGCTTTCTAGGTTTTTGTGAAATAAAACGATTTGATTAATTTTAAGGTTTGATGATTTAAACCCTATTTTATATTATAATTAGTGAGTTTTGGAACTGCAATTTGTACGTTTGTGTTTTATCTCGATCAATCGGCGTTTGTACGCCGATGTCGAGAGTTATTTGGTTCTTTTGCATGAGCGGGTCATAGGTTTTAACCTATGCGCGTTTCGTTTGCCGATTTGGGTTTTATCCGCGATTCGGTTTACGATATGCGTGTGTGTGTGTGTGTGTGTTTGCATATAGGTACCCCTCACGTGGACTTCGGACGTTGAAGAAGAGGATGGCGGCATCGACTTCGGCAGATAAGGACCAGGTGAGTAGATATATATCTACGGGGGAAGTCGGGTGGATGGCGTATGGCACCCCCACAAACATAGTATAAAGTTATTATATATTATTATTATGAGTCAGACTTGACGTCGGATTCTTGACTAGTAGGGTACTATTGAAGGCCTTAAGTTGGATTAGATTGATTTAGAAAGACTTAACCAGACGATGATTACCTTGAAGATAATTCATAGGTTTCATGTAGACACACACATGCATACACACATACACTAGACTTGATGTGTGTGTGTGTGTGTGTGTGTATTATGAATGTGTGTAGGTTTCTATATATATATAACATATACACGTGATATGAAGATGTTATATGATACATGAGGATGGGTCGATAGGACTGGGCATGATGCCGTGAGATATAGGATATATGATCGAGTTATGACATGAGATGTGTTATGATATTAGCGGATCGTTGGGTAATGAGAAAATATATAAACGATGATATGTGTAGATGACATTGAAATAAACGAGACTCTAGAATAAAACCCAGATCGTAATATGTGACTTAATCACGATATGATGTATGACATGATATTTTAATGGATCATTTGACGATGTATATTTACACAGACGATGATATATGTTTGATAATATTGGAATGTATGCGATTATAGTACAGTACCCTTGATCATGATATTGTTTGATGATGATACTATACGAACAATGATGTATATATATATATGATAGTTGACCCGTACCCCGATTTTGGGATGCCGTACAATAGATTTTACCGTACGAGGCATAAATGTGATGATTGATCCGCACTCTTGACTCGAGGAAGTCGTACTACGTACGTGACGCTATTGAGCCCGGATCGCCGACTACTAGTGATATCGACTCAGACTTTAGAAGGATTCTTTTTACCTTTCGACTAGTGTCTTTAGTTATTTCCTTAGTTGGTTAGGTAGATTTTAGTTTAGGCTCGAGTCATAATTATTTTCAAAACTAACGAATCGTGCGCATTTTTAAAGACGGCCTGAGGGATACTACGGATTTTTCAAAGGACATATCTTTTCTTAAAAACCCCGTAGCCCCTAATTTTCTAAAAAACACGACTCATGCTTTTTCAAACAACAAACTGTATGACTCGTAATTAGTATGTATTCTCTAGTTGTGCGTTTACTACACATTCACCGTTATATTCATGTTGTATTCATCGCATTGCATGTTCATACATATGTTTCTTTAGCTAATATGAAACTCTGCCTGTTAGGACACCAGCACCATTACCGATGATGCGCATGTTCCACGTACACTTATTTGCCGGCTCACACACATCATCATCGGTAATTGCCATGTCACGTACACTTTAGAACATATTATCTCTTTGATATAAATAGCTAAATGCTAGTTACCGCATAATATTTGTGTGATTGCTTTCATATGTTAACTTAGACACTGCATTTATTATTTAGACACTTCATGCATTTACATATTCAGACTATCATGCAGTATTGTGGGACTTATGCCGATACTTATTACTTATTTACTCATAATTCTTGGGATTTTGGATTTTCTATGAGATTTCTGGATTTGGGGGAAAACCGCAATACTTTCAAAACTTGTTATTATTTTAAAAAGCAAAACTGTGGTTTTCTCATGATGTGATGTGTATGCTGTCCACCATGAGTTTTCTCGGTTCTTGAGCAGTATCATATACCCGATT
Source organism: Agapanthus africanus (assembly GCA_030015575.1). NCBI lineage: Eukaryota > Viridiplantae > Streptophyta > Magnoliopsida > Asparagales > Amaryllidaceae > Agapanthus > Agapanthus africanus. Next base: position 895,804,798 of record CM057337.1, read on the forward strand.
CGAGGAGGGGCATGCACCATCTGCGGGTACATGGTGGACCCGGTATGGTACCTCGGGGCAAGAAGATCACAGATGATGGCGTTGAGCCCGACAAAGGAGCACTACTTACCGGTTATCTGTGACGCGGCGGATATCCGAAGGATACCGACCATAGTTATTTGATTTGATGATATGGGTCGATTCAGACGGCCGGAGCCCGAGATATTGAGATTTGAGATACAAAGATATGAGATTTGAGATATAAAGATACGAGATTGAGATACAGAGATATGGGATATCGAGACTTTGAGATTTACATGCTTTGTGTCGATGCTTGACACGGATTTCCATGGATTTCATTGATGATACTTCAGTTATTTCAGAAGAATTTTACTGAGATAAAAATACATATTTTCTTATATCAGATTATCCAGATTTCTTGGTGGATTGTTTCATTCATGATGCCTTCATACATCATATACATACATGACATATTGATACTTAGTGACACTGACACAAGCACCGAGTACTACACGTATACATAGCTTTTTACCCTATCACTATTATATGTCTAGGGTTATGTTAAGCATATTATATGACCTAGGAGAGCGTCGTGCATGCGATTTCTACTGGCAGATGTCTTCTACTCACGAGTTGGCAACCCACCCCCATTGTGCCAAATTTTCTTACAGGTTTCGATGTACATGTTTCCTTGGCGGCTTGCTGGCACACCATTTCATTCAGGGTGATTGCTTGGTAGGTTGGTTCAGTTGTATCGGGACCGCCGTTGTACTTTATTATTTCATTTGTATCTAGTAAGCTCCATCAACCAGACTTGTATTATTTGATAGACTTAGAAGACCAGTTGTTTTTTTCTTTTAATCTTAGAGTCGTGCTTGTATTATGATGGTTTTCTAGTGGATATTGGTTTTCTTTTGAGTTTTGTTCCTCGCCCTTCGGCCTTGTATATTTTATTGCTTGCGTGGTTACGACCGCCAATTGGCGAAGAGCTAGCTCCCGCTTGGGGATGCCTTTATTATTGTTTTTGTATATATATTTCTTGTTTGTACCCGTTTGGGGCCAGTTTTTACGAAGGAGACTCTGCCAAAATTTTCGAGAAAATTTGATGTTGCTTTTAAACATGTTTTCCTACACTTCTTCTTTTAAATGGTTTAGATTCTAGGCTTCGGTTTACTTAGATTACGTTACGCCTTTAGACGTTTCGTAATTTAAGTGCCGGTCACGTTCCATACTTTCGGGTCGTGACAAAGTTGGTATCAAAGCGTTAGGTTTTACCTTCTACGTGTAGGATGACCCTTAGTTGATGGAGTAGGTGACTAAAGTAGAGTGACGTACCATGGGTATGTTCTACGGCATACTTACGATACGCTACTCTGCTTAAGAAGCCTTAGGATGTACATTTCTTTGTACCGTATTCTATTCGTTTCTTCGACTGCTAGAGACTGGCTAGAATGTGATGACTGTTAGTGTATCGTCTATTCTTGGGGATCGAGACACTGTTTAGCGTGCGAATGAAGGGTATTCACATGCGTCTAGACGAAGTTAAAAGGTTCGAACGAATGTCAGAAACCCATTTTCCCAAGTTTAAGATATTCGGAAGAACATGCAGGTAATTCTATGGACCCTCTAGAAGAATGAAACCCTAACTCGATATAATGACCATGAGAACGCTGGTGAACCTTAGGGTTTGCGGCAGTTCCGCGGTACCATTAGTGAGACTTGGGTTTGCCCTTCTACGGCTGGTCCGCAGATGCTGGGGCATGTTCTGGATATTTTTAAACTATACTCGAGTGTTGAACTCTCGGGGGATTTTGGGACTTTGATAAATCGATCGAAAAGTTTAACGTAGTCCGGATACCATGTGATGGGATACATTACTCGGGAGACTCTAGATATGAGTATATCTGTTTGTAGCACAGTTCATACAGCTACGAAGAGACGAGTTCGAATCAGTCGACACCAGAGGGAAGAGGAGCACATCAACGTCAGTGTTACGATTTACGATTGGTGATTCGAATATCACATTTCCGTTGTTTGGATTCTGGTATTTTGATGATTTCGATTTATGATTGGTATTTCCTATATGTACATTCATTACACTCTATTCGTGTTCCATATATCAGTTGTATTGATGCTGTTTTGTGCATACCCAGTGCACTCAATTTGGTTTTATACATTTTGAGACATTGATTTGATTTCGTGCATATGGGTTGCACATGATTTTGTCGTATGTTTCGGTATAGTTCATGCACTTTTCGTACTATGATTTCGATTTTGATATTCGGTATATGTTTTCATGCACCATGTGCACTTAATTGAAATTCTTGCGCACACTTGACGCACTTGATGCGATTTTGTGCACACCAGATGCACTAAATCGGGATTTGTGCAGATTAGATGCACCTGATATTGTTGTCGTGCACGCCCGTTGCACTTGACAGATGTTTTTTTGTGCACACCTGTTGCACTCAGTTTGTTTCTGTGCATATTCGTGGCATCTGTATTTAGTTTCGATTTCCGTGCGCACCGGACGCACGTGGTATTTTGTATGCTGTATTTGAGACTGATTTCATTTTGAGCAGTACGTTTTATGATGTTTACTATTTGGTTTAATAATCGAGCAGGACTGTTTTGAGACCAGTACCTAGGTGTTTTTGCATGCTTCTCTATTCAGAAGTTGAATGATTTTACAACGATGCGTACTATATACAAGTTATAGTTTTGATGTATACCATGTTGGTTTTCGTATTGGACTTTGACATTGTATTTTCACCATAACTCCGATGATTGCGTTATACTTGACGGAATTTTGATTTTGAGTTATGTACTTGTTTTTCATGCGCATGCATTGCGCTAAGATGTGTTTTATGTATTGATGATTTCGTAGCCCCGACGATTTGAGTGTTTTGCTAAATGTTTTAGTATTTGGGGGGAGTTTTAATTTAAATTCGGGGACCGGATATCTTTAAGGGGGGAAGATTGTAACGTTTTAAAAATAAATAATTAAATAAATAAAATCCTTTAGGTGAATTTTCTGAAATCGGTAAAATAAACCGTATTTTCCGTAAAACCCAACTACAATTATTTTTCAATATTGATTTAAATACGCCTATTTTAACTAAGTAATTGCTAGTAATTGATATTTTTTGGTCACTTATAAATTATTAGTTTACTTAAATATTTTTACTTAATTAATTAATTCAAATATTAATATAAGCTTTTAATTAAACATTTAATTAGTGATAAATACAAATTGGAATGGGTTAATTTGACAAAAGTGAACTATGACAATTTAAAATAAGTGTGTTTCATGCAAAATTCTTTCTCAAAATCTCCATGGTTCTAGAGATTTCTAGGAAAAGGTTTAAATTAAAAAATTAAATAGTTAAGGATTTAAGTGAAAAAATGCATTTATTAGTAAACTTTCTACACAATACCACACATTTTTCTCTCTCTCTTTCTTTCCTCCATGCCATGGCCGAAACCAACCTTGGCTGCCCAAAAAATTTTCCCCACTTCACTTGCTTCAAAAATCATCAAAAAATTCAAAAAAAAATATCAATTACTAGCAATTAATTAGTTAAAATAGGCGTATTTAAATCAATATTGAAAAATAATTGTAGTTAGGTTTTACGGAAAATACGGTTTATTTTACCGATTATCAGAAAATTCACCTAAAGGATTTTATTTATTTAATTATTTATTTATTTATTTTTAAAACGTTACACCACAGGTGAAGATTCTTGTGCTCCGGGTCATGGTCCTTGATCAGCGCAAGAACCTCTCGGTCTACGGGCGCCTCAGAAAATCCGCCTTCTGAGCGGACGAACGGAAAGGAAGTGTCGAAAGACATGTTACATGCGCGAAAAGGAACAAAAGTCAACCCTCAGTGCTATAATTTAAACTCTGACGCTTGGTACTTTAAAATCCGTACCGCACTGCAATGCAATAAAAAGGGGACCAAAAGGGGTCCCACAAAATCTAGATGACAGTTCATCATTAATAAGACAGCCTCATCATTTGATGAGACTGTCAATTAAATGAGGAAATCCTCAATTGATTCTCATTTAATGAGTAATCCCTCGTGCTAAGGAGTAAATCTCCCCTTGAGAGCAGTGCTCTGTGACAGAATGACACCTGTCAAGTTCTAGTGAAGGAATAAAAATTCCTTATGAGGCATGAGATAGGCAAAATGCCATTTTTTGAAGCCCAAGGGGCTATATGTAAAATGCATAGCCTATAAAGGCAAAGATAATAACTCAACAACTTTTTTTTTCTCTCTCCAAAAAGTTTAGATCTGAAATCTTTCTCCTTCCTCAAGGTTCTAAAACCTTTTTCTTTCTTTTGAATTAAATCAAGAGTTTTACTCTTCATTTTATAAAACTAAATAGTTTTTCACCACAAAACCCATAAAGGGGAACTCAGATCTTCCATCAGATCTCAAAAAGAAGAGATTTTTAAAATCTCACACTTCTTGATCTTCAAGATCCGGCCAACAAAGGAAGAAGAAGGAGACCCATCTCCAGAAACCCCACTTTGGGGAAGAACTAGGGCTCAAGGGGAGAAGCCCTTCATCAGCTTCAAAACATCATAGGAGTTTAACTCCACTCTAATTTCCCTTTCGGGAGTTTCTGGGGCTAAAAGCCCCTTTTTCTCGCCGGAGCCCAAGCGCTCAAGCGCCTTGCGCTCAAGCGCCCAGCGCCCACATGCCGACAAGTGGCACGCTGGCACTCAAGCGTCCAGCACTCAAGCGCCAAGCGTCCACATGCCGACACGTAGCGCGCTAGCGCTCAAGCGCCCAGCGCTCAAGCGCCAAGCGCCAAGCGCCCACGTGCCGACACGTGGCGCGCTAGCGCTCGAACGCTTAGCGCTCCAGCGCCCAGCGCCCCAGTGCCCAGCGCCCACGTGCCGACACGTGGTGCGCTGGCGCCTAAGCGCACAGCACCTAAGCGCATAGCACCTAAGCGCACAGCGCTCAAGGCGCTGGCCCAACGCGTCCTTTGGGCGCTTTTTCCCTTTATATATATATATATATATATATACATATATATATATATATATTGATACACACACACTCCACAACACTGTCCCTCCCCAAAAACATTTGGGCCGGGGCGCTGCCCCGCACCCTATAAGGGGGCTGCTAGTCCCCTTGACCCCCAGCCCGCTATCCAAGTAGAGGGACCCCCGTAAAAACTCTGCGTGGCTCCCAATATATCCAAACCCCCTCTAAAACAAAACACACGTACACTGCACATTGAGTTCGCATAACCAGTTTAACCCGTTAATCGGAGATTCCCTCGTCCCAAAGGCGAGGGGTAATTAACGGCAGCTTAGTCCGCGGCTGCCGGAGATTCGGATCCCCACAATAAATAAACCCCCCACCTATCCTAGGCAGGGGGAATCTGTAGTGCGCCTGACAAGCACGCGCATATTCCCATCTCAATGGGGTGAGGAAAAACACCCTACAGATTCTGGCACGCCCGGTGGGACCATTCTCTCCCCCCATATTTCGGGTTAAACGTTCATGCGAACTCAATCCATATACATATCGATTGCCTATACTGAAATGATGTTTTTTTTCCGTGCAGCAATCAACTTTCGACGACAATGTCTCCCGAGGCGAATTCAGCTTCCAACGCAACCCCGATCCCGTACGTGGTCAAGGTCAATGCTCGTGTGGTTCTCCCCGCAAGCCTCAGTCGACAGTGGGAGGAACTGCCCCGCCAGTTTGGCTCCGTCGTCATCTACCCTGCTGGAAGCGCTCATCTGGCAGAAATCCCGGCAAAACAGGTGGCCAAGCCGGTCTCAAGGGCAAAGAGGCCAAATGTTGTGATTGCTAAGGCACCACAACCGAAGCTTAAGACAGTGTCTGAATGACTCTTTGGCGCTCCAGCTGGGGGCAAGACTTCTGATACAAAGGGCAACATCAAATGTTGCAGACGAGCTCAGGTGATGACTCCAACAAATGCACAATCGAGCGTATCTCCAAAATCCTCCATTGCCCGGTCTACGGCGTCTTTCCAAAGAGCCGAAGTCTGCCAGGTGCTTAGAACAGAAAAGTTAAGGCAGAAATGGCTCGGGTATCGAGCCAACAAGAGGGCCAGGGCTTCGGCCAAGTGGAATCTTGTGAAGTTCCAAGAGCAGGGTTACTCTGCGACGACGGCTGAGTCGGCCGTAAAAATCAGCAATTCCTTCGAACCTCTGAAGTGGGTTCAGAGAAATGCCATGACCGCCAGAATCAAGAAGCCAGCGGTCCGAACGTCGCTACAAAGAGACGTGTCCCGGCCCCAACAGAAAAAGTATGACACTGTCTCTTCAAGAGTCTATCAGGCGCTCTGTGCCATGCGAAAGCAGCGGGGCAAACCCAGAAAAGAAGCGCCAGCACCATTTAAGAACCTGGTCAAGCCAGCCGCCTTCAATCGACTGCCCGCTACCGAAACAGCGGGGTCAAGACAGCGATCTGTGAAATCAGCCGCCGGTGATAAAAAGACGGCTGGATATATTATCCATACGGTCTATATTGCGGGCGGGCGCCCCAGCGATAACCTTCGTAGCAAAAGCAAGGATGGGGCCACCATATCCCAAGCCCAATCTGGCTTGAATGTGGTTGCCGCTTCCCAAGAACAGCCGCCTCCGCTGGATGAAGAAAACCCTCTCGATGAGGATGATAGGCAGAAAGACCCCTCGGTCCATGCAGAGTCAAGCTCAGACAGCGAGGAAGAGCCGACTTTCCGCCCCAGGACCGCGGAGCAAGAGCTGCTTCAAGAGCTTCGAAAACAGCTCAGGAGCAAAGATAGAGAGATGGCCAAGCTCTATTCGAAGATTGACGACTTAACGAACGTTGTGTTGCAGCTTACGGTTCAAATTGCTCGAGCGCCTCCCAATCAAGCACAAGTCGCTACTAATCAGCCGGGTGATGACAATCCGAAGCAGCCAATGCCCGTTCCTTTGGGCCCAAGACTGGTCGAGCCGCATGAAAGCCGGCCACATTCCGCTTCTGGGGACGCCTTGGCCCCAGATAGCACTATCCCGCTAACACAAGATCGGATAATGGACTTGGTCACCAGCAAAGTTAAAACATTGGTGGCTGAAGCTGAAGCTCAGAAAGAAATTGGCAGTAGTGGGCGGCCATATCCCGCACAGTACGATCTGATCGAGTTCCCGAGCGGCTACGTCATTCCTAAGTTCGGAAGATTTGACGGAACGGGGAATGCAAATCGCCCACTTCAAAGCCTCGTGCGGAAATACAGGGGGCAACGACGCGCTCCTTCTTCGTCAGTTTGTCAACAGCCTGATCGGTGTCGCCTTTGACTGGTACGCGAGTATACCAGACGGGTCCGTCATTACCTTTACCCAAATGGAGTCTCTGTTTCGGTAAAGATTCATGAGTGTCAGTGATAAAATCTCCATTGCCGACCTTGTGAGGACCAAGCCGGGGAAGAATGAAAGCAACACCGACTTTATCGCCCGATGGCGTAATCTTACGGTTAAGTGCGAACCGCCGCTGGAGCAGGACCAGTCCGTCAGCCTTCTCACTGGGAACCTCAGCAATTGGATGGTCCCATTCTTGTGTACAGCAGGTCTCAAGACATTTCAGGAGCTAACCAAGAAAGTCCAAATGCTAGAACGCTCGAAGCAAGAGTCCATCCCGGACTCTCAGAGAGACAAGACCTGGAAAAGCAAGCGGGATGAAAACCGTAGAAGCGAGAGTTCCAGCAGTACCAATGTCTTCAATGCGTCCTACAATGAAGAAAAGCGAAAGGCGGGCGAATCTAAAACCAACCGGTCTCGAAAGCCAGTGCTAGGAGGAGAAGGGCCTTCCCTAGAGGAGAAAAAGAACAGGGTTTACTCTTTCAGGAGGGACAAGGTCCGAAAGATATTTAAAAATGCCTTGAACAATGGTCTACAATTGCCAGAGTCGAAAAGACCTCTAGAAGCAAAAATGACCGACAATCCCCTGTATTGTCCGTACCACCGAGTAGTAAGCCATGCGATCGAGGATTGCTATATCTTCAAAGACTGGGTTGAGAAGCAGTACAAGGCTGGAGAGATCGAGCTGTCCAAAAGCGTGTTGGTGAACAATCAAGTTGCAACCACCAACTTTATACAGACAGAACCTGAAGCTTTTTGGGAGCAGACAGCCGAACCCGCTACCCTGAGAAATGAAATGGACTCACCGCGGCCTCCGTGGAGTACGCACATATCTAATAAGACGAAGAAGATGATAAAGCTACTTCGGAAAGAGCCCAGGACGGAATGGGAAGGATAGAAGAAGCCTACCAGCCCAGCTGCCAATGTGGCTCCATCAGGCTCAAAATCCAAGAAGCTCAAGAAGAAGAAAAGTGCAGCTCGGCGCGAAAAAGAGTCTGCAGGGAGATCGACCATTCAAAAATATATAGATTCCCTTGAAGACTATGAACAGAAGGAAAGAACTCTAATTCACTTGAAAGAGTTCTTCCCTGTAGAAGCAGCGGAGATTTTGGAGGAATTGGAAGAAGGCTCCAATGAAGAGATCCCTATAGTGACCTGCTACGCCATCCATCTGGGCATCGACTCTGAGGAGGATCTCTGTTTTCCCGAAGAGGACGAGAAGCTCGCCACAAAGGCCAACCAAGTCCAGCTCAGAAGCGGCAGGGCTCTACCGCCAAATCAGGGAAATGCCTCAAAAGGAAAGGAAAAACGGGTGGCTAATGAGGAAGACGACAGAGAGCCGGCTAATGAGAACTCAAGTCCTTCCTCAGTGGACTACAATGTCTTGGCTCACCTCCGAAAGCTTTCGTCTCTCCTTAGCATCTACGATGCCTTGGTCCTATCTAAGGAGCTTAGGGATGTTCTCATTCACGCTCTACAAAACCCCGAGCAGTATCAGGCTTGCTTGGCAGAAATTAATATGAAAGAAGCTCGGTACATTTTGCAAGCCGCCGCAGTCACGTTTAAGGATGAAGACTTGCTACTGGGAACGGCTGAGCATAATCGACCGCTTTACGTGACCGGGTACAGCGACGGAGATCGGATTAATCGCATATTGATTGATCCGGGGTCCTTAGTGAACATCATGAACTTGCGAACACTGAAGAGTTTGTCAATGGACGTCCGACACCTGTCAAGGGAAAGGATTGTCATTCAGGGCTTCAATCAAAACTGCCAGCAAGTTCTGGAGTCTATAGCTTTGCCAATCAAATTCGGGGGTCTGTAGACCGAAGCTAAGATATACGTGATCAATGCGGACACGTCTTATAAGATTCTCTTGGGACGGCCGTGGCTCCATGATTACGGCATCATTCCGTCAACTCTCCATCAATGCATGAAGTATACTAAAAATGGCGAAGAAAGACGCATTGACGGAGACATCCAACCGTTCGGTGTGCATGAAGTCCGATATGAAGATTCTCGGTACTTTATGAACCACCAAAATGCTAAGCCACAACTGACTGAGGATAGAGCGGCCCCAAGACTCAAAAGAAAATCTGAGCCGGCTGTCACTTTCAAAAGCAAAAATGCCCAAGTACGCCCGCGTTTCGGTAGCGACACTGATGAGTCCGACGCTGGAAGTCCGTCCTTCCGTAAAACTCTCCCTCATTTTGGTAGCGATAAGGACGAATCCGATACTGAAGGCCCATCTAGCAGCAAAGTCCGCCTTCATCTTGGCAGCAACACTGAAGAGTCGGAGGAAGAGGACCTGCTGTGCAACAGCGGTGCAGATTGGACCCCCATGCAACAAGCAAAACTACGAGAGACCTTCGAAATTGCGGAAGGGTCCCTAGTCGTCACAAGGGTACCGGAGCGAATGTGCAAAGAGCTCGATGCATTGTCAGTCTCCACCATGGACCAGCTGAAAACTTTCTACGTCCCCGGAAGGAAAAGTGGACAGAAAGGCATCCTGTTTTATGAGTCAAACCCCGTTGTGCACCCGGACGATTTGTCTGTCGCGTGCCTTCCATATGAGAGAGGCATAAGAGCCGTCCTCAATCCCAGATACTATGCACCCGAGATGCGGGAATATTTCAAAAAGTGCGGATGCCGGTTATATCAAACGGAGTCCGAAGCAAAGTTTTATGAAGGACTATGGCATCCGCCCCAGGTCCGAGCACTCATCGATGGACGAATTCCAGATAGACGGGGCATAGGCTACGTTCAACCTGATTCCAAAGTGTGCTACATGATCCATGTTGGTGAGGCCAGCGAAAGATCAAATGATGATGACAAAATAGCCGAGCCAGAAGAAGCTCCTCAAGAGCTCGAAGATGACGGACAAGCAACCTTTGATGAGCTAACCGAGATTGACTTAGGAACGCCCGATAATCCAAGGCCGACCTACATCAGCTCACTCTTGTCGGAAGAAATGAAAGAGCAGATAATTGCCCTGCTGCATGAGTTCGTCGACTGATTCGCATGGACATACAAAGAAATGCCAGGCCTTTCCCCTGAAGTGGCCGTGCATAAGCTGGCTATATCTCCTGATGCTAAGCCAGTCAAACAAGCTCCTCGAAGAATGAGAAGGGAACTAGAAGAAAAGGTCATCGAGGAAACCAAGAAGCTCATCGATGCCGACTTCATCAGGGAAGAGAAATATGCGGACTGGATCGCATGCATAGTCCCAGTGAAGAAGAAAAATGGGCAGATCCGAGTTTGTGTCGATTTCAGGGACCTCAACAAAGCATGTCCTAAAGACGACTTCCCGCTACCGGTCATGGAAATGATGGTCGATGACACCTCAAATTACGAGCTGATCACCTTTATGGATGGCTCGTCTGGGTATAATCAGATCAAGATGTCGCCTGAGGATGAGAAGCACACAACATTTTAAACCCCGATCGGAATATATTGCTACAAGGTGATGCCGTTCGGACTGAAGAATGCAGGTGCTACATATCAAAGGGCAATGACTAATATCTCTGATGACCTAATCCATAAAGTCGTCGAATGCTATGTTGATGATCTGGTCGTCAAAACTAAAGCCAAGGCCGACCACATCTAAGATCTTAGGACCGTTCTCACCAGACTGAGGGAATACGATCTAAAGATGAATCCTTTAAAGTGCGCTTTTGGCGTGTCATCGGGAAAATTCCTAGGCTTCATAGTCCGATATCGAGGGATCGAAGTTGACCCATCAAAGATAAATGCCATCATGGAGATGCCCCCTCCAAAGAGCCTGACACAGCTAAGATCTTTTCAAGGATAGCTTGCTTATATACGAAGGTTTATCTCAAATTTATCGGGGAGATGTAGGCCCTTCTCAAAGCTCATGAAGAAAGGAGCTCCTTTTATCTGGGATGCCGAATGTCAAGCAGCGTTCGAAAGTATCAAACAGTACTTGTTGCACCCTCCAGCATAGTCACAAATTCGTCGTTCGGGAATAATTCGGCGAGGTCAAAAATTCGGATTCGGAGAACTATTCGGAAAAAATCGGCAGGTATTCGGGAAAGATTCGGTAAGTGTTCGAGAAATGTTCGGGAAGGATTTCGAGCAATAAATTAATATATGAGACGCTAGGTTTTGATTTTGTGAATTATTTGCTGTTTTTTGAATTATTCGTTGTTTTTTCACATAATTCGGGAATAATTCACGAATTATTCGGCCAATTCGGCAATGGCGATTAATTCGGAGATTAATTCGTTTGATCAAAAATTCGCGAATTATTCGCGAATTCGGCGAATAATTCGCGAATTATGTGACTATGCCCTCCAGTGCTAGCCGCTCCCATTCCAAATAAACCGCTAATTCTCTACACTGCCGCGCAAGATGAGTCACTCGGTGCGCTCCTTGTCCAGAATAACGAGGAGGGAAAAGAAAATGCCCTCTACTACCTCAGTCGAACTCTAGTCGGGGCGAAACACAACTATTCCCCAATCGAAAAGCAATGCCTGGCTTTGATATTTGTTGTGAAGAAGCTGAGGCACTATCTGCTCGCTCATCGGGTTATGCTGATCTCCAAGGTCGACCCGCTCAAACACTTGATGACCAAAGCAAGCCTAGCGGGCAGAATAGCAAGATGGGCTGTCATGCTACTTGAGTTTGACATAGTTTATACTCCTCAGAAAGCAGTAAAAGGGCAAGATCTTGCAGACTTTCTCGAGGCTCATCCCATACCAGAAGGGTCACCACTCAATTGCGAGTTACCTGACGAACAAGTGCTGCACCTCGAGAATGGCGATCCATGTTGGGAGCTCTACTTCGATGGGGCCTCATCGATAAGGACCTCCAGTAAATCAAGCGTCCCGGAGATAAAAGAAGGGATAGGATTGGTGTTCATCACGCCATCAATGGGAACCCTACGGCGTTCTTTTGCTCTCACCGAGCCTCGCACAAACAATGAGACCGAGTATGAAGCTCTGATAGCTGGTCTGGAGCTCGCCATAGAAATGGAAATCCTTCGGCTACGGGTCTACGGTGACTCCTAGCTTGTCGTCAACCAAGTAAGCGGCGACTATAAGATATACAAACCCGAGTTAGCTTGGTACAGAAGCCGGGTGGTGGAACTCATGAAACGGTTCACTCACATTGAACTAATGAGAGTCCCTAGAGCGTTGAATGGAAAGGCTGACGTACTCGCTCGCTTAGCCAAGAAGCTGGCTGATCCTAACATGGATGAAATTCTGATCACAGTCAGGAGCCGGCAAATTCTACCCCCAGTCTCTCTACGAGAAGAGGAAAGCGCGGAACAGAAGAGCAGTCCCGCCGAAGAAGCTTCGATCATCCAAGACGAGCCCGATTGGAGAGAACCCTTCATAGAGTACTTCCGATACGACAAGCTGCCCGAAGGAAGGTCTGCGAGGGTTCAGCTGAAGAAGAGAGCTCTCTGATACGTGTTTGTAAATGACACGCTATACCGCAGGTCATAAGACCAACTCTGGCTCAGGTGCCTGTCATCGGCCGAAGTCCAAAAAGTCATGAAAGAAGTTCACTCAGGCGTTTGCGATGCTCACCAATCTGGCCCCAAGATGCGACTTCAAATTAAACGGCTTGGGTATTACTGGCCAACCATGATACGAGATTGCGGAGAGCATGCAAAGAAATGTTATATCTGCCAAATTCACGGTGATTTCATTCACAAGCACCCCAACGCCCTTCGAAATTTGGGGCACCGACATAGTTGGCCCAATTGATCCTCCGTCATCTAGAGGCCATCGGTTCATACTGGCCGCAACAGACTGCTTCTCCAGATGGGCTGAAGCTGTCCCGCTAAAAGAAGTCAAGACAGGAGATATTATGACATTCTTCCAACATAATATTCTATACTGCTTCGGTACATCAAGAAGAATCATATCTGACAATGGGCCTTCTTTCAAGAGCTTCAAAGTCGCAAGGTTCGCTACTCAACACAAGATAGACTGGAGATATTCCTCCATCTATAATCCAAGGGCCAATGGGCTGGCCGAAGCCTTCAATAAAACTCTGTGCAAGCTCCTGAGGAAAAATGCTTCAGCCAACAAAAGAGACTGGAATCTCAAACTTCATGAGGCATTGTGGGCATATCGTACCACGCACCGTACTCCAACTCAGTCCACTCCCTACTCACTGCTCTTCGGAGTGGAGGCGGTCCTCCCCCTCGAAGTCGAAGTTCCAAGCTTAAGAATGACCGTTCAGCACGAGTTGATGGAGGAGGAAAACGTGCTCCTTCGGCTTGAAGAGCTCGATGCCCTCGAAGAAAAGAGGCTCGCGGTGCAGCAAAATCTGGAGCTATACCGATCCCAAATGTCACGGGCCTATGACAAAATAACCCGTCTCCGCGCTTTCAATAAAGGTGAATTGGTGTTGGTCCTCAAAAGACCGATCATCCCCAATCGACATGCCAAGGGAAAATTCGAGCCAAACTGGGAAGGACCATACGTCATCGAGAAAGTGTTCGACGAAGTATCCTACCAACTAATAAGTGCCAAGGGAGAAAGGCCCATGCCACCCATCAATGGCCGATATCTCAAGAAATACTACGCGTCAATGCTCCAAGTCGCAGGCGAATTGAGCACACCAGCCCTACGGTCTGGATCATACATCCTGCAAAACCGTATACAATCCACGGGCGTAAACGACCCCTATCTCTCCCAAATCCTGCTGGTGAGACTACTTTTAAAGTCCCACCAACGGAAAAAAAAAACGGTATGTCCACAAGCAAAACGGGCACGGATGAAAACCCGAAAGGGCTCCGTGAGTAAAAACAGCAGGACTATCGGCGAGTCTGTGATAACCTGAAAGGGCGCAAACTGGTGAAAAGAGTTGAAATACACTCGCAAAGTCCTCTCGACCTTGTGAGGAGAAAATCCCTGCGTGAGATCCTTACGACTCACAAAGGAGCAACACACTTAGGAATCCTCACGATTCCTAAGGGGAACATACACCTGCGAGATCCTCTCGACTCGTAGGGAGAAAATGTTTTTATGGGATCCTTACGGCTCATAAAATTGAAAAGCCTTAGGTGATAGGGACCTAAACCTGTCTCCTAAGCCATCGTTCCCCAACGGGCAACGGCAAATGATGAGTCGCTCCTGGCGTTACGCTTCAGTGTTAGCGGTGCTGATGCCGACCCAAAAACCAAATCCCAAGTCCTCCCGGGGCAAATGATCAGTTGCTCCTGGCATTATTCCAGTGCAGCAATGCTGATGCCAAATAAGATCCAAATTCCAAGTCCCCAAACGGCGAATGATGAGTCGCTCCTGATATCATGTTCCAGTGCAGTGATGCAGACGCCAACCAAAATCCAATTTCTCAAAATTCTCCCGGCCCTACGGTTAGTCCCCAAATTGACTACCGTATACAATCCACGGGCTCAAATAATTCTCATCATACCCATACCCCACCGCAATCACCAGTCCAGCGGCCGGTCTTCGCCATTGGACTTATGCTCCATTTTGGAAGACCCACTCATGTGTCCTCACGATACATGAGGAGAACCAACTTACGGAATCCTCACGACTCGCAAGAAAACACCTTCGTGAGATCCTTATGACTCACAAAGGAAAAACAAACTTGGGAGTCCCCACGACTCCTAAGGAGAAAGTGCACCTACGAGATCCATTCGACTCGTAGGGAGAAAATGCTTTTATGAGACCCTTACGGCTCATAAAATTGAAAAGCCTTAGGTGATAGGGACCTAAACCTGTCTCCTAAGCCACCGCTTCCCAACAGGAAAAGGCAAATGATGAATTGCTCCTGGCACATGTGCTTCAGTGTTAGCAACGCTGATGCCTACCCAAATCCCAAAATTCCAAACTCCAGTCCAAATGACCCCTAAGTCGTTAAACTGGGAACGAGAGAAATTTCCTCATGGCAAATGATGATTCGCTCCTGGTACCATATTCCAGTGTAGCGGTGCTGATGTCAACCCAAATCACATCAAATCAGCAAAACAACCAATGACCTCCCTGCCAGAATCAAATTCCACCTCGGAAATAAGTCAACTTCATCCCTGACACCGCAAGAAGCAGAGTAAGTCATATCCAGCACCGACCGTCCAAGTCGCAAAAAGGGCAGAACCGACCGTCCACGTCGCTAAAAGGGCAGCACCGACCGTCCACGTAGCTAAAAGGGCAGCACCGACCGTCCAAGTCCTAAAAAGGGTAGAACCGACCGTCCACGTCGCTAAAAGGGCAGAACCGACCGTCCACGTCGCTAAAAGGGCAGCACCGACCGTCCAAGTCACAAAAAGGGTAGAACCGACCGTCCACGTCGCTAAAAGGGCAGCACCGACCGTCCAAGTCGCAAAAAGGGCAGCACCGACCGTCCACGTCGCTAAAAGGGCAGCACCGACCGTCCACGTAACAAAAAGGGCAGAACCGACCGTCCAAGTCGGAAAAAGGGCAGAACCGACCGTCCACGTCGCTAAAAGGGCAGCACCGACCGTCCAAGTCGCTAGAAGGACAGTATCGACCGTCCAAGTCGCAAAAAGGGTAGAATCGACCGTCCATGTCGTAAAAAGGGCAGTGCCAGCTTCCCAAAAGAGGGAACCAAATCAAGTCACCTCCACGTGAAAGAAGATCCATCAATTTCATACACACGACCCACATATGCTGTGTGCATTTATTGATGGGGGGCAATTTGTTGGGGTAAAAATTTGCACCCCGGTTGACCAAGTCAAAATCAAAGTCAACCCCAAGCCAGGTGGGCCCAAGCCTAGGTCAAGTGGGCCAATGCCCGGAGCGAGCCCGAACATGAAGCGGCCGGCCTTCCCCCATGCCAAAATAAAAATTCTGTAATAAATAATTTTGTTGTATTTCTTGTATTTTTATCTTATGAATAAATGTAAGAAAAATGGGCATAAAGCTAAATTTTTGTAAAGCCCATGGTTTATGTGCAAAAAGAAATAGCACATGAGGCATGGGATAGGCAAAATGCCATTTTGTGAAGCCCTATATGTAAAATGTATAGCCTATAAAGGCAAAGATAATAAAATATCTCAACAACTTTTTTTTCTCTCTCCAAAAAGTTTAGATCTGAGATCTTTCTCCTTCCTTAAGGTTCTAAAACCTTCTTCTTTCTTTTGAATTAAATCAAGAGTTTTACTCTTCATTTTATAAAACTAAATAGTTTTTCACCACAAAACCCACAAAAGGGAACTCAGATCTTCCATCAGATCTCAAAAAGAAGAGATTTTTAAAATCTCACACTTCTTGATCTTCAAGATCCAGCCAACAAAGGAAGAAGAAGGAGACCCATCTCCAGAAACCCCACTTTGAGGAAGAACTAGGGCTCAAGGGGAGAAGCCCTTCATCAGCTTCAAAACATCTTAGGAGTTTAACTCCACTCTAATTTCCCTTTCGAGAGTTTCTGGGGCTAAAAGCCGCTTTTTCTCGCCGGCGCCCAAACGCTCGAGCGCCTTGCGCTCAAGCGCCCAGCGCCCACATGCCGACACGTGGCGCGCTAGCGCTCGAGCGCCGAGCGCCCACGTGCCGACACGTGGCGCGAGCGCTCGAGCGCCAAGCGCCCACGTGCCGACACGTGGTGCGCTAGCGCCTAAGCGCACAGCGCTCAAAGTGCTGGCCCCACACGTCCTTTGGGCGCTTTTTCCCTTTATATATATATATATATATATATATATATATATATATACACACACACACTCCACAACACTGTCCCCCGTAAAAACTCTGCGTGGCTCCCGATATATCCAAACCCCTCTCCATAACAAAACACACGTACACTGCACATTGAGTTCGCATGACCAGTTTAACCCGTTAATCGGAGGTTCCCTCGCCCCAAAGGCGAGGGGTAATTAACGGCAGCTTAGTCCGCGGCTGCCGAAGATTCGGATCCCCACAATCAATAAACCCCCGTCTACCCTAAGCAGGGGGGATCTGTAATACGCCTGACAAGCGCGCGCATATTCCCATCTCAATGGGGTGAAGAAAAACACCCTACAACCCTATATAAAGGCCCTTAGACTTCAAGTCTCACATACAGAAGTATAGAGAGAAACCTCCTCAAAAACTTTGAGAAATTCAAAGAAGAGCCAAGCCCAAATAAAGGGCCAAGCCCAAATAAAGGCTCAACAGCCCAAGACAAATGTTAAACATTTTAACTTGATTGGACTTAGCCCAAGTTGGCCATAAGTCCTCAATTCATATTCAACTAAGCCCATGTGCTCATAATCTAATCGATTGATCTCAGTCCCAAATTGGACTACAGATTTCCCAATCAACTTTGGTTCAAGGGTACATCTCTGAACCCCTCTGATATATGTTGTTGTAATCCTTCAACGTCTTCAGAGAGGTGACGGGTCCCGACAACCATACATTTCATAGAATATGACGTTTTTAAACTACGGACTGTGGGGTCCTTAAGCCCATGGACTATGATGTCCTTAACCTCGGACTGTGGGGTCCTTTAAAACCCATGGACTATGATGTCCTTAACCTCGGACTGTGGGGTCCTTTAAAACCCATGGACTATGATGTCCTTAATCTTGGACCGAGATGTCCTTAAACTAATATTGGACCGTAGTGTCCTTAAACTAATCGACCGCAATGTCCCTAAACTAAACAATAGAGCCCCAAATGATCTTTTGTCGGATCTAAATGATCGCGTTAAGTTGATCTTAGTCTAAAATTAGACTAACGTATCCTTAACAAACGTTTAAGTTGATCATAGTCCCAAATGAAACTAACGTGTCCTTAAATCCAACCCCCAAACCTAAATCTAAGAAGATACAGATTTGGACTAATCCACGCCCATGGGCGACAACATAAATTAGTCTCCGTATACAATCACGGGCAACCAAAAACAAAACAAACACCCACGACACGAAGCGACTGTATGGAGAAAAAGAAATTGGTTACCGCGATGCGGTAGCGTAATTAACTGCAGGGGCTTGCGCCTGCAGGGAAGAGCGTCCCCACAATCAAAAACCCCTCAACGAGGGGGAATCTGACGAAATCTGCTATATCGGCCGCATCCGTTTAAACCTTTGATACATGGTGTCATAAATCAACTTAGTATCTTCGGAGAGGTGGACGGATAGCACCAATTAGCATCTGCCCCGAAATTCAGGTAAGACGGACCTGTGCGGTCGCGTCTCCATGTTTCGACGGGGACCACC
Organism: Agapanthus africanus; assembly: GCA_030015575.1. Classification (NCBI taxonomy): domain Eukaryota; kingdom Viridiplantae; phylum Streptophyta; class Magnoliopsida; order Asparagales; family Amaryllidaceae; genus Agapanthus; species Agapanthus africanus. The sequence continues at coordinate 895,823,330 of CM057337.1, forward strand.
ACCCAGCACTTCACGGAATCCGGTAGCTTGAGCACCCCACCTTGGGTCAACCTGTACCCCCTACGAGTGCGGTGAATAGCCCGCCAATTCTAGAGTGAGACCCCCACCTTCTCAACGCCATGAGATGCGGACCTGTTGCCCTCCAGAACCCAGCTATCCGTGCACTCCATCGCGGGGTAATCCTAGTACAGAAAAGAAAATATGTACAACGGTGACATCGACCTCAACCCGGTCGTGCCCCAAACAAATAATATACAAACAGGCAGTGACGGTAGTCCACATGTCAGACGCTCGCCCTGCGATATCAAATGTACAAATGAAACTGAACTGTACTAACATTGCATCCAACTATCCACCACGACGAATCCGCAACAATACAGCACAACACAGAACATCAACGTGAATGTCACGTTCGCAAACCCGTCTAAAAGAACTATAGCAATTAGACAAGTTGTACCGCTCGAATGACATTCACGGTCACAGATAGTAATGTAAGTACTGTAAACTTTAAACAATGTTAGAAAATATCGAGTTTGAAATAACCCCGAATAGCCCCCAAACAAGTAGATAAAACCATATCCAAACTGGGCTAAACAAACAATACCGCTGAACCAACATTCCAGAGACCAGACCACAACCAAAACACGAAGCCAAAACTCCCTGAAATAGTCGGCATGGCCGGTTTTGAGCATGATGTGCTCGGCCAAAATCCGATGGAATGGGCTCGTATTTGGGGTACAGTCAATAGGTCACTTAAGTAGTCTTCTGCAGTTACTAAAATAATTTTTGAAGACACTTAAAAATTTGACAGAAACTGGAATGCTTTGGGCAGTGAATCGGAGTTGTTTCAGTTTCAATAGTTTAATATTGTCTAAACCAACTAGTATGCGGTTAATGGGATGGCTCTGATACCATTTTGGGTTACGGCAGCGCCCCGGCCTTCAATCCGAGCCAAATGCGGGAAAAATTTGTAAAACTTAGCGCTACCACAACCAATTATCCGGATCGAACTATTAACCGTTTACTAGCTAACTGTAAAGTGGAGTTTATGTAAGTCGACGGTAGCGCCCCGGCCGTCTTTCCGAGGACAAAATGCGGAAACAAAAACTTTTCTTTCACTAGAAACCGGCGCTACCGCGGACTATAAACCCGGATCGAACCATTAACCTACTACTAGCTATCTAGAGAAGGGATAGAATGCTATACCGATCGATCCATGTCCTTCGGTCTTTGGCCACCATCCCAACCTCCTCGCGGCATCTCCGGTCTCGATCTCCTCGTCGGAAAGGGGGCACCACATCTACGAGTCTTTTTACGAGCTCCCGCTTCATCCGAAGCAACTCGGGCACGAAGTGTGCTAGCCGACGTGTCCAAGGTGTTGTAAAGAATGTTTGTGATCACTTTGTCTCTTGCATCCATAGATTTGGATGGAGGTTAGAGATGAAGCCATTGATGGAAGCTTTGAGCTAGAGGAAGAAGAAGAAGAAGAAGAGAGTTCTTTTCTTTTGTTGTTCTTGTGATAAAATGAGAGAGAGTGAGTAGAATAATATGAGAGCTAACCCCTCATGGCAGCTCCTCTCTCTCTCCTCTTATCAAATCATCACCAATCCATCATATAATGTGACATTAGCACATAAAAAGAGACCATGAGTCACTAATAAAGTCCATGTCACATTTAATGCATCTCATGATGAAATTCTAGCTCATTATTTCCATTAATAAACATTAATCCAAATGTTTGCAACAATAAAAAGATACGGCAACATCTAAAGTAAACTTGTGACAGATCACAAGGATGCCCCTCACCCGTATATACATACCTGCATCCGCATTCCGACTGAATGCGAATGCGATGAGACTAAAGTAATCCAACAAATCTAATACTAGGATCCGGCTTAAACCAAAGCCCACTAGTATGATCCGTCCGATCAAGATCCGTGCAATACCGTACGTATAAGATCGAACCCTGCCATATAATATACGGCCTCTACAACGTTTCGCCCGAAACTTGAGAAACTATCTGTGGGGGACTCTAAAGACTCGTCAATACTTTGGCTGTAGATTTAACCACTAGCACGTCAGAGGTACTAGCTATACCTAACGGGCTACCAGGTATTGACCAAAAGGAAGGTCGATGAGCTAACTCATCCTGACACCCTACTGAGCCTATCAGTGACAATATCCGTACAGTCCGGTCCGTTCGTCTATGAGTATCGCATGGCGGTCCTAGGGGGTTGGTAAAAGTCAGACCCCTAAAAGCGGTACAAGTCGTGTCGGAGTGTAGCCCAGAACACCCTGAGATACTACTGGAATACCTACCAGTAAATCTCCTGCCTTGGCCAAGGACTTCGTGTAATGGCTCTCCTAGACACAGCGCGACCTCACCCTCAATACCGGGAGAGACGAACCCCTGCCGATCCGCTCACTGCCTCCATGTGGCTCGGGACTATACCCAACTAAAACCTGTTTGCACGAGTCCTTTGAGCCGTGGTAGGGTAGTAATCAAAGTACAGTGGGAACTCACACGAGACAAATGACAATCTCAGGTCGATGAACTAACCTGTACACATGTCACCAGGAAACTGCTATCTGTCGCTAGGTATAATACCAACTAGTATGTTCCCGGCGAGTCCTGTCCGGTGTACTTATAACCCAATGAGCACATGTATACATCTTAGGTGATCCAACTGACACCAATGGCTTGTGAGACCGGCCACCGCCCCTCGTCGGGGTCTCGACTGTATACACTAGTCTACTAATGGAGTATCGATGCCCAGTCTCGAAACTCCCATGACTAAGGACCACTTTAAGGATGTGCTTATAGACTACCCAACTCTCACGTATATGATCGCCATCATACTGCTGGTAGTCAAGCAAGAATGCTAAGGGCTCTATCACCATGTAATAGCGACCTGTAAGGTCACCTAAAGCAGTACACGATGATAAAGATAAACCATTGTAGCATACTATTCTCCATCAACGTGTAATAGTGAACCACAATGTCACCTAAAGCATGTACACGATGATAGAGACAAACCAGATAGTATACAATCATCCTGAGTAAGATTGTCCTACCGGTATAGGTCCTCCCTCAATCATTGCAATCACGTGCCTGTGATCCAATAATTGACTCTGAGGGCACTATATCCAACAATCTCCCACTTGCACTCAAGGCTAATTATTGCGATGTCGCATACTCACAGCCCGTGTGATACCGAACACCCAACTCCTCTACTAGTCAGTCTCACAAAGCCCGTTTGCGAAACTATTGCGTTCGAGGAATAGCCTCAGTTAGTGGATCCGCTCTGATGTTTCTTTCTATGTCTCTCTTTATCTCAAGTTCCCGGAGAAAGCCGTCTCCCGAATTGAGCAATACATGTCTTAGAATATGTCTGGATATCTGATGGGACCTAGCTCATAAATGAACTCCAAATCCAAACTTCTTAGACTGTGTCGTCAACTGAGCTCAATCAGTATCCTGCGCCATGCCTCCCTCAGTATCCGCTTGGACCACCTGTCCAAAATACCGTCCCTCGTCAGAGGGAAAACTATAACTCTGACAGTCACTCTGTTATCCAGGTCACCTTGGAATCCTGGAATGATAACCGTCTCCTAAAAGAGACTCTTGTTATCATTTCCCCAGAACATCAACTTATGTTCTAAAACTGCTTCCGAATGTCTCTCTAGGATAGGATTAATATCAACTTACTGCATCTCGTGCAAAAACAATATCTGGTGTGGTACTTAACATCTCATGATTGACTCAATTGCCTAAGCAAGTGATCTGCCAATCATGCACATCCCTCTCTCCTTTAGTCTGTAAGACACTTTTAGAGTGGGTGACTCCATCACCTGCAGGTATACTACCATGCCAGGAGTCGTCCATTCTAAATACCTTTAGAATGTTGTCTAAGTACCCTGATTGGGACACTTCCCAAATCTAGATCTAAAACCATAGATCTAGTAACCAGAATGCCTGATATAATATCCAATTCCTATGTGGAGAAACCACTGTGTGACAACCAAACTTTAACCGATCGTGGTATAGGAATTTCACTTCCTACTCTGTGTATGTCATCCAAATACCAGGACATCACACCCTACTACCTTCTTAACAGATCCATCCTCTATTCTGATGAAGTCAAACCTATGACTGTCACATCAGAAATAGATGATCTATCTCCGCTATATCTGCTTTAGTCCATAAATAGACATAAGCTGCTTGTCCACGTACACTTCTAAAACTAGTTTAGAACGACGCTATACTCATCCTCCTGCCGGGTCTCACAGTCTGGAACAACAGCAATGGAAAGTCTGGGCAAACAAGAACCTCCCTGTCACCGTCCTTGAGGCTACCGGAGTACCTCTCGGGTGCCTGAGGTTATCCACCTTATCTGCGGAGTGGCCAATGGAATGTCAAACCAAATTGAATCTTTAGGTTCTTATCAAATTTTCAGTAATCGTTTGCGGTTCTGGAATCACTTCCAGTTCTACCATACTCTCACTACTGTTTTCTGGGGAAAAAAAAACCATTTTTGTTAAAACTGTGGCGAGTCTAGAACAATATCACAATTGATCTTGCAGATGGTAGAAAGTCAACCCTCGTCATAGCCCGGGTCAACCCACAAACAGCCATTACGGAAACGTGCCTTGAGTTATCCAGAGTCTGGTTTTAAGCATAAGCCGGACAACTCCTCGTACCTTAACATCGTTAAGATATGAACCGTTCTATATCCAATATAGAAACAGAGGCACTGATTTAATTGGAACCAGATTCAAATCATGCAACTGTCTCCGGTGCATGTGAACTAAATGGAAGGAGGCCGATCAGCATTACTCAACTTAGGAGTACATCCAGATATGAGCAACCTGAAAGAGAAGCAAGTTTTCATAATCATTACTATCAACTGAATACCATACACAAGTATCTACATCTTCGATCACCTTGAAGAATCTCGATACTTGCAACATCTGGTTCTCTACTTTACTCTTATACCTATAACTTCTCAAAACTTAGACCTTGTGTTTCTACGAAACACTTGTCTAAAACCAGAGAAGTCATAAGTAAACAGAATATAGTACGAGTACCAACCCCTCTGTCCTCATAGACACAGGACAACATACAATACTCTATATAAGTCCCCTGAGTCTAATAACTCATTCCATGTGTGTCATAGGTTAAAAACTGTACTTATGGTTTAAGAAGAATTACACCGCTGTTTAATGCTCCTTACCTAACCATCCACTGATATAGGTAAATATCATAGACATAATTTCAAAAAGGTATATCTCACTCTATAAAAATAGACGTACAGATATATCAATTTGAAATTTGTGCATAGCAACGGATATTCAAAACCAAATATTTGCCGTCCGGCAAACAGCCCAGGCGATTTCCTCAAATATCACCAATTACAACGAATTTCGATATAATGAGGATGATCACCTAATTCCCAATAACTTACTCCCACTCATCATCTGTAAAACCATACAGATGTGAGAATCATACCTGGTAAATACATACCCTGGAGCAAGGGCTAATTGGAAAATCGGTTTTCTTTTAACAGTACACAGTGAAACTGAAACATTGAAATGTTTCGTAGGGGTATCCGGCTATTCCTAGTAATGTCTCTTCCATTATCCAGATTCACAACTGTAACCGTATATTTCTTTGCCATCTCTCCAAATCTCTTCATATGTCTTTAGTCATTACCTTCTGTACACCCTCTTAGGCTAAATGGTTTTCTTCCTTCCCTACCGTTCGGCACCAGCCTATGGTTTGGAAGAAGACTGTCCAATAAGCATAATGGGTGTACTGTCCTAATCCTAGGAACACTCGCAACCCGAGAGAAGGTAAAGATAAAAGACACCTGAATAAACCTTATTCATATTTCTCCTGAACCAGAATCCATCCCCGAACTGAAACAAGTTCCTTTCGAGTTCGTATATAACCATACGATGGAATATCCAAATAACTGTGGATCTTCGTAGTGATACGGAGTGTTCTGGAGAAATACAAAGGTGAAGTAGGAGTGGCGATGAAATACTTGGTTTGGTCGTGAATAGCAGTCGCATTTTACTTTGCCCTCTTTCTAATCCCTTAATTTGTCTTTACTTAATACTTCTATACACCACACTTAGGCTAATCGGCTTTCTTCATTCCCTACCGTTCGGCACCTGCCTATGGTTTGGAAGAAGATTATCCAATAAGCGTAACGGGTGTACTATCCCCTTAATCCAAGGAGCACTCGCAATCTGAGAGAAGGTAAAAGGAAAAGACAACTGAATAGTCCTATTCGTTTTCTCCAGAACCAGAAACCATCCTCGAATCTGGAACAGGTTCCTTCGAGTTCGTATATAACCATACGATGGAATATCCAATGGAAGTGGATGTTCGTAGTAATACGGGGTGTTTTGGAGAAAAAGGGTAAAAGCAGGAGTGGCAATGAGGTATGCAACTCTGACAATCCAAAAGCCAGTGTTTAAGAAGGTTCGGTCAACTTGGTCACTGAGTCATAGTCAAGGGTCGGGTCATGGTCGCTGCCAAAGAGAGAGAGAGAAAAGAAACACTCAGCGTGCACTCTAACCTAGATTAGAATGGTTATCAATTTATCTAATCAGGAAACCTCCCACTGTACCGTCAAATTCTCCTCCAAACCTGAAAGAAGAATTAGTCGGGATCACCCGAGGAGTAAACCAACTCATCAGTGGGAATCGGGATCCAACTATCATCGCATGATAACGTGATGGAATCCACTCACGTTATCATACTCCAGAAGGTATGCGCATGCCTGGCAAGTTTCAGTTTCTTTAGAAACTCCCGATGTGATTTTTACCCCATGCTCTTATGACCTTGACGAAGGTCAACAAATCATAAGTCACATGTCAAGTTCTACCCGTCATTGTCCAGCTTAATTTGAACCCACCCATACAATCCCTTGACGAAGGTCAACAATGCTATACGACTGTCCCAAACCAACGCATCTATCTATGCAACAGAAAGGTAACAAGCAGCTACCATTCACTATGCCTTGACGAAGGTCAACAAACATAGCATGAATACTAAGTGCTACCCGTCTGAAATGACGGAGGGCTACGAATGGTTTTTAGCGAAAAACCTTTAACGTAATGAACTTGATATCGTTGAAGGAACCGGATAGCTTTTTATAAAAATATAGTGGCGAAAACCTTTGCTAAAGAGGTCACTCCCGGTGAAGGGATCTTGGCTTTTTCCCCGTAGAATGAGGTGCAGGATATTCCAACTGAATACCACGATGCAAATCAAAAGTGATCGGCTATAATGAAGTTATTACCCTGACGCAAACTTCTATCCAAGGGGTCACTCCTGGTGAAGGGATCTCGGCCCTTGCCTCGTCGACTGAGGTGCTGGATATTCATAACCGAATACCGCTGTGCAAAACAAAAGAGAACGTCCTTGCAATAACAGCTTTTTGAAAAATATTCCAACAACATCAGAATATGTTTGTATAGCTTGCATTGATCCGAATCAATGCAGTCCCATCAATTGATCACACCACAAAAGAACGAAAATACGATGTACGTATATGCCATCCGCATTCGCCACTGGGTCCCGTCATCACCCGTTAGGTTACTTAACTAACGACAGAGCGGGGACTGGACTAGCGCGGGTGTAAAACATATACAACATCTACTAGTATATATATCAATATATAATAATCGCTCAAGGCGTGATAAAATGCAACATCACATAAATGTAATAAGCATCACAGACCAATACGGATATCTGGGATCCCCGGATTTCATAGAGCCGCTACTGAAACTCGACGTTCCCCTGGTCGTGTGGATAGCCTGTGCAATAAAATCCTAGACCCCTACGGGCGCGGCAAGTTACCCGCCAAAACCTGAAGTGAGGCAGCCCCCTTCAACAACGTGAATGGATTACCCAGCACTTCACGGAATCCGGTAACTTGAGCACCCCTCCTTGGGTCAACCTGTACCCCCTACGAGTGCGGCGAATAGCCCGCCAATTCTATAGTGAAGCCCCCTCCGTCTCAAAGCCATGAGATGCGGGCCCGTTGCCGTCTAGAACCCGGCTATCCGTGCATCCCACCGCGGGGTAATCCTAGTACAGAAAGTAAAATATATACAACGGGTACATCGACCTCAGCCCGGTCGTGCCCCAAAAGAATAATATACAAACAGCCAGTGACGACAGTCCACATGTCGGACGCTCGCCCCGCAATATCAAATGTACATATACAACCAAACTGTACTACCATTGCATCCAGGCTATCCACCACGACAAATCCGCAACATCACAGCACAACACAGAACATCAACGTGAATGTCACGTTCGCAAATCCATCTAAAAGGGCTATAGCAGTTAGACAGGATTTACCGATCAAGTGACATTCACGGTCGCGGATATAATGTAAATAATGTGAACTAACATGTTTAAAATTTTCGATCGACTAAAATTTTCGAAGTGGGCCCCAAGCACAACTGTAGCACTCAAAATAAATCTAGGCCCAAACAGAATATACCAAAAACCCCAATTCCAAGTTTACAGAGCACTGCAGAAAAATGGTACGGTGTTGACTTTTGACTGCGGCGGAACCGCGGCCAAAACATGGGTTTGGCCGCGGTTCCGCGGCTTTACTGTGGAAACACTTTACCAGATTTTTACAGAATTCTTAAAAAACCCTGCATAGTTTTCTGCAATACACCAAATAATTTTTCGAGCACAAATGAAAAACGACAGAAACTGCACTTTTGAAACTGTGGTTTTTGGAAATTTCGTTCGATCGAGTTCTAAACACGTTAGAGCAAGCTAGAAAAGGTTAATGGCGTGGCTCTGATACCATGTAAGTCGACGGTAGCGCCCAGGCCGTCTTTCCGAGGCCAAAATGCGGAAACAAAAACTTTTCTTTCACTAGAAACCGGCGCTACCGCGGACTATAAACCCGGATCGAACCATTAACCTACTACTAGCTATCTAGAGAAGGGATAGAATGCTATACCGATCGATTTATGTCCTTCGGTCTTTGGCCACCATCCCAAGCTCCTCGCGGCATCTCCGGTCTCGATCTTCTCATCGGAAAGGGGGCACCACATCTACGAGTCTTTTTACGGGCTCCCGCTTCATCCGAAGCAACTCGGGCACGAAGTGTGCTAGCCGACGTGTCCAAGGTGTTGTAAAGAATGTTTGTGATCACTTTGTCTCTTGCATCCATAAATTTGGATGGAGGTTAGAGATGAAGCCTTTGATGGAAGCTTTGAGCTAGAGGAAGAAGAAGAAGAAGAGAGTTCTTTTCTTTTGTTGTTCTTGTGATAAAATGAGAGAGAGTGAGTAGAATAATATGAGTGTTAACCCCTCATGGCAGCCCCTCTCTCTCTCCTCTTATCAAATTATCACCAATCCATCATATAATGTGACATTAGCATATAAAAAGAGACCATGAGTCACTAATGAAGTCCATATCACATTTAATGCATCTCATGATGAAATTCTAGCTCATTATTTCCATTAACAAACATTAATCCAAATGTTTGCAACAATAAAAAGATACGGCAACATCTAAAGTAAACTCGTGACGGATCACAAGGATACCCCTCACCCGTATATACATACCCGCATCCGCATTCCGACTAAATGTGAATGCGACGAGACTAAAGTAATCCAACAAATCTAATACTAGGATCCGGCTTAAACCAAAGCCCACTAGTATGATCCGTCCGATCAAGATCCGTGCAATACCGCACGTATAAGATCGAACCCTGCCATATAACATACGGCCTTTACAACGTTTCGCCCGAAACTTGAGAAACTATCTGTGGGGGACTCTAAAGACTCGTCAATACTTTGGCTGTGGATTTAACTACTAGCACGTCAGAGGTACTAGCTATACCTAACGGGCTACCAGGTATTGACCAAAAGGGAGGTCAATGAGCTAACTCATCCTGACACCCTACTGAACCTGTCAGTGACAATATCCGTACAGTCCGGTCCGTTCGTCTATGAGCATCGCATGGCGGGCCTAGGCTGTTGGTAAAAGTCAGACCCCCAAAAGCGGTACAAGTCGTGTCGGAGTGTAGACCAGAACACCCTGAGATACTACTGGAATACTTACCAGTAAATCTCCTGCCTTGGCCAAGGACTTCGTGTAATGGCTCTCCTAGACACAGCGCGACCTCACCCCCAATACCGGGAGAGACGAACCCCTGCCGATCCGCTCACTGCCTCCATGTGGCTCGGGACTATACCCAACTAAAACCTATTTGCATGACTCCTTTGAGCCGTGGTAGGGTAGTAATCAAAGTACAGTGGGAACTCACACGAGACAAATGACGATCTCAGGTCGATGAACTAACCTGTACACATGTCACCAGGGAACTGCTATCTGACGCTAGGTATAATATCAACTAGCATGTTCCCGGCGAGTCCTGTCCGGTGTACTCATAACCCAATGAGCACATGTATACATCTTAGGTGATCCAACTGACACCAATGGCTTGTGAGACCGGCCACCGCCCCTCGTCGGGGTCTCGACTGTATACACTAGTCTACTAATGGAGTATCGATGCCCAGTCTCGAAACTCCCACGACTAAGGACCACTTTAAGGATGTGCTTATAGACTACCCAACTCTCACGTATATGATCGCCATCATACTGCTGGTAGTCAAGCAAGAATGCTAAGGGCTCTATCACCATGTAATAGCGACCTGTAAGGTCACCTAAAACAGTACACGATGATAAAGACAAACCATTGTAGCATACTATTCTCCATCAACGTGTAATAGTGAACCACAATGTCACCTAAAGCATGTACACGATGATAGAGACAAACCAGATAGTATACAATCATCCTGAGTAAGATTGTCCTACCGGTATAGGTCATCCCTCAATCATTGCAATCACGTGCCTGTGATCCAATAATTGACTCTGAGGGCACTATATCCAACAGTTTAGAGATTATACCGATCGATCCGTGTCCTTCGGTCTTCAACCTCTTCCCAAGCTCCTCACGGCTGCCCCGAACAAGTTCGCTCTCCGGTCTCCCTCGTCGAAGACGATCCACGTCGAGAATTCTTAATACGGGCTCCCGCTTCAAACCGAAGCAACTCGAACATCTAGTTTGCTAACCTAGATGCACAAGATGAAGTTGAGAGTGTGTGTAATCATTTTGTCTCAAGACATCCATGGATTCTCAACATATGAAAGGGTATGGATGGAGGTGGAGAAGAAGCCATGAGTTGTGAAGAATGTGAGCTCAAGTCTTTGCACAAAAGAAAAAGGCAACACTTGAAAATGAGTAAGCTTGGCTGCCCCAATTTTTTCATGTGTTTATATTGTGGTATATTGTGAGGTATTTTGTAGTAATAATAGAAAAAACATCACACAAATATCTACCATAAAACCCTCACAAATATCTCACAATATAAAACAATAAACAATAAAGCATGGCATAATAAATTCACCATGCCAAGACTTAGCCTCACAATTTCCACATCATCAAAATATTAAACATTTATCAAAACCCTAAATGTTTAATACAATAAAAAGGAATGGCATCTTCAAAATAATCTTATAACGGATTACAAGAATACCCCTCAACTGTATATACATACATACATTAGTATTCCGACTGAATACGAATACAACGAGACGAAAATAATCCAACTATCTAATACTAGGATCCGGCTTAAACCAAAGCCCACTAGTATGATCCGTCCGATCATGATCTGTGCACGAATGCACGTATATGATCGAACCCTGCCATAAAACCATATGGCATCTACAACGTTTCGCCCGAACCAGGGAAACCCTCTGTGTGGGACTCTAAAGACTCGTCAATAAGCTGGCAGTGGGTTTAACCACAAGCACGTCAGTGGCACTAGCTGTACGTAACGGCTGCCTAGGTATTGAGCGAAAGGGAGGCCGACGAGCGAACTCATCCTGAAACCCTATTGAGCCTGAAAGTGACAATATCCGTACAATCTGGTCCGTTCGTCTATGAGTATCGCATATCGGGTCTAGGGGGTGGATAAAGTCAAACCCCAAATAACGCGATATTTAGTGTCAGTATGAAGCCCATCACCACCAGAGAAACTACCGATCCTAGATCGGTAATTCTCGACTACCTTGACTAAGGATTTCTGATGATGGCCATCCGTGCACACCGCGACCTCTACCCCCAATACCGGGAGAGATGAATCCCCTGACGATCCGCTCACTGCCTCCATATGGCTCGAGACTGTACCCAACTAAAACCTGTTTGCACGACTCCTTTGAGCTGTGGCAGGGTAATAATTAAAGTACAGTGGGAACTCACACGAGACAAATGACGATCTCAGATCGATAGACTAATTTGTACACATGTCACCTGAGAACTGCTATCTGACAATAGGTATAATACCAACTAGCATGTTCCCGGCGAGTCCGTCCGGTGTACTCATAACCCAATAAGCACCTGTATACTATCTTAGGTGAACCAACTGACACCAATGGATTGTAAGACCGGCCATCATCCCTCGTCGGGGTCTCAATCCATATACACTAGTCTACTCTCGGAGTATCGATGCCCAGTCTCGAAACCCCCACGACTAGGGACACTTTAAGGATGTGCTTATAGACTACCCAACTCTCACGTATATGATCGCCATCATACTGCTGGTAGTCAAGTAAGAATCCTATGGGCTCTATCAACATGTAATAGTGATCTGTAATGTCAGCTGAAGCATGTACACGATGATAAAGACAAACCAGATAGCATACTATCATCTTGAGCAATATTGTTCTACCGGTATAGGTTCTCCCTCAATCATTGCAATCACGTGTCTGTGATCAAATAATTGACTTGAGGGCACTATAGCCAACACCATCTTCATTTGAATTCATGGAGGGAGCTAAAAAATGTAGCGTGTGCAAAGGTTATGGTCACATTATAGTCGAACATGTTCTATTAATAGAAAGGAGGATATTGGATCGAGCAAACATCATAATGTCGAGATCACGGATTTAATTGATTTGAATGAACCACCGAACTCTTTTTGGATTTAAATATTCGAAGGTATGAATATAAGTTAAATTAGTACGTAATTATAAAGCAAGTTTACATGTATAGTATGCTAGAATAACTAAATTAATTAGATGTTAATTTTTCTTTGCAGATTTATACAAGCCAATTGCATGATATTCAACTCAAGTATATCGTTCACTTGGATTCTGCATTATTATGACGAAGAACTTTTTTTTTATTATTTTGCTAATTTTGATCGAGTATTTTGGATACTTGATATGTTTTTCATGGTCCATGGATATCTTTTGGCAATTTTCTTGGTTATTTTGTATGCTATTTCGAGTGATGCCATTGAATGTTCTGAAAATTTTACTTGCAAGTGCTTTTAGAATTTTTGATGTTAGCAGAAAAGTAGGCTTTTGACACTTATTTTATTAAAAAATTTGCAATTTATGTGCTTCGTTTTATCTTTTCATAACCAATGAAGTAAGCCTTGGACACTTTTTTAGGTCGGAGAATATAGGTATTTTAAAAAAAATTTATGGTGGTGTGTGAAACAACAAGTACCATTTGACCTTGAATTGAAAATGAAATTAGATGGGTATTGTTGTGATCAAAGATCAATGAAGACATGATTTCTAAAGAAACTTTTGATGAGATGTGTATTTATTTTCAGTGAAAAACTAAATGATTGCGGTAAAAGATGAAGGCCATAGAATGTGAAAAGTTTTATGCTTTGCCTTGAAAAGTAAAAACCAATAAATGTTTACAGTTCACGGGAAGAGAGAGAAAGATGAACAGACTAATTATGCCTAGATTAAAAATGAAGAAAGAAAGTATTGGCCTCATATAAATGAGGGTGTGTCCAAAACCATTTTGGATGTGGCAACAGAGGTGTCGGTTGTAAAAGGAAAAGCTAGAGGTGTGTACATGTAAATTGCTCATTTGTATCCTTTTTCTCATATATAATGGTGGATTTTGACAGAGCATCTATTTTACTACAACCCAATCAAAAGTCTTTTTCCTGCTTTTTGACCTTTTAAAGCGTCTAACCTTATTGCAGTAATAAACAACTATTCACCACCATGATTGATTGAGTCGTTGGTGTTGGGGTTGGGGAATCAGCTTCTTGTACCCTGAGCAAAAACAGTTGTAGAGCTCTATCAATCAATGTGAGAAAAACAAAATGGAGCCCCACTTTTTTCAGACTCCAACCACCATCCTTTTCTTTTTAGATATTTGTAGCAACTGTAGAATCACAATCCATTTAGGGTTTTGTGCCCACATCAGCCATCAGCCTATAACCTCTTGTGGTGATTGAGCTTACAGTGCTGTAGTTAGTGGTGTTCATCCGGTCGGATTTCATATGAACACTCGGAGAAAAATTAAACACATACGATGTATGGATAAAACCTATACGAAATCAATAAATAGCTTTTGAAAAGCTTCCGAAGCTTTCGAATGAAAATGAATCAAGGTAGGGTTAGAACTAGAATTTTGAATACTATAGAAAACCATAGTTTGTCAGCAGTATTATGGCCTAGCTCGTGAATATCCTTATGGGGATGCAGCCGGGACGGTTTGTATAGTTTTTGACAAATTTTATTTCAACATTTGAACGAAAATGAATCAAGGTAGGATTAGAACTAGGAGGCTTGTCTACGGTATCATGTCATAGCTTGTGAACATCCTAATCTTTAATCCCTAAACCAAAAACCTAATCCATTTCGTCTTAAAAGAAAACAATCTTGACCCATCAGGTACACCAAGATAAAAATCAGTTGGCTAGTGATTTTAGGAGTTTTTCTTGTTCATATTTCTTGCATTTGTATGTATAAGAAAAGAGAATTAAAATAAGATTTATGTATGATAGTAATATCCAAGTGCCACGAGTCCGATACCTTGTGGATATACATGTTCACTAGTAGATATGTAGATGATGGATAATAATTAAATATTTATGAGCTAGATTTGGCTCGTAAATAGTTGAAAGTGGTAAATGAGCAAGCAAAGCAACAATAATAAATACAAACAAAAGAGAGAGAGAAAAGAAAACCCAGTAATTTAAAAGAGGAATGTGGAGATCAAAGGAACGAGAGGGGGAAAAAACCTTTCCTGGTCGGTCGGTTAAAAAGTGGACAATCTATTAACTTTTTTAATGCTTTGTGCCGTCCATTTTGATGATCATATTCTAAGTGACGTGCATAGAGAGTATTTTGTGATTTCAATACTTTTTGCATTTTCTGACGATTTAGTGACGATAGAACATTGTCCATCACTAAACAAGGTCAACGAGTAAAATAGGTGTACATATGCTTTTGGCCATGAAGTTCAAGATAAGATGATGCCTGACAACCAAAAGAGTTATAAAAATTGAATTTTTTTTTAATCAATACAAGAAATGATATCTTTTCTATGTTCTTTTATACCCACATTTCTCAACCTAAGGAGGTTTGAAAGAGGTTGTTGGTGGCTTGATGGTGGTGTGCCCATCAGCATTCCACCTGTCTTGATTCTTTGGAAAAGTTGTCCTCAATTTAGACCAAAGTTTTTCAATCAACTGATGCTGGTTAGTTCAAAAGCTTATCATTCAGATTCAGCCATTCAGAGCATGTGCTAAATTTTCCAAAATAAATGGTTTCTGGTGAATCAGCAGCTGCTGAAAAAGTATGAAGACTAATGTTGTTTCCATGAGACCCAGTGTATTATATTCCCTTATTAATTCTTTAAGGGCTCAAACAATGATAGACACCGTTTTATGTAGATTATTTCTTTTTTTATCAAAAGAAAAAGGCCAATCATCGTAAACTCAGTTTAATAGCACAGGACATTCATCAGTTTGTCACCATATAATCAATGTTAATAATCAATATCAATTCCCTTTTCTAAGTCGGCATATAGTCGAGGCTAAGGCTAATCATAGAGTGCTATGTGCTAATAATAAGCCAATTAAAAAGTGAAATGCAATTAACCCATGAATTTATGATTAAGATACCATTAACTTCTTACTTCATTAGTTGGGCTTCTTGAGCCAAAGCCCACAAAACTAACCTTTCGGGCTCTCTAAAGATGCAAGGTTTACGATGATGCGGACTACTCGGGTGATCGAGATAGTGGGAAGAGCACAACATGATACGTATTTACAGTTGGAGGAACAGCGGTGAGTTGGGTATCTCAACCGCAAAAAGTGGTAGTATTGTCAACTACGGAAGCTGAGTACATGGCGATCACGGAAGCCAGCAAAGAGATGATATGGTTACAAGGGTTACTCGAAGAGTTAAGTAAGAAGCAAGACTTCAATACCTTGTGGAGCAACAGCCAAAGTGCAATACATTTGGCGAAGAATGCAGCATATCATTCTCGAACGAAGCATATCAAGGTGCGATACCATTTCATACGCATAACGTTGGAAGATAATGAGTTGACACTGTAGAAGATCGCGGGAGAAAAGAATCCGGCGGATATGTTCACCAAAATAGTAGACAGAGATAAGCTGGATCTCTGTTGCAGCTTGGTGAATCTCTCCATGAAAATTTGATGAGAAGAGAGCAGCAGCGGAATCGCGTGAAGTTTACTAGTGCTGAGAATCAAGCCAAAAAAAAAATACTCCAAGTGGGACAATGTCGAGATTGTGATGAATTTGCTTCAAGGTGGAGTTTGTTGAAAATTGATGTAAATTAAAGTCTAAGGTTAGGTACCACCTTTTGACATGCACGACATTGTTAGGTGGTGATAATGTTAGGTGATGACTTTGTTAGATGCTACTTTGACATGCATGATATTGTTAGGTAGTGATAATGATAGGTGGTGAGTTTGTTAGGTGCTACTTTTGACATGGATGACATTGTTAGATGATGACAATGTTAGGTGGTGACTTTGTTAGGTGCTACTTTTGACATGCATGACATTGTTGGGTGGTGAAAATGATAAGTGGTGACTTTGTTAGACGGTGACATTGTCCTAGGTGCTATAAAAGCACATCTTATGAGTGAGGCATTTTGGATCAATCACAGGCATCATCACAAGAGGCAAAGGCTAAGAGAGATTTGTATAGAGAGATTTGAGAGAAATCTCCTAAGGTGGTTCTTGTGTGTAAACTTGATTCAAGTATGGTAGACGTCTGCAGATTCCGCTCTGCCGAAGACTAGCAATACGGTGGATGAACCTCGTTAACAAATCTATCTTGTTTGTGATTGATTGTTTTCTTATTCCTGCACTTTAATTTATATTGTCTTTCGTCATTTAATTGCGTGATTGTATTTTGCGTGATTTGGATTTTATCGCGAGCACTGTTCCGTGGATGAACTCTCCCTCCCAACATAAGCCAATTAAAAAGTGAAATGCAATTAACCCATGAATTTATGATTAAGATACCATTAACTTCTTACTTCATTAGTTGGGATTCTTGAGCCAAAGCCCACAACACTAACCTCTCTAGAAAACATATAAAGATTTTTCTTTTTTTTCCAATAGAACAAAACTCATTGCTCCTTTTAGTTATCAAAACACTTGACTCCCTCACTGCTGTGAGCGGATTTTTCTTTATGTTGTGCCAACACCTAGGAAATCAATAAAAGGCAAGCTTGCATTGAGACTGTTGTTGTTAGCCACTGATTCAGCTGCTGAAACCTCAGAATTGGAATCAGACTGATCACAACCTGGGACCAACATCATGCTTGAATCACCATGTTTGTTATAAACCATATTTCTAGCACTCATCGTCTTTTCTTGAGCTCCTGCACAACACAAAATTTTAGTTTCTACATGAATACCAAGGTCAAGCATGCACCTTCTTGTTTCCTTCAATTACACTAATTAATTACCTTTCAATGTTATTCATAACCAAAAAATTATGAAATTCTATCGATTGTTTTGTCCTATCATAATCTGGACTATAGCTCAAAGCAATCCTTAGGAAATTCATTGTTTTTTTTCTTTTTGTTAAAAAAATGATTTAATGACTGTTCATACTTAATATCACAAACAACTATGAGGACGACTTCATGCAATTTTAACCAAAAATAGGGACAAAAGACAGGTTTTTAAAGTATCCTGCATTAATATATAGGAACAAATATGAAGATGATTTGTTGCGATTTTTTACCACAACCAAATGATATAAATCTGAATACAGAAAATAAAAAACATACCCATGAAGAAATCAAAGGCAGAACCGGCTTCAACATCTTTGTTGCTGGTGATGGTACTGGACTCTCCCCTGCATGCATGATTACTGGCATCCACCTTTGGAAACATCAAGGCATTTGAAGCGGCGGCTGCTGCTGATGAATTTGGCGGCGGCGGCGGCTGCTTTCTCCTTGATGCATAAACACTAGACTTGTCTCTAAGCCTTGTAGCCATGATGACATGCCAATGGTTCTTCACAGCATTATCTGTTCTCCCTGGGAAAAGCCTTGCAATGAGTGCCCATTTGTTGCCATATGCTCTATGAGCATCCATCAACCTCTCCTCTTCCTCTTCACTGAATGCTTTCTTGTTGATTCTTGGATCCAATTGATTGAACCACCTCAGCCTGCAGCTCTTCCCTGCTCAAAAACCCATTTTAAATACAAGAAGAAAAATCAAATCTTTTTATGCAGGTTTGAACCATTGAAACAGAGAAAAATAATAATGACCTGATCTTGCATGGAGTTTTTGAGCAATGAGATTCCAGTTTTGGGGTCCATGTTGAGAAACAAGCTCAATGAGCTTGGCATCCTCAGCTGGCCTCCAATGGCCTCTAGCACAAATCTTGGACTGCATAAGACCATCTTGTTCCTCAATCTTGCTATTGTTCTCATTCCCATTATGCCCCTGCTGTTTCCTTGATGAGCCCCCCTCCATTGGGGAACTCAAATCTAGTGGTGGTGGAAGAGGGAAGAACCCCATTATATATATACACACTTCAAAGAAAAATATTCTGCTTGTGGGTTTGCTCTAAATACTCTATCCAAATCCTTGAAATGAAGAAAGGTGGAGTTTTTTGATGTGGTTTTTTGTTATCTCTCAAGAACATCCAAGAAACATTGTTGCAAATTTATTTTTTTTGTTTTTTTCTTTTTGCCAAAATACCCAAAAGCAATCGACTTGAAGTGTTTTCTCTTTGTGGGTTTGTTCTAAAAAAAAACTCAAAACCAAAATGGCTCAGGTGAAGAAAGAAAGGGGTTTTGGAAAAGCAGAGGGCAATGGAGAGAGACCAAGGGTCACTTTGTCTATGGAAACAAAAGCAAAGGAAATAATATCGAGGGGGAAAGGGGGAGCAGCAGCACTCGTGTGGATTTGGGAGTCCACACCCACAAAAAGCCTCACACTCACACTCTCTCTTCTTCCTTCTTCTTGTTTTTTTATATCATCAAATTCAAAGGGGACTGCTTCCTGACATTGCCACCACCAGGACTCCCTTGTCTCTTTGCATCCTTTTGACGTTTTTCTTTTCTTTTTCTTTCTTTTTCCGCTAATGTAGAATGTAATAGAAAGGTTTTGAACTCTGGAGATGTTAACAGGGAAGTGGAAGGTTTTGTTTGTTTGAGTTGATGGTTGGAGGAGTTATTTGTAAAAGTCCGCTCTTTTCTTTTAATTATACTTTGTATTTTTTTCTTCTTCGGATAGTTTAGGCCGTTCTATGATAGCCACTCAACACTTAAAGGATTGCTGTAAAATGGTCCAAAGTTTCATTCTGTTATCCAAGACCTTTTGTTCGTAATCTATGCAATCAATGATAAAGTTGTCCTTCTTTTTCTAATCAAACAACCTGATATCCTAAAATTGCCCAGAAGGAGATGTGTACGATGCATTTCCATCCCATTCCCATGTATTCATACTCAAGTTCCACACAAGCCCTAAGGATAATGTCGTATGCAAACTCAATTTAGGATTGGGCCTAATTTAGATAATTCTAAATGGACTCATTTGAAGATCACAGCCCATTTGGGTTCCCCCCCCGCCCCAAATTCTCTCATGGCCTCAAATTCCTTTTAAAGATGTAAATGAACCATTCAAATCATAAATTTCACTAGACTTAGCTAATTTTCATTGAAATCCAAAACTTGCATCAACTCATCATCCAACAAGTTATAATTTTACCATATTCCACTCTGGCATATAAAACAATTTGATACCTGCTTACTGTTGTTGAAGTCTTAAAGAGTTCGGGTTTAAACCAAACTAGGTTGCTGCACGTGTAATGGTTAAACTTGGATATTGATGCACATAGGGGGAGAGCAGAACTTTAAAACTTTAATTTAAAACAGCCATTTATAATATTTGAATGAACGGTGATGTGGATACCTTGAAAAGCAACACCAATGGATTTTCAAAAAGGAATTTTGTTATCACATGAGCTAAACAACAACAAATCATGACAAAATAACAATAATAACAAGTCGAATTTGAGGGCAAGCCCTTATTTCCACTCTTCTTTCCTCCTTCGCATTGAAGACAGAGGATCGTTTTAGGCAACCAACAAAGAAATCATTACGAGTAATAAGTTGAACGAGAATATGATGAAAATATTTAGAGTCAAACAGGTTTAAGAGTATGTGATCATGATGCAATCCTTGTCCAGGGTCAGACTTAACTTCAAATTTTGTTAAGCAGATCATCATTCGATCCCCCCACAAAAAAAAAACAAGTAATGTTTAAACTTGTTTCTAACCAAAAGAGAGCTACATCTCCCCCAAATCTACTTTTATTTCTCTTCCTTTCCCCTTCAAATCCTCTGCTAAGTTTTAGAGTCATTCACTTGTGATCCTCATCGATCTAGCTATATTGCTCCAACACCTAGAAAATCAATGAAGGGAACACTAATCTTCTCGCTGTCATGATCTCTGTCTCCATGCACAAGCCCAGCATTGATGTTGTCTGATTCAGCAACCAAAGCCTCAGAATTAGAATTAAAAGTTTGTTTAAAAAATATTCGCAAGTGAAAATCCAAGGTGTTTTGGAAATTAATTTATAAACTTTCATGAGATAAGAGCATGAATGTATACCATGTTGCTCATGAATCTGAGGAGACCCATCTATGCTGCTTGTGATGGTGGGCCCACCGCTGCCTCTGCATGCATTGTTCTTGTTCTTGTTGTTGCTGCTGCTGCTGCTGCTGGTGTTGGTGTTGGATGAGAGAGAGAGAGAGATGGAGGGATCCTCTCTTCTCCTCTGAGCTCTTATTTGCCTCCTCTGCATCCTAGCCATGCAAGAATTCCAATGGTTCTTCACTGAATTGTCAGTCCTCCCAGGGAAAAGCCCAGCAATGAAGGCCCACCTGTTGCCAAAGGCCTTTTGAGCCTCCAACAGCCTCTTCTCCTCCTCATAGGTGAAGGGCCCCTTGTTGACCCCTGGGTGCAGGTTGTGCAGCCATCTTAACCTGCAGCTCTTTCCTGTCCCCAAAAATTAAAAATACAAAAAAAAAATTATAATAATCTCAAAAGGGCAGGGGGTAATTTAATTTTGAAATTGATCGATGACGTGATTTCTTATATTTTTTTAAAAGAAACCAAACCTAAAAACACCGATGTTTTATGTGCAATGCACGTAAGGGTCTACAATTTTGAAATTGATTTGGATATTTGACTGTCTAATTTGCAAGAGAACCTCATTAAAAAATAATTTTAAAAACAAATCTCATTTTGTAACCGCAACTAAGGGCCGTTTGGTTGTCCGGAAGTAATATTGAAGCGTCTTTCAAAAAAGTTGTCATGCAAGTAAACCTGAATCTTATTTCTGATGTTTGTATGTTTTTTGAAGAAGAAAGTAAAAAAGGAAGCGGCTTTTTAGGTTTCTTTCATAAAGAAAACGAATATAAAAAGTAGATTTATAATAGTAATATATTATTATTTTTTAGAAGTAATAAAGAAAAGGATTAAACAATTAATTTTTTTTCTTGTTCCTTATCCTCCATGGTTACTTCCCATCCAAAACGAGTGAAAGAAAATTTTGGAAGTAACCACGCTGCATAGGATACACCTTGTCGCTATAAAGTAATTTCCAAGCTCTACTTCCGTTTAAACAAACAACCGAAGTACCGGAAGCAAACTTACTTCCGATACTTCCATGTTGCTTCCGTGCAAACAAACAGGTCCTAATCTTACACATCTTTTCCAATAACTAACTCCATAAATCTCATATATAACGTGCACCGTTCGTGCAAAATACTAGTGTGTTCTAGAGGTTGTTTGGCTCGTGAAATCGAGAAACGGGAATTGATGATGCAGTAAAAATTCTTGTTTTTTGTCGTATGTTTGGAATTTTCATTCCTTTCTTTATCTACATGAATTATGTTTGTAGAATATGGAATGTGGTATTTCATTGTTTAGTTCCTCAAAAAAAAATTTGGAAATTGGTTTCGGAAACTAGGGATGGTGAAATATGGGATAAACATAAGCTTTGCTTACTCTACTCTAAGACAAAATTAAAAAGGAAAGCCAGAGAATGAGGTAGAGGTGACAATAACTCAAAAAGTAAAAATATAAATGAGCTTACTGACTTGTCTTTAGGAATTTGGCCAATTCCTTCCGAAGAAGCTCCGAATTGATTTCAATTCTAATTTCCTGTTTTCGCAATTCCTCTCTCTCTCTCTCAAATATATAGAGAAATGTGAATTCCATATTGTTTACATCTTATGAGCAGTGTATTGTTCTCTCTATTCCCAAAACCAATTCACATTACTGCTAAACAAATAACCCCGGCCCCTAGAGAAAATGGAAATCGTTTTCTCTCGTACTAAAGGATCTTAAACCCGGTAAACCCAAACATTTCGGGTCTGTTAACTTGTGGACAATTGATTGGACGGTAGGATGCTTACAATTGAACTATCAGGCGACAGTATTCAGGTCGCAGGTCTCAAGTTTGAGTAACTTAATATCCCTAGAAATATAATGTGAAGCATGTTATTCAGTTTTGAATTTATACAAAGATTTAGATTTCTCAAATAATAAGGGAAACAAATAAAATGCAACCTCGTTATAAAAAGGGGGGAAATAGAATGATAAGAAAATTAAGAAGAAGATATGGAGAGATCTGAATAATCAATAAAAATAAAGTTGTAACTTTCCCTTAAAAACAAGATCTAAAAAATATTCTCCTCAATTTTCTTTATTGGCAAAATTCTATGAATAATTGTTAGAATATTTATGATGCTCACATGTGTGTTGCTTGTGCATAATACTAGTTATTTTAAAACACAATCTGAGAATTAAGTCTTGAAACCTTGAAAGAAGACCACATAAATGAATTTTTCAGAATACTTTAGCAAAGATGACCTAAATTTCCAGATCATTTTTAGATATTTGAAAATTTGTAGAATTTTAATGGAGCGGTTAGAATTTTCAAAATTTTAGTACCCAAAAATAAATTATAGAAGAAACTTCTAGCAAATTTCTATTTGCATGATCCATAATTTCTCTTAAATAACAAGAATGGTAATTACGAAAGTCCTCAAAATTCCATAACCAAAGCTTAAGGATCATATATATAATGAACTAATTAATGCAAGGCTACACATGGGAGATAAACAATGAAAAAACAGAACGGAAAAATTCCTAAATTGTTTTTTGAGAATTATGGATAATATCAATAACGATCCTATCGACCGAAACAGTTCATTAAATGTAATAAAAAACATTTTTTGATAAAGAAATAAAAAAAAACATTTCAAAATACAAATCCCTAAAATTAACCAGCGCCGATTTTTTTAATATAAAAATGTTAGTTTTTGCCGAGGTTTTGTTTAATGAATTAACAAAACCTAAATTAGTATTTCCATGTAGATAATTTCATATATAATTACTTCAGATAATTAATATGAATATTATAACAAAAATATTTAGTGGAGATCTTATTTTTATTTTTTGTAAAAAAGACATTTTTTTCACCTTGGAGAGGATGAAATTAAATAAATATTTTCTTCCTTAATTGTCTAAAGCGCAAAAGTGAAATTATTTTATTTCACCTGTTCTTCCCTCAAGATTCTGAGCAAGAAAGTTCCAGCAATGAGGGCCATATTCAGCCACAAGCTGAATGAGCTTGGCATCCTCTTCTGGCTTCCAAGGGTCTCTAGTGCGCTTCTTCTTCTTGTTCTTGGGCTCGCCGTGCTGCTTCTTCATACCCTTATAACTTCTCTTCTCTCTCTCGCTTTCTAATTCTTGGATGCCCCGTTCTTGTTCCTTCTGCCCCTCCATTGCCAAATTCATTTCATTTCTTGGGAGAGAAGGAGCACTCATGTCTTGGCAAGAGAGAAGAGAAGGAGCGAGGCTTTATAGAAGTCCACAAATTAAGAGAGGCTCTTGTCTTATAGCACAGCGCTCGGCTCTGTTTCTGTTCATGTTATGACCTGTTTTGTTGAGCTTAGATGCATTGTTTGTATGATTTCGGCTTTTGGTGCAACATTTTTAAGTAAAAGTATCTCTTGATTTCCTCTATTTGCTATGAGGCTTTAGGAGTCTGAAAAAGACTTGTCGTGTGGCAAAACAGGCCCTTGGCTCAGAATCTTGCTCGCTTCGCACCTTGGTTGGTTTGCATCAATAGAGAATGCAGCATTGGCCGTAGACCAAAAAGCTTAAATCCATTGTCCGGATGATTTCAGCTTTTGTTACGGCATCTTCATGCTTGTGAAAGTTAGCTTATTTGACACATTTAGTAATTATCCGTTTGCATTTATCGAAGCCAAGCATTTGCTTCAATCTGCAAGCAACAAAACGACCTCATCTATGCTACCGCACCAAAAATTGTTGCTGTATAGAAATTTCAAAGCCATAATAAAAAAATGAAAGATATAATTTTATATCCAAACATGGCATGGGTTGTTTTTATGGATTGACATGGCTAGTATTTTCCGTAATCCAACGCTTGAATATATGCTTACAATGAAATGCTTTGATATCCTCAATAGTAAAATTCCAAATCTATAACAAGGATGGGAATATATATATATATATATTTACAATGAATCCATTTCGGGGAAGTCTTCAGTAGAATATGAATTAATTCCCTACACATGATCTTAAACCCAATTACAATTACAGTAGCACTCAATGTTTATTAAGTGTTATCTAAAAAAAACCATGGAAGGTCACTGATTCAATTTATGTTGAGAGATGTTGCTTGCAGTGCAACATGTCTATCTTGATGGGTACGGCTGGTACCACCCCTGCGCAAAGCACTCCAAGCGAGAAGTTTTTCTTTCTTAAATACCAAATATGCCCCGAGTGTGATGCAACGCAAAAAGAAGTTGCGCAATAATTGGTTCCCGCCAATGACCATGGTTTGCTCTTTGCATCATGGCATAAATCTTGTTTCCATAATTGCCCTTTCCATCCCATCTTGATTTATGCCTGGCTTATTAATGGATTTCAACAAGGAAACCATAAGCTCATGTTGTTTTATACCGGTAGCTTGTCCAGCGGTGAACCGGCAAGTAAAAAAATTTCTTTTTATAATTCGGAATGTGAGCCTAAGATTTAATAACAGCACTGAAAATGACATGGAATAATAATGGCAGCATCCCCGTTCCGCTTAAAATCACGTTCTTAGCAGATTTTGTGGGCATTGATGTTTTTCTTTCTGGGTGTTATTAGATCGATGTAAAATATGTATCATAGGCTGTTTCATTCTTGTTTTTAGGTGTCCATCTTTTTCTTACTCTGGTTGAGGCAGGTAAATCTTGGACGCTCTTGTTATAGAAAAGTTGTTGCCTCGGTAGAATCGCAAAAAAGGAACACGACATATGGATAGATGGGCCATTAGTTTTGTCGGGTATGCTCGAAGACCGTGTCTATGCAGAGCGACGGTTCTACCAACCATCACAAAAGTCTATAGATACGCCAAAAACGGTTTTAAGCTACAGACACATCCTTGGTGGGGCCAGCTAAAGATTTGGATGCAGCTCCATAGAGTCACGAGGCTATGCACGCAGAGCGATTTTATTGACAGACACGTGAACAGACCCTAAAACAGATGTACATGAGTTGAACCTACAAATTTCTGTAGCTGGTTTCCATTTGAGCTGTTTGAGCGCATTAATTATTTTAGGAAGACGACAACATTTGGGTAAGATGATAAATTGCCACTGATAGTTTTGAAAAATACTCTTATGCCATTCAGGTCTCCTTATATCGACAGTTGTGTTCCATTTCAATTTTACAAGAAAATAAAAATTAAAAAAGAAGAAATTTTCTCCAACATTAAATTATTCAGATCAGCGGTTCTTGTTCTGCACCCGTGTCTTTCTTTCTTCTGGTAATTTGAAAGTTTCGCTTAAATTTCATGTACAAATTTTAATATATATACACATGTATCTCGCATGGAAAAGGCCTTGTATCATCATCAAGCACAAAACAAATGAAATAAACCAATAAAATAGAATAAAAAAAAAGAACAGGCAAAGCGGCACAGCTCTCCAAACGAGGGGTCACCGGTTAGAAAGATTTCGGAAAAGACCACGTAAGTAAGAGCTATTTTATCTCCTGTTTGGATGCATTCCACCAAAAACCCAAAACCCACAAGCTGTATATCCCTTTCCATCCTCACCAAGGGGCAATTTCGTCAATCCAGGATTAAAAGAGCTACCGGCCAAAAGGCCATTTCGGACAATCCACTCGCCATTTCAATTCACTCACTACATATTCACCCGCTCTCAATCTCCTACCTATTCATCTTCCTCCTCTGTTCATCTCCTTTCCCCTTCACTCCAAGAACCCTTGCTCCCTGCCTCCCCCCACCCAAAAATACAACCTCAGCCCTAATTTCTCTCCCAATGGCCGAAAGATCCAATCTTTTTCAATCCGATCCCTTGGAGCTCGACCCATGCGTGACCCGCTCCTGTGTCCGAAGTGGCCACAAGCGCGACTTTGAGTTCGCCATGAGATCGCACGCCGAGGTCGGGATCTCCATTGGCAGAACTCGCTCATGCAGAGCCAGGAATGTCGAAACCCTAACTTTGGGCGTGGAGGGCTCAGGCTCGGAGCGGGTTCAGGGGTCGAGCTCGAGATCTCCGATCGTTATCGAGGGAGACGACCGCGGGAAGGCGGTGGAGGGAGCCAGGGTTTTGAGAAAGCCCTCCAATGTCGATGAGCTGTTGAAGCTGGGTTTCTTTGATGGCATTGAGATCAAGTGCATTCTTGGTATTGATGAAGTGGTGGGTATTTTACTAAAGTCGATATTTCCTCTCAAATTTATTTGAGGTTTTTCGTTTTTTGGTTCTTAAAGGACAAATTTAAGGGGAAAAAGTCTTCTTTATTTTTTTTTTTATTTAAGAATTCAACCTAAAAAATTCAGTGTGAAAATCGAATTAAAGCATATACTAAATTTTTCACTATTTTCTGAAGACACGTTTTTCTTTAGTAGATGAATGAATTTAGCCTCCGTTATCCTTTTTCCTTCTTTTTTTGAAAAAATGGATTGGGTCACTAACCTTGCAAAAAGCAATGATTTCCCACCACAAGAAAAGAAATAAATTATTTTACATACAATTAGTTAATTTAAAGGGAAAATTTTGAGAGCAATCCAGTGATCGAAGGGTGAGAATTGAAATAATTATCAGACGGTGGTTAAAAAGTTTTAAAAATTGTAAATTTGACATGTATTTTTTGAAGTAATTAATAGATTTAAAGGTGAAAAATAAATAAACACACTGTCTCTTTGTATTTAGGCTTTTTCCGCGAAAATAATGAGAACCTTAAAACGAACCTTCTATTGGTATTTGGGTTTTCACGTGTGGGGTTTCCTTTTGATGGAAAATAACTGAATTTTTGTGATGTTCTCAATATGCTAATGTTCTGACCCTTGGTAATTTATTTCTGCCCTTTTGTTGCTTCCGTTGCGATAAGAATAAATATTTTCTGTGGACCCCAAGGTATGCTGCAAGCATAGGAGGGTTAAATAACCATTGTTATTGGTATTAGTTAAACTATGAAGAGATAAATTGAAATAAATTATTTCTTTTTACCTTTTTATATTTCTAGTTGAAACTTATGGTTGCAAGGAAATCTTTAAAATCGGGGATAATTGGAGGGAAATAGTTTAATATGGGAAGGAATAATTTTTGAACTGAAATGTATTAAATTTAAAAGCAATATTGTCCGGGATTTTTAGAGTTCTAAATTTTGTTATTTTCAAATTTACAAATGACAATGTCAAGCGAATAGAAGGATACTTTAATACTCCCCCTCATATGGGCCTTTGAAGTTCGGGCCACGTGGAAAGGCCTTTGATGTTTGGAAAATTTCACGAGGTTTGACCTCAGGACCTTATGAACCTGGTGTGCTATGATACTATGTCAAGAACCACTTTACCCAAAAGTTTAAGCTGGTTGGCAGTGAGATAACATTGTATATCAAGACAACATAATATTTTAATAAACCTTATAAAAAAATCCTATTATTTTGGGAGGTTCATGTCTGTATTTTACGGCTACTGAAATTAAATCTTATGTGTTGATACTTTCATTATTATGTTTATGGCATTATAGGAAAACGGGCTTACTGGCATGATAAAGGGCGGGGAAATCCTCTGCTATTGTTATTTTTGCAAAGGGATTAAAGTGAGTGCATTTGTCTTTTTTGTTTATCTTCTTATTATTCTTGTACCTCTATATTCTTAGTAGGGATTTCGCAAATAACTTCTCTTACCTAAATAATTCTTGGTTTAACACCCTTGTTCTATTTATCAAGCTACTACGACATTTGGAAACTGTAAACAGTTGGTCATATGACTTGCATGTAATGCGTTTAAACTTTATTTTGAAATTTTTTTGCTACACTGTCCATTTATTGTCCAGTTGATTTTTCTTGGGTTTTTTTTCTAAAAGACCCCCAAAAATTAGTTAATTACTAAAACACACCATGAATTCTGTAATTACTAAAACAACCTCCAAAACTTTAAGAATTCTCTAAAAAGCGCCTCTTTAGCGGTTTCCATCGATCGAATTTATTGTTCTTATTTAGATATTGGGCCCAATTTAAATAACCCATTAATCAAATTTCAAATAAGTGTAATTTAATTAGCTCAATTACTCTAATTAATTTGCTATTATATCATGAGCCTTCAGGCTAGCCAATAAATTAAAGCCTGTCATACATTTTTGGCCGATATAGGATCTAATTAATTTATTAACTGGATTCATCTCATGACCGATAAAATAATTAATTTGAATTATTTGCAAATCATTTATATTTTCCTTATGTAATTCTATTCCATCCCTCTACTATCTAACATTTAGTATTGACCACTGGCAAAGTTTGGCCACTGCCCAACTCTTAGTAATTACCCTATCCTTACATAGATATTAGGCTCAATTGGGTTTGTGAAATGTCCCTACCACCGTACCAAAACTCCGAAATTATAACGAGAGTTGAGAGCTCGAGATTTATATTCTAATACGCCCCCGCAGGCTGAAGACTCTTTGGGCCAAGTTTTAGGCTTTTGTGTAGCGGTATCTTCATTTTAATAATCCACATATAAATACTTCCGACGAGATTCGAATATGCGTTGCTTAGATTTTATTTTAGTGTGCCTTCCATTGCATCACAACTCCGTAGTTATGATGATGGTTGAGAGATTATATTTTATATTCTAAACGATCCCGTAGGCCGAAACATGGGCTTTGTGTAGTGGTATTTTTAATTTAATAAATCCGTTTTTAAATACACGCTCGGTAAGAATGGAATCTAGGTGCTCTGATACCAAATATAACTGTTGCAACACCAGCTGTATCAACCAGCTAAATAACCGTGTAATTTTTAACTACAAGAGGGTAAGCTCAGAAAAACTGACGAGTAAACTCTAAACAGATGTTGAATTAGGGGGAGTGATTCCCATCACCTTGTAATATTTCTTTTCCGCTTCAGCCATCCGCTTCTGAAACATTCCCCATTCTTTTCGGCACCGTTTTCTTACCCCTTCCCATGGTGCTTTTTCCATTCTCAACGTGGCCCTGATTTCCAAGTGAAGGAACCACATGATGAACGATCCACTAGGAGCCGACAACTCCCATTTTCTCATGACCAGGCTCCACACATTTTCTAAGAGCAAAATCAAGACGCCGTCCATGAACTAAATCATTCTGAATCATGTGCTATATTCAACGCCAAGCATCTCTCGAGAAAACAGTAGCCATTATCTCCAAGAACCACTTTATCCAAAAGCTTAAGCTGTAGGGTTGTGGGATAACAATTTATGTCAAGACAACATACTACTTTAATACTAAATTCTCGCTAGCATAGATGAAATTAATGGGGAGAAACAAATATAATTTAAATTGAGAATTACAGAGGTTTGTGAATCTGGTGTGATACCATGTGAAATGTCTCTTCTGTTGGGAGAAAATCGATACGCGGAACAATACTTGCGATAAACCAAATCACGTAATAACAACAATCACGTAATTAATCAACGAAAGATAAATAAATTAGTGCGAGAAAAAAATAGAAAACGCAAACCAGAGAGAAGGATTTGTTGACGGGGTTCACCTACCGTATGGCTAGTCCACAGCAGAGCGGAATTTGCAAACGCCTACTAAATTCTTGAATCAAGTTTATAAATAACGTTCGGAGATTTCTCTCAAATCTCTCTGTCAGTCGTCACCCTCTTAATGCAATGATCTCTTAAATTAATTCTTCTTGGCCTTGTGAAATTAATTTAACATAGCAACCGCCGCCTTTTAATAAGCCTCTATTAAATTAACGTGGTTTCTTCTTTTCTTTTTAGGTGGATGCATATATAATTGATTTACTAATCAATTACATATATAAGTGAATTGCTTTCTTGTAGATAATGCGAAATTTAAATTTAGATTAATTTAAATCTTCTTAAAATCCAATTAATCTATGATATATATCTATATATATTTGTTCTCTTATAAAAAAAAATAATAAATAAATATGAACCAAAAAGCGATGGAAGAATTCCCCAAAAAGAGCATCACGTGCCCGCATGTGATGCGTCTTGGAGCTAAAATTATAAGCATTACACTTAACAAATAAGGCTGAAGTTGAGCTTCACGTGCCACACGTGAGCATCTATATAGGCGCTTTCATAAAACAAATAACAGGCTAGAAGGCGCATCACGTGCCAACACGTGATGCTCTTCTCTGAGATTGCTGCATATAAGCAAACCGGCCTATGGATCACGTGCTACACATGAGGATTCCTAATACCTTATGAGCCGATAGAATTAAATTCTATATAAGAGGGATCAAAACCTTATTTTGGGAAAATATTTTCCCAAACTTTCTAAACAAGAAAGATTGTGCTCTGTAAATCAGAATATCGTTGGATTAAAGATTCAATGATGATTAAAAATCATCAAGATACAGAATAAGCTCTGTATGGGAAAATATTTTCCCCAATCTTTCTAAACCAGAAAGATTGTGCTCTGTAAATCAGAGCACCGTTGGATCAAAAATCCAATGGTGATTAAAAAACACCAAGATACAGAATAAGCTCTGTATGGGAAAATATTTTCCCAATCTTGTTAAAAATAAGAAAAATGTCTTCTGTAAAACAGAAGTCCCTGATCAAAAGATCCAACGGTGGATAAAGTCCCCGAATTAATCAAAAATCTCTCAATGAGAGATATCCTTAACAAAAATCAACAAACTTGCCTCTGCTATATAAAGGACTCGAGACTGAAGAGAGAGATACAGAAAAAGAGAGAACCCCCGTAAACTTCAAACTTCAAGACGAGAACGATTTCTCCTTAAGGTAAATAAAAAGAAGAGAGATCATAGCATCTCCTCCATATCTAAGAATATTCATAGGCTTTTAGAGATAATTTGGAATTTAGGTAGAGATTAACATAAATCCCTACATCCAATTCCAACCAACTTGATTCAAATTCATTATAATCTTTGTTCCCCTCCGAATAGGCGGCGCGACGGACGTCTTGCCTGATATTCGGGGCAGATGCTAATTGGTGCTATCCGTCTATCTCTCCGAAGATGCCAAGTTGATTTACAGCACCATGTATCGAAGGTTTAAACGGATGCGGTCGATGTAGCAGACTTCGTCAGATTCCCTCTCTTTCGAGGGGTTTTTGATTGTGGGGACGCTCTTCCCTGCAGGCGCAAGCTCCTGCAGTTAATTACGCTACCGCATCGCGGTAACAACTTTCTCCTTCTCCATGTGGTCACTTTGTGTCGCGTGTGTTCGTTTTGTGTTTGGTTGCCTTTGGATTGTATACGGAGACTGAGTTATGTCGTCGCCCGTAGGGTGTGGACTAGTCCAAATCCGTAGTATCTTAGATTTGGGTTTGGGGGTTTGGGTTTAAGGATACGTTAGCCTCATTTGAGACTAAGATCGACTTAAACGTTTGTTAAGGATGCGTTGGTCTAGTTTTAGACTAAGATCGACTTAACGGGATCGTTTAGATCCAACAAGAGAGCAATTAAGGGAGCCCTGTTGTTTAATTTAGTGACATTGCGGTCGATAGGTAGTTTAAGGACATTGCGGTCCAATGTTAGTTTTAAGACGTTGCGGTCAAGGTTAAGGACATCATAGTCCGTGGGTTTAAGGATTCCACAGTCCGGTGTTAGTTTTAAGACATCACGGTCAAGGTTAAGGACGTCATAGTCCGTTGTTAGTTTTAAGACATTCCGGTCAAGGTTAAGGACATCATAGTCCATGGGTTTAAGGACCACACAGTCCGGCGTTAGTTTTAAGACATCCCGGTCAAGGTTAAGGACCTTATAGTCCATGAGTTTAAAGACCCCATAGTCCATATTAATGTGTGGTCATCGGGACCCGTCATCTCTTTGAAGACGTTGGGGAATTACAACGCCAAGTATCAAAGGAGTGAAGAGATGTACCCTTGAACCAAGGTAGATTAAACAGTCTTTGGCCCAATGTGGAACCAAGACCAATTAATTATATTATGAGCCCATTAGCCCAGTTGAGTTTGAATTGAGGATTTATGGCCATCTTGGGCTAAGTCCAATCATGTTTAGAATATTGGCCCTCTGTTGGCTCATTGAAGGAGAGGCTTTGCCTCTAGAAACTTGGCCAATTAGGCTAAAGCTAATGTTAAACACTAAAGACCAACAATGTTGAATACTGGGATTAAGATTAGCAAGTTAGTGTTTAACACTAAAAGATAATCAGTATTAAACACTAGCAACGGGGTTTTCAAATTAGTGTTAAACGCTAAAGCAAATCAGTGTTAAACACTGGAAATAGAGATTCCAAATTAGTGTTTAACATTAAGGCAAATCAGTGTTAAACACTGGAAACAGAGATTTTAATTTAGTGTTAAACACTAAGAAATCAGTGTTAAACACTGCAAATAGAGTTTTTCAATTAGTGTTAAACACTAAGGCAAATCAGTGTTAAATACTGGATACAGAGGTTTCAATTTAGTGTTAAACACTAAGGCAAGAGGGGTCACGTGGTAGCACGTGAGAGCGCCCAGCTTCTCTTTATTTTGTTCTGCTAAAATTATTGAATACTTTGGAGCATCACGTGCTGTCACGTGATGGGAATTTAAATGTTTGTCTGTTAGAGCTTCAGCCAAGGGGTCACGTGGGGCACGTGAGGCATTGCCTCAAAGCTCTTTTCTGTGAATTTTTACAGGGGTCACGTGGTAACACGTGACTCTGGTTCTTTGTATATTTTAAAGATCTGTTAATCTTTTAAGAATTAAATTCTTCGTAAGGTTAAACCCTAGCAATAAACTTTAGAGGAATTAAATTCCTATTTTCTTCTGAAGACTTATATTCTTGGATAGGGTTAAACCCTAATTTCTGTAGGAATTAAATTCCTTATATATGTAAAGAATTAAATTCTGTCATAGGGTTAAACCCCAATTTCTTCTTTTTTAAGGGAATTAAATTCCTGTAATTTTAAGAGAATTAAGTTCTCAATTAAGGTTAAACCATGGTTCTGTCCATTTTGAAGGAATTAAATTCCTATAACATAGGGTTAAACCCTAATTTTATCTCAAAGGAATTAAATTCCTATAATTCTGTGAGAATTAAATTCTCAAAACTCAATTCCTCCTCTATGTTTTAGATCTGCATGGCAGGATCTCAACCCAATGAGAATTAAATTCTCAATTCATGGGGAGATGTGCACTTTGCAGATCCTCGACCAGGGAGAGAACTAAGTTCTTTTTCTTTATATAAGAGTTAAACTCTTTTGAGAATTAAATTCTCTTTTGAAGCCTCTCTTTTCTTACCTAGGGTTTTTCTTTTGCAGAGAATCAAATTCTTCTTTCTGAATTTTCAAGATCCCAAGGCTCTCTCTCTATATATATATCTCTCTATCTCAAAAATCCCTCCTTTGGCTTCTATTTATAGGAGAAGGAAAAGAATCAATCTGTTTTAATGAATCTTTCATTGAAAGATTTGATTTGTTTATTGAGAGATTTGATTTATCTTCATCATTAATCTGGGCCTTTAGATTATTAGGTGAATTTTATTCACCATTGGATTTTAAATCCAAACATATCTCTTTGTTATTTCGGTTTAGATTTAGGGGGAAATCTTTCTAAGTCCAAGACTTTTCCATAAATTGGTGATATTTGGTCACCTTTAGATTTTTTAATCCGACGGTTTTAGATAATTCTTTTCCATTTTGAAAAGATTTGAAAGATCTTTCCTCAGAATTTAAAGAATAACGCTTTTAAAGCCGGTCACGTGTGGCCACGTGACCGTTGGTCACGTGTGGCCACGCGACCCCTGGGCTTCTCTTCTTCTGTGCTTTTTTCCCTCTGGGCTTCTCTTCTTCTGCGCTTTTTTTTTCTTGCCGCTGCTAAACCATCACGTGCCAACACGTGACCACTGGTCATGTGTGAGCACGTGATGCCTCTTCTGAAGCTTCTTCTTGACTTTTAATTAGAGAACAAATATGCTTTGTGCCGCTGCTTAACCATCACGTGCCAACACGTGACCACTGGTCACGTGTGAGCACGTGATGCCTCTTCTGAATCTTTTCCTGATTTTTAATCAGGGAACAATCTTTAGGAAGATTCTCCATAGTATAACATTCTCCTACTTGGAGATTTCTTCCGTTTTGATTCCCAACGTTAGTAGACTACACACGATTTCACCGCTGCTCTCTTCTCATTAGATTTTCATGAAGAGGTTCGCCAACCTGGAACAAAGATTCAACTTATTTCTGTTTACGATCTTGGTGAACATATCCACCGGATTCTTTTCTCCAGTGTTCATTGTTTGCTTCCATTGCTTGCTAGCACCATCGTGTTGCTTTTTCAAGGGATTCGGGCTTTCCCGCAGCTGTGTACACAACGAGATCAGTCATAAGTCTTTCAGGTATCCTTTTTTTTCGTAGATCTCCTCAGAACTGACATATCTGGTTGCTGAACATGGTCACCATCCTGTTCTTAAACCTGATCCTGCACTGCTGCTTCCTTCAAGTTCTGATCACCACCTGTAGGTACTTGAATGCTCTCTTGAGTTCCGTCTAGCTCGACGAACTCACGTACCGCACCTTCCTTTACTTGCTTTTCTTTTTTGTACAAGTGCTGCTTATCAAAGATGACGTTCCGACTTCGTATTACCTTCTTACTTGTGTAATCTCACAGCCGATATCCGAACTCATTTCCATCATATTCGATGAAAGCGCACTTTCTAGACTTGGAGTTAAGTTTACCTATTTCCGCCTTATCAATCAAAGAATACCCAACACAACCAAACACTTTTAGGTGCGAATATCAACTGGTTTATCTGAACAATTTTCTTCTGGGGTGCCTCCATCAAGCGTACTTACTGGGCTTCTGTTGATCAAGTACACAGCAGTATCGACCGTCACTGCCTATATGAACTTAGGCACATCCGCATCCAAGATCATGTTCCGCACTCGCTTTAGGATCGTTCTATTCATCCTTTCAGCGATGCCATTCTGTTGTGGCGTCCCCGGTACCGTTTTCAGCCAACAAATACCTTTCTGCGAGCAAAACGTCTCGAATTCCTGTGTGCAATATTCTCATCCATTATCAGACTTAAGGCATTTTATTTTATCCCCTGTTTGGTTCTCCACCTGTGCAATGCAGTGTTTGAAGATACCAAATATATCGGACTTCTTCTTCATTGCATACACCCATGTCTTCCTGTTTGCATCGTCGATGAAAGTCATTAAGTACCGATTTCCTGCATAAGACTCCATCGAGGTCGGACCCCATACGTCCGTATGCAC
Organism: Agapanthus africanus; assembly: GCA_030015575.1. Taxonomy (NCBI): domain Eukaryota; kingdom Viridiplantae; phylum Streptophyta; class Magnoliopsida; order Asparagales; family Amaryllidaceae; genus Agapanthus; species Agapanthus africanus. The sequence continues at coordinate 895,859,471 of CM057337.1, forward strand.
CATCTCCAGCTTTTTGGTCTTCTTTGCTACGCCTCCAATCTGAAATTTGAGCGTGTTTTGCTTTCTGCAAACACAACTTTTGCACAACCCCAACTCTATCTTTTTCAGCCCCGAAAGAAGCTCTTTCCTTGAAGAATTTTCATGTTCTTCTCGCTAAGGTGCCCCAATCGTCTATACTACAACGAAGTCTTCGAATTTAACTCTGAACATGTTGCTAATACAACCGAACCTTCGCTATTCCTACTGAAGGAATACAATGAACCGTTCAACTTGCCCCTAGCAACCACCAACGACCTTTTGGTAATCTTCCAGTGCGAATTCTCAAACGTCGTAATAAAACCTTCGTTGTCAAGTTGCCTAGTAGAAATCAGGCTTTTCTTCAAATTTGGATTATGACGAGTATTCTTCAATTTTAATTGACCACCTCCTGACGGTTGCAAAATGATTGTTTCCTTTCCAATGATCTTACACGGCCGTCATATGTCCAAGATCCCCTGAACATGCTCACTGAAATGATGCCGGCCCGAAATACAATGGAAGGTTGCCCCCGAATCAAAGAACTAAGTATCCGCCTTTGTGTTCTCGCTCGCATATAACAAAGATCATGTTCTCCACGTTCTTGTATAGACACTACATTAGCTTTCTTTCTATCTGCTTTCTTATTAGAGTCTTTCTTTGGAGCTTTCCAGTCACTTTTTCTGTGACCCTTCTTTCCACAGTTCCAACAGTCTTCTTGGATTTTCACTTTCGATTTTCTTCGGTTCTTAGACTTGCCCTTTTTGCCTTTTCCTTTTTCCATCGTTCTACCGCGATTCTCCACAGAAAGTGCATAAGTTCCCGAACTCCCATTCACGGCCTTTCTCCATATCTCATCGTTTAATATGTAACTTACCGCATCATTAAACGTAAGAGTCCCCGAAATCGAGTTACTAACCGCCATCATTAGGTTCTCCCAACTCTCCGGCAACGAACGGAGAAATAGAAGTACTCGAATCTCGTTTTCAAAGACGATTTCAACCGATTTGGGTTGGCTCGTCACGCTGTTAAACTCATTCAGGTGCTCCGTCACCGAGTCATTTTCAGCCATCTTCATATTGAAAAGTTTCTTCATCAAAAATATTTTATTTGATGCTGAAGGCTTCTCATATAATTTCGCTAGCGTCATCATTAGCGTTTTGGTTGTTTTTTCCTTCGAGATATTAAAGGCATCCGCGGAGTCAGCGACAACCGAATTGTCGCCAGGGCTTTCCTATCCAAAAGGTTCCACGCCTCATCAGTCTTCTTTTCAGGCTTTTCTCCTAGCAACGGAAGATATAAGTCCTTTTGGTACAGATAGTCCTCCATCTGTATGCGCCACCAACCAAAATTATGACTATTGAACTTTTCGATTGTTATTTTATCCTTCGCCATCTTTCGTCTAACGCTGCAACAAACACTTCTCCCTTAGATCTGAATCAACGTCTTCAAAACGACGATCTAAGAAAGTGGAAAAGAGGACGTAGTTGTCGTTACTTACCGTTGACCTAGATCATAGATTTGAAGTACTCTAGGTTCTTTAACGTAGCTCTGGTACCAGTTGTTGGGAGAAAATCGATGCACGTAACAATACTCGCGACAAACCAAATCACGCAATAACAATAGTCACACAATTAATTAACGAAAGAAATAAATAAGTGCGATAATAAAATAGAAAACGCAAACCAGAGAGGCACAATGATTTGTTGACGGGGTTCACTTACCGTATGGTTAGTCTCTGGCAGAGTGAAATCTGCAAATGCCTACTAAATTCTTGAATCAAGTTTACAAACAACGTTAGGAGATTTCTCTCAAATCTCTCTATTAGCCGTCACCCTCTCAATACACCGACTCTCAAATTAATTCACCTTGGCCTTATGAAATTAATTTAATATAGCAGCCACAACCCTTTAATAAGCCTCTGTTAAATTAAAGTGGCTTCCCCTTTTCTTTTTTGGTGGATGCATACATAACTGATTTACTAATCAATTATATATATATGTGAGAGGCTTCCTTGTAGATAATGTGAAATTAAACTTAAATTAATTTAAATCTTCACAAAATCCAATTAATCCATGATATATATCTATATATATCCATAGGCTTTTAGAGATAACTTGGAATTTAGGTAGAGATTACCATAAATCCCTACATCCAATTCCAACTAACTTGATTCAAATTCATCATAATTTTCAGGAAGATTCTCCACAAAACACCTTCCACCGCGCCAAACCTCTAAAGTTATAATGAGGGTTGAGGATTAGTGTTTTATATTATAATAGGGTTCTTTCAAATTGAATTGACTAACCGTTTAGGAATTTAATAGCCAAATCGACAAGTATATACATTAGGTGTTCGACCAATCTAATGGTCAGTGGATTCCTTAATGAGAATCTCATAAGATCATAAAAATATCATAATACACCTAACTTTCCGCTTCAATATATTAATATATATCCACCTTGCATTGGTTTATCAAAGAGCATTCATTAATTATAACATATCATGGACCTCTTAGGTCTAAAGACAAAATTTATCACTTACGAAAGACTTTTCTTGACCGTGCCAATATTTCATATAACAAGTTCTATAGGATTAGCCACACCCAATGTATTAGCGCAAGATCTCATCTTGTATCGTGAGAACTACAACAGCCATAAAACCACTACAAACATTTGTCAGACATTAATCTAGCTGGGACGATATTTAAGAGGACATTGAATATCCGATCCCTAGTTATTTCATCATCATGATGGCCAACAGATAGAACATGGGTGGCCAACAGATAAGAACATGGGTACTATATGAAAAATACCTAGAATAGGGATATTTTATGAGTGAGCGATTGCAATGCGATGTTAAGAAAGATACAACCCAAGTGACTGTTTGATTTTGCATTATGCCGTTTGTAGGCTATTTCAGCTGATCAATTTGGAGAGCATGCTGGTGTGTTAGAAGGAAGTCCAGCGGAATGCATTTATTTTGAGAACGGAAAGACATTACACAATATACTGAAAGTGTGCAAAGCATCTCATGTGGAAACCTTTGAATTTTTTGTTCAAGAAGCGATTGGTGTAACTCCTTCCAAGAAAATATATCATTGTCAAAATTGTGGAGGTGAGGATAATTTCAGGTTTGAATCCTGTGTGTGTGTGTGTGTGTGTGTGTGTTTCTTATAAATATTATTAGCAAGAACGGTTTTTCTCTCTATCAGCATGGTTTAACCCCAAGTGTTGCTTTCTAGGATGTTGAAGTTTTCACTTTGTCCTTTGTCATTTGAGATGAGTGGCAGAAACCTCTTATCCCAATTTAATCTGGTCTTATTTGCTTGCTTTTTGAACTAAACTCATAGCTATGATGCTCTACTCCAGTTTAAATTTTACCAAATTTCTGTTCTAATGTTAATATCCCTAATGTTTGAAAATTACTAGCTTGCATTTTACTCCATGCTGATGTTCACATGCTGTTGCGGCGACTAAATAAGCTATAGTTATTCCATTTTGAAGTGAAGTTTATAATGGGCATTTCTGTAAAACTTCTTGTCTATACGTTCTTCGTTAATATATCGTACATTAAAGTGATGGATGGTTCAAATTCATTAAATGTTTTCAGAGTCATTTCATACTTCAAGCAATGAGTTCACAATGTTTTGTGATCCGTGTTGTGAACCGTCTCAAGAAATGGCAATTCCGAGCACTCCTCATGGGACTGCTAACAGTGTCAGGTATGATTCCCTAAACCAGTTGTGTGAGGTCATTTGATTTACATGACCATGATTAGCTATTATAACATGAAAGTTCTAAAAGTCCTATAAAAAATCTGAGTATATCTGTGCTGTGAACATGCTATAATTTTTGCGGGAGATAACCATGCTTATCATTGATTTATAAAGCCAACTCATCTACTTTTATAATGCAAATTCCTCACATGAGAATTAATTGATCTGGCTTGATTCACCTGAGCTGTCTAAAAATTTGATTGAAAAAAGAAATAAAAAAGAAAATTTTGACCCATCATACTCAAAGCTTAACGTGCCACATCATCTTCATCTGTTAAGAAAGGCATCCTTCCAAAACCTTTAAATTCAGATTCAAATCTAAATTCAAGAGCTAAATTTCTTCTGGATTTGCTCTTGTGGCACTTAAGAATGCTCTTTGTTTTCTCAAAGATTTTCCTCAATGGACTTATACTTCATTGTATACCAAGGTTTACTATTTTTTATCATCCACATGCATCCCAGTGCTTAAATACTAGTTGAAGACAATATTAACATGTCTACCGTCTCATTTGGCTCTTTGTAAAATACTTTTAAGTTAATGTTAACCTTCTTATCATGCAATTGAATTCCTAAGTTTGCAGCCAACTTGTTTCTTACCATATTCTTTACATTTGGAAGTTTGAATGCATCATCGGTAATTTTCCAAAGCAAACTTTCTTCCACCAAAAAAAATAAAAAATGCCAAATTCAAGTTTGAGGTTAAAAACTTCTTGTATTATTTGATCTGTCCTTGGTGGAGCCTTTTTGGCTTAAGAGGTTACTCCATATCCAACTTTATGTTTATGGAAAAGGGTTTTTCTGAAGTTAGATGCTAGTGTTTTTGTTTCAGCACATATCGGTTAGAGTTTGTTTCACGGTGTCTTCGATTAATCTTCTAATATGTTTGTATTCTGATCTATAGTTTGATGTATTCATCGTGATTCTTAAACCATTGAGCTTTTGTAAAGTTAGCATCCTCATATACACATTCTTCAGATAACTAATGCAACATTCTGTCTGAGATTTTTGTATACAGCCCTTTGAAGAAGACATCAGTGAACAAGAAGGCTAAGAAATTGACAAAAAAGTTAGTATAGTAAACTCTTCTTTTTTGAAGTACTTATATAGCTACTCAGATATGCTAAATTTTTCTAGTTTTTTTATTATTCTTGCCACTAGGGATATGAGATTGCATAAATTGGTCTTTATGAATGAAGCTGTGCTCAAGGAAGTTAAAGAACAAACTGTAAAATACATCGTAGGCGGAAAGGTATGTAACCAAGACGCGTTTATTGATTATTTTTAGTTTTTTGCTTAAAAAAATGTTTCAGCCCTCAAACCCCCCACCCCCACCCCCGCCCCAACAAAAAAAAAATCCTTCTTCGATGAGGATAAGTTTAGCCCGACTTGAATAGGGCAGTAGTTACATTTTGTTTGTTTCTTTAATTTTCTGTACTTTCATTTAGTAATTTGTTCCATCAGAAAGAAATTTTGGATGTTCATTTGTTATAAAAAGATGCTAATAGAAATATTCATTTGTGACAGATTGCTAGGGAGGGTAAAGTATGTGATTCTGGAATATTCTGTTTTTGCTGTGAAGAAGTGGTACAGTCGTTTATTTGCATTTCTTCACTAAACTCTGTTCTGAATTCTCCTTGTTCTTAATTCATGAACATTGTAATTCTGTTCTAAATTCTCCTAATTTCATGAACAATTTGTGTTTCTGTTCTGAATTATCCTTATTGCGAAATTTGTGTTTCTGGTTTTGTTTGATACCAGGTCAGTCCTTCGAAGTTCGAAGTTCATGCTGGCCATGCTCAAAAGCGTAAACCGTGAGTTGGTGTTTAAAGTGTTCTGCATCCATTTATATGCTTCAAGATATCTTACAGAAGCTTACTACTTTTGAAGCTTACTACTTTTGCATGATTTTCCTTGATTATTAGCTATCATCACATTTATCTTCCTGGTGGAGTTTCACTGCACGAGCTATCAGTTCGCCTGTCCAAAGAAAGGCTGTTGTCAAACAAGGAAAAGGATGATCTGTATAACACATGCCATGAAGACAGAGACTTACTTGGTCATGATGCTTGTCCGAGGGCATTCCACATAGGTATTACCCTTGATTAATGTTTTCCACAAATTTAGACATTTAAAAAATTTGCCCCCCCCCCCATGTGTAAAGAGAAGAAAATTTCCTTAGAATAGATCGGCTCTTGGTATTGTATCTTTCTTTTCTTTTCTTTTCTTTCTTTTTAACTTCATCACCGTCTTTTAGATATTGAGCTCTTATCCCAAAATTACTCACAGGACAAGTTTCTGTTCCTGGTTAATATTCTTTATGCTAGGTTATCATATTGTTCGGTCTTCCATTTTCTCATCTGCATAGCATATCATGCTGACACTTGAAATATGAATTTTTTTTTATTAAAAAAAATTCAAAAAACATGATGATACCTGGATCTAAAAAAAGGCGCATATTCTAATGATATGAATAAGCTAGAACTGCATAAATACATACTTAATTATGTATATAGTATAACTTTATTTATAGTTGTGTAGCTTAATAAATAACAACATTCCATTAACAGTTAGCCTTTACAATTACATGATCATCGAATTCAATAACTCTTGGTATTAATGCATTGCTTTATCCATTAGCATCACCAAATAGATATCTTACTTTGAGGCTAACGCCGTGACAAAAATTAGTTAGGTATTTGCTTTATCAAACAACTCCCAATTTTACAAGAAATCTTGAAGATTTAATGCTCAAGTATAATTTTTTTTATGTGGCATTCTATCATTCTATCAGAGTGTTTAGATTAAGACAATATTTTAAGAGCAAGGTTAACAACAAATTTAAATGAGTTTATTGGTCTATATTATATGGGTAATACCATGGCATATGTGCATGATATATGCATGATATAATTCATATTAACGAGTATTTTAATCTAGGAAACTTAAGCCCATGCTCTTTGTCCACCATTTTTTTCCATTTAATATATAACATTAAAGTGAAAGCACACCATTTAGTTCATATTTACAAATAATCCTGCATCTAACAATGGACCAATTTTACCATTCACATATCAGTTGACTATGAATTTCGTGTTTCGACTGGATTAGTTGATCCATCTCATCATATGATCCGGAGAACAAATCGTAATTTCCAAATATCCATCACAGGATTCAAATAAATAGATCCAACGGTTAAATCTGGATCAAAGTGGCGCAGCTTTCTTCGGACATAGGAATATTGATAATATTGCCATATCATTTAGGCTTAATTCCCAAAACTACTAAAAGGTTTACCTGCTTGGCAATAAACTGCTAAAAAATCTCTAAATTATGAAAAACTAGCATGACTATAGGTCAGCGCTGGGTAGGGTTGCATCTAGATCAGGATATCTGGATAATACCCGGCCCCGGATATGATTTTTCGGATCCGATCGGATACAAATACGAACACACACACACATATTTGAATATACGGATGCCTATACGCAGTGTTTTAAATGTCGGCCGACATCCGACATATGTTGCTGAAATTTCGGAATTTGGAGAGTAATTGACACAAAATTGCCAAATTATTTCTTTTTCTAAAATTTAGAATTATTGACCAAAATTTCAGTGTATCAGTCGATATTTCGGTATTATTGCCGATAGTTATGTATATCATTAGAAATTTTGCTACACTTGATTAAAAAATCGTGCTATGAGTTTTTATTGGGTTTGTTGGGTTTCAAGACATAAAACTCACTTGACCCGTTACTTTGTTAATATGTTCTCTCAAATCCACTCAAAAGTGACTCATTTTATCTTGATTTCTCAGAGGCGACTTTAATCTTCTTTTAACCTCGATTTTCAACAAGAAAACCCTTCGATTTCGTCCTCAAACTTCAGTGATTTTCTTCCCCTAAGTTTCAGATCTTCAAGGACTTCGACTCCTAGATTTGAAGTCTTTGACATCAACTGCAGCCCCTTCTTCGATCAGTTATCCTTCTCGACTTCGACTCTTTCTCGACTCAACATTTTGCCTTTCTCCTTTCTTTGATTTTGATCTTCTCGTCTTTGATAATTTATATTTATATTAAATTATAACGATGATATTTTTGTCAAAAATATAAGTTATCACTATGTAATTTATAATATAAAAATAAAGAATCCGATATTTAGGTAATTTCACCGAAATTTCTTTGATATCAAAATTTTTGTACCGAACATGACGCTGATACATAACATTTAAAATATTGTGTATAAGATTTTAGAAAAAAATTCTGGATACTGTTACAGATCTCAAGATATATGAATTTAGATATTGACCCAGATACATATATCCATAGGCAAATACATAAAAATATATCATTACAAATTTATTTTTAGTTAAGAAAGCTTATTTAAGCCATACATTTTTACTCATTTTATATGATGTGTAAAATAATATTTTTGCATGTTATTTCATTATATTTGTTTCAAAAAAATGCAGGATAGGCTAGTTATATATAGTATATTTGTTAAAATATTTATTTATTCATATAATATTCATTTGCATGTGTCTTTACCAAATATTTCGAGTAGCAATAGCAGATAAATATCCAATGTAATGTTCAGTTACATACACATTGCCACCACCCATCCATATTTATCTTAAATCTTTTTTATACCCATGTTCATTCGTATTTGAGCCCATTTCTTTAATATCCGCTTCGTATCTGCATCCGACTTTGTAAAATATATATACAACTTTTGGGGTTAAGGGTCCTGAGTCCAGGCTCAGGACCCTTAAGCCTCTCTCTTTCTTTCTCTCTCTTCCCATAGCCAAACCCAAACCCCCATCAATCTCAGGTCCTCACCCCTGCCCTCAACCTCCTTCCTGCCCTCTTTCGATGAAGAGGGCAGCGTGATGACGACGATGACGGCCGTGATCTTAGTGGCGGCGCGGCGGCCGAGACGAAAGAAATTTAGGGATTTCTATTTTAGCTAAGGATTTGGAGATGATGATGTGTTGTTGATGATGGTGACTATGGCGGTGGTGGTTGTGGTGATGGCGGAGGAGATGGTGGTGGTGGTGATGGTTGTGGTGGTTGTTCCCCCAATCTGAGCAAGGCTCATTTGAATTTTGAAAATTCAAAAATTTCTGAAGCAACGCTTCAAATTCCGTGCGTTGCGCAGTGCGCAAGCGGTCCACAGTGCGACACGTGTCTGCGCAGTTGCGCAAGCGCACCGCTGCGCGACACGTGTCTGCGCAGTTGCGCAAGCGCACCGCTGCGCGACACGTGTCTGCGCAGTTGCGCAGACACGGTTGCGCAAGCTCACTGCTGCGCGACACGTGTCTGCGCAGTTGCGCAAGCACTGTTGCGCAAGCCTTCCACTGCGCGACACGTGTCATTCAGTGGGGAGTTGCGCAGAAACATAATGAAAATTTGATGAAATCTTTTCTGTTCTTTCCAAAACCAGAAGATTTTCCTCTGCCTTTGGATCAAAGATCCAATGGTGGGAAAATTCCCAAAATCATTCAGGAAAGATTTTGTTAACAAATCCAACAAATTTGTGAGCACTATAAATAAGACCCCAGGCCTCATTCAAAAAGGGGGATGATCAAGAGAAGAATTAACTTCTGGTAAAAAAAAAAGAGAAAGAACTCTTGAAGATTAATCAAGAACACAAAAAAAAGAGGTAAAAACTTCTTTTGGAAGAAGAGAAAAATCTCTGAAGAACAGAGGATTAAAAAAAATGAATAATTAAATAAAAAGAAATAAATAGTGCCTTGCACTTGATATGAACCCTTGGTTCTGTGAAATCAGGGAAAACAAGAAGAAAAACTTGTTTTCCTTTGATCCAAATTCAGATCAAAAGTGCTATGCACTTTTGTTCTTAAATCTAGAAAATTCTTGAGTTTCTGCACAAGTGCAACTCATTATTTAAAAGGGCCTGGCCCAAATCAAATCATAAAAAAATAATAAAAGGGCAGAGCCCTGTTTGAAAAATTCTTGAGGGCCTAGCCCAAATCAAATCACAAAAAAAAAAATAATAAAAAAGGGCAGAGCCCTGTTTGGAAAATTCTTGAAGGCCTGACCCAAATCAAATTGCAAAAATAATAAAGGGGCAGAGCCCTGTTTGGATTAGTCAGGCAAAGCGTAAAATAAATAAATAAAAATTGGACTTAACCCAATCCTGGCTGTAAGTCCTTAAAATTAAATTGATTGAGCAAAATGCAATTCACGACCGGTTCGAGGGTACATCTCCGAACTTCTTTAACATCCCTCGTTGTAATTCCTCAACGACGTCAAAGAGGTGACGGGTCCCAACGACCACTTATCTAATCGGACCGAGACGTCCCTAAACTAATATGGGACCGAGACGTCCCTAAACTAACATCGGACCGAGACGTCCCTAAACTAACATCGGACCGACACGTCCCTAAACTAATATGGGACCGAAACGTTCCTAAACTAATAATGGACCACCACGTCCCTAAACTGACGACGGACCACCACGTCCTTAAACTGGAACAATAGAGCCTCCAAACGCTCTTTTGCCGGATCTAAACGGTCCCGTTTAAGTTGATCTTAGCCCCCAAACACGGCTAACGTGTCCTTAAACATTCAAACGGATTATAAAACTCTCAATCAACTTTGGTTCGAGGGTACATCTCTGAACTCCTCTGACGCCCGTCGTTGTAATCTCTCAACGACGTCGGAGAGGTGACGAGTCCCGACGGCCAGATAATTAAATCAATCACTACGTCAAGTCGATCTTAGTCCAAAACAGGACTAATGTATCCTTGACGAACGTTTAAGTTGATCTTAGCCGCAACGCGACTAACGTATCCTTAAACCAAAAACACCCAACACAAATCTAAGTAACTACGGATTTGGACTAATCCACGTCCTACGGGCGACGACATTACTCAGTCTCCGTATACAATCCACGGGCAACCACAAACAAAACAAACACCCACGACACGAAGTGAAATTCTGGAGAAGGAGAAAGTTGTTACCGCGAAGCGGTAGCGTAATTAACTGCAGGGGCTTGCGCCTGCAGGGAAGAGCGTCCCCACAATCAAAAACCCCTCACCCTGAGGGGGAATCTGACGAAGTCTGCTACATCGGCCGCGTCCGTCTAAACCTCCGATCCACGGTGCCATAAATCAACTTGGCATCTTCGGAGAGATAGACGGATAAAACCATATAGCATCTGCCCCGAATCTCAGGCAACGGACGCGAAGTCCGGGCCGCCGTTCGGAGGGGAACAGTGGTGGAGGAGATGGCAGTGTGGTGGTGATGATGATGATGGTCGTGATCTTAGTGGTGGGGCACGAGGAGCAGCGGTGGAGGTTGGTGGTGGTGCAGGGCAGCGATGGAGGTGGAGCAGCGGCGTAAAGCTCCCTGGTGGCGGTGGTTGGTGGTGGTGCGGGATCCATGGGGGTTTGGGTCTGGCTGTGGGAAGAGAGAAAAAAAGACGGGCTTAAGGGTCTTGAGCTCAAGAAAAATTCCTGAGCCTGAGCTCAGGACCCTTAACCCCATAACTTTTTATTACCAAACTATATCCATATCCGTGTTCGTCATTAAAAAATATATACGTACATGGTAATGCTTATATCCGAATCTGAATCCGATCCGGATGCAACCCTACTTAACTATGTAAATTGTGCATATAAAATGACATTTTTACCCATTTAATTAATATAATTAATTAAATTAAGAAATTGTTAATTATTTTAATAGTAATTTGTAGGCACTGATACTTAAAGTATGCATGATTGCGGGTGGAGGGGGTGGTTGACGGCGGCAGCAAGAAAGGTGGCTAGGGTTAGAACTAGAATTAGGGTTAGGGTTAGCTGAGTGGATAAGAAGAAGAAGATGAATGGAGGAGGCAAGACGGCTAGTGCGATGGCCAAGTGGCTAGGGTGGCCTTGGCAGCAGTTAGGATTAGGGTTAGAGTTAATTTGGGGAAGAAGACAATGAAGGGGAAGCTATGAGGAGGCTAAGGTGGCAGCAGCAGGGTGCTTAGGACAACGGTGAGGTGGCTAGGGCGGGGGAGGTAGGTGGTGAGGGAAAGGAAAGAAGATGAAGATGAAGGGGAGGAGGGTGGTGGCTAGAGAGCGTGGTAGCAGTGGTGTCTGCATTGAAGGACGGTGGCGCGACAGTTTCAACGGCGGAGGAGGGCGGTGATGGCGGTGCCGATGGCTAGGTTAGGGTTAGGGATAGGATGAAGAAGGGGAATTTTGGGTTTTTGCATTTTTTTGGGTGACATGACAACTTTATTAACAATGCTGATGTGGTGGTGACGTGAAGCCATTTTTGTTGATGAGTCATTGTTAGCCATGGTAGTTTCTTGTAATTTTGAGCCCTGCTGGTAGTTTGTTGGTTTTTGGGAATTAAGCCTATATAAATGTTGATCATGTTTCTAATTTACATGTTATATGCTTGTTAACCGATTCACCTTTGAATTAAAAATGTGGCTAAAGAGCTTGCCGTGTTTTTTAATGATTATGCAGTTACACTCGACATAACGATATTTTGTCCTTTTTACAACCGCTTCCATGCACAGATAATAGACATCTTGTGTTAAAAATCAGCACTGTTATTCTCATATAAGACCTCACCCTATATATAGGAGGTCCCAATGTCCCATCATGTGAATGAGCGAGGTTCCCTTCATTTTTTGATGTATTATGTAGACACGCAATTCCTTTAGTGCTAAGATTCTCTCTTGTTCAAGTTACAGGGTCTACTTGGTTGCAACCTGAACCAACTGGAAAACTGAATTCTTGTATTATTGCTTACATGCCACTAACTTCTTGAATCTGTCATCCATTTCATTTTTTATTGTTATCATAACGATCAATGCTATTATTATGTAAACGAACCATGAAGTTTACTCAATATTCAGTGAATTGTTATGATCCTTCAATCCTACAGCAAAACCATTTAAATTAGCATGTTTCCACAGAGCTGTCTTAAGTGGCTCAATTGCACAGGATTCCGTTTCTGATGTACGACCAATGCTTACTTGCTTAGATTAAGTCAAGGGTCATAATTGGTACTTTAGAGTGAGGGAGTTTATAGAATCCTGTTACCCTTATACAAACTAGAATTGTACCAAAGGGTTTCTTTCGAAATCCTCTATAAGGGAGACTCGAAGAGATTTTTGAAACTATCAGTGCTATTGAAAAGCTTGGGCTTTTTCCTGCATGAGGAAATTATACTCATCGTTTATTCCTTTGTCCGTGATTTGTATTTCTTTTAATGATTTTCGATGGATCTTAAGCAGTCAATTGCAATTCCTGTAATGATTTTCTTCGGATACGATGTTACCAAAAATGGTTCTACCAAGAATATTATTTGAGGAGAGGGAAGCTAGGTATGGTTCGTTTTCCCTGACTATACATAGCATGATTGATCAGGCATTACTAGAAGGATCATTTATAACGCGAAACATGTAAGAAATTTGAATACACATATTTTATAGCTTAAACCTTGTTGCCTTGAACTGTGTTGCATGTGGTATTTTTTTAGAAACTTGGGTCTATGCATACAAACACTGGATGCAGATTTTATTGCGAAACTGAGCCTAATTTATTTTAGGGAAGTTCATGGAAGTATTCCTAATAAAACAAGCATGTGGTATTTTTTTCCACGAAGGAGGTGGATGTATGTGGTGTTTTATATGCTTCAGCATTTATTACTACTGTTACTAATATTATTTGGGTGGGAGCTAATCTTCCAACTCTTCCCTTTTAAGAAAGGGGAAAAGAATATACATATTGCCTTTTAACACATAATGATTGAATTTGTCAAGAGTTCCAAGGGGGGCATGGTACTGACTTCTTGTCTAGATATGCAGGAAAGGAAGAAGGCTATGAAGTATACTACAAATGCTGTTGCTGCGGGAAGGGTTGCAGGAACCGATCCGGTAGAAGATCTAGTTCGAAGATGCATTCGTGTTGTCAAAAAGTCAGAAGTTGACATTGGTGTCTGTGTATTTTGCAGGTTAGATTTTATGTGATAAACTTTTTACTATTTGTGATCTTTAAATACATTTTACCATACCCCACTCCACCCAAAAAATGTGTTTTCTCCAAAAATATTTGTAGCTATAATGTTTCAAGACATTGCTTTAATACATTCTTTTTAAATATTTTTTTGTTCTTTAAAATTATACCACATATAATGTGTTTTTGAATGATGCTAATGCAGAGAGCAAGATTATAGCACCTCAGGGTTTGGTCCTCGCACCGTTGTAATTTGTGATCAAGTATGTTATCCACCCTCTTGGCCGAATTATATCCTTCCGTCAAGAATTTCATATTATTATAATATTTCATATATGAGTTGTCACTATATTATGTAATTGTCCAGTGTCAGAGGGAGCATCATGTTGGATGCTTGAAGGCTCATGACAGGGTTGACCTAAAGGTGCATACATTCTCACATCTTTCTTAAGGGAATTTTTTTTTCTAACATGCAATTTGTCGTGTAATTTTACTTTCATTTCTGCTTTGGAGTCTTATATACTTCCACTGCAAATAGGAACTGCCAACAGAGGAATGGTTCTGTTGCGATGACTGCAGTATGATTAATGATGCTTTGCAAAACTTAATACGTAAGGGAGCAGAGCCACTGGCAGAACTAGATGCAACCATGATCAACAGGAAATCGGCGGAGAATGGTTCGGTAATGGAAGCTAATGTTCATGTAAGATGGAGGCTTCTATACGGCAGAACTCATGATGATGCCGATGAGTTATTGCTTTCGGAAGCCATTTCTATTTTTCGTGTAAGTTGTTCTTGGCCTCTTGGTTTATGTTGCAATAAATAACTCACAGATAGAATACGGCTATAGTATATCTATATATAGAGGTACGACTGCGACACATGATATATATCTTAAACAAAAGGAAACCCAATGTGCAAAACATACACCACTGCTGGTCTAGGGAGGAACACTGCAATTAGCCTTGACCTATATTACGAAAACCATAAGGTAATACGAAAATGAAAGAGAGGAGAGCAAAATTTTAACGAACAAAACATAGATTTAATGAGGTTTGATCAATTTGACATACATCCTCGGACGAAGGAGAAACAATATACTAATCTCAGAAATTATGAGGTTACAATAATGGTGGGGGAACACTCAAACACTAATCCCAAACACACCAAAATATCACACAAAAGGCGGTTGCCTTATTTCTCTTAGAGAGATTACAATTTCCACACCGACACCCTAATCTATACAATATATAGTCTTCAAATACTCGCACCTCAAGTAAGATCCGAATCGCGGGGGCTTCGTTCCCATACCCTTAGACCGTGGGCTTTAGGTTGAGTATCATATAGGCTGAGAGCTTGGTCTACGGAATTGGCTCTCCCTTCAGGCTCGACATCAAAGAGGCCCCATATAACTTTATTGACTAGTCACTAGACCATAATGAGCTCAGCAAGTAGACTAATATGGCTCTATCATAAGTAATGCTGATGTGGGTTACATAATTCTAGGCACACAAACACCTCATATAGAGAGATTGTTTATTTCACAGCTCGAAAGGGCAATGGTTCATATCAACAAATTCTTTTCCATAGAGGCCATATTTGACATTTGAGGGAATATTCAAGTTTGTCTTTGTAATGTAGCATATTCTTCATGTGCTCCAAGCCTTACCTTTAGTGAAATGATAAGCTTATCTATGTAAGGAATAGATCCACCGAATATGTGGGAGAAAACGACGAATGAAAGAAAATATCCACAAACAAATAGGCACACGAGATTTATAGCGGTTCGGCAAATTGCCTAGTCTACTTGTCGCACTAGTTTTCTTATTTTCTCTTTTTATAAGATACAAGGATACAAATAATTTTCCCCTACTGCAAACTTGCAGTTCTTTTCTTACTGAAGAACACACTCTTCTTCGTGATTGAGATGATAATATATGATGAACTTCTTTGTTTAAATAGGCAAATCCTCTTCATCAAGTTCAATGCACGTTAGCCATCCTTTCTTATGCTGGGAAAAAACACCCTTCCACATTTTGAAATGGCAGATTCATTTTCTCCATGCATTCAATGTCTGCATGACACATCACTTAACATTTAATTTCCATGTCCCCCTATTATTTCATGCAGCATTTGGCCACCGCCCGCGTGCGCTGGTTGTTCGACAACGCATCCGTCAAATTCCTGAACCGGGCCGGACTTTTTCTAGGATGATTTAAATATGGCTTTTTCGGGCTGTTCAATAATTTTAAGTCATTTTTAACAATCACCATCTTGACTTAATAACTAGTGTATCTCGACACTTTCTTGAAATCTTGAAATGCCGTTTTCGTTGTCCTAGACTTCAACAATCTATTAGACAAATCAAATCGAAAGAATTTTAACCATAATCTTGTTTTCTTCTCATAAAAAAATACTTTCTAGTGCGGCGTCTCATCATTAATCGTGGAGGCCCACTGAGGCATTGCAGAGTCTCAATTTCTTAATGGTGACAACCTTGATAAACATATCTGCCGGATTCTTTGATCCAAGAATCTTTTCTAATGACAATATTCCACCATCTACAAGCTCGCGAATAAAGTGATACCTTAATTGAATGTGCTTTGTTCTTGAATGAAATATTGGATTCTTTGCAAGATGAATAACACTCTGACCGTCACTGGAAAGAACATTATTGTCTTGCTCTTTGCCTAATTCCTTCAGAAAATCCTTCAACAAAATCAGCTCTTTTGTAGCTTCAGATATAGCCATATACTCCATTTCGGTGGTTGATAAAGCAACACTTTTCTGGAGTTTATACATCCAACTCATAGCCGTACCATCCAAAATAAACACATAAGCCGTTGTGCTCTTCCGGCCATCTAAGTCATTATCCAAATATGTGTGAATCCCTACAAAGTTACACTGCTTTTCTTGAACTGAAGTGCCATATATGAGGTGCCTTTGAGATATTGTAGAAATCACCTCACAGCTTCCTAATGTATCCTTCAGGATTCGCCATATATCTGCTTACTACTCTTACCGCATGTGCTATGTTTGGTTTGGTACAAACCATAGCGTACATCAAACTCCCAACCGCTGATGCATATAGAATTTTTTCCATATGTTTCCGTCCCTCGTCTGTCTTGGTGACTGCTTCTTGGTAAGTTTGAATTGACGTCTCAAAAGAGTGCTTGTGGGCTTTACATCATGAAGATTGAACCTGCTCAGCACATTCTCTATGTACTTTTCTTGGGATAACTCCAGAGTTTCTTCTGCTCTATCTCTGGTGATCCTCATCCCAAGTATTTGCTTTGATGGTCCTAAGTCCTTCATCTCAAATTCTTTTGACAATTGTATTTCTAGCTTGTTGATCTCGTTCATGCTAGATCCTGCAACAAGCATGTCCATCCACATACAAAAGCAAAATAATATAGGAATTATCAAAACTCTTGAAGTAACAATGGTCCGTTTCACTTCTTATGAAACCATTGTCACGCATGAAGTTATCAAACTTCTTGTACCACTGCCTGAGAGCATGTTTCAAGCCACACAAACTCTTTTTTAAACTACACAAGATTTTCTGTATTAGGAACTTAAAAACCTTCTGGTTGCATCATGTATGTCCTCATCTACATCACCATGGAGAAAAGCTGTTTTCACATCTAGTTGCTCTAGATGCAAATCCTCAGCAGCAACAATACTAAGCACCAATATGATAGTAGTTAATTTGACCACTGGAGAAAAAATTTCGGTGTAGTCAAATGCCTTTCTTTTGCTGAAAACCCTTTACTACTAACCTTGCTTTGTATCTCGTGTTGCCATCATTCTTTTCTTTGATCCGGTAAACCCATTTGTTCTACAAAGCTTTCTTTCCTTCTGGCAACTGAGTTAGTACCCATGCTATGTTTTTTTTCTAGAGAATCATCTCATCTCTCATGGCTAACTCGCACTTGACAGAATCTTTCACCTGCATTGCTTCATCAAAATATTATGGTTTAACAGTATTAGTCAACAGTAAATAATGTAAGGAAGGAGAATTTCACTGTTGGGTCTAGACATCCTTTCTAATCTTCTTACAACCACTTAAGAAGTGGTTTGTTTTTGTTCTACTTCTGGTTTCACTGTAGTGTTTTCAAGATTTTCTTGAGATCTTATAACTACATCACTATCCGTGATCTCTTCTAACACAGTCTTTTCACGTTCTTCTGTTTATTTTTCTGCGCTATCAGATCCTGCTACAAGTCTATCTTTATAGAGTACATTTTTATTGAAAGTTATGTCCTTGCATCTTATGATTTTTATATTTTGATCATTCTAAAATCGATAACCAAAATAGTCAGAACCATAACTAATGATATAACATTTTCTAGCCTTAGGATCAAGCTTGTCTCTTTTATCAGAATCTATTTGTACATATGAAACACAGCCAAAAATTCTCAAATGAGAAAGATTTACCTCATTCCCAATCCATATCTTTTCTGGTATTGGGAAACCCAACGGAACTGAAGGTGTTCGATTTATTAAGTAAGATGCTGTGTTGATTGTATCTGCCCAAAAATGTTTTGGTATTCCTGAATGTAGCCTCATGCTTCTAGCATGCTCATTTAAGGTTTTGTTCATTCTTTAAGCGACACCATTAAGTTCTGAAGTTTCCGGAATCGTTTTTATCATCTTGATTCTATTTCTGCTCAAAATGCCTTGAACTCCATACTGTCGTACAAACCACTGTTGTCAGATTTCAGACACTTGATTTTTAAACCATTCTGATTTTTATCTTCAGCTTTCCACCTTTTATAAGTAGCATACACATTAGATTTATTTTTCAAAAAATAAATACATACCTTTCTAGTGAATCGTCAATGAAGGTGGTATAGTACCGATAACCTCCAAGGGACTGAATTCGAGGCTGGCCTCCATACATCTGTATGCACCAGTTCCAACTTCTCTTTCTTTGGTGGCCTTCCAATTTTTAAGAAACTAATTCTTTTCTGGTTGTCATGGGCACAATTCTCATACAAGCCGATATCGTTTGTCTTCAATTCATATAGCCGTCCTTTTGATGTTAGCAATTTCATTTTTTTCTCGCTCATATGCCCGAGCCTTTGGTGCCGCAGTTTAGAATCACCATCACCTTTGGCCATTGCCACCGTGTTTTTGCATTCTGCGATCATATACAATGTTTCGAACTTACCGCCTCTTGCTACAACAATAACACCTTTGGAGATCTTCTAAACACCACTTCTAAAAATTGTTGTATATCCCATGTTATTTACCTGACTCGTAGAGATAAAATTTCTCTTCAGGCCAGAAACATATCTGACATCTTGTAACTTCCATTAGGTTTCATTGGCAGTTTTTATGTGAACATCACCTTTCATAGTAATCTCTAAAAGTTCATCTTCAGGCAGATAAGCCTTTCCAAACTTCCCTGCAGCGATGTTGTGCAATAAGTATTTGCACGGAGTTAAATGAAACGAAGCACCAGATTCCAGAATCCAGGACTCAATAAGACTGTCAACGCTACATATAAGAGCATCATGGATCTCTTCAGTAGCAACATTTGCAGAAGAAGACGCTTCTTCTTGATCTTTCTTCTGGTACTTTTGAAATATATTGTTCTTCTTTGGTTTAGTGCAATCATTGGAGATGTGGTCCTGAATACCGCAATTCCAGCAGTTGATATCTTTGCGAGGCTTTGATTTACTCCTCCCTTTGGACTTATATCTGTCATTGCTCGGCCTATGTCGTCATTGAAAACTCCTTCATCTGCTTTGGGTACTCAAAGCAGACCCGAAGATTCTCCTGACTCTCTTGTGAACATTCTCGCTGAGAATCAAATCTCGGATTTCATCGAGTTTTAACTTCTTACTTCCTGAAGAACTGCTCACCGCGGTCACAGTTGTGGCCCATCTTTCAGGTAAGGAGGATAACAGGATCAAAGTTTTGAACTCGTCATCGAAGTCCATTTTTACAGAACTCAATTGAGTTGTAATCACATTAAAATCATTAATGTGATTTGCAATAGTTGCACATTCTTTCATTTTCAGATTAAATAGACGATGGATCAAATGTACTTTGTTGGAGGCAGATGGTTTTTCGTACATATTTGATAGCGCTTTCATCAAATCCGATGTAGCCTTCTCGTTGATGATATTGAACGCAACATTCTTTGCCAACGTCAGACAGATCGTCAGACGGATCACACCCAAGATTTGACTATCTAATAGTTTCCAATTTTCTTTCTTTGCATCTGCTGGTTTCGTATCCAACAAGGGGTCATGAAGGTTTTTCTGATACAAGTAATCTTCAATCTGCATCTTCCAGAACCCAAAATTCTTCCTATCAAATTTATCGATCTTTAATTTTCCTTCATCCGACGCCATCTTCATCTACCGCCGCAGCAAACTAAACTTTTCCTTCGGATCTGAACCAACATCTTCAAAACTACAATCTAAGAAGATGTGGAAGAGAACACAAGTGTTGTTACCCACCGTTAACCTAGATCGTAAAGTCGAAAGACCCTTTGGTTCTCTAACCACGCTCTGATACCCGTTGTAAGGAATATATCCATCGAATATGCGGGAGAAAATGACGAATGAAAGAAAATAACCACAAACAAAATGGACACATGATTTATAGTGGTTCAGCAATTTGCCTAGTCTACTTGTCGCATTAGTTATTTTCTCTCTTTACAAGATACAAAATTACAAATAATTTTCTCCCACTGCAAACTTGCAATTCTTTTCTTTCTGAAGAACACACACTCTTCTTCTTCGTGATTGGGATGATAATATACGATGGACTCTTTTGTTTAAATAAGCAAATCTTCTTCATCAAGTTCAATGCACGTTAGCCATCCCTTTCTTATGCTAGGAAAAAAAACACCCTTTCACATTTTGAAAGGCCGCCTTCTTCTCATTGTGAAAGGAGAGATTCATTTTCTCCATGCATTCAATGTCTCCATTTCACATCACTTTCAAACATTTAATTTCTTTGCTCCCCTATTATTTCATGCAACATTTGGCCGCTGTCCGTATGCGCCGATTGTTCGTCAGTGCATGCGTCAAATTCTTGGATCGGGCTGGGCTTTTTCTCGGCTGATTTAAATAGGGCCTTTTTGAGCTGCTCAATAGTTTTAAGTCATTTTTAACAATCTAATCAGGTCAAGCATCTGTATCATTAATTTGTTAGCATGGAGTCTTAGAATTTACTTTTGTAAAAAGGTTTCACCCTATACTAGGGATTCTCATGCAAAGCAATCAAACATGATTACAATAATTGGACCTGCATTGTCCTTAGTGATTCATAATTTGGTCCAAGTAATATTAGAGGTAATTTTTGTGTGTATAGTATTTTTTGGTTATCTCATAGCTACTTAATTTGGTGGCGGGACAAAAGCAAGAAAGATGTTCTTTTACGAAGTTTCATCAACCATGGGAGATATTCTAGTCATTCCATCTTGAGAATAGGAACACGTAGAATGCAACAAGATCTGTTCTGATTATTCACAGCAGCAATGTGCATTATTGTAACATTTAGTATCGGTGTATTATGAGACTGATGCTATGTGACTGACCTTGTTAAGGGATGCAAAGTAGTGTTATAAATTATACCGTGATCCTCGAAGTAATCACTAAACCACAAACAATCGCAGCGGAAACTAATCAAGATCGCGTGCTTGTGATCGAATGAAAAATATAGGGAGAAAATATAGAGTGAGTAGAAGAGCTATGCAAAGAGAGAGTTGTTTTGCTCTTTTCTCTTCTATTGTTTGAGTGTTCTCAGTGTGAGGGCTGGGGAACTTTTTTCACTACATTCACTCTTTGGATGTAGGCAATTCTTAGCTAAACCATGTAATTGTGTGATATCCACTTTTCCATTTGTAGCTATTTTGCTATTTTGTCTACTCTATTTTGTGATTTGTAACCCATTGCTATAACTAAATGGTATCATAGCTTGGTGTTGATTTGTTAAGGGTTTTTAAATGGCTTCGACAACTTTGAAGTTTGACGAAGAAACAATATTAGTTTGTGACATGTGCAAATGCAAGCACTTTTGTTGCGGACAGGATTGTTCAATTCTGTCTGAAAAGGGTGGCACCCAAATCCATATCGGAAGAGATTAGATTCCACTTGCTACCCATTTTCTTCTTTCATCAGATTTGTCGTCTTAGCCTCGGGAGGAGTTGGAATACATATCTCGCGTTCGTTTATACTTGTGAAGTTCGAAGCAGTGAAAACTGTGAAATGGATACTTCTGTATTTAAAAGGGTCAACAAGGGGATTATGTGTTGATAAAGGCATCATATCTACCTTCTATGTTGTTGATATATAGATTTGGCAGGCAATATAGAAGATCTCTAGCAGCGTATAGCTTTGCTCTTTCTGATTTACCAGGAGCTATTTGTTTGCGTGAAATTGGAATTGGTTTCGGGAACAGGGGCAAGACAAATAAGCTGGAATACCATTTTCATGTTTGTTTGAAATAAATGGGAATTGTTTTTTTTGGGAATTGACATCATTCTACATCATCAATTTTGGGAATTCCAATTCCAAGTTATTAGGCTTGGAATTGGCTATTCCCATTTACTTGTAGGTAACCCATACATTATTTATATGTTCTTTTGGGAGTTTATGATTAGGGTTACCTATCTAATTATTTTACTTTTAATCTTCTTACCTTCTTCAAGGATAGCAGCCCCTTCTTCATCAATACATGAATGCAACTTGCGTCTATTGTGCCTGCTTTTCATAAATAACCATTAAAGGGGGAATTTATTTTAATAGTGTACTTTCGCTAGCTGGTTATGTGTATTTTACAAACACATAATATGCATGGGTTTTGTCAGATATTGAAGAAATTTAATATAGCGCTTCTTTGTCACCACTACAAGAAATACCCCTTTATTTCATTGGGTGATGCCCAACGAATTAAAGGTGCACCCGATGAAATACACTTATTCAGTCGGCTGATGTCCGACGAAATAAATTACGACGAAAAAAGGTTATTTTGTCGGGTACTTTATTTCGTGAGAATATATCTGACGGAATAGATTCAAAAAAACTCGGAAAATTTTTCTGTATGCAACTAATTTCGTCGGGTTATTTCCGACAATTACTTATTCCGTCGGAAATAAACCGACGAAATTAGTTGCATATAGAGAAAAAAATAGAGCAGGTTTGCCGTGGTTTTCGAGTATTCGATACAAATTCAATTCAATTACTGATACACAAACAACCACAATTCAATTCAATTACTAATACACAAACAACCACAACTCAATTCAATTCAATATTAAATTAAATTAAATTACAAATTCCTTCATATAGTTGTATTTTACAACTTATTAAAACGAAAAAACATACGAAATGGAGTGATTCGTCAATGTGCGCGCGTTCTGTGCATTTCCACTCCATCTCGAGCTCACTGGGCGCCGTTTGGAAAGTCCTCGAAATCGAGCGGTACTATAGCGTTATTAATAGACAAGTATTAGTATACAATATTGTCGATAATTATATGAAATATGTATTGATACCAAGGATTATCAAACTTGCATCCGGTACTTTTTGCTCTTAACACCTCAAGCTCCGGATGATCTCTATCCTCGCCATAAGAGTTCCGTGGACTTCTTCTTTGGACATCCTCCTTCGTGAACCCAAAGCCGGCGAAGGTCTAGATGCAGAAGGAGACGAGAAAATGGGTGCTCGGGAACCCACGGGAGTATGAGGAGACGAGCCTTCTCCATGGAATACCAGAGTGGACGGAGATGCAGATGGGGCCGCAGGGGCCGCGGGCTCCTGAATGAATATCTCTGCCCGTATCTGAGAAGGATGCAATCCTAGACCCTGATAGACGTGATATACCGTAGGCGAAATTCTTTGGCCGTCCAGATGAACTCTTCCGTACCAATCCGGGTTGTGTCGCTGAATGACATCTTCGTTAATCTCATAAAACTCAACGGGAGTAGGATCTCGGTCATGCTGTTCGACAAACGCAGCCACCCGCTCATCAATTTCTCTGCTCATATCTTATTGCACGAAATTACAGTATGAATCAAGTTAAGTCAATTACTGAAAACGAAATTAAGTAATTTAAATACCTACAAGAAACCTATATATGAGCATACTTGTGTAATGCTCAGTCGCCTCCTGTGAGCTGGGGAAACTGGAGTGACGCGCAAACCTCACTTATAAATGTCCACACGGCTGGGCATTTCTCCCGTCTGCCTCGCCTGCCATTTAGACATTCGATTTAGATCGAGTTTAGTAAAATAACAAATTCAGAATATTTGATTTGTTCTTATATGAGCAACTTCATACTGGGTGGAGTTCATCTCTCTGTCCAACCAATGATCAGTGTTATTACTCTGCGCCATTGATCCCTGCTGGCTTCTCGTCTGCCATTTAGATATGATATAACATCTTATATTAATATCGGATTAATGTCTAATACTTTTACAGTTTAAGCAATATGTACCTTAAATTCATCCGAAGCGAAGTGTTGAATCATGACGGCCCAATACTTGTCTGTCCAAGTCACAGGCTTCGCCGCCCATTCGCCTCATCGATGGGAGTGCCCCTCCATTTCCGTGGACCTGGTGTTTATAATCATGCCAACTTCCCGACATGTATATAAATTGTTGGTCTTGGACGACGTGCAGAGGTACATGAGAGCTGCCAATCCACCAAACAATAGTAAAGCACGCCTACAAAGAAATACTGAAAAGGTATTAGCATCAATCATATATATGCAAAATTAATAAATGAATGCTTAATTAAATAACTTTACCAAAATCTCATCTGAGGCCGTTAGCTTTCTGGCTCCAGAGTTTTCGTCGACTAATCCACCGGTACATAATGGGAACCGATTTTCACTCAACGCGGCATGCGTTTTTCGTCGTTGTTGACTGAGGCACAGAATATTTAGCTGTTTTGTCTCGGGCTCAGCGAAATCCCTCGTCACGGACATATGCACCTCGATTTTTGGGTCGTCATTCCCTCGACCCCATATATCCATTGCCTGTGTGGGGCCCTTTTTTCCCAAGACCCCGAATCGACGAACTGGATTCCGCGGGCTACTCAGACCGTCCACGTCCACTACCACATTGCGAACTCATCCTGAAAAATCTTTAATGCAACATACATATGCAATAACAATTTCAAAAAACAATTAAGCAAAATTCATATGTTTTTTAAATTAATTGTTGGGGTCAAAAATTACACCCCGGTTGACCAAATCAAAGTCAACTCTAAGCCAAGTGGGCCCGAGCCCAAGCAAACAGGCTCGAGCTTAAGTCAAGACCGAGTATGGAAGGGGTCGGCCCCATGACAAAAAGAATGAAGTTATAAATTAGTTTAATGTATTTTTTAAATAAATGTATGGAAAAGAGGTAAAAAGTTCAAAATTTTGTAAACCCCATGGCTTATATGCAAAAAGAAATAGGCATATGAGGCATAGGGCGACAAAGTGCCATATGGAAAAGCCCAAGGGGCTATATGTAAAGTGTGTAGCCTATAAAAGGCAAACATGATAAGAAAATCAAAAACAAGTTTCATTCTGATAAAACAAGATTTTAGCTCTCTCTCAAGTTTTTCTCTTACTCTTAATTTCCAATTAAATCAAGATCTTAGCTCTCCTTTTTTCAAAACTAACTAAAGTTTCACCATAAAATTCCCGAAGAGGAGTTCAAATCTCCCATCAAATCCCTAAAAGAAAGATTTTTAATCTCACCTCTCTTTTACCCCAAGATCCAGCAAAAAAGAGGAAGAAGACCCACCTCCAAAAATCTCACTTTGGGAGGATCCAAAGCTCAAGAAAGAAGAAATAGGTCCTCTTTGACCATCTCCGAAGACCTTTAAGGAGTTCAACTCCAATCCAAATTCTTCTAGGTGTTTAACTCCAAATCTAGATCTTTTAGGAGTTTAACTCCAAATCTACACCCAATTCCTGATCGGGAGTTCAACTCTAAGTCCAAGGGCTTAGCATCCTCTTTCGTTGGTGTTTCCAGCTGTCGCGTGCTGCGCATGCGACCCGCTGGCGTCCAGCGATCACGTGTTGTCTCACATGGCCTTAGGACGCTCTTCATCTCTCTTTTTCTCACACGCTCCACATTCAAAACACATCCCCCGTTAGAAAAAAATTCTAACGGGGTGCTGCCCGCATCCTGCAAAGGGGCTGCTAACCCCTTGACCCCCAGCCTGCTATCCGGGTAGCAGGACCCCCGTAAACTTTGCGAGGCCCTGATACGTCCAAAATACAATATACGCACACCGCACATTGAGTTCGCATGACTAGTTTTACCCGTCAATATGAGGTTCTCTTGCCTCAAAAGTGGAGTAATTAATGACAGCTTAGTCCGCGGCTGCTAGAGATTCGGATCCCCATAATAAATAAACCGGGTCTACTCCAGGCAGGGGGAATCTGTAATACGCATGACAATCGACGTGTATTCCTATCTCAATAAGGTGACGAAAAACACTCTACATTAACGTGCTTGACTCGCTAATATGCAAGGCTCATTCGTGAACGCGGGTTTTGATTAATTTAGTAATAGCTCATTTTCTACTTTGTATCTTCCGGCACACCGTAGTAGTCAAGCTGTCCCGTGGTTGAATTGAGATCTTTAGACTAAATACTTCAATAACCGACGATATTAAAACGATAGCCATCGAAACTAATCTAATTAAGTGCATGATACTCGATAATAAAAAGTAAACCAATACATATCGTTATCGAGTATCTCACATTGATAAAATATCACGCCTTAGAACCCGTCCATCAGTTATATGCGTAAGGTTATATTCGTGACATAAAACTACGCGTGGTTGTCAATCTCGAACGTTAATTGTTCTTCGTTGAAAACCATCTCGTAGTTTATGTGACGAGAAGACTAAAGAGGTCAACATATGAAGCGCAACGAAATGGAAAGTTGGTTTTTTATAGTGACTGTGTTGAGAAAATTAAGAATGAGATGGTTATTAACAAAGAAAAGAGTAGGATGGACAAGTTTGTTGTTGAAGAAGATAAATCATCGATTAACAAACTTTTGTTTGAATATACTCAAGTTCTGTCACAAGAAGTTGGGGAAGGACCGGTAAAGCACAGAAGGTGAAGGAAGGTGCAACGAAGATGACAACAGTGTCTCAGAAAGAAGTAGAGAGAAACTTAGCTATAAAATAGACCCTCGAATATGCTCGAATATGCTCTCTTTAAAGCAGAAGAAGAGAGATCTGAGAATGAAGAGCAAAAAGAGAATTTACTGGAGAACGAGGATCAGAAGGATGATTAGCCGAGCCTATTCTCGACGGCTATAAAGATTATCAGAGACCGAGAGCAAATGCTTATAGCTTGAAAGTTGGATTCTTCTTCCAAGAAAGATATTGAGATGAAAATTCAGTGGATTTTTTTTCGAATGATAGAAAGTTTAAACCTCTAGGAAAGAGAGTTCCTTTATTGCATGATTTATGCATGAAATTTCTTTATGAGAATGCTGAAGAAATTGGGTCTCTTGATGGTGTGCCTGATGCGATTAAACACCCGCTCGTATCACATCTATGCCGGGTGAGAAAAATGGGTTCCCGTGTTCTTGGTCTTCTTTTTAGAGGGTTGCCCTCGGAGATACATTTGAGAGATTTATCGTGACCAACGATATTAACGGTTCTATATTGAATGTTCAGTGTAAAAACTTGCCCTTGCCATTTTCTTCTTTGTCAATAACCATCTCGTTCTTACCTTTCTCAGTATCGCCACTATAAAAAACCAACTTCTCTTTCCCTTTCGCTTCATATCTCGATCTCTCTAGTGTTTTCGTCACATAAACTACGAGATGGTTGTCAACGAAGAACGATTAACGTTTGTGATTGACAACCACGCGTAGTTTTATGTCATGAAGATAACCGTACACATAACTGATAGATGGGTTTTAAGGCGCGATATTTTATCAATGTGAGATACTCGATGGCGATATGTATTGGTTACCTTTTGTTGTCATCGAGTATCATGCACTTAGTTTGATTAGTTGATGGTTATCGGTTCAATATCGTCGGTTATTGAAGTATTTAGTAGGGGTAGCCCATTTTCTATTTTGTATCCTTTTGTTATTCATAAGTTCAAGGTTCAATTCATATTTTTTTAAATTTTTTTCATTGCAACTTATGGTTTTGTTTTTCAAGTCATTGTTTTGGTTTCACATCAAGCTTGGAATTCAAATTCACCTTTTTTATTTATAAACCTATCAAATTATTCGATTTCAACATTGTCACCATTTAAAGCAAAATCATACAAATAACCTAAAGAAATAGTTAAATATATTCATGTTCCCATCATAATTTGCAAGAAAGGAGAAATGGCTTCCATAGATTATTTGTTAGAAATGAACAAATACCTAAATATGATAAGTATCACGCTCTTTACATAACTTTTAACTTTTATTTCAAAAGCAAAAAGTCAACCTTCTAAAATCGTCCTCTCTTCTCTCTCCATCCCAACTCCTTCACCTACTTTTGCCTCCCCTTCCTCCTTCTCCAACCATTTTTCTCTTTTTAAAAACTAAAACTAACCAGCAATACTCTCTCTACAAATCAATAACAATGCAACAATATCAATAATTTTCACCACAATCCACGCTTTCATCAACAATTCTCACAACATTAACCAAGCAAATAGCCATATCCACCATTAACATCCTAACCATAATCAATTCATTATCAACCAAAGAAATAACCACTCATCCTCACCACATAAGCAAACAAATAACCAATTCATCATCACTCAAAGAATTTAATTAAAGAAAAATTCAATTAAAGAAATTCTAAATTTCCACGGCCTACTTGAGCTTCAAAAGATGCAGTGGCGGGGTCGTCGGGGAGGTGGTGGCGACTGGCGGCTGTGAGAGAAGAGGCGGTGGCGGTTGCGAGAGAGTGTGTGAGAGAGTGACTGTGATTGAGAGAGGGCTTATGCTTTGAAGGGGGACGGGGAGGCCTGCGTTTGGAGACGGCTGCGACGGCGGCTTGGAGGAAGAGGAGGGGGTTGGCGGCTTGGAGGGGGGGACGGGGAGGGGGGCTGTGTTTGAAGGAAGAGGAGGAAGAGGAGGGCGCCGATCGTCACCGGCGATGTGAGGAGTCGGAGCTCGGAGGAGGGGTTTTGGGTGTTTTTTTTGGGTTTGGAAAAGGGGATGTGATCTCAAACCCGAAGGTTTATATTTAATTGGGTTATTCCATCGGGTATTTAGTTGACATAATAACCCAACACAATTTTTAAAGTATTTCAGTGGCAGATTTATTTTACTGGGAGTTATTTCGTCGGATAATAGCCCCCCCCCCCCCCCCCCCAATGTGTGTTTTTCTTGTAGTGCACTAGCTTTACATTCTATGTTGCTGCATTTCAATGAAACTGGTGCATTTATTGTTGCGTATGCTCATATATTTGATTTTTGCTGTTGAAGCGGAACTTCAAGATAACACATTTAGTTTGTATGGTCTTTTATATGTGCTGAAATCCAAGGAGTAGATGGCTGAATTACTATATATGATGCTCTACAGGAGTCATTTGCAACCATATCTGACCAAGTTACCAACAAGGACCTTCTTTGGGATATGGTTCATGGGTAGGGAAATATTAATTTTCTTGTCTTCTTGGAAATTCTAAGTTTGTATTTTTTTAATAAATTTTTTAATTTTATTTAGAATTAAGTTTGAGATTATTGTTCTTCTCTTTATATATATGTTGATTTATCTTTCAGTGAAGTTCTAGAAGATTACGACTATACCGGGATGTACTGTGCACTGTTGACTGTGAGGTAAGATTTTAGATGGCGTGAATTTAGCATCTTTTATTTTTCCTATGTTACCTTGTGTTTTTAATTGGGTGGGATATCTGGCAGATCTTCTGTTCAGTCTGCTGGAATTATTCGAATTTTAGGAAGGGACGTGGCTGAACTTCCTCTAATTGCGACCAGGCGGGATAACCAAGGACTGGTAATTCAAACCTTAATTTGCTTGTCTTTTCCTGGTCAGATTGGTTGCACATTTGATGCATCTTAACGTTCACAAAATGATTGAACTTGCCAAACTGAAACTTGCCTCTATAATTGCATTTGAATGCTTCTGGTCTCGATGATGCTTGAATGCTCCTTTAGAATTTAAATCAGAAACAATAATGTTTTGTTCAGAGAAGTAAAGTGGCAGCCCTTCAAAATTCAAAGGAAATCCATTCGTCTGAGACGAGTCTTTTTCCTTGCCTGATAATACTAGAGATGTTTTTATAATGGTCACAGGACATTGATGAATGTTCATGCTTGCAACATTTATGGAGCTCAGTAATAGGTTTGACTTCAGGAATACTTGATTCTAATTTTGATTTTTATTTATTTTTTGAAAAAAAAATTGGCATCTCAACCTTTACAAGAAAGAGAAGATGATGGAGCATACGAGAAACGTGCTAAACAACTTCACCCCGCACAACAAAGATACAGAGATGTTAAGCGAAGTATCAAAGCTAACAAAATCCGCTAAGCAAAAAACCATTTTAATTTATGAATTTGTGCATACGGATGATTGTATTTTTATTTGGCCAGGGATACTTTGGAGCATTATTCTCATGCCTAGAGAAACTTTTGGCATCCTTGAATGTGAAGCGTCTCATCGTTCCTTCCGCTGAGGAATCTGTACAGTTCTGGACCACCAAGTTCGGTTTCTCTCCTGTTACTGAAGAAGAGGTAGTTGTCAATACTTTGCTATCATGGTATTTTTTAAAAAAAATTATCGTGGGATTGTGATTTAACTATATTGATAAATCCTAGCAGCTTAACAGCTATTTAAAGGGAGTCAGAACCACTGTGTTTGAAGGGACATCAATGCTGTGGAAACGAGTCCCGGGTTTTTGTTAAAGTTAAACGCCGGTAAAGATGAGTAACTGTCTTTTTAGGTTTCTCTTCAGTTCTGCTTTCCATTTTGCTTTCTCGTTTTATGTATGAATAAACTCCAACTGGTAGTTTGGAGCAAACAATAAAAAACATGTTATTTATGAATGTGTGGGAGGATGAAACTTAATGTAATTTTGATAAGGCTGTGTAATCTTGCCAAATTTAGGAATTACCTGCAGCTTATTGATTAATGGTTATTGATGGCTAGCATTTGAAATTATTGATACCAGAGTATTTGCAATATTACAAAGAACAATTTCCACGCAACGCCTCAAGTTAGCTGTTATATGATTATATTGATCACAACATTATTTAATGTCGTATTTTGATTTCCAAATTTCTTTTGAGAGGAATACTCTTTTAAAATGTTTCCTTGTTCCGGAAGCTGAATTCTTGTTTTGACAAACATGTTAAGTGTTCTTGCTGCTTGGTTTATGGATATAAATCTTGTAATTTTTTTGTATATTTATTGTAACACCCTTATTCGATCGTACGTTCCTTTTTTTTTTTGGATATATTGGGCTTTGTTTTATTATTATTATTATTTGGAGTTTAATACTTTTAATTAAGATATATGCATATAATTATGGTTTTTCAAGTTTGTTAAATATGCATATTATTACTATTTAAATATTTATTTGTCTAACACTATTTTATAACCATATTTATATTTTAGTATCATAATTTAAACAAAAGATATTTTATTTGGTATTTCTTTAAACAATATATATATATATAAGATTTTACCTATTTTTAAATTCTATTTATAAGATATTTTGTCTTACAATATTTATTTGGTTAGAATATTTAATTTTGAAAAGTCATGAGAGCCCCTGTTAAATCTTTTAACCATATAAATATTTTTACTAAACTAACAACTCAATTTGCTCTCTTCAACCACCATATATGTCTCATCTGATAACTTGATTCTTTTTAAAACAAATATTTTCTCTCACCAAACTAAATAATTTTACCAAACCAAATATAGTTTTAAATCTTTTATTAATTCTGATCCTAACAATCGCTCATCTAATCTTTCTCAGCAGATTCTCTTTCTCAAATCTACTCTCTTTAATTATTTTTTTTCTACAAATCTATATACATACATACATATATATAATTGAAGATATTTTGTTATGATAGCTTAACTGAAAATATATTTTAGTTGTTTGATATCATAAAATCTTATATATATAACTAATTGTATTTATTTTTATTAACCCATAACTATATACATATCTACATATATTTTCACTATATACTAATATGTATATATACATATACTTTTCTATTATTCTAACTATATACAAACTAATATGTATATATACAACTTTTCTAATATCTTATAAAAGTTTATAACAACCCATCATATCTCTGTTTTATAAAATCAAATCCAAATCTCATCTCATCAGAATATTTCACTCTCCAATTATAATAATCTCTCCAATCTTTAAACAATCTCTCTCTTCTCTATAAATAACAAACTTATTATTACCATCTCTCCCCTTCTCATAAAAATCAACCTTCTCTTTTTCCAATCACAATATTTTCTTCTTCTCCAAAATTAGCCGAGCAATCAAACGTTGGAGTTGTTCTTCGTGTCGTCGTGTTTATCTGTCTCCGAGGCAAGTACTTTTACTCTTTTATTTTTTTAGTCAATGCAACATCGGGAATTCTCTAAATAAATTATTAACTTACAATATTTAAATAAAATTGTAATATTTTGACGCTTTATTAATATATCTTATAATACTTGTACATATGATGAAAACCCTAGGATCTAGAATACCTATTAATCATTTCATCAAGTGAACAACTGTAAAAATGCAAACGTAATAAAATAACTTTTAACATGTAAATATGGTTTAATATATAAAAAGATTTATAAGTTTATATGTTTCTGTTGCAACAATATTGGTATACACTAGCATGCAGAATGCCAACACTTATATCCTAATTTAAAACACAAAAATATACCATTATTACTGTTAATCAATAAACGCTTTGGGCTTAATATTTTATATATATAAATTAAACTTTCTACATTATCATACATAATATCGCTGCACTCTATGTGCCCTAATCATATAAATTATTTTGATACTATAATTTGTATTAATATTTTCTATTATTACATGATTATAAAACTTATTATTAGCACTTACATGATAACCAGTCAATCTGTCATTTATTTTATCTCACTTACTATTATCTCGTAATTATACTATTACCACCACCCGCTTTACGCATCTGTAATTTGTCATTCTCATTTAACTATATTAACCCTTTAAAACCATATTTTAATTTATTATTCTTTTCAATAAATAAACTCGGATGTTAAATACAGATGCTTGCATATTTATGTTGAGTGTTTTACATTTTTGACATTATCATATTCTATCGTCTATATTTAACATTTTACTTGAGACTATTATTGTCGGCATGCTTGAGAAACCTTAACATGCTATTCTTGTTTATGAACACTATCATTTTATAACTATTCTATTTGACATGCCTATTCATGATCCTTGTTATTTTATATTAAAATGAAATCATTAATTTGAATGCTGGACTACATGCCATGACACCACTATTCACCAGTTTTATTTCCATACAATTACCATACTACAAGTTCCTGTCTTTTCAGCATTCTTAATTAGTGATATTAATCTTTACCATGGTAGTTATAAATACGTGGGTGTTGGGGTAGTTTGAGTGTGCGTTGTACAACAGGATCTCAGGAGTCCCATACCGGCAGCTCGTACCGGGCTATAGCGGTCACATGATTACAGCTCGTACCGGGCTATAGCGGTCGCATGATTACAGCTCGTACCGGGCTATAGCGGTCTTTTGTTCATTCCACAGTTGGGCCCGTGTTTCCTAGCCCCTGGGACACCACTCTTGGGTTAGGAATACTCCTGCAGAGGTTGACGCACACACTCAAGCTTACGATAGGATAGTTTACCTTTTAGTGGCCAGTTAGGTTATGACCTGATCCCTTACATACATGTTTCATAGTGTTAGTGCATTTAATTACTTATATACATGTTTTTTTGCGCACCGGGCTTCACTTTTATAT
Source organism: Agapanthus africanus (assembly GCA_030015575.1). Classification (NCBI taxonomy): domain Eukaryota; kingdom Viridiplantae; phylum Streptophyta; class Magnoliopsida; order Asparagales; family Amaryllidaceae; genus Agapanthus; species Agapanthus africanus. The sequence goes on from CM057337.1 coordinate 895,893,225, forward strand.
ATTCTTGTTATTATGCTACACACACATTATACGTTGGGTACTTGCTGGGGTGTTCTGACATCCCTGAGATTTGCCATCTCAGGTTTAGAGACAGGTTTTTAGGCTGAGCGGGATCAGAGCGGCTACCAGGACTTTGTTGAAGATCAGTAATCGTATGTTTATTTTCCTTTAATTTTAGCCTTTAGCATGTGCGCCCTTATGGGACATTAGGACTTTTGTATCTCTTTCGGATCTTATTTTATTCCGAATCTTTTGTTTTGGATCTTTAATTGCATCAATTATCTAGTGGACCCATTTTTAGGATTTCTTGTGATTTCATTGCAGCATGATTATCAGTATTATTTCTTTTGGTATTGGATTTTATTTTTTGACAGGTTAATCTAGACAGCCTTATGTGACTATGGAAGGACTTTTCCTTACCGTAGGTAGCACGGCTGGCCTTCGTCGCTTCCCGTATTCCACATTTTGGGAAGCGGGGCGTGACAAGGTTTTGTTGGTATCAGAGCCCAGGCTGACGTCAAAATTAGTCTTGGTTCTACCGACCTTTTAGGTTAGAATCACACGTATAGGTTCTCCCAGTGTGTCATGATGCATATTTCCTTGACTCCGATTATAGGATTCGGGCGACTGAGATGGAATTACGATATTGTACCCATGTACCGTGGCATGGTTACAATGCGTCATTCTGTTTGAGTAACTTAGAGTTCTATTTGATTTGTTTCCACTGATTTGATTTTCTTGAACATGCTGATTTCTCGAGCCAAGACCGTGACTTTTCATACCCTCATTTGTTTCCTTGATCCTTGATTTTTCATACCCATCTATTTTCATTGATCCTTGTAATTAGTTCACGACCTTGTATTTTCGTTCTTCAAATTTCGAGGACGAAATTTCTTGTAAGGTGGGTAGAATGTAACACCCTTATCCGATCGTACGTTCCTTTTTCTTTTTGGATATATTGGGCTTTGTTTTATTATTATTATTATTTGGAGTTTAATACTTTTAATTAAGATATATGCATATAATTATGGTTTTTCAAGTTTGTTAAATATGCATATTATTAGTATTTAAATATTTATTTGTCTAATACTATTTTATAACCATATTTATATTTTAGTATCATAATTTAAACAAAAGATATTTTATTTGGTATTTCTTTAAACAATATATATACATAAGATTTTACCCATTTTTAAATTCTATTTATAAGATATTTTGTCTTACGATATTTATTTGGTTAGAATATTTAATTTTGAAAAGTCATGAGAGCCCCTGTTAAATTTTTTAACCATATAAATATTTTTACTAAACTAACAACTCAATTTTCTCTCTCCAACCACCATATATGTCTCACCTGATAACTTGATTCTTTTTAAAACAAATATTTTCTCTCTCCAAACTAAATAATTTTACCAAACCAAATATATTTTTAAATCTTTTATTAATCCTGATCCTAACAATCGCTCATCTAATCTTTCTCAGCAGATTCTCTTTCTCAAATCTACTCTCTTTAATTATTTTTTTTCTACAAATCTATATACATACATACATATATATAATTGAAGATATTTTGTTATGATAGTTTAACTGAAAATATATTTTAGTTGTTTGATATCATAAAATCTTATATATATAACTAATTGTATTTATTTTTATTAACCCAAAACTATATACATATCTACATATATTTTCACTATATACTAATATGTATATATACATATACTTTTCTATTATTCTAACTATATACAAACTAATATGTATATATACAACTTTTCTAATATCTTATAAAAGTTTATAACAACCCATCATATCTCTGTTTTATAAAATCAAATCCAAATCTCATCTCATCAGAATATTTCACTCTCCAATTATAATAATCTCTCCAATCTTTAAACAATCTCTCTCTTCTCGATAAATAACAACCTAATTATTATTATCTCTCCCGTTCTCATATAAATCAACCTTCTCTTTTTCCAATCACAATATTTTCTTCTTTTCCAAAATTAGCCGAGCAATCAAACGTTGGAGTTGTTCTTCGTGTCGTCGTGTTTATTTGTCTCCGAGGCAAGTACTCTTACTCTTTTATTTTTTTAGTCAATGCAACATCGGGAATTCTCTAAATAAATTATTAACTTATAATATTTAAATAAAATTGTAATATTTTGCCGCTTTATTAATATATCTTATAATACTTGTACATATGATGAAAACCCTATGATCTAGAATACCTATTAATCATTTCATCAAGTGAACAACTGTAAAAATGCAAACGTAATAAAATAACTTTTAACATGTAAATATGGTTTAATATATAAAAAGTTTTATAAGTTTATATGTTTCTGTTGCAACAATATTGGTATACACTAGCATGCAGAATGCCAACACTTATATCCTAATTTAAAACACAAAAATATACCATTATTACTGTTAATCAATAAACTCTTTGGGCTTAATATTTTATATATATAAATTAAACTTTCTACATTATCACACATAATATCGCTGCACTCTATGTGCCCTAATCATATAAATTATTTTGATACTATAATTTGTATTAATATTTTCTATTATCACATGATTATAAAACTTATTATTAGCATTTACATGATAACCAGTCAATCTGTCATTTATTTTATCTCACTTACTATTATCTCGTAATTATACTATTACCACCACCCGCTTTACGCATCTGTAATTTGTCATTCTCATTTAACTATATTAACCCTTTAAAACCATATTTTAATTTATTATTCTTTTCAATAAATAAACTCGGATGTTAAATATAGATGCTTGCATATTTATGTTGAGTGTTTTACATTTTTGACATTATCATATTCTGTCGTCTATATTTAACATTTTACTTAAGACTATTATTGTCGGCATGCTTGAGAAACCTTAACATGCTATTCTTGTTTATGAACACTATCATTTTATAACTATTGTATTTGACATGCCTATTCATGATTCTTGTTATTTTATATTAAAATGAAATCATTAATTTGAATGCTGGACTACATGCCATGACACCACTATTCACCAGTTTTATTTCGATACAATTACCATACTACAAGTTCCTGTCTTTTCAGCATTCTTAATTAGTGATATTAATCTTTACCATGGTAGTTATAAATACGTGGGTGTTAGGGTAGTTTGAGTGTGCGTTGTACAACAGGATCTCAGGAGTCTCATACCGGCAGCTCGTACCGGGCTATAGCGGTCGCATGATTACAGCTCGTACCGGGCTATAGCGGTCGCATGATTACAGCTCGTACCGGGCTATAGCGGTCGCATGATTACAGCTCGTACCGGGCTATAACGGTCTCTTGTTCATTCCACAGTTGGGCCCGTGTTTCCTAGCCCCTGGGACACCACTCTTGGGTTAGGAATACTCCTGCAGAGGTTGACGCACACACTCAAGATTACGATAGGATAGTTTACCTTTTAGTGGCCAGTTAGGTTATGACCTGATCCCTTACATACATGTTTCATAGTGTTAGTGCATTTAATTACTTATATACATGTTTTTTTGCGCACCGGGCTTCACTTTTATATATTCTTGTTATTATGCTACACACACATTATACGTTGGGTACTTGCTGGGGTGTTCTGACATCCCTGAGATTTGCCATCTCAGGTTTAGAGACAGGTTTTTAGGCTGAGCGGGATCAGAGCGGCTACCAGGACTTTGTTGAAGATCAGTAATCGTAGGTTTATTTTCCTTTACTTTTAGCCTTTAGCATGTGCGTCCTTATGGGACATTAGGACTTTTGTATCTCTTTCGGATCTTATTTTATTCCGAATCTTTTGTTTTGGATCTTTAATTGCATCAATTATCTAGTGGACCCATTTTTAGGATTTCTTGTGGTTTCATTGCAGTATGATTATCAGTATTATTTCTTTTGGTACTGGATTTTATTTTTTGACAGGTTAATCTAGACAGCCTTATGTGACTATGAAAGGACTTTTTCTTACCGTAGATAGCATGGCTGGCCTTCGTCGCTTCCCGTATTCCACATTTTGGGAAGCAGGGCGTGACATTTATCTAAATCTGAGTTTTATGTAATTAATATTATGTCTAGTTTTCGCTGGTGTATCAATCATAATTTTATTTTTGACAACCATCCTCGTAATTATTAAGCTATAAATTTTTATACCACTAAACTGGAAGAGTGATGGAAAACAGTTTGAAGAAAACTTGACATTATGGAACAATTCATTGATGGGGTAATTTCTTATACGTGTCTACAAATATAATCAATATAATCAAGGGTTTTTTTTTTTATATATTAAAATTAGTAAAATAATATAATTTAAATTATAATTAGGAGAATCGGGCGATTTGTTGAAGGCGGGATCTGAGAACCCGTCTTGATCAGCCTCCATCCTCTCAGCACCCTACCCCATTGAATGAAGTGGGTGGGTTCAGGGTGGGGGCGGGTTCTAGGAACCCGTCCTAAAATTAATTAAAATTTTAAATAAATCAAATATTAAATTTAAAATTAATTTATTAAATCGTCGGTTCCAAAAACCCTTTCTTTCCATAAGTATCGAATAAGATTGTTGTTATTGTTACTGACGTGGTGATAAGTGTTATTACTGTTTATATAGAAGTAATTTAATATTTAGATCATATTATAAATATGAATCTTGTAAACACATCAGTAACAAAATGAGTCCATTAAAAGAATTGGACACTTTGACACCCATTTGTAAAAGTGTACAATCCATTTGTATTCCGTTTCCGTTTCCCAATCCGAGGAGGCTTGACATAAGCCTATGCCTTTGGGACTGGACGACTCTCCCGTGTCTTGGGTATATGGCGGCGGCGTCTGCTCTTCTGCTTCGTTTTCAGCATCGTCTTGGATAGGCTGTTGTTTCGCAAATCCTGAATGTGAGACATGTGTCGGATATGTGCTGCCTCCCAATAACTGTATGTAGGACGAAAAATCTGTCTCCCAACTGGGCTGTTATTGCGAAGTACCTGTCCTTGTTTTATACTGCTGCTGCTGCACAAAACCTGACCCCCAAGGCTGCGCAAAACCTGTTCCCCAAGACTGTTGTTGCGCAAAACCTGACCCCCAAGATTGCTGTTGTTGCGCAAAACATGTCCCGCAAGACCGTCGTTGCTCCGGTTGTTGCGTTTGTCCAATATGCCAGGGTTGTTGCTGACAGTATGGTGCTCCGAACCACTGATCCCGTTGCTCTGGATCTGCTTGATACTCGGCTCTGGTTCCGGCTCATGCTGCGGCTTTAGCGATGGCGATAAATATGGAAGCATATGATATGAACTGAATATACCACCAATATATGAGTCTACAACAGAAAATAAAGTCTGACTATCTGGATCAGTATCAGTCGGATATGGATCTTGTATCAATGATTGTATATGATGCAACCCACGAGTCTATCGTTACATAAAAAATAAGATATAATTATCGACTCATACCGCCGGATGTTAAAAACTAATTTAATTTAAAAATTTTAACTTACCATTTCTCGTTCCACGTGGCCTCTAGGCTCGTACTACTGGACGTTTAGAAAGTCGTTAGGGAGAGAAAGATGTCTTATAGTGACACGCTTAAACCATTATAGATATGTTTCTGTCGCGCTGGTGGGTGTTTGGTCATCTATTTACTGTAAGGCAATATTACGCTGCCTATCTTCCCATCTCAGCAAATATTGATGATGATGCTCGCTCCAAGCACGCTCCGTCTTTCCTCCTCGCATGTCTCCCTTTATTGTCATAGGCACAGGCGGCGGAACAGGAATATATTACAATCTACTAAACTGTCGCAACACCCGCTCCGGTAGATACATGACCACGATACTAATGCATAGTAGTGGGTATCGAGCCCACCGGCTCTCATTTGATACAGATGCTGGATAATCCTTGCAGACGATCTACTGTATAAGGCGTCCACGTGAACTGCGCAAATAACATAGTACAAAAATTGTAATAAAGCTAAATTAAAATTTTTAAACAAAGTTAATTATCTAATGTATGGTTACATGAGTCATCTCTATACGATCCAACTCATCTTTATAATACTTAAGTGCTCGACGAGAAGCCTTATAAGATTTCTTGCCATTCCACCAACAGCCGAGAGGCTTTCCAGGAGTATCACGGCAGAAATATGAATGCGATCTGGTATTCCCATACACATGTACTCCATGACCAAATCTATATATAAAGTGTCATAATATTAGAAAGAACCAATATTACAATTTTACAAATTCCTAGCTATTCAAAAATATTATGTACCTGAAGTAATGTAATGCAGCAACAAATTTTATTCTTCGTATGAGCACATGCCTTATCTAATTCATTGTAAAGATAGGCCAGGACCCCTGCTTCCCAAGCATACTAGCCGCATACATCAAAGTCCGTAGAAACCCAGGGTATAAAGGATGAACATGCGTTGCCGATTGGTCCGGTATCAACCAAGAACCGATCATGTACTGAATGTAGGCACGCGCATGTCTATCCAAGACATCATCGGTAGTTTCATCAGGGATATTAGTAAATGTATCTTTGAGCTAGTTTAAACTAATTTTATACCTCTTAGTATATCCTCCCGGTACCTGAATTTTACAATTAATCGTTAATTAATATCACTGTAACATACTTCAACTTTTGATTTAAAAAAATTACGAATTATACCTGTCCAAGAGCGGACTCAATATATGTATTCCCAATATGTGTGCTCGGTTTCTGGACCCACAATTGTACCTCCAACCAATCCAAGTCCATTCACCCATAAACCAAGTAAAAGGCTAATATCCTGAAGTGTGACAGTAGCCTCACCCCATCTAAGATAAAAAGCGTGAGTCTCTTTTCTCCAGCGCTCAACAAGAGAGGTAACGAGACTGTGGTCGAGTTGGATATGACGAATAATGAAACTTCATAAAATCCGGCTTTTCGAATCCGCTCAACTTTATGATAATCAGTAACTTGCCGTTTGTCAGAACTATAACCGACGACTGTAAAATTATCTCCACCCTGCAAGATGTATTCTTATTATTTTCAACTATTAGAATTAAAAGAAATAGGCAATTGAAACAAATTTAATAAGTTTTGAATCATTCCTCCCCGTGTAATATACTGAAAGATCTATACTCGTTTTGATTTACGAGCAGTGATTTGTCAAATGGTTAATTCTCCATTGAATTTTTTTTAATTTCAATTACTTGAAAGATTGGGAATTTTTGAATTACAATTACTTGAAAGATTGGGAAAGTTGGTGGATATAGAAGAGAGTTTGGACAGAGATAGTGAAAAGAAGAGCAAAGAAGCCGGGTTTTATACAGCAAGGAGGACGTGTTCCAAGAACCCGCCCTCATCTTTGCCCACACAAAGCTTTTTTTTTTTAAGTAGAATCTCATGCCCATGTGTTGTCAAATCTTCTTTTAAAAAAGGAGATGTGATAATACGAAGCTTTTGTTTTTTTTAAAAAGGAATCTGAGGTGTGCTGTCAAATTTTTGTTCAAAAAAGGATAATACAAAGGTTTTGTTATTTGTAAAAAAAGAATATCAGTCTCTCTTCCAAGAACTCGCTCTCTTATTTCAAAAGGAGAGGGCGGGTTCTTAGAACACGCCCTCCTTCAATAATTTTCTGCCAGACACGCCCGTGACCTCTTTGTGTTGTCAAATCACTCGTATTTGCCAAAAAAGGATAGCGGGTTACTAAACCCCCCCTCTCATTTAAAAATGAGTAATCTAAATAATTTTACTTATCCCAATAGCCCGTGACTCTGACTCCTTGTATTGTCAAATTGAATTTGTCAAAGGGAATAGCGGGTTCTAAGAACCCGCCCTCTCATTTAAAAAGGAGAGGGCGGGTTCTTGGAACACGCCCTCTTTACTATTTTAAATAAGTTTTGCTTAATCCAAGACAAGCCCGTGACCCTTTTTATCTCCCTTTGTATTGTCAAATCACCCATCTATTCCCTTCCGTAGGGATTTGTCAAAAGGGGATAGCGGGTTCCAAGAACCCTGACCCCTTTACCACCAAATACCTATAAAAACATGTCATACATCCTCCCATTAGCTCTCTATTCTACTCCGATTTGCATCTGCACTTCCTACAAAATCTCATCTGCACCCCTTCAAACAGAACCCGCCCTTACATTTTCTCTATCCCTATAGCTCTATCTGTCGAAATTCAAATGTATGTAAATTTAATTTAACGTTTATTTAATTTTCAATGAATATAATCATTATATCAGTTGTTAACGTTTTTTTATTTATTGTTGGGTTGATATTGTTTGATGCAGATAATGGCAAGTTCAAGTTTATTTGTTCTATATAAATACGATGGTCAGATTGTGACAAGTGCACAAGCTTCCGAGTGTATGGGCGGGTGCGCAAGAATTATGCGATTAGGATTATCAATGATTTATAATGAACTCGAGAATAAAGTGTTTAAAATCACGAAATACAATCCCCGTAAAATTAAGCTTAAGTTAAGTTGTATATGGCCTCTGTTTAGTGGAAATGTATTGGTTGAAATTATAGATGATGCTTCAATATCTTCGGTGATAGACTTCGGTCTGACAAACACCCATCATTCTTTTGAATTTTTAGTTCAGAAGGAACAATTGGAAGTATCAATTGTTGCTCCAACAGGTAATTTTGATGGTAATGTTAGAGGTAGTTCCTGGGGATACAGTCCCATGGTTAACGATGATACTTTTAGTCTCAGTGGTTACTATACACATGATTATTCAAACCTTCAAACTTAAGGGTAAATATTTTATAAATCCTTTTTTTGTAATACCAAAATACTAATATATTTTATATATTAAATACAGATATTCCCAAACGACTGCTGCAGTTGCATGCACACCTGAAGAACAATAAGGATTACTATATACAACCTTCCAAAGGTAAATCAATCTGAAACAGGTGGTGATTATGTTTATTTTCTTCGTAATACGAAAATATTAAGAAAAGTTTATATACTAAACGCAGATTTTCCCATACCTTCGCATCATTCCAACACGATCTAAGTAGCGCATTCTAAGCATGTTCGTCCACATCTTTCCGGTCTTTTCATCCCTAACCATCCGCATTATATCGACCTCAACCATCGTATATTGCACCCGAGCCTTATATTGCTACGGGTGACATTGATATGGGTGGCAGTGATAATGATGAAACTGGTGAAGGTCGGCAAGGGGAGGATAGTGTGGATTATGCCGCTGGATTGAATGAAGTAGCATTGATTGATGACATGGTTGCGAATAATGATTTTGTCGAACAAGAAGATCCCGGTCTCAATCCGCTGGAAGATGACAGTTGGGTAGACTTAGCCGTGGCAGAAGTAAATGCCGAACCCTATTTGAAAGCGACTGTAGCAAGCGAAGATCGCGTCACTATTGGAGATATGTTTCCGGAAAAAGGAGATCTTATTTGTAAACTGAAGTCGTGTGCTATTCAAAAAAATGTTATATTTAAAACCGAAAAGTCAAATAAGACGTACTTGTATGTACGAAAGCTTCTGAATGTAAATGGAGATTGCATTCATGTTGTTCCAAAAGAGCCAAAGCTTGAAAGGTCGCGAAATACAACCAAGAACATACTTGTATCAATTCTATTATGTTAAAAGATCACAGGAATTGCACTTCATCTTATATTTGCTCACTAATCATGCCACTAATCCGTACATATGTGGCGATGACCCTCCTAGAGATACGACTCTATGTAAGCGGAGATCACAAAATTTAGATTTCGTATGTGAAGGTATGGGATGCTCGTAGAAAGACATTATGCAAGATATTTGGGGATTGGGAAAGCTCATACAACTCACTAGTCTCTTTTATGGAAGCCATGAAAGCATCAAATTCGGGGTCCGTAGACCAATTGAAAATCACAGAAACAGATGTCGATGGCCGTGTCAGGTTTCAAAGAATTTTCTGGTGCTTTGCTTCTTGTGCGGCTGGTTTCACACACTGTCGGCTGGTATTGTGCGTGGATATGACGTATCTATATGGTAAGTACAGAGGTTGCATGTTAATTGCTACAGGTGTTGATGCTAATAACGGTATATTTCCGTTGGAATTTTCTATTGTCGATGGTGAAAATACATTATCCTGGTCATGATTTTTTCGTCAACTCAAAAGCATCCCATATGTTATTGATAAAATAGATTTATGCATCATATCTGATAGACATCTTGGAATACTAGCTACAATGAGAGCTGTATTTCCGACGACACCATATAGGTTTTGCCTGCGGCACTTTAGACAGAATTTTGATAGAAAATTTAAAAATTTAGATCTACATAAGCTTATGTACAAAGCCGGTGAAGCGTCTGACCCTAATGTTCATGACATGTACATGACGAAAATTGGAGAGATGAGTGAAGCAGCGAAAACGTGGTTAGATGAGTATCCAGTACGTATGTGAACATAAGCACATGATAATGGATGCAGATATCTACTAATGACCACTAATATGTCTGAAACCTTCAACGGGGTCCTTAAAGGTGTTAGAGGCTTACCGATACATGGGTTGATTGTTCGAACCTTTTTCAGAGTGAATACTTATTTTGTGCAAAGAAGGGAAAAGTCTTTGGTAATGGAGACTCCACTCACCGTTTATTACGAAGATATATTCCGGAAAAGAGAGCGCAGATCACAATACTACAGATCTGAAAGGTTTGACACAGCGGAGTTTTAAGTTACGCGGAGTAATGGGAATCAATATACCATAAATTTTAGAGATGAAGGGCTCTCTTCGTGCACATGCGGTGTTTTCCAGCAACAACATTTACCGTGTGCCCACGCAATTGCTGCTACGGGCAGCATGCATAACTCACATTACAATTTTGCTTTCCATTACTACACATTTTCCAATTACCAAGGCGCATACGATCTAAAATTTCATCCTATACCAGACAGTTGCTATTGGCACTATTATACTGGGAACAGACAAATACCGACTGTATTACCGCCGGACAAAAATATAGGACCCGGAAGACCTAAGGTGCGTCGAGATCGAATGACAATGGATGTTGATCTTCAGTAAAGGCACGGCAGATGTAGCCTATGCAAACAACTAGTTCATTATAGGACCAGATGTCCAAGACAGTCAACAGGGGCGGGACCTTCGAGATCGTGAGGAAGCAACGGAAGGAAAATCAATTAGCGCTTGTAAAGAAACTTGTACAATTTACATTTTAGTATGATCTTTTTGCATTATTCGTTTAAGGCTAAGTTAATATAAACCAGCGTTAAAATTGCAAGATGTAAATTGAGTAGCAAATAATAACACTTGAATTTACTCGTTTTCAACTGAAATAGCTTCTGCTGTATACTGATTTGTAACACCCTAGTTCATTTGTACCAATTCCAGTGCATGTATTTCTTTATTTATGGTATTTTCTTGATTTACTGTGTTTTGGGTTCGAATAATATATTTGACATCTGTATTTGCATCCGACCCGACCCGCTTGCTTGAAACCTCTCTTGATTCATATTTATGATTTATCCTGACTTGTTACGTACACTTGTGCACTTTCATGTATATTGCATACTGGCATTTTATATGGCATTTGCATATTTACAATATAACATTTTAAGTCACATAAAATATTTTAAAAATACATTGCATTGCCTGCATGATATCCCTAACCCCGTGGTAGCATCCGCGTATCTTGTTCTTGTCCCGTTCAGTGAAATGGACTTGTTTGGATGGCTACGCGCACGTACGTGCATCCGTTCTTGGGGGTATGCATTTTCGTTACTCGGACATTCATTTTTAACTTTGGTCGTCGCATATATTTTTCGTATTTTGAAACTGAATTTTTAGACCCGACCCGAGCATGTTTTGGACTAAATTTGTATTTACCAGAAAATCCAATTTTTATTAAATATAATATCTTTATTAAATTTAAAATTATAACAGTTTAAAATTTAATATAACCAACAAATCGTTTTCAATTTAAAATCAAAACAATTTTAACAACTCTTTTTCTCTCTCTTCCGCTGAGTCTCTCTCTCCCTTTCTCTCTCCTCTCGCGCTCTCTCTCTCCTCTCGCATTCACTGTTCCCTTATCGAGTGTGGTCGCCGCCCGACGCGATCTCGTCACCTCCCTCCTATTTTCTCTTCTCTTCTTCCTTTAAAACCCCGAGCACCCCATGAGGAAAACCCACAGCTTCTCAACTCTAATCCTAAAAGTCTTCACTGCCTCATCACCCTCGACCTCAACCGAGCCCCATCTCCTCCTCCTCCTCGTCACCTTCTTCTTCTCCTTTCTCCTTCCCGATCACCACCACCCTGCACCCTAACCACAGAACCCATCGCCTCACCTACACCTCCATCGCCGACGACCTCTTCTCCTCGTCGTCACCTCACCCTACCCCTTCTCTCCTCCTCTCCCTCTCCTCTTCTCTTCTCCCTCCTACACCAGACGCCAGCTGCACCATCACCCCAAAATCCTAACCAACAGAGCCCAGCCTGCACCTTGCACCCTCGCCGGCACCTCACCGCCGGTGACCCTGACACCACCACCTTGTCTCCCTGACCCCAGCACCAAATCCAGTGAGCTTCCCTCTCCTTTCTTCTTCCTCTTCTTCTTTTCTTTTTCTTTTCTTTTCTTGTTCTTGAATCTTGGAATTGCAGCGATCGCCGGAGTTGCGTCACCGCTGCCGTTCCAAACGATCCAGTGAACGTACCTTACCTGCGTGATCACCCTCTTGTATTGCTTGGACCCGTCCCGTGTGTCGTGCGTGCGTTGCGACGTTTTACCGACGTCGGACGTGTCGTGCGTATCCGTATCGTGATCCATCGAGGCAAGTTTATCTTGCTACATGCTATGTTACTCTATTTACATCCATTTGAATAAATATGATACTTGTATTTTAAATCTTGCATCCCATGTTATAGTTTTATAATTTTACGACGTCCGTTTGTATCCATATCAATATTTACATATCTAGATGCATGTTAATTCATCTTGTTACATGCTAGATGTAGTATTGTGCATCCATATGAGTAAGGTGTTACCTGTTTATCACATTGTGCATCCATTTTACAGTTTTACTGTTTTCGGATACCCGTTTGCATCCATATCATTTAAAATATATTAACTGCATCTATAGATCATATTAATCCATGTTATTATTGTAGTGACACCCCGTGCTTAATAATGTGCATCCCACTTAGTCTTGGAGCTGTAAATGTAACCCATGATCGATATTTGTGCATCCATACCATTAATTATATATCTAGTTGCATGCTATGTCGCGTTATTTCATATTACTGCTATATTAATACCCCATGCTAGAAAATGTGCATCCTACATAGTAATGGAGCTATAGTTGTAATCCCTAATAGTTATTCATGCATCCATGTTTTATTGTGTACCCATACCATTAATTCTTTATATCCAGTTGCATGCCATGTCGTATTAATTCATAATATTGTTACAGTAATACCCCATGCTTGATAATGTGCATCCTACATAGTCATGATGCAATCCCTGAAAAAATATTTGTGCATCCATGCTTTTACCGTGCATCCGTACTTGCTACAGTTTTATTATGAGCATTCGCTTGACACATGTGCACTACCTGTCACGACCTGATATACCGCTGCTTGACTTGATACATGATCTTGTTACTAATGCCGACAATCTTGACCTGTTGTCCCTACGCACATATCTTGTTGTCTATTTAGACAAACGTGTACCTGCTTAATCCTTTATTGGCATTGGCTCCAGATTTATCAATATCTGACTTGAACACATAACCTTAGGGGTATGGGGAAATCAAAAGTGTAAACTAAAGTGTAGCTTACAAGGGTATTTCTTGATCCGTGGTCCCGGGGGATTACGGGACATAATCATTCATGATTCTTACTTGATCCGTGGTCTCGGAGGATAACGGGACAGAGTCATTCATGACTCCCACTACCTGATCCGTAGTCCCGGGGGATAACGGGACATATTCTTTGAGTTACATGGAGGATTACATTAATTGATTTCGAACAACTTTAGAATAGATAACCCAGTAGCACAGTTTAGATTGATCACTGATATTGACACACTTCACTGTCCTATATCCGTGTTTTACTTATTACACTCATGTTACTGTTTATGATTCATGCCTGCATATCTCGTGTATCCTGTTCATTTATTATTGTTTTGATATCATGACGCACTGATGTCTGGGTTTTGCATGGCCCAGATCCTTTATCTCTGTCGCAGGCAGTTCAGAGTATTTTGACCAACAAGTCGAGCAGTGAAGATCTTGTTAGTTGCTGGTTAGTTTAGTTTTATTCCGCATTTTCATTCCTGATGTGAGCCCGTATTATGGGACGTACTTTCGAGATTAGTATTGTTTATTGGATTTATTGCTTCCGCATATTATTTCTTGACTCGTTATTTCTGGCTCATGGACATGTAATAGATAGTTTCTTTTATTTTCCTGTTCTTGATATCTTCTAGACATACGTAATGTGACTGTGGAGGGATATTTTCTAGCCACAGGTAGCATGCTTGGCTCTGTCACGTGCCGATCTTAGCTCACTCTGGGAAGCGGGGTGTGACATGATTTCTACTATAATGCTACAAGTTTGTGCTACGACACATATATCAATTAAATGTTATACAATAATATTAGAGAAATAGATGCCAGAACTTGACACTAAATTTTGAGATACAACTTGAAACTAAATTTTGCTGAGCTTTACTTTTGGTTACTGAAGTGTTGCTCATTCGTATGATATAAACAGTAACAACCCTTACCCCCACGTCAGTAACAACAATCTTATTCTCGGATCAATCTTATCCAATATTTTTACAAAAGGTGGGTTTTTGGAAATCACCCTCTCTTCCATATACTGAAGTGCGGGCTCTAGGAACCCGATTTACCTGTATTCGTGCTATTTAATAAATTATTTTTTAAATTTAAGATTTGATTTTTTTTAATTTTTTAATTATTTTTAGGATGGGTTATAGGAACCCACCCCCACCCCTAATAAAAAGGGCGGGTTCTAGGAACCCGCCTCTCTTCAATGGGGGTGGGGGTGGGTTCTGGGAATCCGCCCTCTCCTTTAAAACGGAGAGCGCGGGTTCCTATAATCCGCTCTCTAGTGCGGTAGGAAGGTGGGATGGGGTGGGCTGATCCTGGCTGGTTTTCAAAACCCGCCTTCAGTATTTACTTATCAAGGCCACGTTCTAAGAACGCGCTTTCTAACTGTATCAATCTCATTCTGTCCTATTCTTCTAATTATAATTTAAATTATATTATTTTACTAAATTTAATATATAAACACCCTATATCGAAAAAAACCCTATAATCAAACTAGGGGTAAACCCTCATCCATCCATGGGATATTAGAAAATCAGATTTAATTTCATCAAAAAATCGATCTTAGCATTTTTTTGGATAAATAGTTTAGAAACTAAATATCAAAAACTTTCTTCGATGCAAAAAAAATTAAAAATTGTAGGTTCTTTTATTTTTATTTTGCCTTTTATATTTTTGTAGCTTTTAATTCATATGATGATAAAAGATGAGGTATTTATCTACAAAAATTTTTAAACCCAAACATTTTTGGTATTTATTAACAATATGCTACATTTATGTTATATGTTTTCTATGTCATGGAGATAAGGTGAAAGTGCATGATTAATAAACAATGGTTCATGGTATTTATTTTGAAAAAAGTACATAATATTTTTTTTATTTGAACAATTTTAAAAGTTCATGGTATTTTATTTGAAAAACCTTGGAAATTCATAGTTGATAAATAATAATAATTCATGGATTGACATAATTGCCCTCAAGATTTAGACACAACCACAAGTTTACCAATATAGCCCAAATCTTCATAATACTTGGAGTGAAGAGCAAATGGGAATTCAAAAGTTTTGCCCATAACTAAATTTACATGTTTGCCCACATCACTAAACCATATTCTCCAAAATACATATATTGTCCAAATTTGATGCAAAAAGGAATAGTACCATCGTCATGGGGGTAAAATAAGAAATTTTAAAGTTTCACAACTCCATTCAACTCTCTTGCATCCATTCTTAACTAAAAACTAGATTTTGACCCACTCATGATAAAAATAATCAAATATATTTACAGATGAATATTATTTTTTGCTATGTTTAAAAAAAATATACA
The DNA here is from genome assembly GCA_030015575.1 of Agapanthus africanus. Taxonomy (NCBI): domain Eukaryota; kingdom Viridiplantae; phylum Streptophyta; class Magnoliopsida; order Asparagales; family Amaryllidaceae; genus Agapanthus; species Agapanthus africanus. Next base: position 895,909,365 of record CM057337.1, read on the forward strand.
AATATTATTTTTTATACATATATTTGAAAAATGAAACATGATTTTATTAGTTATTTTTTGTTATTTAGATACAAATATTAAAATCTTTGAGAAATAACTTAATCATGAACATTTTTTTAAAGGAAATCATGAATATTTTTCTTTGCAAAAAACTCAATATATGGTATCTCAAAGTTAAATCTTTGCAAAAAGCTCAATTGTGAACATTTTTCAAAAATTAAAATAAAAAAATATGAGAAAACTCTACTTTATTATTTTTATTTATGAGAAATTCTTGAAATAACCTTTTAGCCAAATAAATTAAAACAAAACAAAACCTAAATTAATAAAATAGAAATAGCCCGCAAATTAATTTTCCCTTGTTTCTGGGTCTCATATTAATGGGCCTTTTGAAAATGAATAATGTAAAAGGATATGGAAATAAATATAGGTAAAAAGAATGGTAAAAGGAGAAATGCCAAATTTAGTGATTTGACTTACAAAAAATTGCTTGAACAAACCAATTTTGTATTAGAGTAATAGATAGAATGATAGATAGATGGATGGATGGATTGTCCTACAAGAATGCATAAGAAACAAAAAATGATGATGCTTACATCATTAAATGGCATGATAAGGGGCAATAGGAGTATCAAGAGAATTACCGATAAAAAAGTGTACAAAAATATTTCGGTTGTTGGCAAGGATGTGTTTTGGGCTAAAATTATAGGGAACCTTTTTATGCTAAAAAAGAAAGGTAAATCATACATATGTGTTCTGTACTTATGTATTACATTGATATCTTTAATGAATCATAGATGAATATCAGGAATTATTAAATACATCATACATATGTATTTTGTATTTATATTTTTATACAAATTTCTTAATTGCAAAATTGCTAGTTATCAAATAACTCGAATAAGAAAATCATGAAGAAACACCCAAAGGTAAATGATGAAGGGAATATCGTACAGCCACATTTATTAATAATAAAGATGGCATTATCTCACATTTATTGCAGCTGGATTCTACTGGATAGAAAAAATATTTTTCTTTCCGAAGTAGCTGAAATGCACTTTTCTAACTGACGGTTGTTTCTATGTGCATAAAGTACACAAACATCCATTTGCAACACCTGTTACATGGATATCTTAAATGAGCCTGGTGATTTTTTTAAATTAAATTTATTAATTTATTAATTTATTTATTTATTGTGGTAACAGAATGAGCCTGTTGGTTGTGAGCTTCTTGATTGCTTGCTAAAGTTTGGCTCTATGGCTGTCCAAGTCTTCAGACTTACTATTTAGCACGCATAAGTTATTTGGAAGTTGCTCATGAACAAATGTCGACTTGGATTGTGGAGTAGGGGAAGGGGATGATGTGACTTCTCTCAATTCCTAGAAAATGATATGAGTTTTTCTCATTCTTAACAATTTTCTATTTGGAAGTTGCTCATGAACAAATGTCAACTTGGATTGGGGTCCGGGTGTTTGCTGCCGTATTGTTGCCTCCTGCCTCCTCCGCATAGCGGCGGCAATAAACATCCACAGGATCATGAATTTAGGGTTATCTCAGCTTCACTCCAAAACCAAATGGAAATGTTTTGTCGTTGGCTAGTAGGTCTTTCTTCTTGGAGCAGATTGTTGGATATAGGTGTCCTGAAGGCAATTATTGTAATTGTACATGGATATATGGATAGAACAATCTTGTTCAAGATAATAGTATGTTATCTGATTTGTCTTTTATTATTCATGTGTGTATATTTTACTTGCTATTACGTATCACTGATACATGATGATAAATCTCATAGGATATTTGCTTTGACTATCAGGATTATGATGAGGATCATAATAGTGGGGCCCGGATAGTCCATAAGCACATTCTTAAATGTTCCTAATTGTAGGAGTATCGAGACTGGGTATCGGTACTTCAGATTGGATTAGTATGTGTTTCCTGGCCCGGTTGGAGGGCGATAGCTGGTCCCACAGCTATTGGTGTTTGATACCGAGAATTGTATGCAGGTGCTCATTGGAGAATTGGTTTCACTAAACGAACTCACCGAGAACTCCTAGATAGTATTATACCTATAGTTAGATAGCAGTTCTTTGGTAACATAAGTACATGGTAGTGTTTTAACCTGAGATCGTCATAGTATCTTATGTGTGTTCCTATTGTACTTTGATTACTACCTTGCCACTGCTTTAAAGAGCCATGCAAACAGATTTTAGTTGGGTACAGTCCCGAAACACATGAAGGTAGTGAGCGATCAAAGGAATTCGTCTCTCCCAGTATAGGAAGTTGATATCGCGTTGTGCCTGATTCACTATAACCATAAGTCCTTGGACAAGGTAGTTGCGATAAACTGATAAATGTTATCAGTTGTATCTCAGATAGTTATGAGTTTGACATTAGCACGGCCTATTGGGTTATTGTGGGTCTGACAGAATCTACCCCCAGACCCGGTATGCGACACTCTCAGACGAAAAGACCGAACTGTACGGTTACTGTCATTGATAAACTGTAACATTTTGAAAAGTATAAATATTATTTATAATTTAAATATGATTATAATGAGTTTTACGGATATAATACCGAGTATGGATTTCTGTTTTCATAGATTAATATAATTACATATACCTTCATTTTTGGAATATAATTGTAAATAAAAGGAATTTTATAAATATGAGGACATTTATGTAATTTGGGTTTTTCCCATTTGGTATTTAAACATACACATATACTTAATACTATATGAAACCAAGTTTTCTTTTTAACCTACTCTCTTAAGGGGCATGACAAGTTAATTACATATTAGTTATTTCCATTATGTTTTGAGGTTTTAATATATATTCTTCTTAAAAAAATAAAACAAAGGAAAATGAATAAGAAAGGGAGACATGGAGGGTATGGGCATGTGTGTTGAGTTAAAATATTGAGAGAAAAGAGAGGTCGTAGCCTATTGTTTAATTTTCTTCACTTCATTCTCATCTCTTCATCCATTTACTCTCTTCTCCATTTCCTCCATTTTCAAATCACCCACACTCACATGTACACAAATTCATCTATCTCAAAAAATCCTACAACAAGAAAATCCCATGGATTTTTGCCAAGTTTACACACTGGATTCTTCAATACTTCAAGATTTGGCCACCACAACTTCAAGGATCATCATGTGCTCATCCTTAAAGCTAGGAGCTTCCTTTTTCCTTCATCCAAAGAGGTATATATCTTTTTGTTTCTAAGTTAAGATAAGTCTTGCCATGACACACTATATAGTTTAGCCGAAGTTTATGTTTTTAAACTAATGGTCTTGCAAAAAATGGGTTTTGAGATGGGAATGAGTTTAAGTGGTGTAGTAAAAGTAGTGTTTTAGTGGTTGCAATCTATTTTGGCGAAGTTAATGGCGTTTTATTGCAAGTATTCTTGGTTTTAAAGAGTTTAAAGTTTTAAAAATATGGTTTTCATTGAGTTTTTGAAGTTTAAATAAATCCTGGAGCAACTTGGTGTCTTTATAAGATAAATAAACAATTACATTGACCTAGTTAGACCACTAGGAGACTGCCAAAGAAGCATGGGACCCAAATTCCAAATTTTGGCCACCAATGTCGGTTACTGTAGAACTTTTGGTCGGTCCAATTTTTTATTTGGGTGTTGAGATTTGGTCAGTAGCTCATATACTTGATAAGTAAGCCCATGTGATACTTTGTTTTTGCCCAGATGCCACAAGAAAAAATCTGGAAGTGTTTTGAGTTGGTTTTGAAGATGTTTTAAAGTTTTTAAACTTGATAATCCGTATTTTGAAGTCTTGATGCGGTTTTTTGTGTTAGAACAGCGAGTCCGGGGTTAATTCGTGGTAGTTAGTACACAGAGAGCTCACGTTGGTCATAACTTCTAACCTATGCGTGTTTGTTCACTATATTAACGTCAATTTGAATTCTTATATGTGTATGTGTGGCTATGTGGATGCTAGATTTGATTGCGGAAACTTTTGAGACGACAAAAAAGGGCAAGGCGTTCATCGGCTTTGACTAAAGCGAGGCGCATATCTATGAGTAGATGTATATCTACGGGGGAAGTCGGGTGGATGGCGTATAGCACCCCCACAACCGTAGTAATTAGAATACTATATAATAGAACTGTATTCCTAATCTACAGCGTCATGCTAGAACACCCATATGCTTATATTCGTATACTTAGTAAATATCTATATACTTAGTCTCTATTTCATAGCTATTAGACTATATATATATATATATATATATATATATATATATATATTGTTAGGTGATGCACGCGACTAGATGTCCGTACTTTATATGATATGAGTTGGAGTACGCGACTATAGATCCGTACTATTTTGATTGGATGACATCGTACGAGGGAGGTTCCGTACATGATGTACTATAAAATACTAAACCTCCAGAACCGTCTGGCACAGTTAAAATAGGAGCGGTTGTCAACTTTTGCTTCAATGCCTCGAAAGTTTGCACACACTTCTCGGACCAAACAAACGGTACTTCTTTTCGAGTTAATTTGGTTAATAGCTCTGCTATCCACACAAATTTTTCCACAAACCTTCGATAATAACCATCAGGCCTAAGAAAACTTCGAGCTTCCGCTACGGTCTTTGGAATCGGCCAATCTCGCACTGCCGCAATCTTTTCGGAGTCAACTATGATTCCATCTCCGGACATTATATGTCCCAAGAACTTCACTGCATCAAGCCAGAATCCACACTTGCTTAACTTAGCATATAAATTTTCTTGTCTTAATGTCTGTAGTGCGATTCTCAAGTGTTCCTTATGCTCCTCCCTTCTTCTTGAATAAACCAGAATATCATCAATAAACACCACTACGAACCGATCCAGATACGGTGAAAAGATTCAGTTCATTGAATCCGTAAATATTGCCGGTGCGTTCGTAATTCCAAACAGCATAACTAGTACTCATAGTGGCCATATCGAGTTCAAAATGTCGTCTTGCAAATATCATTTGGCTTCATCCGAACTAGATGATAGCTTGATCGCAAATCCAACTTCGAGAATACCCTTGCGTCACGTAATTGATCAAACAATTCAGCTATGCAAGAAATTGGGTACTTGTTCTTGATGGTCACCCGATTTAGCTCTCGGTAATCGATGCATATTCGACGTGTGCCATCTTTCTTCTTGACCAATAGAACTGGAGTTCTCCAAGGTGAACCATTGCTGTGAATCCAACCCTTTTTTAATAATTCTGAACCATGTCTCTTCACTTCTTGTAGTTCCATCGGTGCTATCGGATAATAAGCCTCTGAAATTGGTGCTGCTCCAGGAATAAGATCGATCGCAAACTCTACATCTCGTTTTGGTGGTAAACCAAAGATGTCCTTGAACACATCCATGAATTCCAGAAATACTACCGGTGCTTCCTCCTTGTTCACTTCCATCGCCGATAACATAGCATTCGTCGGCTTAGACCTAAACTCGAATAGCCCGACCGATTTACTACCTCCTAAGAATTCAAATTCCGAATGGCTAGGAATATAGAAAATCACCTTCTTTGCTCTGCAATTTATGTGAGCGTGAAAGGTGCCAAGAAAATCCATTCCTAACACTACATCATAACATCCGGTATCGATAACTAAGAAATCCGCGAACAACCCGACCGCATACTACGGCGGGACACTCCTTGCATTCCACACTAGATATAATTCTCCCATTCTCAGTGTGTATGTCCTAACTCCTAGATAAGACCGTGTGTGGAATGGAGTGGGTACCAATAAACTTGGATGACATAAAACAATGGGATGCACTATAATCGAATAATGCTAATACGGGAAAACTTCAAACTAATAGGATACATGTAACCACATCTTCCGAAGTTTCTGCCTCCTCGGCCATCAGGGTGAAGGCTCGTCCTTGATTTGGCCCCTAAATAATTTGTTTCTGTCCATAAGCCTTGGTGTTTTCGGAGTATCGCCCTTCAACTGTGTAACACCCGAGCCCAATAATACTATGTATATTACTAGTTGAGGGTTGTGGTTTGCTCATTTCCAATTTTCCTGATTTTCTGGTGTTTATTGCTAAATTCTACCCGGTTAAGTCATTTTGGCACATAACAAATTTTAACTCCGAAAATGAAATTTAAGATGTCCATGTTAGCCTACTCGTCGCCACTAGTCGCGTGGTAGCGTCCGCGTGTCGAGATTCTGTTCCGTTTGGCTAAACGGGCCAGTTTGGGCGACTACGCGCGCGTGCAAGTGTCCGACTTGGGGACATGCATTTTAATCACTAAACACCTCTTTTCAAAATTTGGAACCCGCTTAAAATCCTATAATTTGAATTTGGAACATTTGGGCGCAAACCGGGCGCGATTTGGAAATGTTTCATTTTGCGCCAAAATGGCCCATTTGAATTTAATATCTAATTCTAATCTATATTATTTACTAACAGCAAATCCTTCACGAATCCTATTAAAATCTCTTCTTTAAATCTTTTAAATTCCTTTTCCTAACATCCCAACCAATCGCGAGCCTTGGTTTCCCCGTGTGGACCCCGCTCTCTTTTCCCCAGTCTCTCTCTCTCTCCTCCCTCAATCTCTCTCAATCTCTCTCTCTCTCTCCTCCCTCAATCTCTCTCTCTCTCTCCTCTATATAATTACCATGCAACAGCCGCCCCCACGTCCTCTTCCTCGCGAGCGAACCCACGCGAAACCCTAACCCTAGCCCTCGCGATCCCGTCGCCGACCTCCTCGCGACCTCGCCGTCGCCGCCCTCACCACCACGACCTCCACCGCACCCACCTACATTCCTCCTCCCGTTCTCCCGCTCCTTCCCGCGCCTGCAACCCATCTCCCCGACGCCTCCATCCCCTCGCAACCTCACCGTCGACGTCGCCCATCGTCGTCGACGACCCCACGACTCCCTTTCACCCTACTCGACCCGACCTCGTCGTCGTTCCCTCCTCCCCTCGCCGGAAAAGCAAACCCGAGCCTTCATCCTTCGCCTGCACCTTCCCTGTTCGCCGGAGAAGCGCGCCGGCGACCTCGTCGACGCCACCTCCGACCACCTCTCTCTCTCCCACGACCACCTGAGCCGACCACACCCTTCTCCAACTCGCCGCAGCCCACTACCCTGCACACCCGAGGCCCTTCCCCTTGCTGCAGCCGCCGCCGTCGCTTCGCCGGCTATCCAGTGCCGTCGAGCCATCGTGTTTGCACCCTGTCTCTTCGCGGTGAGTTTCCTTGTGCTTCCTCTTGGTACAATTCCTTCGCTGGTCGTATTTTGGCGTATATCGTATCTTTGTTGCTAACTTTGCTACTTTGTTGTTGTCGGAATCCGACCGTGCCGTCTGACGAACCCGACGCTCCAGCGAAGCCCCTGGTCCGTGTGATTCCGTTGACCTCTGTTGGGACTCGATCCGTGGCCGTGCTAGCTTATCGTGCTTTTTCCCGACATCGCATCCGTGTTTCGGTTCGCGGAACCGCCGAGGCAAGTATCTGAATACTTGCTTAACATGCTACAACTTAATCATCATATTATAACCACACAACTAATATAACATCGATACCTTTTATAACTTATAATTGCTAGCCACGATTATCCGTAACCTTAAATCAATGAAATCATTGCTCGCTTTAACCGGTCTGCTAATTCATACTTAACTAATCAAACCAAGTAGATCATCCCCAATTCATTTGTTAAAATCACTCATGAGACAATTATTGTGCTTAGTTCAGATTCATGTAACTCCATTACGTATATTATCGATATTGTTCGTCTTGTGGCTTTTGCACCTCAAAGGTGCGTGAACCGGATTAATAAGAGAATACGAAACATCACTGTGTTTACCTAGATTTATATTGTTATTTACTGTTTCCTGCTACTGTTCATTATTGATTGTGTACCTGTTGTGAGCACTTACCGATTGCATTACATATTGACCGATCTTGATACACCTGACTCATGTACTGATACACCGGACACAACACCCTGTACATATCGACTCTGCCTGTTGAAAGTAACCTGACCTGTTACCTGATCTCATGCCTAATGCCGACAAACCTAACCATTCCTGCTGTCGATCCAGACAGACCTACCTTTACTTGACTTGTGTTGGCATTAGTCCTTGACTACTGAATACCTGACCTGACATACATAGCTTGGGGGTATAGGGAAATCAAAGGTGAAACCGACTTGTAACTCAACAGTTCGACACATTGTTCTGATCAGTCTTACGGGCTTGGCCAGCTCCGGAGTGTTGATGCTGACATCACTCATCTATCCTACTACCTTTTACTGCTTAGCGGCACGTCTCGGATTCAGCCCCGAGAATCATGACCGTGGTCCCGGGCATGCACGGGATACTATTGAGTTACATCGACGATTCATCAATTGGTTTCAAAGACTATAGAGTAGAAAACCTGATAGGACAGTTTAGTCACCACTGCACCTTACCCTGCTTGTTACCTCTTATTACTGCTTTATTCATGTTCATGCTTGCATTGTTTATTACCATGTTTATGCTATATACTTGATATCATGACGCGCTGACGTCTGGGTTTTGCATGGCCCAGATTCCGTACCTTTGTCGTCGACCGAGCAGGAGTACTTCAGCCAGCAGGCTGAACTGTGAGTTCTTTAGAGTTTAGTTTATTTATGTCATTTCATTTCCAGATGTGAGCCCGCATTATGGGACATACTGTTTATACATTGTATTGGATCATTAGCTTCCGCACTTATTGTTTATTGATTCTTGTTATTATGGATTTGGACATGTATTAGTTTAGTTTATTTTTACTGTTCTTGATATCTCTACAGCCGTAATGTGACTGTGGGCGGATGTGTCCTACCCACAGGTAGCATGGTTGGCTATGTCACGTGCCCAAATCTTGCGTACTCTGGGAAGCGGGGCGTGACAAACTGAACTCTTAATAGACAAGTGTTGACCTGGTGGTTAGTAGCTCTGCAAATCAAACATTGTCCAAGCTTCCTCTGGCACTCTCTTTGAACATGGCCCGGTCGCTGGCAGAAATCACAAACCAAGCTCTTCTTTTGAGTTGACACGAAAGGCCTCTTCATAGGAACTGTCCCCTGTTTCCAAACCGGAATATTCCTACGTCCTGAAGGTCTGGCTGATGTATATACTGTCTTTCATGTTGAAACATCTTGCTGAGGCACACCCTTTGATCTCTTCGTAAGCTTCTATTGTTCTCTGGTCGCAGTAAGAACTTGAGCAAAGGTAGTTAGTCTCAATGAAGTAATATGTCACTGGATCTCCACATTAAGACTACGTAGGAAACACCGTGCTATATCATCCTCATTAGACACCAAGGGCTCTACGAATCGACTGAGCTGGGTCCACTCAACCGTATGAGCATCTATAGATCCGCCATTCTTGTAACACCCTAGTACATTTATACTATATATTTTGGGTATTTCAAATCTTGCGGTAAAATTCTTTACTATTGTTGCTTTTGGGTTGCGAATGATATAATTAGTAACTGTGGTCATTATTCGCCCCGACCCGCATGTTTGAAACCCAACATGGTGCGAGATTATATCAAATGTTTGCTAGTACAGTATATCCATGTGTATCGAGTACTAAATATATATATATATATATATATATATATATATATAATATTTTAAGCTCCATATATCTCTTTAGAGTATAATATAAAAACAAATAATATTCTTTTTCTATCAAGCCTTGCATGGCAAATTACCCCATATCAGGTAATTGCGTCTATATATCATGCTCATATCCTGAGAGTTAAATAGACAAATAATTAGAAATTTTTACATATATTTACGTAAATTTTATTGGGGGTATATGTATTTAATTACAGCCATTTGCATTATAGTTAAATTTTTTACGTATGCTCTTTATATTTAAAAACTATATTTTTGAAGGGATATAGATAATATTTGGAGAGATCTGGTATTATCTGCAAAATCCTACAATAAATATATATATATATATATATATATATATATATAACAGTAGATATATATAATTATATAAATCAATTTATTCATTATAATCTCTTTCCGTCCCTACCTCTCTCTCTCTCCCCCTATATATATATATATATATAATGTGTGTGTGTGTATTATAAAGTCTCTCTCTCTCCCCTCTCGTATTCATCTCCCTCTCCCCGTCTCGCCAGAACTGTAACCCACGCCGTCGTCGTCGCCCTCTCATCATCGTCCCCACTTTCTCGTCTTCTTCTTTTCCTCGCCGTCGGCACCTCCTTCCTCCTCTTTCCCCGTAGGCTCGTCGAGCCGACCCCAACGCCAAGTGTAACATTTCTGTTTTCAGTGTACAGAAATTTGTTTAAAAATTAATGTACAAATAGAGTATTTGCAATCCTGTGTATACTATAAGTATTTGAATTGCTTTTGAACAGCAAAAAAACACTTGTAGCTTATTAGTAAAGCCTTTGCACTGCTGTGACGTAGCTCCTGTGTTCAAATCATTCCAGTCACATTATTTTTTTGTTAATTTTTCTTTTAAACTTTTAAAAGCTCAAAACTTTGCACGTGTACTGCACGTAAAATAAAGAGTCACACAGAAAATAAACATGTGCACCAAGGTAAACCAAGCGACACCAACACGTGTCACCAAACCCAAGCCCATCTCACCGGTTTGGATCGGCGAGATTCAATAGAGGGGTCGGCACCGCCGATCGTTCACGTAGGGAATGCTCCAATATTTTTTCCTTGGCACCCCTTCACCTACCCCACTAACCCCATATTGTTTGTTTACTCTGAAATATCCATAGAGTGATAATTCCTCTCTTTATTTCATTTTTAATGCACATTTTAATTCTATTCTTCATTACCCTTAACCCTAATTTTCCCTATAAATACCACACCACATTTCACCTCTCCCCATTCAGAATTTCATTACAAAAACTCTCTAAAAATTCCAAGTCCCAAGTTGTGCAAGTGGAGTTAGCAAAGGGCGAAGTTCCGACGATATTTCGAGGAGAATCCGGCGACGAAACGAAACCCCAACGGTTCCGAAAGCTTTCTCCTTCTCCCCTCTTCCTTTATAACCTGTAAGTCCCCATTCTCTTCCTCCATCTCTACTCTAAAACTTCTCTTTTTTAAATATCGTCAGAAGCGGAGTTATTCCGACTTCCGATTCGTTTTTCTTTAAAAACTCTATTTTTCTTAAATAATAAAATACCATATTCTCTCATAATATTTAACAAACATAAATAAACATATTAGAATAAGTTTCACCTCAAAATAATTCATGTTTGCAATTTTTATTTCACTTTTACAGTAAAATACCATCATGTTACATACAACTTATAATTGTTCAATTTAACCGTATCACCTTTAGATAAATCATGAGGTAATGACCCATCTCATCACAATACACATTTTTGACATAGCACGATGAATTTTGGGATTTTAGTTTATGGGAAAATACCATTTTACGAATAAATACCTTAAACATTCAAAAACCGTTTTCTTTAAAAAGTGTGTTATTTAATTCCATGCAATTGCGCTTCTACAACCCATTTTGGAAACCCCGATCGGGATGGTGCAGGTTATCGCACATTCTCGGGCCTAGTAGAGCGAGATACAGACCTCCGTAAGGAGCATTCGATCTTGATGGAATTTTTGATGCAATTTTTAAGAAAAATGATATTTCTACAAAATAAATAAAATTTATTTTTATTAAATATATATATTTATAACTATTATCTAAACATCTATTTTAAATATATTATATAAATATTCCATGTTTTCTAAAGCAAAAGAATCACAAGTTCATGAAACTAGCATTACAATTCAATACAAATTCCAATATTTCATTAAAATACCATATACAATGAAAACCATGTTCTACTCACTAGAAAATTTCACTTTTATAAAATATACATCTATGAAAACACTAAAGACTATAATTAAATACTTGAGGTGTATTTTGAAAATATATCAAAACTATTTTTACATAAAACCCTTCAAATTATACTAAATTACAATAAGGACCCTAGTAAATATAGGTTTAAGCGCGACCAATTCTCTTGAGCCTCAGAGAGCTAGAGAATATAGGTGCTTTCCTATCTAAGGTAGACAATCTAACAACGGTGTTATCAACACGGTAATTGTCTTGGAAAAAGATACAAATATAGGGTGTTTTTCGTCACCCCATTAAGATGAGAATACGCGCGCGCTTGTCAAGCGCATTACAGATTCCCCCTGCCTAGGGTAGGTTGGGGTTTATTGATTGTGGGGATCCGAATCTCCGGCAGCCGTTGACTAAGCTGCCGTTAATTACCCCTCGTCTTTGGAGAGAGATAATCTCCGATTGACGGGTCAAACAGGTCATGCGAACTCAATATGGAGTGTTGTGTTTTGAAGGGGTTTTGGATATATCGGAGGTCCCGCAGAGTTTTTACGGGGGTCCCACTATCCGGATAGCGAGCTGGGGGTCAAGGGGGCCAGCAGCCCCCTTGCGGGGTGCGAGGCAGCGCCCCGTTAGAAATTTTTTCTAACGGGGACAGTGTTTTGGAGTGTGTTTTTGTGTATACAAATATATAAAAAAAGGAAGGGCATCCAAAGGATGCGTAGGAGAAGGCGCCGGCACCTCACGTGCGCGGCACGCCGGCGCCGGCGCCTCACATGCCCGGCATGTGGGCGCTTGGGCGCAAAAAAGGGTTTTTTACCCCCTGAAATAGGAGTTAAACTCCAAAAGAGGATTTTGAGTGGAGTTAAACTTCAAAAGATCTGGATTAGAAGTTAAACTCCTTTGAGGATTTGGGTCTTGGAGTTGAACTCCTTAAAAATCTTCAGAGGTTCTTCTCTCTTATGCCTTGGATCTTCTCTTGAGTCTTGGATCTTTTCCAAAGTGGGATTTTCGGTGATGGATCTATTTCTTCCTCCTCTTTGTTGGCTGGATCTTAGAGGGAAAAAAGGGGGTGAGAATCAAAATCTCCCCTTTTTGAGATCTAATGGAAGATCTGAGCTCCCCTTTGTGGGTTTTGTGGTGAAAAACTAATTAGTTTTATAAAAAAAAGAGTAAAACTCTTGATTTAATTCAAAAAAGGATGAAGCTTTAGAACCTTTAGCCAAGAGAAGAAGGAGACACAAACCCTAGAATTTGAGAGAATGAAAAAATCTTTTTTATTCATCATCATGTTGCCTTATATAGGCTTACACATTTACATATAGCATCTTGGGTTTTACAAAATGGCATTTTGCCCATCCCATGTCTCATGTGCTCATTTCTTTTGCACATAAGCCATGAGCTTTACAAAAATTTGGCTTTATGCCCATAAAGCTTACATTCATGCATAAAAAATTACATCAAAATTATTTATTACATGATTTCTTAATTCAGCATGGGGGAGGCCGGCCGCTTCATGTTCGGGCTCGACTCGGGCATGAGCCCACTTGATCTGGGCTTGGGCCCACCTGACTTGGGGTTGACCTTGACTTTGACTTGGTTAACCGGGGTGCAATTTTCGACTCCAACAAAGTGCCCCCCATCAATAAATACATACCACATATGTGGGTCGTGTGCATGAATTGATGGATCTTCTTTCGCGTGGAGGCGACTTGCTTTAGTTCCCACTTTTTAGGATGCACTGCCCTTTTTACGACATGGACGGTCGACGCGTCTCCGAGACGGAGTGTCCGTAGTAGACGTTTCCCCAGCACCGAGTGATTTGGTTCCCGCTTTGTAGGAAGCCTGCACTGCCCTTTTTACGACATGGACGGTCGGCGCTTGACGCGTCTCCGAAGCGGAGTGTCCGTAGTAGACGTTTCCCTGGCCCGGAGTGATTTGGTCAACGTGCCCCCGGTACGGAGTGTCGCTGGTTGTTCGACTTGTCCCCGGCACGGAGTGTCGCTGGTCGACATTTCCCCGGCGTGGAGTGTCGCTGTTCGACTTGTCCCCGGCACGAAGTGTCGCTGGTCGACTTGTCCCCAGCACGGAATGTCGCTGGTTGTTCGACTTGTCCCCGGCATGGAGTGTCGCTATTCGACGTTTCCCCGGCACGGAGTGTCGCCATTCGACGTGTCCCCGGCACGGAGTGTCGCTCGTCGACTTGTCCCCTGTACGGAGTGTCGCTGGTTGTTCGACTTGTCCCCGACACGGAGTGTCGCTGGTCGACTTGTCCCCGGCACGGAGTGTCGCTGGTTGTTCGACTTGTCCCCGGCACGGAGTGTTGCTGTTTGACTTGTCCCCAGCACGGAGTGTCGCTGTTCGACTTGGCCCCGGCACGGAGTGTCACTGTTCGATGTTTCCCCGGCATGGAGTGCGCTGGTTGTTCGACTTGTCCCCGGCACGGAGTGTCACTGTTCGACTTGTCCTCGGCACGGAGTGTCGCTGGTCGACTTATCCCCGGCACGGAGTGTCGCTGGTTGACTTGATTCCGAGGCGGAGCATAATTCTGGCAGGGAAGGTAGATATTCCGAGGCGAAGCATGATTTCGACACGGGGTAAATTCTGGGACGAAGCATGATTCCGCCGTAGAGGTTGTTGGTTTGATTTGATTTGGGTTGACATCAGCATCGCTATATTGGAATATGGTACCAGGAGAGAATCATCATTTTTCATGAGAGGATTTGGGGATTTGGTTTTGGTTTGGCATCTGCATTGCTGCACTGGAATAATGTTAGGAGCAACTCATAATTTGCCCCAGGAGGATTTGGGAATTGGTTTTTGGGTCGGCATCAGTACCGCTACACTGGAATATGGTACCAGGAGCGACTCATCATTTGCCTTTGCTTATTGGGAAGCGATAGCTTAAGGGACAGGTTTAGATCCCTATCACCTAAGGCTTTTCAATTTTATGGGCCGTAAGGGTCCCATAAAATTATTTTCTCCCTACAAGTCGTAAGGATCCCATAGGTGCATTTTCTCTTTAGGAGCCGTGAGGACCCCCAAGTGTGTTTTTTCCTTTGTGAGTCGTAAGGATCTCACGCGGGAATTTTCTCCTCACAAAGTCGAGAGGGCTTTGCGAGTGTATTTCATCTCTTTCTCATGAGTTTGCGCCTTTTCGGGTTTTCACAAACTCGACGGCAGTCCTGCTGTTTTTACTCACGGAGCCTCTTTCGGGTTTTCATCCGTGCCCATTTTGCTTGTGGACATACCTTTTGGGAGGGGGAATATTCATCGCTGGTGGGATTTTGAATGTGGTCTCGCCGGTAGGACTTGGGAAAGATTAGGATCGTTTTATGTCTGTGAATTGTATACGATTTTGCAGGATGTATGATCCAGACCGTAGGGCCGAAAGAATTTTGGGACTTTGTTGGCGTCTGCATCGCTGCACTAGAATATAGTACCAGGAGCGACTCATCATTTGCCGTTGCCTGTTGGGGAGCGATGGCTTAGGAGACAGGTTTAGATCCCTATCACTTAAGGCTTTTCAATTTTATGGGCCGTAAGGGTCCCATAAAAGCATTTTCTCCCTACGAGTCGTAAGGATCCCGTAGGTGTACTTTCTCCTTAGGAGTCGTGGGGAATCCCAAGTGTGTTTTTCCTTTGTAAGTCGTAAGGATCCCACGAAGACGTTTTCTTACGAGTCGAGAGGATCTCGTAAGTTTGTTCTCCTCATGTATCGTGAGGACGTATGAGTGGGTCTTCCCAAATGGAGCATAATTCCGAGGGCGGAGACCGGCCGCGTGACTGGTGATTGCAGTGGGATATGGGTATGATGAGAATTATTTGAGCCCGTGGATTGTATACGGTAGTCAACTTAGGGACCGACCGTAGGGCCAGAGAATTGTTGGGGATTTAGGGATTTGAGTTTTGATTGGCGTCTGCATCACTGCACTGGAATATGGTACCAGGAACGACTCATCATTTTTTATTTTTTTTACCGCAATCGCTCTATCATTTCAGCTTTTCTTATCGCGAAGGTCGCGATTGCCCTATCATTTCGGCTTTCCATTCACGGTTGCCCCATCATTTCAGCTTTTTATTTTATCTTCATTTTACTCGCTGATTTTTATTGCGAGTTTCCCATCATTTCGGCCTTTTCTTTTATTTTATTTATTTACACACATTTTTTTTACATCTCCAGTTTAACGACTTAGAGGTCGATTGTTTCCAGTTTAACGACGTGGTGGTCGTTTATTCCCAGTTTAAAGACTTGGTGGTCTGGTGTTCCCAGTTTAACGACGTGGTGGTCCTGTTTGCTTATCCCAGCTCCTCAAACTTTGATCTTGGCGGAGTTGTGTTGTTGACTGCAGCTCTGTGGCTTGTCGGTGCATCTGACGACTGTGAGGCTTTCCCAAGTTTGTATTGGTTCTCCACCCAATCTTTGAAAATATAGTAGTCTTCGATGGTAGGACTCATCATTCTATGATATAGGCAGTATATGGGATTGCCGGTCATGTTCATTTCATGTGGTCTCTTTGGAACAGGCAGTTGCAGACCGTTATTCAAGGCGTCCATGAATATTTTGCGGACTTCATTCCTCCTAAAGGAGTATACCTTCTTCTTTCTTTCCATTGGTGTAGGTGCCTTTAGTAATGCTGGTCCTTGAGGCCAATCGGTCTTTGGTTCGCCCTTTTCAGATAATAGCACATGCCTGAGAGAATCAGGTTCCCGAAGGGCTTCGGTCTCCATTTGTGTAACACCCTAGTTCATTTATACCAATTCTAATCAAGTATTCCTTTATTTATGGTAGTTTCTTGATTTACTGTGTTTTGGGTGCGAATAGTATTTGACATTTGTATTTGCATCCGACCCGACCCGCATGCTTGAAACCTGTGTTGATTCATGTCTATGATTTATCCTGACTTGATACGTGGACTCGTGCACTTACATCTTGCATACTGACATTTTATCTAGCATTTGTATTTTACAATATAACATTTTAAGTCACATAAAATATTTTAGAAATACATTGCATGGCCTGCGTGATACCCCTAACCCCGTGGTAGCATCCACGCATCTTGTTCTCGTCCCGTTCAGTGAAACGGACTTGTTTGGATGGCTATGCGCACGTGCGTGCATCCGTCCTTGGGGGTATGCATTTTCGTTACCCGGACATTCATTTTTTTAATTTTGGTCGTCGTATATATTTTTCGTATTTTAAAACTGAATTTTTAGACCCGACCCGGGCGTGTTTTGGGCTAAATCTGTATTTACCAAAAAATCCAATTTTTATTTAATATAATATTTATATTTAAAATGTGATTAACAGTTTAAAATCTATATAACTTACAAATCTTTTTTTTTTAAATTTAAAAATCTTTTTCTTAAACAACCTCACTCTCTCTTTCTCTTTCTTCCCTCTCTGGCCCCACCACTCAGAGCCTCTCCCCTCTTTCTTTCTTTTTCTCTCTCCCCTCGCTGTCTCTCTCCTCTTTCTTTCTTTTTCTCTCTCCCCTCGCTGTCTCTCTCCTCTTTCTTTCTCTCTCTCTCTCCCCCCCTCGCTGTCTCTTTCTCTCTCTCTTCTTTCTCTCTCCTCTCGCGCCTGTTCCCTGATAAAAATCAGGAAATACCTCAATGAGGTATCACGTGCTCACACGTGACCAAGGGTCACGAGTTGATACGTGATAGTTTCCTATGATCTCTATTTTATAGAATTAAATTCTAAATCAAACAAAAATATAACAAAACAGCTAAGGAAAGACCCCAATGGGGCATCACGTGCTCACACGTGACCAAGGGTCACGTGCTGACACGTGATGGTCCTATA
The DNA here is from genome assembly GCA_030015575.1 of Agapanthus africanus. Taxonomy (NCBI): domain Eukaryota; kingdom Viridiplantae; phylum Streptophyta; class Magnoliopsida; order Asparagales; family Amaryllidaceae; genus Agapanthus; species Agapanthus africanus. Next base: position 895,927,005 of record CM057337.1, read on the forward strand.
GCTCTGTTAAAAAGCAGAATTAAATTCTGAATAAAAGAGCGTTACGTGCCAACACGTGACAAGTCCCTCACCTCTTTAATTGATAGAATTAAATTCTATTTCAATGGTCAAACGTTGGGATCACGTGCCTACACGTGATGGGCTTTAAAAGCCTTATGAGTTAATAGAATTAAATTCTAATTAAGGGAAATCAAAGACCCTAACCGGGAAAGTATTTCTTTAAATCTTTCCAAACAAAAAAGGATTATGCTCTGTAAAGTGGAGCACCGTTGGATTAAAAATCCAATGGTGATTAAAAATCACCAATTTATGGGAAGATTTTATACAAGGAAAGATTTCCCTAAAATTCACCAAGAATAACAAACAGAATATCTTTTGGATTAAAAATCCAATGGTGAATAAAATCCACCGAGATCATGATAGTTACAAAAACAAACAAAATCTTTCAATGAAAGATTCACTAAACAAATTAATTCTTTTCCTTCTCCTATAAATAGGAGTCAAGAAGAGAAGAGGGATATAGAATTTTGGATCTTGGAATTTTCTGAAAGAAAATAACAGAAAGAAAAGAAAGGAGAATTTAATTCTCAAGAAAAGAAACCCTAGGTGAGAAAGGGGATAGGGATCAAAGCTTCATAAAACAAAAAGAGAATTTAATTCTCAATCTAAGAGTTTAACTCTTCTGCAAAAGAACTTAGTTCTTCCTCTGGTTGAAGATCTGCAGAAGCAAATCTCCCCACAGGTTGAGAATTTAATTCTCATCAGGGAGATTCTGCCATGCAGATCCAAAACTTAGAGGGAGAATTGAGTTTAGAGAATTTAATTCTCCCAAAAGTAAAACTAGGGTTTAACCCTATATGAGAATTTAATTCTCCCAAATTCATAGGAATTTAATTCCTCCAAGATAAAACTAGGGTTTAAGCTTATATGAGAATTTAATTCTTCCAAATTCACAGGAATTTAATTCCTCCCAAACAGAACTAGGGTTCAACCCTATATGAGAATTCAATTTTCCCAAATTCATAAAGAATTCAATTCCTCTAAATGAAATTAGGGTTTAACCCTATATAAGAATTTAATTCTTCCACATGCATAGGAATTTAATTCCTTTAAAAACGAAATTAGGGTTTAACCCTACAGAGAATTTAATTCTTAAAAAAAAATAATAAATAAAGAGACTTGAAAGATCTCCATACATGTAAAGAACTAGGTTACGTGCTCCCATGTGACCCCTAAAAAGATCCTCCAAAATAAGAAGGAATTAGCCCAGAGGTAATGCCTTACGTGCCCCCACGTGATCTCTAAAAACAAAGAAAACAAAGGCAAAGGCAGATTCTAATTTGGGCGCCCTCACGTGTCCTCACGTGACCCCTAATAAACACCTTAATAAATCAGTGCATGAGTGCCTATCACGTGCCCACACGTGATGGCCGTGAAAACTAAAAGTGTTTAACACTTATTTACAGATTCGAGAATAAAACAAAGGAGGTTTGGCCCCATCTTTGTGTGCCCTCACGTGCCCCCACGTGACCCCTTTCTTTCTAGTGTTTAACACTATTTTTATCATTTTGTCTCCAGTGTTTAACACTGTTTTAAATATATCACGTGAGGACACGTAACCACCAGATATCCTCTAGTGCTTAACACTATTTTAAAGCCAATCTTAGCCAAATTGGCTAAGTTTTCCAAAGGCAAGCCTCTCCTTCAACTGAATCTCAAAATTGATCATTTCATATGACATGCAGAGTAAAACCCAGAGCTATAGTGTTTAATGCTCAGTCAAAGACAAAAATGTTATCAGAGCTCTCAAACTCTTGTTTAGTATTGCTAAATGATGAGGGGCTGAACCCAGATAAATGTCTAATGGTCTAACAAAGGGCCAATATTTCAAACTTAATTGGACTTAGCCCAAATTGGCCATAAGTCCTCAATTCAGATTTAACTGAGCCAATGTGCTTATAATCTAATTAATTGATCTTAGTTCCAAAATTGGACTATAGATCTCCCAATCAACTTTGGTTCAAAGGTACATCTCTTCACTCCTTTGATATTTGTCGTTGTAATCCTTCAACGTCTTCAGAGAGGTGACGGGTCCCGACAACCACACATTTCATGGACTATGATGTCCTTAATCTTGACTGTGAGGTCTTTAAACTCACGGACTATGATGTCCTTAACCTTGACTGTGAGGTCTTTAAACTCACGGACTATGATGTCCATAACCTATGGACCGTAATGTCCTTAAACTAACAATGGACCGTAATGTCCTTAAACTAACAATCGACCGCAATGTCCCCAAACTAAGCAATAGAGTCCAATTGCCCTTTTGTTGGATCTAAACGATCCCGTTAAGTTGATCTTAGTTTAAAATGAGACTAACGTATCCTTAACAAACGTTTAAGTTGATCTTAGTCTCAAATGAGGCTAACGTATCCTTAAACCCAACCCCCCAAACCTAAATCTAAGAAGATGCGAATTTGGACTAATCCACGCCCTACGGGCGATGACATAAATTAGTCTCCATATACAATCCAAGGGCAACCAAAAATAAAACAAACACCCACGACACGAAGTGACCATCTGGAGAAAGAGAAAGTTGTTACCGCGATGCGGTAGCGTAATTAACTGCAGGGGCTTGCGCCTGCAGGGAAGAGCGTCCCCACAATCAAAAACCCCTCAAACGAGGGGGAATCTGACGAAGTCTGCTATATCGGCCGCATCCGTTTAAACCTTCGATACATGGTGCCATAAATCAACTTGGCATCTTCGGAGAGATGGACGGATAGCACCAATTAGCATCTGCCCCGAAATTCAGGCAAGACGAACCTACGCGGTCGCGTCTCCGTGTTTCGGAGGGGAACAGATTCTGGCACGCCCGGTGGGACCTTTTCCTCTTTCCACTCCACACTTCGTGTGTCGTGTTCGCGAACGAATCGCGGTTTGCTATGGTTGCCCTTGGGTTCGAAGTACTAAGATTTAGTGTCTTGCTCGGTGCAGAAAACGAAAGATCAATGGCGTCTACCTGCACAAAATTTTCCAGCTGCAACTGCAACTTCCGTTCCCCCCATCTGGGGTTATAACCTACGGCCCCCAAGCGGCCTCCCTTTTCATGATGCCGGTAGAGCAGGTAACGCAGGCTACCACCGGGTTGTTCTTCGGGACCATGCTCCCACCAGTGAGCGTTAACATCCCGCTGCCGCAAGAAGCGCAGAAGAAGTCGGTCTTTGATTGGCTCACTACCACCACGACCCATCTCAACGGGTCATCCAATGCCAAGCCGACAGCATCAGTCTTCGATAGGCTGAGCCTGAACTCCAATGGGCCAGTTAAGAAGCCCACGATACCTGAAGCGGCCATCCCAAAACGGATAGCCATTCCTGCTCTCGAGGTCACTAAAGAAGCTTCTCCCATCAAAGGATCAGTCTTTACGAGGCTGGCCACTCTGGCTCCCGTTCCTGCTCAAAGGTCTGTCTTTGACAGATTGGATACTGCTGCTCAACGGACGTCGGTCTTCAAGAGGCTGGTACCAGCAGCGCCTGACCAGAACAGGGGGCATGACGAAGCTATCCCCATAGCTGAACCAACTCCATCCGCACGACATGTTCGCCGTCGTCACTGGCGCCGAGTAAGGAAGGTTGGGGGCAACTCCCCCTCTGGGCTAACTCCACCAGCTCCCATGGTGGAAATCAATGCTGCTGTTCCAACTGGAAACAGCTTTGAACTGCTTAGGAGGGTTCGCAAGAACGCTCCGACTGCCGTGCTGAAGAGATCTCCTCTACCCATGGAGAATGCACCGAAGGCGAAGCCGGAGCAGCCCCCTCAGCGGCTTTCTTCCAAAATTTACAAAGTCTGGCGACAGGTCCAGGAATCGGTAATTGACCAGGACCACTCTCGCCGACTAAAGAAGCTCAAAGCTCAGCAAGAAAAGAGCCTTCTCATGGTACCACAAAAGACATCATCCATCTGGGTGCTCGCCGCAACGACCCCCTCAACGTCAATCGCTCAAAAGAGAAGGAGGCCAGAGAAAGCCCCCGTGACCACGGCAAACCGCAAGGACGTTGAATCTAAACGCCCCAAGTCTGGGGGCATGGTAGTGCATACCGTTTATATGGCTTCCGGAAAAGAGGAAAGCCGTGCTTCTACGGGCCATCGACCGCTTACCCGATCAATGACGAAGGCTCAGGAACAACAACAGCAGAAGCTTCAGGAGATGCTGACTGCAATGGCCGCACTCACTGGGCCAAAAGAAAATCCAGAAACCCCGGAGCAGCGTCAGGAACAAGAAACTGATACCGAGTTCCTTCGAAGAATGCTTGAGAGGAAAGAAAAAGAGGCTGCGGAACAGGCAGCCAACATAAAACGAATGGCTCTCTTGTTCCAAGATATGGTTGGGATAATGTTACAGCAGGAACCTCCAGCTGATGACCCCCCGATCATCATTGAAGACGACAGAGGGGAGACATCGAACCCTCCTCCGGCTCTTTCAGCAGCCAAAGAGGAAGCCATCTCCAAGGCCGCTCTGGATGACTACATTGCTCAGCAAATACGAGCTCACTAGGCGAATGAAGCGGCCGGACAAATTGTTAAAACTGGGCGACCATATCCAGGCTGGTATGACCAAATAAAGTACCCACCGGGATATACCATCCCTAAATTTCATGTATATAAAGGGACGGGAAATCCGTACCAGCATGTCGCCCAGTTCAGGGATCTATGTGGTAACACCGGAGGTGATGATAAACTGCTCCTTCTCCAGTTCGTCGGCAGTTTGTCAGAGACGGCATTCGAATGGTATTCTGAACTTCTAAACGACTTTATCAAGAAATTTGCGGAAATGGAACTGCTGTTTACGTAAAGATTCGCGAGCGCTAGTGAACGTACCCCGATTACCGCATTAATTAACTCCAGGGTAAAGCTAAGCGAAACTTAGGTACAATACGCAATACGGTGGTGAAATTTATGGTCAAAATGTGAGCAGCGCATCGAGGAAGCGCCGGCAGTGGGTATGTTCGTGGGCACTCTGGACCCTCAGGCAACTATTTCCCAATTCATGATGTTCTTCAAGCCGACCACGTTCCAAGCCTTGATTGACAAGCTGGCCCAGATGGACTAGATGGGTCATAAACCGTCTCCTCCGAAGCCGGAGCTGCTGAACGAAAAGGGTAAAGGGAATGCGACATTCGTTACGAATACTCAACAGCAGCCCAGTTCCCCAAAACTAACGGATCAACTGGAAGAGAGACGGCACTACTATAATGAAAAAATGAAGCGTCTTTATTCGTTCCCTCGGGACAAAACGAAGAGACTATTCGAACTGGCGATGCGCAACAGGCTCATCAATCTGCCGAATCCAGAGCGACCACTGCAACCCGGCGAGATTAATAGTCCCAATTATTGCCCTTACCATCAAACGGTAAGCCATCCAATTCAAAATTGTTTCGTCTTTAAGGGTTGGATCGAGGACCAATACCAACAAGGAAAGTTTGCGCTGTCTGAGAAGTGGAAAGTAAGACCACCACAACCGCACACTTCTAAGAAGACACACCGGGAGCATCGTGCTCTTTTGTTGAAGAAGCTCCGTGGGAAATCACTCTTTCAGCCAAAACAAAAAGAATGTTGAAGGATCTCCACACATGCCCGGCAATCAAATGGAAAAATCCGCTGGAACCCGAGATTATTAAGGGAATGCTGAAACCGCGCCCAACTCCAAAAATTGCTGGTGATAGTCAAAGTGCTCACACCCAGCCGTCAAAATCTTCGAAGAAGAAGAAGAAGAATCCAAGAAGCTCGTGAAGCCTGGTGACAGGCGCACGGACCTGCAAAAGCAGATTGACGCGCTAGAAGAGTATAACCAGAAGGCGCAGACTCCAGTCACACTTCAAGAGTTTCTCAGCCACGTCCTTGAGGACGGAGATGACGATAATGGAGAAGACTCATCGGATGAATCTGAAGATTATGTGGCAAGTTGCCATGTGATCTCTCACTCGTCGATAGACGATGAAGAAGCTTCTTACACAGAGAAACTGGGGGCAACTCCTGAACCGGAACTTCTAGGGCCATCAGACGAAATGATTGATGCATTCCTGGACGAAGCTCTTCTTAAAAGTAAAGCTGCTCGAGAGCGTGAGATGGCCATATTTGAAAAGGCCAAACGCCGGCGACTGGACGAAAGGGTTGAAACACTCCCGCCAGATCAAAGTGCATCCATCGCAAATAAAAACAGGTTCAAGACAAGGAAGAGGTTCGCTAAAGCCATATCAATGGGAATGAAGTTGCCACCCTCCGGAGGAAATATTCTTGGTGAAGCAGAAACATATCCTAGCTACTGCTTATATCATCGAAAGATTGCGCACTCTACCGAAGAGTGCAACGCTTTTAAAAGATGGTGGCAGGGATATGTTGCTCACCGACAACATTTTAAGCGGATGAAACGCAAAACTCGTCGGGAGCAAAGAAGTACGACCGAGGAGCTTAGAAGAACTACCGGCAACTGTCGCATGGTTAACGCCGGGGGATCGCAAGTTCTCACCTTCGGGAGCGACTCTAACGAAGAAATGACTCTTTGCCCCCTCTTCAAAGAATCCACCTCGGGAAAAGAGGAAGAACCGAAGACCTGTGAAAATATTCAGGTGCGCAATCGTACGCTGCCCGAAAAGAATCTCGGGCCCTCAAACAGTGGGTTAAATAGAAAAGATAAGGGGAAAGAAAAGGTCCCTGAGGATATCATCCTTGATGACCAAACCGTCGAAAAGCTGACAGCCAAGGACCGCCGAAGAAGAGCAAGGTGTACTACAACGTTCTGGCACACTTGAGGAAGCTACCCTCGTAGCTCAACATTCTCGACGCCCTTATGCTATCCAAAGAGGCGAGAGATTCATTGATCAAGGAGCTACAAGAGCCAGAGCAATTCCAAGCTTTCCTCGCCGAAGAAAAGATGAAGGACGAGCTGGAAGAAGTGCACACAGCCGATATCACCTTCGGCAATGAAGATCTCCTCCTTGGGACGTGCGAGTACAACCGTCCCCTTTATGTCTCCGGATACTGTCACGATATCAAGATAGGCAAAATCCTGGTTGACAATGGGTCTTCCGTCAATCTCCTCAACGTGCGAGTGTTGAAGGAAATCTGCATGAGCGTTCAGCACCTCGCTCGTGATAAAATCACCATCTCCGGTTTTGACTCCCAGTCATCATGGACTCTCGGGTCTATGATACTGACGCTGCGCTTCGGGCTACTCGTCACGGATACTAAATTTCACGTCATTGACGCTAAGACTTGCTACAATGCTTTGCTAGGCCGGCCTTGGTTACACAAGTACAACATCATCCCTTCTACACAACACCAGTGTATGAAGTATTTCAAAGATGGTCTCGAGTACACTGTGACGGGGGAGTTGAACCCATTCTCCGTGAACGAAGTCCGAAAGTACGAAGATGCAAAATACTTCTTACCAGATTTTGAGGACACGGAAATATGTCACAAACCGAAGAACAAAGCTATCACCACTATTCCGGTCTTCGGGGGTGATACCGAGGAGGAAGAAAAGATAGTTTATTCAGGGCCGCCCCAACGCAACAACCCGGGACTGTCCGCCCCTACGTTGATCTTCGACAGCGACTCGGAAGATGAGGTTAACGCTATATTTTTCGCTCGGCCCTCAATACAAGCCTTCGCTGGCGATAATCAGAGTTTGCAAATTACTATGGTTCTACAAGAACATTACAAAGATCTCGATGCACTTGAAGCTTATAGTGTGCAAGAACTGCAGACATTTTACGTCCCTCCCAGGCGAAAGGGTGAAGAGGCAATCCTATTCTACCGATCTGGGGAAACCAAAGTGGAGAAAGAAATCTGGCACGGCGCCGATTCTACGCTCGACAGGCTCCAGCCCACCCGTCTGCCTAGATATTACACGGAAGGCTTGAAAAGGCTATTAAAGCGCCAAGGGGCACCCTTCAGACAGACTACTCGACAAGCTCGATTCTACGATAGGATTTGGGACGTCCCCGGAACTCAGCGATAGTTGCCTAACGGGAGAATGGAAACGGTCGGGCTTGGATATGTCCAATCCAAAAAACGGGAACGAGTCCATGGTAGCTACGTCATACATGACTTCGATGAAGAAGGAGACGCCCTGTTAAAAAACGCTGACCCTGAACCAAAACGAGATCCTACCATCAAAATGCCGAGTCCGTCATTTGAAGAACGAATAGACAAGCTCATAAGGGAAGCGGGTCGAAAGGTGCGGGATGACCATAACCATGAAATGGCCATTTACGAGAAAGCCAGGACGCAGCGCCTCTTTCAGTAGGCCGCGGAGAATGATAATGCTCTTTCTTATCAACCCATCATACAAAAGGCCCGATGCAGAGGCAAAAATAAATCAAAGAGTGGGAAAGGCGTTCAACAGCAGCCAAGCGGGTCTAAGAAGCCACGCGAGCTAGAGTCGAGCAGCCGGGATCCATCCCTTATAAAGAAGATGGATCGGGAATATTCTTTTCCCTAAGACAAGACAAGGAAGATATTCGATCTCGTCATAAAGCATCAGATGATGACACTCCTGGAATCCAAACATCCCGAGCAAGCGAATGAGATCTCCCACCCAGACTATTGCTCCTATCACCGAGCAATAGGATATCCTCTCAAAGACTGCTTCACCTTCAAGAACTGGGTTGAAGACCAATATCAACAAAGCAGGTTCGCTCTATCCAGCAGCTGGAAGGTAAGCCCACCACAGAAGCATGAACCGAAAGCAACGCGTATAGCGAGAGTAGAACCTGATCAATATCGATCTTGGAAACGATCTCGTACCTGTCACGCGATAACGCAGTCAAAAGAAGAGCCCGAGAATACGAATGACCTCCCCTGGTGCTTCGAAAACGATGATGACGAGGTGATCTCAGAATTTCCACCGGCACCGAAAGAGCTGGAAGATGGGATACATACCACTGCAGATAACCCCAAGAAAATTGATTTGGGGACGGCAAGTGACCCGCGACCAACATTCGTCAATGAAGAAAGGGTGGCTGCGCTAAAGGACGTGCTTATGAAGAATAGAGATTACTTCGCATGGAACTATTCCGAGATGCCAGGACTAGATCCGGAGATTGTTGTACATAAATTGGCAATATCTCCAGACGTCAAGCCGGTCAAATAAGCACCAAGAAGAATGCGGCTCGAGCTTGAGATGAGCATCAATGCCGAGGTCAAGAAACTAATTGACTCCGGTTTTATCCAAGAGGTTCAGTACCCCGACTGGATCGCCAACATTGTTCCAGTAACGAAGAAAAATGGGACGGTGCGCATATGTGTGGACTTCCGGGATCTCAACAAAGCTTGTCCAAAAGACGACTTTCCAGTACCGGTCACTGAGCTGATGATAGATAACACGTCCGCTCACGAAGTCTTCTCCTTCATGGACGGATCATCAGGATACAATCAGATAAAGATGCATCCAGAGGACCAGAAGCACACCGCTTTCCGGATCCCTCTGGGTATATTCTGCTACAAGGTGATGCATTTCGGTCTAAAGAACGCCGGTGCCACCTATCATAGGGCCATGACAAAGATTTTCGACGACCTCATACATGAAATCGTCGAATGCTATATCGACGACCTCGTAGTTAAAAGCAAATCTTACGAGGAACATTTAGAACATCTGAAGATCGTGTTTCAGCGCCTTCGGAAATACAATTTGAAGATGAACCCTCTTAAATGCGCGTTCGGAGTGTCCTCAGGCAAGTTCCTAGGGTTCATCGTCCGACACCGAGGCATCGAGATAGATCCGTCAAAGATCAAGACGATTATGGAAATGCCTCCGCCAAAGACTCTCAAGCAATTGCGGCCTCTCCAAGGAAAGCTCGCGTATATCCGGCGATTCATAGCCAATCTCTCCGGCAAGTGTCGTCCTTATAGTCACCTAATGAAGAAAGGGACCCCTTTCGTTTGGGATCACAAATGCCAAGACGCACTGGACGAAATTAAGCAATACCTGCAGAATCCGCCAGTGCTGACCGCTCTGGTCAAGGGAAAGCCTCTCATTCTGTATACAACAGCTCTCGAAGGTTCTTTAGGCGCGCTGTGGGCACAAGAAAATGGCCAAGGGAAAGAAAGATCCCTTTATTATTTGAGTCGAGTTCTACTGGGGGAAGAAAGCAAGTATTCTTCCATTGAAAAACACTGCCTGGCATTGATCTTCGCGATAACGAAGCTCAAACACTACGCGTTGGCGCATGAGGTCCATCTCATATCAAAAGTGGATCCTCTCAAGTACTTAATGTCAAAAGCCATATTAACGGGGCGTCTCGCTAAATGGGCCTTACTCTTGATGGAATTCTCGATAATTTATCGGCCTCTTAAGACAGTGAAAGGCCAGGCTATCGCCGACTTCCTCGCTGAGCACCCGATACCCGCCGATTCTCCTTTGAACTACGAATTGCCAGACGAACATGCGTTTGACACGATCGACAGTAATGATACCCGATAGGAACTCTATTTTGATGGAGCCTATTCTATGAAGAAGCGCAAACAAAGCACCCCTATAATCAAATCAGGGGTAGGCCTCATCTTCATGACTCCACAAGGAGGGATAATGCGCTTTGTTTTCTCCTTAACAGAGTCGAGGACAAACAATAAAGCCGAATATGAAGTTTTGATACCAGGTCTCGAGATCGCTTTCGACAAGGGAATTGAAAACCTCCTTATATACGGAGACTCCCAACTGGTCGTTAGTCAAGTAAACAGCGACTATCAAACGTGTAAGCCAGAGTTGGTGAAGTACGGCGAGAGAGTACAGCAACTACTGATTCAAATTCCTTCCTACGCCTTGGAAAGTATACCGCGTGCGGAAAATAGCAAAGCGGATGCATTAGCCAAGCTCGCTAAAGAACTGGCCGACGAGAACTGTTAGTGTATATGCCCTAGGGGCCATTATTGTATAATACTAGCATATATATTACTTAATGGAAGCTTGAGATATTCACAGTTGTATTGACAGTCTTGCTAAATATGGTAGTATGCTACTTGGTTTGTGTCTACTTTAATATGTGCATATGTTTCTTGTAACGTATCACTTATACATATTAGTAGAGCCCATAGGTTCTTTGCTTGATTACCAGTGTTGTGATGGCAGTCACACTAGTGGGGGCTGGGTAGTCTATAAGCAACATTCTATACTTGTCCCTAGTCGTAGGATTATCGAGACAGGGCATTGATACTCCAGAGTAGACTAGTGTGTACGCTTCTCATCCAAGTTGGGAAGATGGTTTGTCCCACAGCCATCAGTACGTCGTACTGGAGATAGTATATAGGTGCTCGTTAGGTTACGGGTACACCGGACAGGACTCGCAGGGGAACTGATTGGTTGGTATTATACCCATCGTCAGTTAACAGTTCCCAGGTGACATGAGTACAGCATAGTCCGCAGACTTGACACTGCTACTTCGCCTCGAGTGTGTCCCACTGTTCTTAGATTGCTACCCTACCACGGCTCAAAAGGAGTCGTGCAAACAGGTAGCAGTTGGGTGCAGTCCCGAGCACTTGGAGGCAGTGGCGGTTAGACAGGATTCGTCTCTCCCGGTATTGGGAGTTGATATCGCGCTGTGTCAGAGAGCCATTATGCAAAGTCCCTGGCCAGGGCAAGCGAGATTTACTGGTAGGTTTCAGTAGTTTCTCAGGGTGTAATGGGTTACGCTCCGACACGACTTATACCGCTATTAGGGGACTGACACTTGCCGCCCCCTAGGCTAGATATGCGATAGTCTTAGACGAACAGACCGGACTGTACGGAGATTGTCACATCAGGCTCAGTAGGAGTTCGGATGGGTTTCCTCATCGGCCTTCTTATCGACATCTACCCGGGGACCGTTACGTACAGCTAGTGCCGCTTGCGGTCTGTGGTTAAACCCACTGCCAGCGTAGTGTCGAGTCTTTAGAGTCCCACACAGAGAGTTTCCCTGCTCCAGGCGAAACGATATAGAGGTCGTATGGTTCTACGATAAGGGTTCGGACGCATACGTGTTTAAATGCATGTACGACGTTCGGACAGTTTTTACTAGCCTGCTTTGGTTTAAGCCAGATTCTAGTATCGGGTTATTGGATTTATACAGTCTAAAGTTTTTCCGTGTTTTCACGGATAGGAGGGGCGTTCTCGTAATTTGTCGGGAAGCTTCTAGAAAGATGATGACATGGAGGGTAAGCTGACATTAGCATTTAATACATTAGTGACTCACTTAGATGAATCATTCAAGTGAGTTAATGAAGCAATTATTGCTTAATGACTCACTTGATGATTCATTGCATATATTTAATGAAGTATGATGATAATGCATTTTGATTTATTCATTTTGATTTTCTTATGTTTCATAAGATATTAGAAGCGAGAAGCTTTTATATTCATTCTCATGCTCATCTTCTCTCTCCTCAAGTTCTCTCTTGAAACCCTAATCCTCCCCTCTCATGTGTTGAGATCAAGGATTAGATAGACTAATACATCCATAACCTCACTCGATATCCCCTAGGTAGCTTAGATTAGCACTTTGAGCAACCTAGTTATCTCAAGTTAGAGATCAAGCTTGGCGTAGGAGCTCTCGGGTGGATCGTCTTTGACTCGAGGAGGCCGTTGAGGTGCCGATGTTCCAAGGAGCCTACGAGGAGTGGAGGACAACGATGAAGACCCGAAGGACAAGTAACGTGAGGTATAACTTCGAATCCGAGTAGTTAAACCTCTCGTAGTTTGCTAGTAACGGTTTAGATACGATTCATGCGCTCAAGTCCGTGTTACGAAGCTTTGATAATCGTTTTTAATATATTCCGCCTCCCCGCAAGATCGTGGGGTGCATGACATGGACTTATAAGAACCTCGATGACGTAAGGATCGTTGTGCAAAGCCGTCGGGTTCTTACACCGGCAGAAATATATCCGGAATCGTCCGAAGAAAAGGGAGCGACCGAGCAAATGGCTCTGCAAGTAAAAGACCAAGCAAAGGTCGAGGATTGGAGAGAAGTCTTTATAGACTACTTCAAATCCCGTCAAACATGTGAAGATGCGTCCTCAAAACATCAGCTCATGAAGCGAGCTCTATCTTTTGCCTTCGTCAATGATACCCTGTATAAAAGATCATTTGATTCTTTGTGGCTAAGATGCCGGGACCTAAAGAGGCAAAGAGAGTCGTCCAAGAAGTTCACGACGGACTCTGCGGTTCTCACCAAGCCGGGCCGAAGATGAAGCTGAAGATTAAAATGATGGGCTACTATTGGCCTACGATGATTCAGGACTGCCTCGAGTATGCAAAGCAATGCCGCTCGTGCCAAATCTATGAGGACTTTATCCACCAGCATCCGAATCCGTTACATCCGACAGTGGCTAGCTGGCTGTTCGAAATGTGGGGAACTGACATAATCGGCCCCATCGAACCAGCATCGTCCAGAGGACATCGATTCATTTTGGCGACAACTGATTACTTCTCCAAATGGGCAGAAGCAGTACCGCTGAGGGAAGTAAAGACGGAGAATATCCTCCATTTGTTCAAGACATACGTCATTTATCGGTTTGGCACTCCGCGACGGATTATCTCCGATAACGGGTCATCCTACAGAAGCCACAAGTCAGCCGCTACGCACAACAACATAACATAGACTGGAGATACTCCTCAATCTATAATCCCCGAGCTAATGGTTTAGCTGAGGCTTTTAACAAGACCTTAACAAAGATCGTGAAAAAGACGGTGTCTCGAAATAAGAAGGACTGGCATGAGAGACTGCATGAAGCTCTCTGGGCGTATCGAACTACGTTCAAAACGGCTACAAACACAACGCCGTACGCATTGGTATTCGGCACAGAAGCGGTACTCCCCCTCGAGATAGAGTTACCCTCTCTACGAGTGGCTGTTCATTACGAGCTAACAGACGAAGAAAATGCTCACCTTCGGCTTGAGAAGCTCGATGCTCTTGATGAAACCCGGCTCATAGCGCAACAAAATCTAGAGGCTTATAAAACAAAGATGACGCGCTCATATGAAAGATTGACTAGGCCGAGAACATTCCGCCAAGGCGAACTCGTGCTAGTGGTTAAAAGACCTATGATCCCCCATCGCGCTAAGTGAGGGAAATTCGAGCCGAACTATGAAGGCCCGTATATCATAGACAAAGTCTACCAGGGTGGAGCCTATCTACTTATGGACATGCATGGTGAAAGACCTTTCAGGCCAATAAACGGTCGCTTCCTGAAGAAATACTATGCTTGACGAGTCACGGCCTAGGTCAACGATAGATGACGACGCCTATGTCCGCTCGCTATCTTCCTAAGCCCAAACTCTATAAGTAGTAACCGGCCATAGACCGAAATGTCCTTAAACTAACCACGGACCGAAACGTCCTTAAAATAACGACGGATCGAAATGTCCTTAAACTAACGACGGACCGAAACGCCCTTAAACTAACGATGGACCACTATGTCCTAAAGCTGGTTGTTGACCGAGACGTCGATAAACTACTGTGGATTGCAGCATCCTAAGGCTGATAAAAAAAAGAATAAAAGAATTAAAAAAAGGGAAAGAAGAAAAAAGAAAATGGTATGTCCATAAGCAAAATGGGCATGGATGAAAACCCAAAAGGGCTCCGTGAGTAAAAACAGAAGGGCTACCGGCGAGTTTTGTGAAAACCCGAAAGGGCGCAACCTCGTTGAAAGACACTTGTAAGGTCCTCTCGACCTTGTGAGGAGAAACCACCTGCGTAAGATCCTTACGACTCACAAGGGAGCAACACACTTAGGGTCCCCACAATTTCTAAGGAGAAATTACACTTGCGAGATCCTCACGACTCGTAAGGAGAACCCTCTTATGAGACCCTCATGGCTCATAAGATTCAAAAGTCTTAAGCTACAGGGATCTGAACCTGTTCTTAAGCGCCCACCACAACCTCCAATACTGCCCTACAAGCGGCTCAATACTGACTCTTGTATACAATCTACGCGTGCGAATAAACATTTCCCTAACAAAGTCCCATCCGCGACTAGGGATATGTCTACACGGTGAACAGCCCTTGTAAGTCCTCTCGACTTAGAAGAAGAAAATACTCTTGCAAGATCCTTACGACTTATGAGAAGCCATACACTTAGGAGTCCTCATGACTCCTAAGGAGAAAACGCGCCTACGAGATCCTCACGACTTGTAGGAAGAAATACCTTTATGAGACCCTTACGGCTCATAAAGTCAAAAGCCTTAGTCGACAGAATCCTAACCCTGTCTACTAAGCCACCTTTGTTCGACATCGACGAAGGCAAAAATGATTCTCTCCTGGCAATATCCCAGTTGTAGCGGTGCTGATGCCGAGATCAGTGTCTAATTCCAAGCTTGCAGCGAAAAAAAGCTAGCAAACCACACATGCATACGAAATAGCCGAAATGATGGGGCAACTTGCAAACAAAATCAGCAAGTAAAAATATATGCATGTAAAATAGCCGAAATGATTGGGCAACTCGCAATAAAAAGCAGCGAGTAAAAATAAAACAAGTAGCCGAAATGATTGGGCACCGCGAAAAATAGCCGAAATGATGGGGCAATCGCGACTTTTGCAATATAAAAGCTGAAATGATAGGGCATCGTGGAAAGAAATAAAAAAAAGAATGAAATTTATGCCCTACATGTGATATCATATCACTCCCTGTATACAATCCAGGGGCGCAAACAAAGAAGAAATCACACCTTTCCTCCCCAGGCTTCATCAGAAGAAGAAGCTAAATCTCAACGGTTCACAGATGGTCTGAAGATCATCTCAACATTCTTCTCATTACAACAGACACAACATCAAGCAGAGTGGAACAGCGGCAACTCTCAGTTCCATGACTCGGCGGTGCACAGATGACCGAGAGTCAAACCCAACTCCGTGAAATGCGGATAAAGTCAACCTTTCCTGGTTACGTGGAACGCGGCTTATGTCAATCCTGACCCCGTGGGAAACGTCAAGAGCGGATCCTGATCCTCGCAGAGCACGGCAATGACCCCGTGGGAAGCATCCAGAGCAAATTCCTGGTTTTGTGGAACGCGGCTTATGTCAATCCTGACCCCATGGGAAATGTCCAGAGCGGATCCTGGTCCTCGCAGAGCACGGCAATGACCCTGTGTGAAGCATCCAGAGCGGAGCCTGGTCCTCGCAGAATACGGCTATGACCCCGTGGGAAGCATCCAGAGCAAAATTCCTGGTTACGTGGAACGCGGCCTATGTCAATCCTGACCCCATGGGAAATGGGCAGAGCGGATCCTGGTCCTCGCAGAGCACGGCAATGACCCGTGTGAAGCATCCACAGCGGAGCCTGGTCCTCGCAGAACACGGCTGTGACCCCGTGGGAAGCATCCAGAGCAAATTCCTGGTTACGTGGAACACGACTTATGTCAATCCTGACCCTGTGGGAAACGTTCAGAGCGGATCCTGGTCCTCGCAGAGCACGGCAATGACCCCGTGTGAAGCATCCAGAGCGGAGCCTGGTCCTCGCAGAACACGGCAATGACCCTGTGGGAAGCATCCAGAGCAAAATTCCTGGTCATGTGGAACGCGGCTTATGTCAATCCTGACCCCGTGTGAAGCATCCAGAGCGGATCCCGGTCCTCGCAGAACACGACTATGAGCCCGTGGGAAGCATCCAGAGCAAATTCCTGGTTATGTGGAACGCGGCTTATGTCAATCCTGACCCTGTAGAAAATGTCCAGAGAGGATCCTGGTCCTCGCAGAGCACGGCAATGACCCCGTGTGAAGCATCCAGAACGGAGCTTGGTCCTTGCAGAACACGGCAATGACCCCGTGGGAAGCATCCAGAGCAAATTCCTGGTTACGTGGAACGCGGCTTATGTCAACGCTGACCCCGTGGGAAATGTCTGTTCCCTTCCGAAAGACGGCACGACGCAGGGATGTCTTGCCTGAGATTCGGGGCAGATGCTAATTGGTGCTATCCGTCTACCTCTCCGAAGATGCCAAGTTGATTTATGACACCATGTATCGAAGGTTTAAACGGATGCGTCCGATGTAGCAGACTTCGTCAGATTCTCCCTCGCTTGAGGGGTTTTTGATTGTGGGGATGCTCTTCCCTGCAGGCGCAAGTCCCTACAGTTAATTACGCTACCACATTGTGGTAACAACTTTCTCTTTCTCTAGATGATCACTTCGTGTTATGTGTGTTTGTTTTGTGTTTGGCTGCCCATGGATTGTATACGGAGACTGAGTTATGTCGTCGCCCGTAGGGCGTAGACTAGTCCAAATCCGTATTATCTTAGATTTGGATTTGGGGGTTGTGTTTAAGGATACGTTAGCCTCATTTGAGACTAAGACGACTTAAACGTTTGTTAAGGATACGTTAGTCTAGTTTTTAGACTAAGATCAACTTAACGGGATCGTTTAGATCCAACAAAAGAGCAATTAAGGGAGCCCTGTTGTTTAGTTTAGTGACATTACTGTCAATAGGTAGTGTAAGGATATTGCGGTCCAATGTTAGTTTTAAGACATTGCGGTCAAGGTTAAGGACCTCATAGTCCGTGGATTTAAGGACTCCACAGCCCGGCATTAGTTTTAAGACATCACGGTCAAGGTTAAGGACGTCATAGTCCGTCGTTAGTTTTAAGACATTCCGGTCAAGGTGAAGGACCTCATAGTCCATGAGTTTAAGGACCCCACAGTCCGACGTTAGTTTTAAGACATCCCGGTAAAGGTTAAGGACCTCATAGTCCATGAGTTTAAGGACCCCGCAGTCCGGCGTTAGTTTTAAGACATCCCGGTCAAGGTTAAGAACCTCATAGTCCATGAGTTTAAGGACCCCACAGTCCGTATCAGTGTGTGGTCATCGGGGCCCGTCACCTCTTTGAAGACGTTGAGGAATTACAACGCCAAGTATCAAAGGAGTGAAGAGATGCACCCTTAAACCAAGGTAGATTGGATGATCTTTGGCCCAATTTGGAACCAAGACCAATTAATTATATTATGAGCCCATCAGCCCAGTTAAGTTTGAATTGAGGACTTATGGCCAGCTTGGGCTAAGTCCAATCATGTTTCATATTGACCCTCTGTTGGTTCATTGAAGGAGAGGCTTTGCCTCTAGAAACTTAGCCAATTGAGCTAAAGCTAGTGTTAAACACTAAAGACCAACAGTGTTGAACACTGGGAATAAAATTAACAAGTTAGTGTTAAACACTAAAAGATAATCAGTGTTAAACACTAACAACAAGGCTTTCAAATTAGTGTTAAACACTAAAGCAAATCAGTGTTAAACACTGCAACCAGAGATTTCAAATTAGTGTTAAACACTAAAGCAAATCAGTGTTAAACACTGGAAACGGAGTTTTCAAATTAGTGTTAATCACTAAGAAAATCAGTGTTAAACACTGCAAATAGAGTTTTCCAATTAGTGTTAAACACTAAGGAAGGAGGGGTCACGTGCGGACACGTGAGAGCGCCTTGATTTCCCTTATTTTATTCTGCAGGTAAGTGTTTAACACTTTTAATTCTGACGGCCATCACGTGTGAGCACGTGATGGAGGCCCACGCTCTGGTCTGTTAGAATGCTCATTAGGGGTCACGTGTTGACACATGAGGGCGCCATAGAGCTCTTTTTCTTTTGCTTTTTCTTTTGCTTTTTCTTTGTGTGCTTCAGAGGTCACGTGGGGCACGTGAGGCGTTGCCTCAAAGTTCTTTTCTATGGATCTTTGCAGGGGTCACGTGGTAGCACGTGAGAGCGCCATGCTTCCCTTTATTTTGTTCTGCCAGAAGCATTAAATAATTTGGAGCATCACGTGCTGTCACGTGATAGGAATTTGGGTGTTTGTCTGTTAGAGCTTCAGCCAAGGGGTCACGTGGTAGCGCGTGACTCTGGTTCTTTGCATATTTTAAAAATCTGTTCATCTTTTAAGAATTAAATTTTTCATAGGGTTAAACCCTAGCAATGAACTTCAGAGGATTTAAATTCCTGTTTTCTTCTGAAGAATTATATTCTTAAATAGGGTTGAACCCTAATTTCTCTTCTGTAAAGAATTAAATTCTGGTATAGAGTGAAACCCTAATTATTTTTTAAGGGAATTAAATTCCTGTGAGTTTGAGAGAATTAAGTTCTCAATTAGGGTTAAACCCTAGTTCTGTCCATTCTGAAGGAATTAAATTCCCTAATTTTATCTCAAAGGAATTAAATTCCTGTAATTTTGTGAGAATTAAATTCTCAAAACTCAATTCCTCCTCTATGTTTTAGATCTGCATGGCAGGATCTCAACCCAATGAGAATTAAATTCTCGATTCATGAGGAGATGTGCACTTTGCAGATCCTCAACCAAAGAAAGAACTAAGTTCTTTTCTTTTTATAAGAGTTAAACTCTTTTGAGAATTAAATTCTCTTTTGAAGCCTTCCTTTTCTTTTCTTACCTAAGGTTTTTCTTTTGCAGAGAATCAAATTCTTCCTTTTGAATTTTCAAGATTCCAAGGCTCTATATCTCTCTCTGTGTGTGTATATCAAAAAAAGGTCCTCCTCTCTTCTTTTCTTGGCTCCTATTTATAGGAGAAAGAAAAGAATCAATCAGTTTTAGTGAATCTTTCATTGAAAGATTTGATTTGTTTATTGAGAGATTTGATTTATGTTTATCATTAATCTGGGCTTTTGGATTATTAGGTGAATTTTATTCACCATTGGATTTTAAATCCAAAGATATCTCTTTGTTATTTCGGCGAGATTTAAGGGGAAATCTTTCCAAGTCTAAGATTTTTCCATAAATTGGTGATATTTAATCACCTTTAGATTTTTAATCCAACGGTTTCAGATAATCCTCTTTCATTTTGGAAAGATTTGAAAGATCTTCCTTCAGAATTTAATTCTGTCAAAGAATAAGGCTTTTAAAGCCGGTCACGTGTGGCCACGTGACCCCTGGTCACGTGTAGGCATGTGACCCCTGGAATGGGCTTCTCTTCTTCTGCGCTCTGTTCTTCTGGCCGCTGCTTAACCATCACGTGCCAACACGTGACCACTGGTCACGTGTGAGCACGTGATGCCTCTTCTGAAGCTTCTTCTTGACTTTTAATTAGAGGACAAATATGCTCTGTGCCGCTGCTTAACCATCACGTGCCAACACGTGACCATTGGCCACGTGTGAGCATGTGATGCCTCTTCTGAATCTTTTCCTAATTTTTAATCAGGGAACAACGTCCAAAGCGGATCCTGGTCCTCGCAGAACACGGCAATGACCCTGTGGGAAGCATCCAGAGCGGAGCCTGGTCCTCGCAGAACACGGTTATGATCCCGTGGGAACCATCCAGAGCAAAATTCCTGGTCACGTGGAACGCGGCTTATGTCAATCCTGACCCCGTGGGAAACGTCCAGAGCGGAGCCTAGTCCTCACAGAACACGGCTATGACCCCGTGGGAAGCATCCAGAGCAAAATTCCTGGTTATGTGGAACACGGCCTATGTCAATCCTGACCCCATGGGAAACGTCCAGAGCGGAGCCTGGTCCTCACAGAACACGGCTATGACCCCGTGGGAAGCATCCGGAGCAAAATTCCTGGTTAAGTGGAACGCGGCTTATGTCAATCCTGACCCCGTGGGAAACGTCCAGAGTGGAGCCTGGTCCTCGCAGAACACGGCTATGACCCCGTGGGAAGCATCCAGAGCAACTCCTGACTCCGCGAAATGCGGATAATGGTAACCTCACCCATCACTTACGGGTCTCCACGACTCGTAAGGGAGCAAACTCTCTTGTGAGATCCTTACAACTTTCAAGAGAAAACACACTTAGGAATCCTCACGATTCTTAAGGAGAATTACACCTACGGGATTCTCTCGACCTGTAGGGAGAAAATTCTTTATGAGACCCTCACGGCTCATAAAGTTGAAAAGTCTTAGGAGGCAGATCTTAACCTTGAATCCTAAGCCATCATTGTCCTGCAAAGAAATCGAAATAGACTATCTGCAGAATACATTTGCTAAAAGGGACACACCATCATGAAGAAAAAATATATCTTTATTCATGAATCAAAATGATTACAAAGTACAATTCATGAAAGAACAAAAAATATACTCTCATTCAGGAGTATATACAAAAGAAGAATGAAAAAATGTGTATATACAATTCTTCAAGTCGGCGGGCGATTTAGTAGATTTTTCAGTTCATCCTTTTTTCGCTGGGCCTCGCCTTCATGATTTAGTATCGCCAAAAGACGGGCCTCCGCTTGAGCCTGTTGGGCCTGGTATGAGGCAAGCCGGCCTTCAAGCTCTTTTTCAGTGACCTTATGGGCTTCAACCATTTCACGAGTAAACACGGCGGCCTTATCAATGGCTACCACCTCTTTGATAGCCTCTTGAAGCACTCGCCAAAGTTCATATGCTTTAGTGGCCTTGGTCGTAAGGTTGGCTTGAACCTCCCTCAGCGCTTTGGAAGCCAGCTCCCTCTCCGAAAACTTGTGGCTGAGCCTTTTCTCACATGATACCATGTTCGCAGCACACCGCTTAATCAGCCCCTGTAAGCTCGCCTTCGCGGCCACAACCTCTGAAGGAAGGCGTGTACACTCAAGAACATGCAAGCAAGCTTCCACCTGCCGACAAAACTCAACCCAGACTTGCACCAATGTTTCACTATGGTAGGTGGCAAGAAAGGGAAGAGAGCCGTTAGCTTCAGCGGCAAACGCTTCGGCTGCGATCAGACTGCCAGCGTGAAGGTCTTCAATCAGAGCTGATAAGGAGTGAAGGCTTAGCTTTGCCATCCGTTCCGAGGCACGCAGAGCATAGAGGCCGGGTGGCATGGCGATGCGAGACTCCAGCATGGTGAGAACTGGCAGAGCTATTCAGATTTATAAATAGTCAGCGAGACTTGTAAGCAAAGAACAAATGGAATGACGTTGAGACTTTACTTACCCACAGTCGTGCAAGAGGGATCTGAAGGCTCCCCAGGCCCGTCAAGAATCTCAACCTCGTCGTCGGCTTCCAGAATTGTAAAAGACTTCAATGTCATTATATGAAATAGTGGTAATGCTATGAGAAGAGGGCAAACAACACTAACCTTGCCCGGATGAGAGGACGATGCATTGAGGAGATATCGCCTGCGGAGCAGCCATCTCCAACAGGCGCTGAAAGGACTGCCTGGGAGACAGATCAGCGATAGATGCCGCAAATCCGTGCAATTCTGAAAAAACAGAAGGGTTCAGATAATGGAGAGATTATTAATGTAAAATATAGAAGGCTACCTTCGATGCTCCTCCCATTCTGGGCTGGAGGGTAGCAGCTTCGGCGGCCTCCTCCGTAACCTCAGGCACATCATCGGGGACGTGGACCAGTGTAGCGACTTCCGAGCGAGGAGCAGCGGCTGCCACTGCAGGCTCCAACGGAAGGACGGTAGCCTCGACTACCTATACCCTAATCTTCGGGTCGCCCTCAGAAAGATCCATTGGATAGGCGACCGACAAAGATTCCTCCCCCGAGGGAGCAAGCTCTTTAGGAGCGGGAATCACCGAGGGAGACTCTATCGCAGGAGCAACGGTTGCATCGACCCCCTCCACACTGATTGGTGTTTCACTGGGGATATCAGCAGAATCTACGGTCAAAGCGCGACTCAGAGCCTCCGCCGCCGCCGAAGTCCCTGCAAAGTTTGTACAAGGATAAGGATACATATATATGTATACAAGCAATACAAAATATTACAAAGAGATACATGAACATACCGATGCGCAAGGGAGCTTCTAGTATGGCTTGTTCAAGCCGACGCTCCTTCCAGAGGAGGTATGCTCGCCGAGATTCGAGAGTAGACTCGTGGCCACCGGTCCACAATGAAAGTGCATCCTCAGCGTCGGCTGGGACGACCTGCTTAAGAGCCCTTTCGCCCCATTCTTCCAAAGGGCCTATGAATAGCCGCCGTATCCACGGAGGGTCTTCGTAAAAGATGATGGCAGGGTAAGGCCTCTTCGGGATCCTTACATTCTCGGATTCGTCTTGTGAGCGTCTTATAGCCTCAGCCAATTGTGCGGCTTCCTCGGCAGATGAAC
This sequence comes from Agapanthus africanus, assembly GCA_030015575.1. Classification (NCBI taxonomy): domain Eukaryota; kingdom Viridiplantae; phylum Streptophyta; class Magnoliopsida; order Asparagales; family Amaryllidaceae; genus Agapanthus; species Agapanthus africanus. Next base: position 895,949,998 of record CM057337.1, read on the forward strand.
CCGGGAAAAGTAGCCAACCATCCGATTCTTGCATGGCTAGTGGCTCAACCTGAAGAATAGGCTCGGACTCTATTAAAGAGTCAAGCAGATTGGTGACCATCTTCCTCCGCCTCTTGGGCCCAGAACTAACCGCCGAAGACGATCGTTTCCTTCCCCGTGGAGCTTTGGTACGGCGTTGACCCACTTCGCCTTCAATGTCCTCGCTCGGCGGTGCTACCGAGGACGACATGGCCATTGTCGACTCCGCGGACGATGGCACAGCTACCGGCACCCTATTAGCCCTTGATTGAGCCCGAGTACGCAGTGGCATACCGGCTGTAGGAGTTAAGTCCACTTCCGCCGCCTCCGGAATAAGCATGAAACTGGTATCCCTTAAGGCAGGGCGAACCGTTGCACGCGGTTGCGGCGGAACTTCCGTGGCTTGAATCGGAATGGGAGCGCTGTATCCGAGAAGTACCCTCTTCTCCTCGGCAATAATTAGACTGACCCGGTAGAGGTACCAGCCCGTGAAAGACCCCACACATCGAGGAATATGATCAGCTTCAGGAATCATGAAGCGAGAACCAGTGTTCAGCCGCATGAAGTGATGAGCAGCATCACGAACAACTTCAGGCGATAGGCTAGGCGCCACTGTAAATGCCTCAAGGGGACGCCCTGATCATATCTAAGTTGTCGGGCAAAGCGGTGAGGGTTGTACCGCATAAAAAGGGCCGCACCATTCTGACGGAATACCAGATAAGCTGGTCTGATCACGTATAGGTGCATGGCTTCCCTGGGCTTCAGAGAAGGTACCCCCTCTTTCGACAAGTCGCAGAGCTGTTGAATCGGTTCTGAGGGAGCAGATAGGACTCGATCGATAAATACCATTCCACCCGTGTTAGCATAGGGAGCGATCAGTACACGAATAGCTCTAGACTGAGTCGGGTCAGGAGCAGAAGCATCCACCAGCCGCATAAGTCACGGAAAAGTGTAGGCGTCATAAAATTTGGGTCTTTGGTGCGCAGCAAAGGCCCCCAGCACGTGCATCTCAATCCAGGACGTGAAGTAATGAAGAGAGAAATTTACCACATCTACACCTGGAGTTGAGGTATTAGCCGCGGCGCCTAATCCATGATATAGATGCGCTAGCCCTGGAATGCCCACAGCTAGTCGCGCTCCCTCAGCAATGCGATGAGCAGGCTAAATAACCGAGGCTCTCATGAAACGGCGATGCATGGGAATGACGAACCAGCTAAGACAAACGCTGATGAAGCCCACAAAGAAAGTCTCCTCATCCATTCCAGGAGCTGCAATCGACTCGAAAGATACCGCTGACATGATGAGAAAGTAATACTGCGGCAAGTCTTCTTCTTTAGTCGGCCGCTTATTTAAACCAAACCCAAAAGGGTCGTTAATGTTCGCGAACTTCGGAACCATCTTTTATAGGACATCTTCGCGAAGGAAGCGAGCGATAAAACTTTTAAAAGTGATGCCCTAGTCCTCTGACTCTGTGAACAGTTTGTCAAAAATACTCAGGGTTTTGATCAAACTTGGGCGCTTGTGGCGAACGGCGTTCTCGGTAGACAGGCCGTCAAGCATGGCAAGCTCGGTTTGGAAGACATACTAATTGGGAGGCAGTAATTCTTCATAAAGTGTCCCCCTGACCGGCAGCCCTGAGATCTCGCGAAATTCTTCCAAAGAAATTGAAACTTCGCGGTCCCCTAGAAGGAAGGTGTTGGTGGGAAGATTCCATTGGTTCAAGAAGGCCTTAACCCACCAGACATGGGGAGATTGGTAGTGGAAAAGGGATACATATATCGTCTGATAGAGTCCAACCCTCTGCAGTCACGCACGATGGGCGGACAGGATGTAACGGGCCCAGAGAAGGTAGCCCGTGGGGTGTCGAGGGGTAAGCCCTATCTTGTAAATTTGTCCCCATGGCTGGGCTTCGTCCTGGCAAATGCGGCGCCCTAAAATATCTATAGCCCGCACCGGATGGTTCGGAATACCAGTTTTTGAAGGCTCAAGCCGTCCCATAGGGGTCCAATTCGACATCTCCACAGCAAAGGCAGTCCGTGGAGGATCCATCGGCAGGAATGGATAGGTAGGCTCCATCGGTATCTCGCAAAGAAAACTACGGCGACCGCGGATGATGTGACCGTACCAGGTCCCCCATAAAAGTAAATTGGTGCGATTCGGGTCATGAGCCCTGATCATCGCCATCACTTCCTCGTCAGACGGTGACTGAGGAAAGGCAGCCTCTGAGCGAGTAAAAGGGAAGTATGGAACAAAAGTCATTGTGCCTGAAATAAAAGAAGGGGAAACTGTTAAGCGAAACCAACACTTGTATATATATATATATATGTTTATAAATGCATATATAAAAAGACAGTGGAAGAAAGCGACAAAGAACTTATTTTATGGGACCATTGGTTACAAAACGCATGGGTCCCACAAAATCAAGATGGCGGCTTACTAATGATGAGGCAAAGCAATCACTATGAGAACAAAAGGAAGATTCTCAATAAATGAACGGTGGATTTCAAATGATCCTACACATTGTTAGTTATATGTATGCCCTAGAGGCCATTACTGTACATTGGATGTATATTGTAGTGGATGCTGGGACATATATAGGTAGGACTTTCTTGCTCGACATGATAGTACGCTATCTGGTTGCTCTTTATCTTAACATGTATACTTTCTGTCTCTCTGTTACATGTTGATAAAGCCCTTAGGATATGTACTCGACTTCCAGGACTATGATGTAGATCATACTAGTGGGGCCTGGGTAGTCAATGAGTACATCCTTCAATATTCCTAGTCGTGGAGATATCGAGACGGGGCATCGATATTCCAGAGTAGACTAGCGTATATCTTCTCGACCCATGTGATGGGCGATGGATGATCCCATATCCATTGGTGTTTGACATCGGAGATGGTATGCGGGTGCTCAGTGGAGACTGGGTACACTGAACGGACTCGCCGAGAACTCCCAGATGGTATTATACCTTACGTCAGATGCCAGTTCTCTGGTGACACTGGTACAGCTTAGTCTGTTGACCCGAGATCGTCATAGAGTCTTGTGTGTCTCCCACTGTGCTTTGATTTCCACCCTACCACGGCTCTACTGAGTCGTGCAAACAGGTGGTTTTTGGGTACAGTCCCGATTCACATGGAGGCAATGAGCGATAGGAGGGGATTCGTCTCTCCCGGTATTGGGGGTTGATGTTGCGCTATGCTCGACTGGCCATAACTGGAAATCCCTGGCCAGGGTTGCAGTGATATACCAGTAAGAGTTATCAGTAGTTTCATGCTTGTTATGGACCTTATATCGGCATGACTTATCAAGCTACTGGGGTCTGACGTTTACCACCCCTAGACGAGATATGCGACATATCAGACGAACAGACCGGACTATACGGTAAGTGTTGCTGGTTGGATTCACAGGAGTGTGAGCGGGCTTGCTCGTTGATCTTCTGATCGCTCAATACTCGGGTGGCCGTTACGTTTATCAGACCGCTTGCGGCTTGTGGGTGCTTGATATGATCATCACCTGCTGCCGGCGTATTGACGAGTCTTTAGAGTCCTACACAGAAGTTTTCTGGCTCAAGCGAAACGAAATAGGAGCACATATGAGATATGTGCGGGACCGAGAATAATACCAGTATGTGATACTGTGTTTCATTCTCGCGATTTGTATCATTGGACGGTTATATATGATATAGCCGGGTTACCGAATCAAGTGTTGATTTGATACATTGATACACTTGATATTAATTGGTTATATGCAGTATGACCGGATCATTAAATCAAGTGTTGATTTAATGTATAATTATATATTTGATATATTACTTTACATTAACTAGTATTGGTTCACTTAAGATGATTTTCTCACTTGATGTGCACATTGTATATATGATATATTTTTGTGCACTTGATTGTATCGTGTTTGATGATACATGCAAACTTGGGTATATGTTTGATTTAAACCATGTTTAGGTTAATGCTTAGGGTTTTGTTATCTTTACTTAATTATTTGTTTTATTTATTTATTTTTGGGCAAGAAACAAAATGGTGGATTCTTTTGTTTTTTACTTGAAGGTTCATGAAGCTTTGACCATTTTGTTTCTTTTCTTAACCTAACCATTCACCTAAACCCTAGTTTAGTCTCTACACTAGTTAAACTCATCCATGGTTACATTATGATACCCATCACTTGATTTTCTTTTTGAAAATAATTCATAATTCTTTTTCTTTCTTCTTCTTCATCTTCTTCATGAAGAGAAGAAACCATTGCTAGAGTTTTCCAAGTGATGATTCCAAGTGAGAAATCCAAATCCAAAGTGAACCCACTTCCTATTTCTTCATCCTCTACCACTTGCCATGTAGTAGAGTGTGTTATTTTCACAAGTTTTATGACCAAGTGAAGATGGAGCTTGATCTTGAGTTGCCTCGACGTAGATCATCTTCGGCATCGAAATCGACGACCTAGCCCGATCATTTCTTTGACGAAACCATCGCTAGAGTCAAGGATCCGATGATCGCAGTGGAGGGACGTCATCACGGGGCTAAGGAAGTGGAGGACCGGATCTACAAAGGTTGTAGCCCCTTTCACTTTTTAGTTAAGTTGTTAACTTGTAGTTTCGCCTTTACCTCTAGTAACGATCTAGTTTAGTGTTCGTTGGCATACAAAAAATTTGATTTTGGCATGGTTGATCAGTTGTAGAACCTCATGGACGTGCCTAGGAACCCTACAGTGGTATCAGAGCCTAACTAGAGCTTTAGGCGAAGTGTAGACGATGTTAGAAGTCCGATCGAACCCGAAACCCTAATCCAAAACCATTCTCTGTACATTTTTTGAAATCGTGGATTTTTGTGAATTAAAAATGCTCAGAAAATAGAGCAGAAAATTCTAAGAGTTACTGCAGAAAACGAACCCCTAACTCTACTAGATCGCCGCGGAACCGCGGCCTTACCCTGCTATTGGCGGCGGTTCCGCGGCCGTATGTACTGATTAGGGATTCAATTTTATACTGTAATGCCCGTATCTGTTTCCTCTGTTCTCTGGAAATTTTTAATCTGTACTCAAGAGTTGAGTTTTCTGGGTTGTATTGGGAACTCGGTGTTTCGATCGGGAAGTATAATTTCGTCTATGTGTTTTTCCGGGTATTTTAGAACATGTTGAATAGTTCGACCGGATATAAATACCCAATTTTTCCCCTGTCGGGAAATTTCCAAATGTTTGATTTTTCCGTGGTTTAAAGACGTTCTAAGTAGTGCAAGTAACGCGATGGACCCTCTAGAAGACAACAAACCTTAACTCGATTATGTGACCGTCTTGAACTGCCCTTTGAACCTTAGGGTTTGGGGCAGTACGGCGTGCCACATGTGAGGCGTTGGCTTGACCCTTCTACGGCTGGGCCGTTGCTACTGTGGCATGAAGTGAATGTTCTTAACACTTATTTCATGTGTTGAGCTGTTTCGGGAAAACTTGGGTGTTTGATTGTTTGATCGGAAAGTTTAACATTTTCTATTTATCTGGAATGTGATACAATATTTGGAATCCACAAGTAGTTATGAGATAACTGATTTGGATGTTATAAACATAGCACTTTAGTCTCACTTGATCGGTTGCCACAGAATTTTGATGTGATCAAAAGTCCGCCGTAATCACGTAGCGTACGCGGATACTCGCCGGATAAACTTAATAGACAGCTACACCCCTTAGCCTCGACCAAGTGACTGTAGGAGAACCCCGTCGCCAAAAAGCATCCGTCCGGGTGCTCGCGGCAGCGGTGTTCCGCCTTAGTGCACTTCGTCGATGGTATCGGGGGTGCGGCCGTCTACTAAAGTTTGCGACGAGCGTTCGTTTTGGATGTCGGGAATCTTGTTGAATTGCCCGACTTGATATTGAAAAGAGTTTTCGATAATGAGACTAAAATGCGGGGTTTATAATTGTTAGGCATGCGATGTCTAAGGAATTCATTTGGTTAGGCATGCGATGTCTAAAGAGTTTACGGATTCCAACTGTTGTAGTTTTATATTTTCTTTTCTGTGACCGTAAGTGTAATATGTGACATCGCCGGTTTCGTTGCTATATGTCAACGACAATTGGGATACGCATGTTTACTTACGTTGATGACATGTGATGTTATGTGTTGCTGGATATGTTATATTGGATCGTCGTGTTTGAATAGCCGGGTTTTTTATGTGAGACGAGTGTTTTTCATTTTCATTCATGTAAAAACCTTGTATGTAATATTCTTTTATTGGGGCACTTCCAGGTTGCGGAAGATGTCACCGTTGATGTATATTATTTACTTTTTCGCATTAGGATAGACCCAAGGAGGGGAGCACAAGTAACTGGGTTCTAGGGTCCAGTGGGAGACCATCTCGAGGAGTCGAGTCCTGGTCTCCTAACCCTAGAATTGGTAGGGTTGCTTGCCGCTCTCGTAGGGGTCTAGGGGTGTGGGATTGGCTATTCATCACGACCGTGGAATCCGTGTTTTATACTGGCTCGTATTAAAAACACGGGCGTCCTAGTATATCCAATATTTCATATGATATTTTCTGCTGCGTTATCTGTGATGTGATCATATGATATGTTCAGATAGATATTGTATATAGTATATATGATATATTATATATACGTTGCTTATGTTTTACACCCGCGCTAGCCCTGCCCCGCTCTGCCGTTAGTTACCTAACCTAACGGTGCAGACGGGACATCGAGGCGAATGCGGATGGTATAAGCGTACGTTATATTTATCTGTGATGTTTAGGTGGACTTAAATGTTGGGACATTCATTAATGAGATTAGTGAAAGAAAATAAACCTAAAAGATATTGTGGAATCGAATTTCAAAAATAAAACAGGTAGCTACAGTTCTTGCTTTGCATCGCGGTGTTCCTTGTAGAACATCCTGCACCTTATTCGATAAGGAAAGGATCGAGATCCCTTCACCGGGAGTGACTCCTTTAGTAATAACTGGCAGATGCTACAACCCTCGGTTTGTCTTTTGATTGCTTCTATAGTTTTTGCTTTGCACAGAGGTATATATGATATATCCTGCACCTTATTCGATGAGGAAAGGGCCGACGATCCCTTCGCCGGGAGTGACCCCTTTAGCAAAACTAGAAAAGCTTCAAAAACACTCCATTTAAAAACCATTTGATTCCGCAACGAGATCAAGTTCAAAGCGTTAAAGGTTTTCTTAAAAACCATCCGCAACCCTCTGTCATTTTAGGAAGTAGAGTACTTAGTATTCGTGCTACGTTTGTCGACCATAGCCGAGGCGTAGTGTACGGTAGCTAAGTGATGTCTTCCTACACCGCATATGATGCGATTAGTTAGGACAGTCATATGGACTTGTTGACCTTAGCCAAGGGTCATGTGGGTGGGTCTAACTAATCACGAAATGACAGGTAGAGCTTGACTAGTGCTTATGATTTGTTGACCTTAGCCAAGGTCATAGGTGCTAGGGGTAAAAACCATTATCGGGAGTTTCAAGTGTTGAAATTTGCAATGAGATTGCATACCTTCTATATGATAGTTGGATCTCGATACCCACTGCGAGTAATTGTTACTCCTGGGAGAGTTTTGCACTTTGCAATTAGCCGATCAAGTAGGTGTCTAGAAAGGTGTCAACGGGGTTACGCCTCTGGGAAAACGAGGTTTACTGTAATTAGGTCCGTGCGAAAGCACGGGGAACCTCCCTCAAAGTACCGACACTGGCCTGGCTGAAAGATTGGCGAACTTGCAGAGTGTAATTTATCCCGGCTAGTCTTTCCTTTTAAGGTTTGAAGGAAGATTTGATAAAAACAGTGGGAGCCATCCTGGTTAGATAAAATAAATAACCAATCTAATCTTGCAAGAGCGCACGCAGAGTGTTTTCTTCTCTCTCTCTCCAGGTAGCGACCATATCACGCCTTAATCAAGATAATAATATGGATGTATTGACCGAACCCGCTTGTTATACTGAGCTAGGGAACGTTGGTCCCGCTCCAACTTATAATTGTTATAAGACCGAGCAGGAAATAGGGGAAATACCAGAATTCTTATGCCGCCCAAACGAAGAAAGTGCATATGATGCATCTCCTTCGGGTGTCATCATTAAAAGAGAACTGAGAACGGGTGATAAGTTTTATGAGACAGAAAACGGTGCAAGTGTTGCAGCCAAGTCTGTTGGTCACTGTCACCCTGTATTACCAATACATTGATTCTGAACAAATACTATTAGATATCGAACCTGATATACAAAATCATATCAGTCTCTTTATTAGTAAAGAAAGGATATAATTTTGTATTGTTGGATAATGTTTTGAACATTTCCTATATCAAAAGTTGATCGGTTCAGGCACGTTATCTAAAAGCATTGATGTTCTAAATCAAACTACAGTTCCTAGTATACAGAACACACACAAGAGGAAGAGTTCAGAAATGAACGAATCCTTCTTGAGGCATTGTAGACTAGGTCATATCAATGCGACCCGACTGGCTGAAGTTACATTTAGATGCATATTTAAATTAGTTTGAATTTACATCTTATGAAACTTGCCAGTCATGTCACAAAGATTAGATGACCATAGCTCTGTTTATTGGAAACAGAGAAAGAGTTGTTGAACTCTTGGGACTGATACATAGTGATGTATGCAAAGTCCCCTGTCTACATATGCCAAGACCGGTTCTTTGTACTTCATTATATTCTTTGATAATCTCTCAAGATTCAGCCATATGTTCCTATTGAAACATAAGTCCGAAGCTTTTGAGATATTCACAGAATATAAGTTAGAAGTAGAGAACCAAAAACCGGGTATAAGTATTATGTCCTATGATGGGATCAGGGAGGAGAATACTTGAGCATAGAATTCTTGGACTATTCTAAAGGAGAATGAGATTCTCTCTCAGTGTTACTCCTCTGAATACACCACAACACAACGGTGTATCGGGGCGGAGCAATCGCACCATATTAAATATGGTGTGCTCTATGATGAGTACTACTGAGTTACCTATTTCCTTTTGGGGTTGTGCACTTGAGAAGCTGCATACCTATTGAATTGGGTTCGAATCAAATCAGTGCCTACCACTCCATATAAGATATGGTATGGGAAGAACCTATCTCTTAAGTAAGTTAAGATTTGGGATTGTCCGGCCTATGTCAAAAGCAAAATCCGGACAAGATCGAGGCAAGGTCAGTTCTGTAGAACTGGAAAGGTTCCAGCTATACAAAACTACAGCTGATTTGACAGGACCAAAGGATTCTATAGTCCCCGACGAACCTCAGCCTCTCCGCCGAACTAGCAGGGTTCCTCACCTGCCTGAGAGATACTTCGGTTTCTCGATGACAGTGGGAGCGAGGATTGCATCATGAGATGATGACCCAACTAGTTTCGAGCAGGCCATCGAGAGTAGGGACTCTGTAAGAATGGCTGGATGCTTAGCGATCTGAGATGGAATCCATGTACACCAACAAAGTCTGGACTTTGGTTGCTATATCTGAAGGGTTAAATCCCCATCAGGAGCAAGTATATCTTGAGAAGATTACTTGGTGTAGATGGAAAAGTTGAGACTTTCAAAGCTAGACTTGTTAAAGGTTTTCGTCATCGACCAGGCGTGGATAATGATGAAACCTTTTCCAGTGGCTATGCTTAAGTCCATCCGGATCCTACTTAACATTGCTACATACCATGACTACGATATCTGGTGGTTGGGTGTCATGACTGCTTCTCTAAATACTGATTTAGAAGAGAACATCTATAAGAACACAGCCAGAGGGCTTCGTAAACAGTGGGAGCAGCGGAAACGTGTGCAAGTTGCTTTACAGAATAAAGCAAGCATCGCGGAGATGGAACATCTGTTTTGATGTACTAGTCATAGAGTTTGACTTCATCAAAATAGGTAGATGAACCTTGTATTTACAAATGGATAGTAGGGAGTATGGTAGTGATCCTCGTAGAGTACGTGGACAACATACTCTTGATAAGAAAAAAGTTTCCTATGCTACGCACGGTCAATCTCCTCTTATCACAAGGATTCTTCAAATAGGATAAAGGTGATACCTCCTAAATCCTGAGTTTTGAATCTATGAGATAGATCTAAATGGATGTTAGAATTCTCACTAGTTGTAGTGAGATGGTATCAATCGATCCTGGAGAGAATCACTGGAAAGGTTCCAGGGTGATAAGGACGACTGAATGTCAGTCGCAGGCAATGTCTTTACCCTCAGTGGAGGGACGGTATGTTGGAAGAGTTCCAAGCTAGATACCGTGGCAAACTAGACGATAAAGGCTGGTAACATCGCTATCAAAGATACTACCAAAGAGGCAGTTTGGGTGTATATTGGTTCATGAGATGAACTAGGTTCCTACCATTGTGTGACAATGGAAGTGTGGCTTTGACCAAGGAACCCCGATCCCATCAGTGACCCAGACATATTCTGAGTCAGCATCACCTTATCATGGAGATAGTTGATCTCCAGGGTGATCGAGGTAAGGAGAGTAGACTCAGAGGACAACATGGCGGATCCACTCACAAAGGCCTTTTCCCAGAGAGAGACTTATATGGGATGGTTGAGTATGTGATACTGCAACCACTGCTACAGATGGCCCTAGTGCAAGTGGGAGATTGTTAGTTATATGTATGCCCTAGAGGCCATTACTGTACATTGGATGTATATTGTAGTGGATGCTGGGACATATTTAGGTAGGACTTTCTTGCTCGACATTATAGTACGCTATCTGGTTGCTCTTTATCTTAACATGTATACTTTCTGTCTCTCTGTTACATGTTGATAAAGCCCTTAGGATGTGTACTCGACTTCCAGGACTATGATGTAGATCATACTAGTGGGGCCTGGGTAGTTAATGAGAACATCCTTCAATGTTCCTAGTCGTGGGGATATCGAGACGGGGCATCGATATTCCAGAGTAGACTAGCGTATATCTTCTCGACCCATGTGATGGGCGATGGATGATCCCATATCCATTGGTGTTTGACATCGGAGATGGTATGCGGGTGCTCAGTGGAGACTGGGTACACTGAACAGACTCGCCGAGAACTCCCAGATGGTATTATACCTTACGTCAGATGGCAGTTCTCTGGTGACACTGGTACAGCTTAGTCTGTTGACCCGAGATCGTCATAGAGTCTTGTGTGTCTCCCACTGTGCTTTAATTTCCACCCTACCACGGCTCTACTGAGTCGCGCAAACAGGTGGTTTTTGGGTACAGTCCCGATTCACATGGAGGCAATAAGCGATAGGAGGGGATTCGTCTCTCCCGGTATTGGGGGTTGATGTTGCGCTATGCTCAACTGGCCATAACTGGAAATCTCTGGCCAGGGTTGCAGTGATATACCAGTAAGAGTTATCAGTAGTTTCATGCTTGTTATGGACCTTATATCGGCATGACTTATCAAGCTACTGGGGTCTGATGTTTACCACCCCTAGGCGAGATATGCGACATATCAGACGAACAGACCGGATGGTACGGTAAGTGTTGCTGGTTGGATTCACAGGAGTGTGAGCGGGCTTGCTCGTTGATCTTCTGATCGCTCAATACCCGGGTGGCCATTACGTTTAGCAGACCGCTTGCGGCTTGTAGGTGCTTGATATGATCATCACCTGCTGCCGGCGTATTGACGAGTCTTTAGAGTCCTACACAGAAGTTTCCTGGCTCAAGCGAAACGAAATAGGAGCACATATGAGATATGTGCGGGACCGAGAATAATACCAGTATGTGATACTGTGTTCCATTCTCGCGATTTGTATCATTGGACGGTTATATATGATATAGCCGGGTTACCGAATCAAGTGTTGATTTGATACATTGATACACTTGATATTAGTCGGTTATATGCAGTATGACCGGATCATTAAATCAAGTGTTGATTTAATGTATAATTATATATTTGATATATTACTTTACATTAACTAGTATTGGTTCACTTAAGATGATTTTCTCACTTGATGTGCATATTATATATATGATATATTTTTGTGCACTTGATTTATCATGTTTGATGATACATGCAAACTTGGGTGTATGTTTGATTTAAACCATGTTTAGGTTAATGGTTAGGGTTTTGTTATCTTTACTTAATTATTTGTTTTATTTATTTATTTTTGGGCAAGAAACAAAATGGTGGATTCTTTTGTTTTTTACTTGAAGCTTCATGAAGCTTTGACCATTTTGTTTCTTTCCTTAACCTAACCATTCACCTAAACCCTAGTTTAGTCTCTACACTAGTTAAACTCACCCATGGTTGTATTATAATACCCATCACTTGATTTTCTTTTTGAAAATAATTCATAATTCTTTTTCTTTCTTCTTCTTCATCTTCTTCATGAAGAGAAGAAACCATTGCTAGATTTTTCCAAGTGATGATTCCAAGTGAGAAATCCAAATCCAAAGTGAACCCACTTCCTATTTCTTCATCCTCTACCACTTGCCATGTAGTAGAGTGTGTTATCTTCACAAATTTTATGACCAAGTGAAGATGGAGCTTGATCTTGAGTTGCCTCGACGTAGATCATCTTCGGCATCGAAGTCGACGACCTAGCCCGATCATTTCTTTGACGAAACCATTGCTAGAGTCCGGGATCCGATGATCGCAGCGGAGGGATGTCATCACGGAGCTAAGGAAGTGGAGGACCGGATCTACAAAGGTTGTAGTCCCTTTCACTTTTTAGTTAAGTTGTTAACTTGTAGTTTCGCCTTTACCTCTAGTAACGATCTAGTTTAGGGTTCGTTGGCACACAAAAAATTTGATTTTGGCATGGTTGATCAGTTGTAGAACCTCATGGGTGTGCCTAGGAACCCTACACACATTCCCCAAAAAGAAATCCATCTTGGACTCTGCAAAAATCAAGCAGAACAAGGGAATTAAATTCCCAGAAAAACCCTACTGCAAATCTTTTCTTTTGTTGCAAAGAAACAACTCAGGGCAAGAAAACCCCAAGAAGTTCTCTAGGAAGAACTAAGTTCTTCAGAGGAATTAAATTCCTTTTGAACAAGAGAATTAAATTCCCAGAAATATTTTTTTCAGAGCCAAAGCTCTTTGAAATGGAATTAAATTCCAGAGAAAAGACAAGCATCGCCATCGATCCCTGAAGATCAGAGAAACCCTAAAAGGTCTATTGTTTAAAGTGTGAATGGTTTTCTTTTTAAAGAACTTAAAAAAAATGGGTTCTTGTTAAAGGGAAAAACCCTTGGTATAGATTTAAAATCCAACGAAGATTTCTGCAAAAGTTCTTCAGCCGTTCAAGATCATTACCTGAGTAAAGGGAATCTTTTAACAGAGTTAAACTCTGGAAATTTTTGAAACAGAAAACTAAGCTCTGAGAAAGAGAATTAAATTCTCAAAGGAAAAAGTAAGCAATGAAGAAGATGAGCAAAGTGGAGACGCTTCTGAAGGGACGCTGGCATTTATAGGATGTGATGGGAAACGTTTCATCTCCCCTATTCCCTAGACAGATCCAACGGTCACAAAGGTGACAGTGTTGCACTCACGTGCAGACACGTGAGAACAACGCTGTGGGGGCATTTGTTCCCTGATAAAAATCAGGAAATACCTCAATGAGGTATCACGTGCTCACACGTGGCCAAGGGTCACGTGTTGATACGTGATAGCTTCCTGTGATCTCTACTTTATAGAATTAAATTCTAAATCAAACAAAAATGTAACAAAACAGCCAAGGAAAGACCCCAATGGGGCATCACGTGTTCACACGTGACCAAGGATCACGTGCTGACACGTGATGGTCCTATAGCTCTGTTAAAAAGCAGAATTAAATTCTGAATAAAAGGGGGTCACGTGCCAACATGTGACAAGTCCCTCAGCTCTTTAATTGATAGAATTAAATTCTATTTCAATGGTCAAACGTTGGGATCACATGCCAATACGTGATGGGCTTTAAAAGCCTTATGAGTTAATAGAATTAAATTCTAATTAAGGGAAATCAAAGACCCTAACTGGGAAAATATTTCTTTAAATCTTTCCAAACAAAAAAGGATTATGCTCTGTAAAGTGGAGCACCGTCGGATTAAAAATCCAATGGTGATTAAAAATCACCAATTTATGGGAAGATTTTATACAAAGAAAGATTTCCCTAAAATTCACCAAGAATAACAAACAGAATATCTTTTGGATTAAAAATCCAATGGTGAATAAAATCCACCGAGATCATGATAGTTACAAAAACAAACAAAATCTTTCAATGAAATATTCACTAAACAAATTAATTCTTTTCCTTCTCCTATAAATAGGAGCCAAGAAGAGAAGAGGGATATAGAATTTTGGATCTTGGAATTTTCTGAAATAAAATAACAGAGAGAGAAGAAAAGAGAATTTAATTCTCAAGAAAAGAACCCCTAGGTTAGAAAGGGGAAATGGATCAAAGCTTCATAAAGCAAAAAGAGAATTTAATTCTCAATCTAAGAGTTTAACTCTTCTGCAAAAGAACTTAGTTCTTTCTCTGGTTGAAGATCTGCAGAAGCAAATCTCCCCACAGGTTGAGAATTTAATTATCATCGGGGAAATTCTGTCATGCAGATCCAAAACTTAGAGGGAGAATTGAGTTTAGAGAATTTAATTCTTCCAAAAGTAAAACTAGGGTTTAACCCTATATGAGAATTTAATTCTCCCAAATTCACAGGAATTTAATTCCTCCAAGATAAAACTAGGGTTTAACCCTATATGAGAATTTAATTCTCCCAAATTCACAGGAATGTAATTCCTCCCAAACAGAACTAGGGTTCAACCCTATATGAGAATTCAATTCTCCCAAATTCATAAAGAATTCAATTCCTCTAAATGAAATTAGGGTTTAACCCTACATAAGAATTTAATTCTTCCACATGCATAGGAATTTAATTCCTCTAAAATCGAGATTAGGGTTTAACCCTACAGAGAATTTAATTCTTAAAAAAAATAATAATAAATAAAGAGACTTGAAAGATCTCCATACATGTAAAGAACTAGGTCACGTGCTCCCACGTGACCCCTAAAAAGATCCTCCAAAATAAGAAGGAATTAGCTCAGAGGTAATGCCTCACGTGCCCCCACGTGACCTCTAAAAATAAAGAAAACAAAGGCAAAAGTAGATTCTAATTTGGGCGCCCTCACGTGTCCTCACGTGACCCCTAATAAACACCTTAATAAATCAGTGCATGAGTGCCTATCACGTGCCCACACATGATGGCCGTGAAAACTAAAAGTGTTTAACACTTATTTACATATTCGAGAATAAAATAAAGGAGGTCTTGGGTGCCTTCACGTGCTCCCACGTGCCCCCTTCCTTTCTAGTGTTTAACACTATTTTAAGCATTTCGTCTCCAGTGTTTAACACTGTTTAAATACATCACGTGAGGACACGTGACCACCAGATATCCTCTAGTGCTTAACACTATTTTAAAGCCAATCATATCCAAATTGGCTAAGTTTTCCAGAGGTAAGCCTCTCCTTCAACTGAATCTCAAAATTGATCATTTCATATGACATGCAGAGTAAAACCCAGAGCTATAATGTTTAATGCTCAGTCAAAGACAAAAATGTTATCAGAGCCCTCAAACTCTTGTTTAGCATTGCTAAATGATGAGGGGCTGAACCCAGACAAATGTCTAATGGTCCAGCAAAGGGCCAATATTTCAAACTTAATTGGACTTAGCCCAAATTGGCCATAAGTCCTCAATTCAGATTTAACTGAGCCAATGTGCTTATAATCTAATTAATTGATCTTAGTTCCAAAATTGGACTATAGATCTCCCAATCAACTTTGGTTCAAGGGTACATCTCTTCACTCCTTTGATATTTGTCGTTGTAATCCTTCAACGTCTTCAAAGAGGTGACGGGTCCCGACAACCACACATTTCACGAACTATGATGTCCTTAACCTTGACTGTGAGGTCTTTAAACTCACGGACTATGATGTCCTTAACCTTGACTGTGAGGTCTTTAAACTCATGGACTATGTTGTCCTTAATCTCGACCGTGATGTCTTTAAACTCATGGACTATGATGTCCTTAATCTCGACCGTGATGTCTTTAAACTAACAATGGACCGTAATGTCCTTAAACTAATAATCGACTGCAATGTCCCTAAACTAAACAATAGAGTCCAATTGCCCTTTTGTTGGATCTAAACGATCCCGTTAAGTTGATCTTAGTCTAAAATGAGACTAACGTATCCTTAACAAACGTTTAAGTTGATCTTAGTCTCAAATGAGGCTAACGTATTCTTAAACCCAACCCCCAAAACCAAAATCTAAGAAGATACGGATTTGGACTAATCCACGCCCTATGGGCGATGACATAAATTGGTCTCCGTATACAATCCACGGGCAACCAAAAATAAAACAAATACCCGCGACACGAAGTGACCATCTGAAGAAAGAGAAAGTTGTTACCGCGATGCGGTAGCGTAATTAACTGCAGGGGCTTGCGCCTGCAGGGAAGAGCGTCCCCACAATCAAAACCCCCTCAAACGAGGGGGAATCTGACGAAGTCTGCTACATCGACCGCATCCGTTTAAACCTTCGATACATGGTGCCATAAATCAACTTGGCATCTTCGGAGAGATGGACGGATAGCACCAATTAGCATCTGCCATGAAATTCAGGCAAGACGAACCTACGCGGTCGCGTCTCCGTGTTTCGGAGGGGAACAACGCCTCTCTCTCTCCTCTTGCGGTTACTGTGCACTCCTCGAGTGCGGTCACCGCCCAATGCTTAGCGTCACCTCCCTCCTTCATTCTCTTTTCTTTTCTTCTTCTTCCTCTATATAACCCCCGAGCACCATGAGGAAAACCCACAGCTCCACGAAACCCTAACCTTAAAACTTCATCACCTCACTGCCCTCGACCTCAACCCTCATCTCCATTCCCTTCTTCTCCTCCTCCTCGTCACCTTCTTCTTCTCCTTCCTCTTCCCCGAGAACCCTGCAACCAACCCTCAACCCAATAGAACCCTTCACCTGCACCTCATCGCCGACGATCACCTCACCTCGCCGTCACCCCCACCACCTCCTCCTTTCCCTCTCCTCTTCTCTTCTCCCTCCTACACCAGACCCCAGCTGCACCATCACCCCAAAACCCTAACCAACAGAGCCTAGCCTGCACCCTGCACCCTCGCCGGCACCTCACCGCCGGTGACCCCGACACCACCACCTCGTCTTCCTGACCCCAGCACCAACTCCAGTGAGCCCCTTTCTCTTCTTCTTCTTTTCCCTTTTCTTTTCTTGATTCTTGATTCTTGCTTTCTCCAGCGATCGCCGGAGTTGCGTCGACGCTGCCGTTCTAGACGACCCAGTGGACGTACCTTACCTGCGTGATCACCCTCTTGCATTGTTTGGACCCGTCCCACGTGCCGTGTGTATCCGTCGTGTGATCCGATCGAGGCAAGTTTATCTTGCTACATGCTATGATATATTTTACATCCATATTAATAATAATATTTAATGTTTAGTGTATTGTACATCCCCTGTTATCATTTTACTGTTTTACGACGTCCATTTGCATCCGTACAATTTATTTCATATTTAGTTGCATGCAAGTTAATCTTGCTACATGCTATACTATAATATACTGCACCCATTTGAATAATAATATTACATATTGTTTAGTTATGCATCCATTTTACAGTTTTACTGTTTTCGGATACCCGTTTGCATCCATATCACTTAAAATATATATAACTGCATATATAGATCATATTAATTCATGGTATTATTGTAGAGACACCTCATGCTTAATAATGTGCATCCCACTTAGTCTTGGAACTGTAAATATAACCCTAATCAATAATTGTACATCCGTTTTATTAATTATATATCTATTTGCATTCCAAGTCACGTTATTTCATATTACTGTTATATTAACACCCCATGCTAGAAAATGTGCATCCTACATAGTAATGGAGCTATAGTTGCAATCCCTAATAGCCAGTTATGCATCCATGTTTATTTGTGTATCTATACCATTAATTCTGCATACCTAGTTACACCTCATATTACATTAACTCTTATTATTAATACATTAGTATCCCATACTTAATGATGTGCATCCTGCATAGTCATGATGTAACCCCTGATTAATATTTGTGCATCCATACTTTTATTTGTGCACCCGTACTTGCTACAGTTTTATTATGAGCATCCGCTTGACACATGTGCACTACCTGTCATGACCTGATATACCGCTGCTTGACTTGATACATGATCTTGTTACTAATGCCGACAATCTTGACCTGTTGTCCCTACGCACATATCCTGTTGTCTATTTAGACAAACCTGTACCTGCTTGATCCTGTGTTGGCATTAGCTCCAGATTATCAATACCTGACTTGAACACATAACCTTGGGGGTATGGGTAAATCAAAAGTGTAAACTAAAGTGTAACTTAAAAGGGTATTACTTGATCCATGGTCCCGGGGGGTAACAGGACAGAGTTATTCGTGACTCTTACATATTCTTGATCCGTGGTCCCGGGGGGTAACGGGACAGAACCACTCTTGGTTCACATATTCCTGATCCGTGGTCCCGGGGGGTAACGGGACATATTCTTTGAGTTACATGGAGGATTACATTAATTGATTTCAAACAAACTTTAGAATAGATAACCAGTAGCACAGTTTAGATTGATCACTGCACGTCCCAAATATTGATACACTTCACTGTTCTATATCCGTGTTTACTTATTACATTCATGTTACTGTTTATGATTCATACCTGCATATCTCGTGTATCGTGTTCATTTATTATTGGTTGATATCATGACACACCGACGTCTAGGTTTTGCATGGACCAGATCCTCTATCTTTGTCGCAGGCAGTTTAGGAGTATTTTGACCAACAAGCCGAGCAGTGAAGATCATGTTAGTAGCTAGTTAGTTTAGTTTTATTTCCTATTTTCATTCCTGATGTGAGCCCGTATTTTTGGGACGTATATTCCAGATTGTTTTATTTATTGGATTTATTGCTTCCGCATATTATTTCTTGACTCGTTATTTCTGGCTCATGGACATGTACTAAATAGTTTCTTTTATTTTCATGTTCTTGATATCTATAGACAGCCGTAATGTTACTGTGAAGGAATTTTTCCTAGCCACAGGTAGCATGGTTGGCTCTGTCACGTGCCGATCTTAGCGCACTCTGGAAAGCGGGGCGTGACAATTTGTAATAATCGTTGTACCAGCTGAAGCAGATGGCAAGGCCGGAAGGGCCGGTGGCGAGCTGATCTTTCACCCCCTCCTTCAATCTGTAGCACTGCAGTCGGGACGAGAAAAAAGGTTAGAAGTAATTCCATCAATGGAAAAGGAAGATATCAATGGAAATCATACTCACCAGCGCCACCAGAGGAAGAAGCGAGTTCGGATAGGAAGGAGAAGTGTGGGAGCAACACCTGATAAAGATGGTCAAAAAACACTCCTGAAAGGCACAACAGTATGACTTTAGCACACAAATTATACGTCTAAAAAGTAAGATTAATAAGTTGCAAACCCATACCTTCCAACATCTTTGACGGCATGAGAGAGGGCTGAGAAGCGACCACCGCCAAGGCGGTAGTTGAAGGCGCTCCCTCGAGCAATGGGGCATCGGCACTGGCTGCACCTGCGTTACGAACAAATGTGAACTTGTCAGAAAGGATTGTAAAATAAAAAGGACAGTAACTTGGGATTTACCTGACGAGCTGCCGACCAAAACGGAGGCGACTCCCTCCTCCATCGACATGAGGCCACCGCCCGTGGCCTCGTCACCCGACTCAATAGGGACCGTTGTCGTGCTCGCAAGACCTAGAAACGGCGGGGGACCATAGGCGGGGAGGGCTATGACTGGAGCATTACCAGATTCCTGAGAAAGAGCGGTTGGCTCGTCTTCAGGAATCATGTCCACCTCACCCGTTACTCCCTCGGGCTCGGCAATCACGGTTGCCTCGTCCACCGTCACCACGAGGTCGCCGGCCTCAAGCGCCTCGTCCTCCACTATCCTAGGCTCAGTTATAACAATCATTTCATCTGCCGCCACTTCAGGCTCGGCATCAATGACGTTCTCGGCTATGGATCCTTCGGCCTCCAGCTCAGGCTCCATTACCCCAGCGACATTGCCCACCGTCGGCTCAAGTTCGGCCGGTGCCTCCCCCCTGCTTCCTCGGGTTCGACAGTCTCTGCCTCCCCCTCGGTCAGACTTGGCCCTGCAAGATGAGATGCATAAGAACCGGCGAGTTTACAATTTTTACAAACAAAATTATGAAAAAATATTACCTGAGGTGGACTTCTCGTTAGCCTCCCTATTGGTGCAAATCGCCTGTCTATGGGCTGTAGACAGGGCGACCGGGGACTCTTCTGAAGGGGTGTCGGCACGAGGAACGGTGCTTGGGCCCGCTCCAAGGCAACCATGTGTGCCTTTGCTTTGCACCTCGATCGCTTCCTCTCCTCTCGGGCCGTCACGATGGACCTCTTTGACGCTTCCTTCATCGAAGCGTCATCGTCCTCATTCAAGGATGCCTCCAGAGCCTTTAAGGCATCTCTCATCGGCTCTTCGAGACGGACCTCCTGCGGTAGCCCAGAGGGAGCAGGAACATCGGCAGCTGGCAGAGCAGTTGCGTCACTTGGCGGGAACGGCATTGAGGTTTCTGCGATAAAAAGGGAGAGGTTAAATTGACCATAACACAAGGAAAATGAAAACTTGATGAATTGAAACTTACTAAGGCCTAAAGATGCTTTGAGACGTTCCTCCTCTTGGAAAGTCTCGAGGGAAGCGGCAATGGCTTCTTCATCAGTGATGCCTGTTGGAAGAAAAGAAGGAAAAACGTTAGTCAAAGGCAATGAGGAGGATATGATACAATAAAGAAAATGCAACTAGTAGTTACCTGATTGCGCAAGCTTAGCTAGCCACGCGTCACGCTTTGCCAACCACGCTGAAGTTTCGAGAGCGGCCTCCAAGTCTGTATCATCCGGCAGCGGCATGACTAATCCCTCGTTAGTCCCATATTCGCTCAGGCCCTCAGCATAAGGAGCATGGGGTTCCTGACCGAACGCGACGTCTGCAGCAAAGAGCGACTTCTTTTTCTTCTTCCCTCCGACCCTAGGTGCACGTGGGATCGACTTACGCTTAGCAGCCACCTTGGGACGGCGGGTCCCGATGTCTGCACCCACGCCAGACTCCGGCGAGGCTACAACCACTGTCTCCACTGGAGCACAGGACGCTGGAGGTGCATCTGTAATATCAGGGAGTGGCAATCCGTGCGGAGGACTTTGCGCACACGATGGTCCGGCTCTAACATCTTTTAGAGGTGCAACTACCGGAGTCCTAGGCACCAAAGGAGCGTTGTGGTCGCTGCCTGGAGGCGCACCCTTACGGTCGACCAGCAGTCGCCTTTCCTCCTTTATAACGGCTCCTGTTGCATGATTGTACCATTCTTTGTATACGTTGAGGAGTTATGGAGCGCAAGCCGGCGCACTGATAAAAAAATGAGAACCCGTATTCAGGCGCATGAAATGATGCAGCGCGTTATCCATCCCTTCTTCATTGGCAGCGGGTTCCAATAGGAAAGCTTCCAAGGGTACCCCTTGATCGTAGCCCAGTTGCTGGGCGAAACGATGCGGGTTGTATCTCATAAAAATCGCCGCACCGTTCTGCCTGAATACTAGGAAGCCCGGTCTAATGGAATATAGGTGAAGGGTCTCCCGGGCCGTCAAAATTGAAGCTCCATCCTTGAAAGCATCTTGTAATGGCCGCATCGCAGTGGTAGACGCCTTTCCAATGGTCAACACCTTATCGAAGAAAGACATCCCGTCTCCAACGGCGTGAGGGCGAAGGAGTAAACCCTTGGCGTTCCGTGGCGAAGGAGTCACGATTGATGCGCCAATCAGCTGTATGATGCGAGGGAAACCACACTTGTCGAAGAACGAGGGCCTTTTATGCATGTCGAAGACACCCGCCGTGTGTAGCTCGAGCCACGATATGAAGTAGTACATCGGGAAGACCACGTGCAGTACCCCAGGCTCATTAGCATCCGCTGCTCGACTGAGGTCATGATATAAGTGTGCCAAGCCGGCGATCCCAACAGCCACTTTTACCCCGATGGTCATCCGATGGGCTGGGTAAAAGACAGAGGGCCGCATACGGTGAGAGTGCATTGGGATTGCAAACCAACTCAGCCATAACCCAAGAAATCCTAGGGAAAAGGCCTCCTCGTCCATCCCAGGGGCTGCAATTTCTGCAAAAGACATGGTCGGGAAGTCCGGAAGGAAAAAACCTTTTTGGTCTATCTCCTTCGCCGGCAGGTTATCCAAACCTAGACCGAAAGGGTCATCCAGGGTAGCAAACTTAGCAGCTTCTGATGAGAGGACGCTTGGACGAAGGAACCGAGCGATGAAATCCTCAAAGCTAACTCCACGACTCCCATGTTCGATGAAAAGGGCCTCATAGATGTTCAACACTTTAATTAAGCTTGGGAATTGGTGTTGAACAGCATTCTCCGGCGTGAGCCCCCTTACCACCGGCTTAGCACCGAAGACATACTCGTCTGTCGGGAGCAACTCCTCATAATGTTCCCCTATAACCGGTAAACCGGATACCTCCGTAAACTCTTCCAGAGAGATTGACACTTCCCGATCCATGGCGAGGAAAGTGTGGGTAGGAATGTTCCACTGCTCCAAAAGAGCCTTGAACCACCAGGTGGGGAACGTGGGATACTGGAAGAGAGAAACGTAGACCGCAGTGTACAATCCCAACCTTATCAACTGCGACTTCTTCGTCGACAGGATATACCGGGCCCACGGCAGATAGCCTACCGGGTAGCGGGGGATCAGACCAATATTATATGATTGCCCTCAGGGTCGCGCCTCGCCCTGACAGATACGGCGTCCTAGGATATCCAGAACCATAGGGCGCTGGACCGGAATCGCGTCCATAGCGAGATGAAGAAAGCCCTTCGAGGTCCAATCAACCATCTCCACGGCATACTGCACCGAGGGTGGGGTGGCATAATGAATCGCCGTGATGGGTTCTGACGGCATTGCGCACGTGAAGCTCCGTCGACCCATGATAATCTGATTATACCACGACCCCCAAAGGTGGAGACTCTTGTATTCCGGGTCATAGTCCTTAATCATGGCCAGGACTTCGCGGTCCAAGGGCGCTTCAGGAAATCCCTCCTTCGAACGAGCAAACGGGAATGAGGTATCGAGAGACATGGTCACTGCAAGGGAACAAAAAATAACCGTTAGTGCTGCAATTCCAACGCTTGGCGTTTAAAAAATTTCAATTAACTGAATTTAAAAATTGATTAAATTAAAATTAATCACACCACACTGCAGTGCAGTGGGCAGGGGACCAAATGGGGACCCACAAAATCTGGATGAAAGTGCCTCATTTAATAAGACAGCCCCATCATTGGGTGAGAATGTCAGTTAAAGAAAAGATCCCCATGAGAATATTCTCATCAGTGGGGAATCCCTAGAGATAAGTAGAAAATCTCCTCTTTCAGAGCTTTGCTCTGTCACAGAATGACACTTGTCAAATTCTGGTCTCAAAGGAATAAAATTCCTTAAAAAGAGCTTAGCTCTGTAATATTCCATCAAAAAGAAAATTTTGAAAAAAAAAATTTAAAATTAAAATTTTTGGAATCTTGAAAAATCCATGAAAACTTATGAAAAATTCTTCATTTTTCAGATCTAAAAGATCTACATTTGATTCAAGAGCAAAGCTCTGTTCATGGGTTAGAACCCATGAACAAGATCTCTGTAGATCTATAAGTTTTTGAGAGCAAAGCTCTGTTTATGAAACCCCAATGGGGATCAGTTTAGATCAAAAGATCTGTGAGAGCAAAGCTCTTTGGTTTAAGATTGATTTGAATTAATTTAATTTCATTGAGATTAATTTTTACCTAGAATTTCTAACTTTGGAAATGAGCAAAGCTCTGAAGTTCTTAAGCAAGAGCAAAGCTCTGTTGAAATCAAAATCTTAAAAAAATGGTGAAGATTTTTTTTAAGGGCCAGAGGTCCTATTTATAGGGCGCTTGCGCCCCTTCAGCTCACCCGTTGATCCAACGGTCAGAAACTTGCCACCGCTGCACTCACGTGCGCGTCACGTGAGCGCAACGGTGGGGGGCATTTGTTTCCCCCAATCAGAGCAAAACTCTGTTGAAATTCAAAATTCAAATTTTGAAGCAACGCTTCAAATCCCGGTCGCAACGCGCCACGTGTCAGGCGCTGATATATCAGCGCAGCGCC
Organism: Agapanthus africanus; assembly: GCA_030015575.1. NCBI lineage: Eukaryota > Viridiplantae > Streptophyta > Magnoliopsida > Asparagales > Amaryllidaceae > Agapanthus > Agapanthus africanus. The sequence goes on from CM057337.1 coordinate 895,974,206, forward strand.
CGAGGCAGCGCGCCCAATCAGAGCAAAGCTCTATTTAAAACAAAATTAAAGAAAACAACGCTTCAGTTGCGCAAGCACTGTGCTGCGCGACACGTGTCAGCGCCGATGCGCTAGCGCAGTTGCGCTGCGCGACACGTGTCAGCGCAGTTGCGCTGCGCTTTGCGCTGCGCGACACGTGTCAGCACAGATGCGCTAGCGCAGTTGCGCTGCGATGTGCGCTGCTTGACACGTGTCACGCGCTGGGGCGTTTGCGCCAAACAGAATTAAGATTTTAAAGAAATCTTTCTGTTCTTGTTAAAACAAGAAGATTTTCTTCTGTAAAACAGAAGCCCTTTGATCAAAGATCCAACGGTGGGGAAAATTCCCCGAATCACTCAGAGAAAGATCTCTTTAACAAATTTATGGGCACTATATAAGGCCCCTAGACCTCAATTCAAAGGCATCAACATTTTGTGAGAAATCAAAAATTTCAAACAGAGAGAACTCTGAAGAAATTTCAAGAACAAGAAAAAAGGTAAAAGACCTTTTAGATAGAAGAATTTCTTCTAATAGATCATTGATCTAAGAATAAGATCAATGATCTTCAATAAAAAACAAAAAAAAAATAATAATAATAGTGCTTTGCACTTATGAACCATTGGTTCTCTGTGATCAAGAAAAATAAGAAATACTTGTTTTCATTGATCTAAATGAGATCAAGAAAACAAACAGTGCTTTGCACTTCTTTTATGAACCTTTGGTTCTCGAATCTAAAAGATTCTCAAGTTAATAGTGCCTTGCACTTGTAAAACTGCACGGTTGCGCTCTTGGATTGGCGCAAGCCACCAGAGAGCGCCACGTGTCAGCATCTGAACCACTTACGCTATGCACTTTAAGATAGAGCTTTGCTCTCTGAAATTGGCGCAACTCACCAGAGCGCGCCACGTGTCAGCATCGCAAGCGTAGCGCACTAGCGCAGCGCACTGCGCTTGCATGACACGTGTCATCACCACAAGCGCTTGCGCTCTTTTATTGGCGCAAAGCGCCTGAAAAATGCAATCATTTCTTATTCTAAAGGGCCAGGCCTAAGTCAAAAAGACCTAACAGGCCTAAATGAATTGCAAAGCAATAAAAGGGGCAGAGCCCAAATAAAATTGATGCTCTGCATCATTTATAAATGGGAAGAGCCCAAAACAAATTGATTCTCTGCATCCTTTATGGGCAGAGCCCAAACAAAAATAAAAAGTAATGCAGTGCATTATTAAACAGGGGCAAAGCCCTAGCACAGGCCTAATAGGCTAAAGATAAAAAAAAACGTTGAATATTCTCAACTGGACTTAGCCCAATCATGGCCGTAAGTCCTCAAATTAAATTAACTGAGCAAGACTGCTCTCCTAAATCAATTTACGTCCGGTTCAAGGGTACATCTCCGAACTCCTCTGACACCTATCGTTGTAATCCTTCAACGACGTCAGAGAGGCGACGGGTCCCGACAACCATACATTAACACGGACTTAAGCATCCTTAAACTAAAACACGGACTGTGGGGTCCTTAAACTCATGGACTTAAGCGTCCTTAAACTAAAATACGGACTGTGGGGTCCTTAAACTCACGGACTTAAGCGTCCTTAAACTACATATGGACCACCACGTCCCTAAACTGGAATATGGACCACCACGTCCCTAAACTGGAATATGGACCACCATGTCCCTAAACTGGAAATGGATTTAGACGATCCCGTTAAGTAGATCTTAGTCTGGAAATTAGACTAACGTATCCTTAACAAACGTTTAAGTCGATCTTAGCCTAAATACGGCTAACGTATCCTTAAACCAAAACACCAAACCCAAATCTAAGTAAATACGGATTTGGACTAATCCACGTCCTACTGGTGACGTCATCACTCAGTCTCCGTATACAATCCACGGGCAATCACAAACAAAACAAACACACACGACACGAAGTGAAATTCTGAAGAAGGAGAAAGTGGCTACCGCGATGCGATAGCGTAATTAACTGCAGGGGCTTGCGCCTGCAGGGAAGAGCGTCCCCACAATCAAAAACCCCTCAAGCGAGGGGGAATCTGACGAAGTTTGCTACATCGGCCGCATCCGTTTAAACCTCCGATACACGGTGCCATAAATCAACTTGGCATCTTCGGAGAGGTGGACGGATAAAACCATATAGCATCTGCCCCGAATCTCAGGCAAGACGTCTTCCTAACGTCTATGAGCCGCCGTTCGGAGGGGAACAGAAACTTATGGGGAGTTTCTTCTTTTTAAGACTTGAAGTCTTGGGGCCTTTATATAGTGGAGGCTGATCAGTTAAGGCAATCTTTTTCTGATTGATTTGGGGATATTTCCCCACCATTGGATATTTGATCCTAGGGCTTCTGTTTTACAGAAGATATCTTTCTTGTTATTAACAAGATTGGGAAATTATTTTCCCATACAGAGATTACTCTGTATCTTGGTGATTTTTAATCACCATTGGATCTTTGATCCAACGGTGCTCTGATTTACAGAGCACAATCTTTCTTGTTTGGAAAGATTCTGAGGAGTATTTCCTTAACAGAATTTTATTCTGGTAATTTGATGATTTATCATCTTCGTTGGATCTTTGATCCAACGGTGGAGAACATTTAGTTCTAGCGCTTGGTGCTCTCGTGCCTTGCACGTGAGCGCTCCTTCAAAGTCTTTGACTCTTAGCTCTGGCGCACTTGGCGATAGCGCTCTTGTGCTTTGCACGTGAGCGCTGCCTCAGAGTCTTTGACTCTTAGCACTGGCGCTGCTAGCACTCTCATGCTTTGCACGTGAGGCGCTGCCTCAGAGTCTTTGACTCTTAGCGTTGGCGCTCTTGGCGCTTTGTACGAGAGGCGCTGCCTCATTACTGAAGGTGTCTTTTCACCTTTCTTCTCCACTTTTACTGAGTCAAACTTCTCTTTCCCAATGCAGAGCTTGGAAACAGTTCCATCATGCACAAAATTTTCTTTGCCTAGACTTAAATGTCTCTCTTTATAATTTGAAGCAATGCTTCTTTTCTCTTTCACTTTCAGAGAATTATTTTAGCAGATAAGAGCTATGGCTTGTTATCGTCCACATACTCTCCGACAACCATGGGAGGTGCCTATTGAGAAAATCGTTCCTCGTTTTGCTGCACGCTTGGTGAACCCTGCTCTTACGGATGAACAATGCGATATGGTACTGTACAAGCTCTTGACTCGTAGAGGATTTCCTCTCCCCATCGGCTCCATTTGGCTTCGGATGGTTTTCTTGTCTGTGCTCGATGGCATCCCTCCTTATGCAGCGGAGATGACTCCGGTAATGCTCGATGCCGCAGAGGACAAGATCAAGTGCTTTCACGAGGCACTTTTGATTACCACAGCTCTGAGGGATCACTCTGTTCAGCTGCTAAGCCAGATATGGGCTCAACGGGTCATCATGTCTGCCTTCGTCGATGGGCACAGTGCTGACCGATGGGAAGCGACTGTTCGTGAAGATCGCCGCTTTGACATGGTGGAGAAGGCAGAGAGAGATTTAGATATTTTTATCCATAGTTTTGTGAATCCCTGTACTTTCGATCCCATATTTGGTGATCTATTTCCTGTAGAATAAAATGTTCAATTAAATGCTTTCTTTTTGTTGTTGACCACCAAGTGCTCCCTTTCTAACTCATGTTCTTCCTCTGATGTGTGCATGTGCGTATATGAATGAGCCTGATTTCACACATTTCTGTAAACGAAACTTAAACCGGTATAAACAGGCACAAACAGCTCTTGGCCGAAGATTTTGGCGAGAAAAATGGCCTTGCCCCCAGCTAGAGCGATGGAGAGTCGTTCGAAAATGGATTTGCGTTTGGGTTGGGGCGCCCTCGAGATCACCACATTTGGCCTCTTGCCTTTCGAGGCTGGTTTGTCTGTTACCGGAGTTTGAAGAGCTGGGATGACATTAGCTGACACGAACAGAATAGAGCCAAATGGTAGCGGCGGCTCCTCCCATTGTCGCCCGAGATTGGCCGGGAGGACCGTCCTGGCGTCCATCTTCTTCGTGTAGGAGATGGGAGCTGTGTCGAGAGCTGAGCTTGTTCTTGGAGACATTTTGTTGCGTCCGGAGATTGCAATTTGAAACTTGTTAACCTGTACAAAGAAGTATGATTTCAGTACAGGCAATCAATATGTATATTGATTGAGTTCGTATGAACGTTTAACCCGAAATATGGGAGGAGAGATCGGTCCCAACGGGCGTGCCAGAATCTTTAGGGTGTTTTTCGTCATCCCATTGAGATGGGAATACGCGCGCGCTTGTCAGGCGCATTACAGATTTTCCCTGCCTAGGATAGGCTGGGGTTTATTGATTGTGGGAATCCAAATCTCTGGCAGCCGCGAACTAAGTTGCCATTAATTACCCCTCACATTTGGAGCGAGAGAACCTCCGATTGACGGGTCAAATAGGTCATGCAAACTCAATGTGCAGTGTTGTGTTTTGAAGGGGTTTTGGATATATCGGGGGCCCCGCAGAGTTTTTATGGGGGTCCCGCAATCCAGATAGCGGGCTGGGGGTCAAGGGGCTTGCAGCCCCCTTGCGGGGTGCGGGGTAGCGCCCCGTTAGAAATTTTTTCTAACGGGGACAGTGTTGTGGAGTATGTGTGTGTGTGTATACAAATATATAAAAAAAAAGAAGGAAGGGCATCCAAAGGATGCGTGGGAGAAGGCGCCAGCGTCTCACATGCGCGGCACGCTGGCACTGGGCGCTGGCGCTGGCACCAGGCGCTTGGGCGCTGGCGCTAGCACCTCACGTGCCCGGCACGTGGGCTCTCTGGCGCTAGCGCCTCATGTGCCCGGCACGTGGGCGCTCGGCCGCTGACGCTAGCGCTTTAGGCGCTAGCGTCTCACGTGCCCGGCACGTGGGAGCTCAGGCACTGGCGCTAGCGCCTCACATGCCCGGCATGTGGGTGCTCGGGCGCTGGCGCTAGCGCTTTGGGCGCTGGCGCCTCATGTGCCTGGCATATGGGCGCTCGGGCGCTGGCGCTTTGGGCGCAAGCGCCTCACGTGCCCGGCACGTGGGCCCTTGGGCGCAAAAAAGGGGTTTTTACCCCGTGAAATAGGAGTTAAACTCTAAAAGAGGATTTTAAATGGAGTTAAACTCCAAAAGATCTGGATTAGGAGTTAAACTCCTTTGAGGATTTGGGTCTTGGAGTTGAACTCCCTAAAAATCTTCAGAGGTTCTTCTCGCTTAAACCTTGGATCTTCTCTTGAGCCGTGGATCTTTTCCAATGTGGGATTTTCGGAGATGGGTCTTCTTCTTCCTTCTCTTTGTTGGCCGGGTCTTAGAGGAAAAGGGGGGGATTCAAAATCTCTCCTTTTTTGAGATCTAATGGAAGATCTGAGCTCCCCTTTGTGGGTTTTGTGGTGAAAAACTATTTAGTTTTAGAAAAGAAAGAGTAAAACTCTTGATTTAATTCAAATGAGGAAGAAGGTTTAGAACCTTGAGCTAAGAGAAGAAGGAGGCATAAACCCTAGAATTTGAGAGAATGAAAAGTTCTTTTTTATTCATCATCATGTCGTCTTATATAGGCTTACACATTTACATATAGCCCCTTGGGCTTTACAAAATGGCATTTTGCCCATCCCATATCTCATGTGCTCATTTCTTTTGCACATAAGCCATGGGCTTTGCAAAAAATTGGCTTTATGCCCATAAAGCTTACATTCATGCATAAAAAATTACATCAAAATTATTTATTACATGATTTCTTATTTCAGCATAGGGGAGGCCGACCGCTTCATGTTCGGGCTCGACTCGGGCATGAGCCCACTTGATCTGGGCTTGGGCCCACCTGGCTTGGGGTTGACCTTGACTTTGACTTGGTCAACCGGGATGCAGTTTTCGACCCCAACAACAAATCCTGCCGTCCATGTGCAGCAGTTACCGATAACATCAAAACTAATTCAGGACTTCAATTTCTTTTCAAAGTGTCTGACTCAGACAGAGTCTAAATCTAATATTAAATCAATCCGACTTGAATTCAATTCACGTATAACTACAATACAACATGAATCCGTTTATACCAGAATTCAATCTATATTGACCGAACCGAACCATGGATATACTCTGATTACATGACTATCCATTTATATCCATTCTGTTTACATGATATCACGGTTTTGGCAAGTCATCCATCTATATAACAAAATAATACAATCAACACAAAAGACATTACGAGGTTTTAAAGGGGGGACTGATACGGAATGAGTTAGAAGTGGCACGAGACGGTCACTTTAATACACCTAACCTAAATATCCATTACTGTTGTACCGTGACTGAACGGTTCCTTATGTTCCGTATACCTTAGTCTCCGGAATAGTGGGACTCCTCTCATATATACTGGCATATTCTGTACCAAGCTACAAACAACCGCGTTAACAGAACAAAGATAACATCATACAATTATATTCTATTTTCTGTCTATTCTACTTCTCTCTTTTTTTGGGACTTACCGAGCGATTGTTCGCTGACAACATTCCTTTTCTTTTTTCTTTCGAATGTTGTCAGGTGGATCTGACTCACTAGAGATCGAGCCCGGTACTGAGGACTTGGAGCAGTTTGCCATCGACCCAGAGCTATAGGCACTTGTATATACTTTTCATTTCAGTTATGCCATTGTTTAGGCATTGCTTTCCATTCATGTATTTACATTTCCAGTTGTACTTGTAAAGAATTGTTATATAAATAAAAGTTGTTGTTCATTTATATTCATGTCTCTTGTGTACATTTTACATTATATTGCTTAAATACGGTTAGCGTGTTTACTTCTGAGTAAATACGTCGCATGACCCATCGTGTCCCCTCTCCATATACCGGGAAGCGGGGCGTGACACCAAGAACCCATCACCTTCCCCTCGCCGTCGACTTCACAGCTTGACCTGACCACCTCCATCGCCTTCACTCCTCGTCGGCAACACCAGAGCACCCACACGCCACCACCGCACCTTCCCCTTCTTCTCCTTCTCGTTTCCCGATCACCATCAACCCCTCACGGCTACGACACCTCGTCGTCGACCACGTCTCCCCATCACCTTGCCGCCGACCATCTCTCTCTTCCTCCCTGTCTTCGCTAAACCTCAGGACCCGAGCAACCCCATCTCTCCGTCTTCTTTCCTTCTTCTTCTTTTCTTCTTCTTTCTTCTTCTTTTCTTCTCTTTTCCAACTAGTTCGCCGGAGTTGTTCACCGACGACGAGCACGATCCAGATGATCCATTCACCGTTGTCGTCTAGTCCAGTTACCATGTCACGCGGTTGCTCAGTTCAGGTCAAGTCCTATGTACGTGGGTTTTGCCTCGTGTCGTTATTCGGTTTTCGGAACGTGAAACCCGTATATTCGTCGTGAGATTTCGATCAGGAAAGTTCTAAACTTGTAACATGCTATTTTGTTTATATCAATAATTATAGGTTTGATTATAGTACATGTGTTTTAATATTTAGCAAATATGATCGATTTACAGTTTTATAGTATCCGTCTGTATCCGTACCAATAATGGTTTATCTAGTCGCATGCTGAATCATCATAATATTATCATACTACTATATCAGTTCTGTATTTTATCTAGATTGACATAGACCTGGTGACAGACGTAAAACGGTTATTACAGATAGATACATATACATCCTGGCGTTAGTTATGTTTACCGTGTTTAGATGTTGGTTACAGTTTACTTTTGGTATCTATTTTGGGTTAAGATATATTGCCTGACTTGTACACGAGACTTTACCTGACATGTTACTTGGATCATCCGCTAATGCCGACAATCCTGATTTATTATCCTGACGGATGTGACTTGTTGTCTAGATGGACAAGACTTGTACCTGTTTGATCCTGTGTTGGTATTAGACTCTTATCATCAATATCCGACTTGAACACAAAACCTTAGAGGGTAAAGGGAAATCAATAATGAAACCTGACTTGTAACTCAACAGTTCGATACTTTCCGGAGACTGATCAGCCGATACTGGTTTCGGCCGGCCCCGGAATGATACAGCTGACATCATTCGTCGGTACATGATACATGTTTTTACTGCTTAGTGACACGTCTCGGATTCAGCCCCGAGAGTCTTGACCATGGTCCCGGGCACGCACGGAATACTATCGAGTTACATCGACGATTCCATTTAATTGGTTCAAAGACTTATACAATAGATAACCTAGAAGTACAGACTTTAGGATACACATCACATACCTATAGCTCACTATTTTATTCCTGTGTTTATTATTTATACTCATGTCTAATCATAGCATCATATCCTAGTTATTACTATTGTTTTGATATTTATAACGCACCGACGTCTGGGTTTTACATGGCCCAGTTCCTTTGACTTTGTCGCAGGAAGATCAGGAGTATTTTAACAAGCAAGCTGAACAATGAGGAGCTTGATGATTAGTTTTAGAGATGTTTAGTTATTTTATTTCCGTAGTTTTATTTTATCGATGTGAAATCCCATAAAGGATGTGATTTAGATATTATTCTTTATTGGATCTTAATTCGTTTCCGCTACATGCATTTCTTGACTTTTATTTACTATGGCAGATGGACATGTGTTAGTTAGATTTTATTTACTGTTCTTGATATCTGATTGACAGCCATAATGTGACTATGGAGGGATTATTTCTAACCATAGGTAGCATGGTTGGCTCTATCACGTGCCGTATTTTCGTATTTTGGGAAGCGGGGCGTGACAATTCTGCTTCAACCCAATGGATTTCTCTTCCATTTCCCTCTTTGCAGTCCGTGGAAAGAACTTCCCTAGGAAACTCTGAGTAAAAAACGCCCAGTTGATCCGCTTCGCCAAACGATTCTCCTCAATAAGCCACCATTCTCTAACATAATCCACCAACTAGATGCGTATCACATCCACCCTCTTCTCGTTCGGGATCTGAGCAGCAACTAATAAGTTCTTCGTTAGATTTTATTTACTGTTCTTGACCACGGTCTCATGACTCTCAGGGCTGAATCCGAGACATACCGCTGAACAGTAAAACAATGTCAATAGCTGGACAAATAGTGTCAGCATCGCCATTCCGGAGCCCGTAGCTCGTATCGACTGACCAGTCTTTAGCAATCAATCCCATCGAGTTACAATTTGGGTTCCATTCTTGGTTTCCTCTTTCCCAAAGTTTCAAGTTCATGTCAGTTATTAATAGAATATTTACCTAATACCAACACAAGAATAATCAATTTACATGTACATGTCATGTCCGTCAGGACAATCCAGTCAATCAAGCCAATATCAATGAATTGTTGGCAATTAGATAAACATTGCAATACTAGTAGGTTGACATGATAACAATAATAATGACAATCACGATAACATGAATACATGGAAACAATCTATATACTATCGGAATAACACAATTACACCAATAACATGTCTAGAACATAATGGAACAAGTCGGGTAACAGGTCAATCAACATATACGTATTCATGAATCGATGTAGCATATCATGATTTAAATATCAGTTTCAAAAAGTTTAATCATCAGATGTCTGTGGCAGATGTCTGGGCCAAGTTTATTGTTCAGTCGAAAATATTGCACATTTGATGGAACATTTTCCTTACTTTTGTTATGTACTTAAATGTGTTTATTGTAATTATTAAACATATGAGGATTTATCTGCAAAATACTCTTTATCATATATTTATATATTATAAGTAACATTATGAAGGAAAATATATGCATATAATATTTATGTAATATTTTAGTAATTTAAATATGCTTATCATATTAAATATTCCTAATCAATATTCTTAAAATATCATATCATATAAAATGGTTAGGATAATACCTCAATAATATAAAAAAATATTACTAACACTATGATTTGAAATATTGTGCAGATGTTAGCTTAGGTCTGGAATCAAGGAGATCCGAGATGTCGAATCAAATCTGCCGAAATAAAGTAGCAAATCACAAGATCTAGCAACGGCAAAGATTCAGAATAAGATATGCAGAATGTAGACATTTAAGAAATCTCCAAATGTCAACACCAGAGACCACAATAAATCTCAACACATGAATCCAGTAAACCGTCGCGGTTTAGTGTCCAAATGCAATATATGCCGCGGATCCGCGACAAGATCATGGTCGTAGGATCTGATATTTTGGTGGTTGGATGATAGCTGCATATCCTAACTTATGGGATATAGGGTTTGTATTTTCTGTAATTATTTAAAGGACCAAGAGCCACTCTTAGAAATTATCAAACCGAAGAGATCAAGATGTCCAAGACGATCCACGCATCCAGGTTGATCATCAGCTGTTCGTCTACTTCCTACGAGATAGAGATCGGGAGCATAAACTAAGGTTCTTGTACTCTAAATTCAATGGATTTGTAAATGATAGTTGATTAATAAAAATGCAGATCTTTAGTTTAATTCTTTACATTTTACTTTCTGCATTTACATCATGATCTCCTTCTCTATCTTCTCTTCTATCTCAACCATACGTGAGTAATTCTACGCTTGATAGGGTTCGTCGGATTAGGGTAGATCAATGGATAATAAAATCTCTTAACTTCTTTTACATCTTATAAAGTTTATAAACTTTAGCAAAGTAATTGTTAAAATTCTTATCGGGTGCGCTATCAATTTATTGATAATCTCGACCGCGATTTGAGATTAGATTAACAATTGTTTTGGTAAAGACTAGACATGAATAGAGATCAATGAAAAGATAAGGGTTAAGAGTGGGAACCTTATTCCCTCCTAGAACCCTAATCTTCATTCGTCACTATCGATCTAGTTTTAAATCTATTAAAAGATAAAATGAGACATCTTTAATTGATCATCCATTACTACTAAATTCTATGAACCCTACAAGCCTCTTCTTCATAAATTCTACATCCGTATATCATAGATCTTCAACAACTCAACCATATTTCAATCATCTCGTCTAAAGTAAGATAAAGGTTCCACATTTCCTTGAGGACGATTTGTACTCATCTCGGCTAGCTACGAGCGACACCGTTATTAATTGCGGTTACTACTTTACATAAAACACTTTCTCAAAAACATCATTAATCATTTATATAGAGCGGATATCTGTAGGAGACGTCTGGTCTACCTCAAGTTCCATTCTAGACGTCTGTAGGAGACGTCTTGTTTTTATTTAAATAAATGGCAGACGTTTGGGGCAGACGTCTGCAGTTCTAATCTAGTTTCTGGAAAATAAATACAAAAACGTCTTGTCACTATTGGCAGACGTCTATAGTTCGATTTTTATTATTGTAAATCTATTCCAGAAACGTCTGGTCACTATTGGCAGATGTCTGTACGGGATTTCCTGAACATTTTGACTATAAAAAAATTAGGGTTTCGGTTTAACTGTTCAATACATGAATCTAAACAAGTATTAATCACGTAAATTACTCAATTGCAATACAGTAAATTAGTCGATAATAAAAATGGTAAATTTTATGGTTAACCGTGCATATAAAACCTAGATTGTGTTTATTTCCACACCGCTATTCTGATCTCGATGTATATTCAATTTCAATTAAACCAATCTACATTAATTAATATAATAACCATACATCAAGATTAACTTGTCGTACTAGCATGTTAAACCAAGTGTTGGATGCTTGCCTCGAGATGAAAATCACGAACGTATAAGATAACTGTAATAACCGGTTCCTTTCGTACAATTCTGTATTTTAATAAAATCCTATTTCTTTTCCCAAATTATTTTTTCCTTTTATTTTTTATTATTTCTCCTCTTCTTTTCTTTCCCAGTTCTTTTATTTTTTCCCTCATTCTTTTCCTTGACCTAAAGCCCAAAAACAATATTGTTTTCTTTTTTTTTTTTTGGTTTTTTTAGCCCACTCACACAAGCCTACTCTCTTATTTAAATATCCCTAAACCCAAATTTCTCTCATAATTTACAAAAGTTATGATTTTTCAAATTCAAATGAATATCATAATGCACAATGAATCCAAAATTAATTTGGAATTAATAACTCCTTTTAACAACATAATATGTGCCACTTAACTCCATTAAATTTTCTTTATATTTCTCTCTCTCTCCCTCTCTCCCATGTCTCTCTCTCTCGATCTCTCAACATCTCTTTCTCATTTTCTCTCTCTCCACCTTCTGCCCCTGACCCGCCGCCGGCCAACACCACTGCAACCTATCATCGACGTCATCATCGAACTTTCCCTACAAGCTTTATCAACCTCACCGCAACTCCACCAACCACAACACCACCACTCAACTCCACTGCCTCTCTTAAACCACCACCGAGCCCAACCGCATCACCGGCGCCACTGTCACCTCCGACCATCACCGACAGCCTCCGTCGCTTCGCCTTTCTCTCGTCTGCTCACCACAGCCGAGTTCTGTCACCATCACACCTCTTCCTCTCAAAAACCGAGACCCTCTCACCTTTTGCACACCCGAGCTTGTCGCCGCCGTTGCCTCCATCGCTATTGACAGTTCCGTCACCGTCCAAGCCACTGTCCTCATCATCACAGCAGTCGCTGTCTTCACTGCCGCCACACCAGCATATCTATCGCAGCCCACACCACCAGCGCACCACGCATCGCGTCCGCACCACCAGTGCACCGCGCACCGTACACAGCTCCGCACCGTTTTGTCCTTGTCTCGCGTGTCGAGACAATCCCGGCGTTTGTGTCTCTTCTATTTCAGCGACCCAAGGCAAGTGAAACCACTTCACTTGTTTTCCATGCTATAATTATATTAAATAGATCGATACATTTTAATTATAATTATATTAATATATCTATATCGTAATGGTCGTCGAATCCCAATCTATGACCCATCGTTATTTGATTGTATTGGATGGAACACAAATCGGGTTTAATATCCTGTATTAATATCGTGTAGAATCTATAAGAATAAATTATCGTTTTAATCAATTAAATGGATCCGACATTTCGTTTGTTATAATTCCATATATTTTAAATTCTCGTTGCGATTAGTTGAATCAAAACCTGATTAAAAGTCCTCATTTTTATTAGCAATAGATTTGTGACTGTTAACATGTAACATGTAGAAATTTAGGATCGAAAAGTTAAGAAATCGTACATGAAATGATGCCCGAAGTGGCAACGACTGAACCTGGAATTTACTGTACATGTCACGTTGAAAAATTCATATTAAATTAAATACAAACCGTAATGTGACGTTTTAGGCTCCTTACAAATCTAATTGGATAACCTATAAGCCTTTATTAAATTTTACCGAATATTTCTACGATGTTGCAAAATGGAGGGAAATATGGAGACCTATATCAATGCCTGTTTAAAACCCCTATATATCCCTGTTTATTCATGCTAATGTGCGGAGACTTATATCAATACAGAGATAATTGAATTAAATTTTATATGGCACTAGTTTCACTCAATTCTATTAATATTTGATATTTTTACTACATTTTATACTAACGACATGTCCTGCTGTTTTTCTGCTGTCATGTTTATACGTATTGACCTTAAAATAATCATAACTCTCTGTATATACCTGATATTAATGTTCCGTCTGTTTCGTTGAAAACCTAAATGAGAAATATAGATTTTATTGAACTGTAGAGATCTTTAAATCTGTACATAACCAACATAAATGGCATTCAAAATTGGACTTCCAGTTCTGAAACTGGAATTCCAGCAGTATACACCTGTTTTAAAATGAACATAACTCCATAACCAGAATGCTTATTGAGATGAAACCAATTTTACTGTTTAGATAAATGGGTCTACTTTCTATGACTTTTATATTGTTTTACCTGGTTCTGCACGTATAAATTTTAATGAATTTCGTAAACTGAATTATATTGGTTGTCCCTTATTAGTTGAAGTTTATTTAATGCATTTCTACCATGTCGTGTGATTACTTTGCACTCACTGATTAGAGACTATTTAAATTAATACCTTAGTGACTGTTTTGCATTGTCCAATGAAAAGTGTTATCGATTGGATTGTGACAAGTACTTTAGTGTACAGGCAATTAAAAGCGAGACTGACATGCATGAAAGTGTGATCGAATAATGGAAGTGACACGTATTTGCACAACCAATCTGATACGTGAACATATACTTAACCTAGGGTAATGGGGAAATCGAGAGTGAATCAAACTCGTATTTAGCGAGGTACCGTGTTTATAGGATGATCGTTCGATATTAGCGATATATATATACTGATTAGGTCGTAAGTCCATCGGCACGGCTGCAGGGTTTTGTCCCGGACAATAGCGTACCGTAGTCTCGGGCATGCACGAGACCCTTGTTAAATACGATCATTCTTTTCCACCGATCGATTTCAAATGACATAGAGACTGTTAGATTTAGTGACATGCATATTTCTTTCGACTATTGTCATAATTCACATGTTATATTGCTTACATGTTCATATTATTTCACACTCTCGTTATTGCTTTATGATTTCTAGGTCATGTTTATTGTTATTTTAACATATTATATATTATTATATTGTGTCGCTCTGACGAACTGAGTATGCATGCTCAGAGGGAGAAGTGAACCTAGCCCCAGAACAGGACCTACCCTATTTTGATGAGATTGAAGAGATCTAGACCAGCGACGTCAGCTTTATCGTTTCATTGGCTTTCAATAAAAGAACAATTGTTGGCAATTTGTTAGTTATTTCTTTTGATGTTTAAAAACTTATATCCGCTTGAACTCCTATTTGTTTAAATATAATAAACTAGTGACTGTTATTTCTCTTTACTTTGTGCTTGATTACTGCTTACTATGTAACACTAGAAACCGAAGTATGAGTACGGCGGGATTATTTCTTGACCGTACGAGCATGGCTGGTCTAGTCACCCCTTGTATTACGTATTTTGGGAAGCGAGGCGTGAAAGTAACAATGATGACGATCTTGATCCAACCACCACCAAGAGTACGATATTGTAAGGAAGAAGATGATGACAATGACGAGACGATCACGACGATGGCGATTGCAAAGGGAACGATGTTGATGATGAGGGGTTGACCGGCTAGGGTTAGGGTTTTCGGTTTTGGAAGGATATGGAGGCTAGGGTTTCAATTTGATGAATTATGAGAAGTATGAGTTGTATGAGAGTTATGAGTGATTAAATAGGCTAATTATCGATATGGGCTGGGTATTCAATAGTCTTATACCAATTAGGACTAGGATTAGAGATAACACCAAAATACCATTATATGACATATGTCTTTCCAATCTCATAACCATAAATCTTTTCTCGATTAAATATTTACCATGACTGATGATAATAATAATAATCAATAAAACCCATGATAATCCAAACCAAGTCTTTATCAATAGAACCCCATAATAATAAAAAAAATCCCATGGCCCAAAACTCAGTTTAATATCCAAATAATTTAAATAACCATAAAATCAATTATCATACTGTAGGGTGTTTTTCGTCACCCGGTTGAGATGGGGATATGCGCGCGCTTGTCAGACGTACTACAGATTCCCCCTGTCTAGGGTAGGCTGGGGTTTATTGATTGTGGGGATCCGAATCTCCGGCAGCCGCGGACTAAGCTGCCGTTAATTACCCCTCGCCTTTGGAGCGAGGGAACCTCCGATTAACGGGTTAAACTGGTCATGCGAACTTAATGTGCAGTGTTGTGTTTTGAAGGGGTTTTGGATATATCGGGGGCCCCGCAGAGTTTTTACGGGGGTCCCACTACCCGAATAGCGGGCTGGGGGTCAAGGGGGCTAGCAGCCCCCTTGCGGGGTACGGGGCAGCGCCCCGTTAGAAATTTTTTATACCAGGAGAGGTATTTTTAGTGTGGAGTGTGTGTGTGTGTAAGGGAAAAGAGCATCCAAAGGATGCGTGGGAGAAAGCGCTCGGGCACGGGCGCTCGGGCGCTAGCGCCCCACGTGCCAGGCACGTGGGCGCTCGGGCGCTAGCGCTTTTAGGAGGCAAAAAGGACTTAGTCCCTGCAATTGGAGTTGTACTCCCAGAAAAGAGCACTTATTATTTTGTGTGTGTGTGTGTTGTAAGTCCACGGTAGCGCCCCGGCCGTCTAACAGACGCCAAATGAGGAACAAAAACTTTTACAACTGGCACTATCGCGTACTATAACCCGGATCTGCCATTAAAACTAAACTAACAAACTATAAAGTGGGTAGAAATGTTATACCGAACGATCCGAGTCCTTCAGTCTTCAACCATCATCCCACGCTTTGTTGCGGCTGCTCCGATCTCCTCGATCTTCAGTCTTCCCGTCCAGGTGGCACCACGTCGACGGATCTTTAAACGGGCTCCCGCCTCTGAACCGAGGCAACTCGATCATCAAGTTTGCTAAAAGAGATGACCAAGATTGATGTAGAGAATGAGTAGAACACTTTGTCTCGTTACGTCCAAAACTATGGACGAACGGTTAATGAAGTTGCCTTTTGGATCGGGTGAAATGAGAAATGAGGCTATCTAATTTCCATGAATCCAAAACAATAATTTTTTCAAAACAACAACCATCATCCTTCCATGAGAGGGGCCGGCCACTTATACAAGAGGGGGGTGAGTGTAGGAATGGAGAGGGTAACCATAAGAAATAATATCAAGAAGAAATATCCTAAGCATAACCAAAAACTCATTAATGCAAAAGATGAATCATCTTAACCTAGTCACCCTTGCATTAAATGAATCATTAAATGCACTAATGAGTCACATAACACCTCACCATCCTAGTCACCTTCTAGAAGCTTCCACACTCATCTCAAGAAAAGATAAATCCGCATTTAACCGAATGTTAAATACGGCCGATAGAAAACTGGAAACTGGCAACTTCCAAAAAGCGATCCTGAAACGAATTTCAGGATAACCGCGTATCAGTATAAACATACCCGCATTTGTATTACGACCGAATACAAATGCAACCGAGACAAAGATATTATATCTACACGGTATAATACTGGGATCCGGCTTAAACCAAAACCTACCAGTATTATCTGCCCGAAAAATGACACGTGCGAAAACGCACGTGCGTTTTCCGAACCCTGTCATAAAACCATACGGCCTCTACAACGTTTCGCCCGAACTTGGAAAACTGTCTGTGGGGGACTCTAATGACTCATCAACACACTGGCACTGGGTATAACCACTAGCACGTCAGAGGTACAAGCTGTACGTAACGGTTGCCTATGTATTGATTGGAAGGAAGCTGACGAGCGAACTCATCCAGAAACCCTACTGAGCCTGACAGTGACAATATCCGTACAGTTCAGTCCGTTCGTCTAAAGAGTATCGCATATCGAGTCTAGGGGGTGGATAAAGTCAGACCCCTAATAACGCGATAAATCGTGTCGGTATGAAGCCCATCACCACCTGAGAAACTACTGATCCAAATCAGTAATTCTCCACTACCTCGGCCGAGGATTTCTAGTGATGGCCACCCGTGCACTGTGCGACATCAACCCCCAATACCGGGAGAGACGAATCCCCGACGATCCGCTCACTGCCTCCATGTGGCTCGGGACTGTACCCAAAAAATACCTGTTTGCACGTCTCCTTTGAGCGTGGTAGGGTAGAAATCAAAGCACAGTGGGAACTCACACGAGACAAATGACGATCTCAGGTCGACAAACTAACCTGTACACATGTCATCAGGGAACTGCTATCTGACGATATGTATAATACCAACAAGCATGTTCCCGGCGAGTCATGTCCGGTGTACTCAAAACCCAATGAGCACCTGTATACATCTTAGGTGAACCTGCTAACACCAATGGCTTGTGAGACCGGCCACCGTCTCTCGTCGGGGTCTCGACTGTATACACTAGTCTACTCTGGAGTATCGATGCCCTGTCTCGAAACTCTCACGACTAGGGACACTTTAAAGATGTGCTTACAAACCCCAGCTCCCACGTATATGATCGCCATTATACTGCTGGCAGTCAAGCAAGAATCCTATGGGCTCTATCAATATGCAATAGTGAACTAAAGCATGTATACGATGATAAAGACAAACCAGATAGCATACTATCATCTCGAGCAAGACTGTCATATCGGTATAGGTCCTGCCTCAATCATTGCAATCACGTACCTGCGATCCAATAATTGACTTTGAGGGCACTATATCCAACAATCTCCCACTTGCACTTAAGGCCAATTATTGCGATGTCGCATACTCACAGCCCGTGTGATACCGAACATCCAACTCCTCTACTAATCAGTTTCATAAAGCTCGTTTGTAAAACTATTGTGTTCGAGAAATAGCCTCAGTGAGTGGATCCGCCCTGATGTTTGTTTCTATGTCTCTCTTAATCTCAAGTTCGCGGAGAAAGCCATCTCCCGAATCGAGTAATACCTGTCTTAGAATATGTCTGGATATCTGATGGGACCTAGTTCATAAATGAACTCCAAATCCAAACTTCTTAGACTGTATCGATAACTGAACCTAATCAGTATCCAGCACCATACCTCCCACAGTATCCTCTTTGACCAACTGACCATAATACTGTCCCTCGTCAGAGGGAAAACTATAACTCTGACAATCACTCTGTCATCGATGTCACCTTGGAAGCCTGGAATGATAACTGTTTCCCGAAGGAGGCTGTTGTCATCAAATCCGTAGAACATGCACTTATGTTCTAAAACTGCTTCCTTATGTTTCTCCAGGATTGGATTAATATAAACTTATCGCATCTTGTGCAAAAACAACATCTGGTGTGGTACTTGACATCTCATGATTGACTCAATTGCCTAAGCAAGTGATCTGCCAATCATGCACGTCCCTCTCTCCTTTAGTCTCTAAGACACCTTTAGAAAGGGTGACTCCATCACCTGCAGGTACACCACCATGCTAGGAGTCATCTATTCTAAAATACTATTAGAATATTGTCAAAGTACCCATATTGGGAAACTACCCAAATCTAGATCTAAAACCATAGATCTAGCAACCAGAATGTCTGATGTTATATCTATATCCTTGTGGAGAAACAACTGTGTGACGACCACAGTACAACCGATCGTAGTATAGGAATTTTACTTCCTACTCTGTGTATGTCATCCAAATACCAGGACATTACACCCTACTACCTTCTCACCAGATCCATCCCCTATTCTGATGAAGTCAAACCCATGACTGCCACATCAAAAATAGATGATCTTATCTCCGTTATATCTACTCAAGCCTATAAATAGACATAAGCAACTTGCCCACTATGCTTCCGCTGCTCCCACTGACCACAACAACCCTCTGGCAGAATAATATACACGTGCACTTCTAAAGCCAGTTCAGAACGGCGCTATACTTATCCTCCTGCCGGGTCTCATAGTCTGGAACAACAGTAGTGTCAAGTCCTGGTAAAGAAGAACTTCCCTGTCACCGTCCTTGAGGCTACCAGAGTACCTCTCGGGTGTCTGAGGTTACTGTAACAACCGAGCCCAATGCTACTAGTTTCTGTTACCGTATGAATGGTGTATGGTATTTATTTCATTAATCCTAATTGACCGTGGCTAGTATAAATTTTACCCGACAATTCATTTCTGCATATAACAATTTAAGGCATCTAAAATAAAATTAAAAATATTCGTCATGGCATGCTTGACACCCCTAACCCTGTTGTAGCGTCCGTGCATCGTATTCTCGTCCCGTTCAGTGAAACGGGCGAGTTTGGACGGCTACGCGCAAGTACGTGTGTCCGTTTTGGGGGTATGCTTTTTGATTGTAAAATACTTCATTTTAAATTTTGGATCCCGCCTAAAATTTTCTTATTTCAATTTCAAATTTTTGGACCCGACCCGGACGCAATTTGGAAATACTTTACATTTGCGCCAAATCCCAATTTCTAATTTTGTAACCGTCGAATATATAAAAATTTAACCCTATAATATATTTTCCTATTTCCAAAAATCATTTATTAAATTTTTCCTAACCTATTCTAAACCCTCAAATCTTTTACAACTTTCTCATAAAAATTTTCCCTCATCCAATCACAATTCCTTACTCCTCGCCCCGGCCCCCACCGCCTCATTCTCTCCTCCTCTTTCTCTTCCTCTCTCTCTCTCAAGCCTCTCTCTCTCCTCTCGCAATTCCCTCTCTCTCCTCTCGTGGTGAGTTTTGGTCCCAACACCGCCCTCCTTCCTTATGGTCACCGCTCGCTCCTTCTTCTTCTCTTTTTTCTATATCTTAGCCGTGCGCCACGAACCCATCAAGGAAAACTCTAACCCTATATTTGTCCCAGCTCGGCAACCCACGTCGACGTACTCTCCACATCCCCTAGCAATCCTCACCTCCATCTTCTCTTCTTCTTCCTCCTTTTATCTCCCGAGGCCGTGCACCCTGCACCCAAGAAAAACCCTACTCGCATCATCTCCTCCCATCGCCGCCGACCACCCTAGCCATCGCCGTCTCTTCTTTCTTTCATCTGTTCTTCTCCACTTTACGTGAACCCTGCACACCCTTATACCTAAAAACCCTAGTGCAACTCAACCGAACCCTAACAGCAAGACCCCATCGCCGGAGCTCCGTTCGCCGACATTGACCCCTTCACATCACCCCTCTGCAACCACGGGAAACCTCTACGGTAAGCCCTCTCTCATACTTCTCTTCATCCATTCCTTTTCTCCATTCTTTCTCTTCTTGCTTCATGTTTTGCTTCCCATTTTTTTAACTGTTCTTTTATTGCCGGAATTCCGTCGTGCCGATGACGCTTTTCCGTCGATCCAGCGAGGAAGTCTGACCCGCGTGGTTCCACTGTTCATCGTTTGGGTTCATTCCATGAACCGTGCGCCCGTCGCGAGATTTTACCCACCGACGTTTAACGTTCCGTTTTCCCGATTCGCAACCCGTCGAGGCAAGTACCCCTTACTACATGCTAAATAATATTTACATATACATTGATAACACCCTAAACCTGTAGTTTAACTTTAGTACTATAATTTCCCATTTTTATGTTCAATGTCGTGTTATATCATTTTATCTTCCAAGCTTGAAACTTACCGTTTGCAATTATTGTATTAAACCTAATAACCACATTTACATGTTTTAATCACACTTTCACTAATGACGTAGCTGTTTTCCCCAATCAGAGCAAAGCTCTGTTTGAATTTCAAAATTCAAAATTCGAAGCAACGCTTCAAATTCTTTGCGCTGCGCGCAATGCGCCACGTGTCAAAAACTGATACGGCAGCGCAGCACCCAAGGCAGTGCGCCCAATCAGAGCAAAGCTCTATTAAAAAACAAAAATAGAAGCAAAGGTTCAGTTGCGCAAGCGCTGCGCTGCGCGACACGTGTCAGCGCCGTTGCGCAAGCGCAGCAGCGCGGCGCTGTGCGCGGCGCGACACGTGCAAGCGCAGATGCGCAAACACAGCTGCGCTGCACTGTGCGTTGCACGACATGTGTCACACTCTGGAGCATTTGCGCCAAACAGAATTAAAATTCTAAGAAATCTTTCTGTTCTTGTTAAAACAAGAAGATTTTCTTCTGTAAAACAGAAGCCCTTGGATCAAAGATCCAACGGTGGGGAAAATTCCTCAAATCACTCAGAGAAAGATCTCTTTAACAAATTTAACTAATTTATGAGCACTATATAAAGGACCCTAGACCTCAATTCAAAGAGATCAATTTTTGGTGAAAAATCAAACAGAGAGAACTCTGAAGAATTGGAGAGAATTCTTCAAGAACAAAAAAGGTAAAAACCTTTAGAAAAAGAGGAAATTCTCTTATGAACAGATCATTGATATGAGAACAAGATCAATAATCTTTAATAAAAAACAAAAGTAAAAATAGTGCTTCGCACTTATTAACCAGTGGTTTCTTGAGATAAGAAAAACAAGAGGAACTTGTTTTCTTTGATCTAAATTAGATCAAGAAAACAAACAGTGCTTTGCACTTCTGATTATGAACCATTGGTTCTAGAATCTAAAAGATTCTCAAATTAATAGTGCCTTGCACTTGGAGATCTGCACTGTTGCGCTCCTGGGTTGGCGCAAGCCGCCTGAGAGCGCCACGTGTCAACATCTGAACCATTTGCGCTATGCGCTTTGAAATAGAACCTTGCTCTCTGAAATTGGCGCAACTAATCAGAGCGAGCCACGTGTCAGCAGCGCAGTAGCGCAACGCAATGGCGCAGCGCACTGCGCTTGCATGACACGTGTCCTCACCATAAGCGTTTGCGCTCTTTGATTGGCGCAACGCGCCTGACAAATGCAATGCATTTCCTAAAGGGCCAGGCCCAAGTCAAAAAGACCTAGCAGGCCAAAATAAATTGCAAAGCAATAAAAGGGCAGAGCCCAAATAAAATTGATTCTCTGCAACATTTATACATGGGCAGAGCCCAAAATAAATTGATGCCCTGCATCTTTTATGGGTAGAGCCTAAATAAAAATAAAAAAGAAATGCAATACAAAAGCAAATAAAATGTTGAACATTTTCAACTGGACTTAGCTCAATTTTGGCCGTAAGTCCTCAAATTAAATTGACTGAGCAAGGCTGCTCCCTAAATCAATTTACGACCGGTTTGAGGGTACATCTCTGAACTCCTCTGACACCCATCGTTGTAATCCTTCAACGACGTCAGAGAGGTGACGGGTCCTGACGACCACACATCGATATGGACCGAAACGTCCTTAAACTAATGGTGGACCGAAACGTCCTTAAACTAACGATGGACCACCATGTTCGTAAACTGGAATATGGACCACCACATCCCTAAACTGGAGTACGGACCGAAACGTCCTTAAACTAATGATGGACCACCATGTCCCTAAACTGAAATATGGACCGCAATGTCCTTAAACTACCAATGGACCGCAATGTCCCTAAACTACCTATGGACCACTACATCCCTAAACTGGAACAATAGAGCCCCTAAACGCTCTTTTGTTGGATCTAAACGATCCCGTTTAAGTTGATCTTAGCCTCAAATATGGCTAACGTATCCTTAAACATTCAAACAGACTTTAGTCCCAAATTGGACTATAAGACCCCCAATCAACTTTGGTTCAAGGGTACATCTCCGAACTCCTCTGACACATGTCGTTGTAATCCTTCAACGTCGTCAGAGAGGTGATGGGTCCCGACGGCCATATATTAAATGGACCACCATATCCCTAAACTGGAAATGGATCTAGACGATCTCGTTAAGTAGATCTTAGTCTGGAAATTAGACTAACGTATCCTTAACAAACGTTTCAGTTGATCTTAGCCTCAAATATGGCTAACGTATCCTTAAACCAAAACCCAAAACCCAAATCTAAGAAAGTACGGATTTGGACTAATCCATGTCCTACGGGCGACGAAATAAATAGTCTCCGTATACAATCCACGGGCAACCACAAACAAAACAAACACCCACGACACGAAGTGAAATTCTGGAGAAGGAGAAAGTTGGTACCGCGATGCGGTAGCGTAATTAACTGCAGGAGCTTGCGCCTGCAGGGAAGAGCGTCCCCACAATCAAAAACCTCTCAAGCGAGGGGGAATCTGACGAAGTCTGCTACATCGGCCGCATCCGTCTAAACCTCCGATACACGGTGCCATAAATCAACTTGGCATCTTCGGAGAGGTGGACGGATAAAACCAAATAGCATCTGCCCCGAATCTCAGGCAAGACGTCCTAATGTCTCGGCGGCCATTCGGAGGGGAACAGATTCTGGCACGTCCGGTGGGACCTTTTCCTCTTTCCACTCCACACTTCGTGTGTCATGTTCGCAAACAAATCGCGGTTTGCTGTGGTTGCCTGTGGATTCAAGGTACTAAGATTTGGTGTCTTGCTCCGTGCAGAAAACAGAAGATCAATGGCTTCAAACTGCACTACCTGCAACTGCAACTCTCACTCCGTCTCTGGTAGAGGAGTGACTTATGGACCCCGAGCGGCCTCTCTTTTCAAGATACCAGTGGAGCAGGTAACTCAAGCCACCACTGGATTATTCTTCGGGACCATGCTCCCACCGCCGAGCTTCAATGCCACAATGACGTTGCAAGAAACCCCGGAGAAGTTGGTCTTTAATCGGCTTACCACTGCCGCAACCCCTCTCAACGGGTCGCCCAGTTTCAATACCTCAGTTTTCAACGGACTGGGCCAGAACGTCTGCAAACCTGCGATACCCGAAGCTGCCATCCCAAAGCGGATAGCTATCCCGGCTTAAGCGGACGAAATCATTGGAAGGGCTCCTCCTTCTAAGAAGTCAGTTTTTACAAGGTGGCCATTCCGGCTTCTGCTCCAGGCGAGGCCCTCAAAGCTGCTTCCTCTGCCCAGAGCAGGGGGCACGACGAAGTCACCCTTATAGCTGAAACAGCTCCATCCGCAAGACACGCTCGACGTCGCCACTGGCGTCGAGTAAGGAAGGCTGGGGGCAACTCCCCCTCTAGATTTACGCCATCAGCTCCGATGGTGGGGATCGAGGCTGCTGTTCCAACCGGGAACAGTTTTGACTTGCTAAATGCGGTACGCAGAAACTCTCCTACTGCGGTGCTAAGGAGAACTCCTTCACCTGTGGAGAATGCTCCAGAGAAGAAGCTAGGGCAGCCCCCTCAACGGTTGTCCTCTAAAATTTACAAAGTCTGGCGACAGGTCCAGGAGTCGGTGATTGATGAAAACTATCTCCGCCGACAGAGAAAGATGAAGGTTCAGCAGGAGAAGGATTACTCCGTCATGCCACAAAAAGCAACAGCTGGATGGATGCCCATCGCAATGGCTCCCTCAACGTCAATCCCTCAGAAGAAAAGGAGGCCGCAAAAAGCCCCTGTGAACATGACGAAGCGTAAAAGCGCTGAACACAAACGCCCCAGGTCTGGGGGCATGGCGATGCATACTGTTTATATGGCTTCTGGAAAGGAGGAAAGCCGTGCTTCGATGAGCCACCGACCGCTTACCCGATCCATGACAAAAGCCCAGGAGCAGCAACAGAAGCTTCGGGAAATGATGACTGTGATGGCTGCACTTACCGAACCGAAAGAAAGTTCGGAAGTATCATCAGAGCAGCGCCACGAACAAGAAACTGACGCTGACTATCTACGCAGAGTTCTCGAAAAGAAGGACAAAGAAGCCGAAGAGCAAGCAGCTAACATAAAACAGATGGCGCTCCTCTTCCAAGATATGGTAGGGATGATGTTACAGCCGGACTCTCCAGCTGAAGACCCTCCTATCATTGTTGGAGATGACAGAGGGGAGACACCTAATCCTCCTCCGGCTCTTTCAGCAGCCAAGGAAGAAACCATTTCCAAGGCCGCACTGGATGACTATATAGCTCGACAAATACGAGCTCATCAGGCGAGTGAAGCGGCTGGGCAAACTGTTAGAACTGGATGACCCTATCCGGGCTGGTATGACCAAATCAGTTACCCGCCGGGATATACGATCCCTAAGTTCCACGTATATAAAGGGACAGGGAATCCGCATCAACATGTCGCTCAATTCAGGGCCTTATGCGGCAACACTGGAGGCGATGACAAACTGTTGCTTCGCCAATTCGTCGGTAGCTTAGCAGAAACAGCCTTTGAATGGTATTCGGAGCTACCTAACGACTCTGTCAAAACATTTGCAGAGATGGAGTTACTGTTTACACAAAGATTCGCGAGTGCTAGTGAACACACCCCGATAACAGCACTGATAAGTGCCAGGATAAGGCCAGGCGAAACGTGGGTCCAATACGCAACACGATGGCGGAACCTATGGTCAAAATGCGAACAACGCATAGAAGAGGCACCTGCAGTAGGCATGTTCGTGGGCACTCTTGACCCACAAGCGACCATCTCGCAATTCATGATGTTCTTCAGGCCGACCATCTTCCAAGCATTGATCGACAAATTAGCCCAAATGAACCAGATGGGCCACGGACCGTCTCCTCCAAAACCAGACTCTCGAAATGAGAAAGGAAAAGGGAAAGCGACTGTCGTTGCCAATGCTCAACAACAGCCGAGCAACTCAAAACCGGTCGTTCGCCAAAATAACGCGCATCCACGCCCGTCCCTCGAGGAGAGACTAGGACGTCCTTACTTGTTTCTTCAGAATAAAACGAGAAGACTGTTTGAACTGTCAGTACGCAACAGACTCATCAATCTGCCGAGACCAAAACGTCCATTGCAGCCAGGCGATCTCAATAATCCCGATTACTGCCCTTACTACCAAACGGTAAGTCACCCGATCGAGGATTGTTTCGTCTTTAAGGGATGGATCGAGGATCAATACATACAAGGCAAGTTTGCGCTGTCTGAAAACTGGAAGGTAAACCCACCACAGCCGCACACGCCAAAGAAGACGGACATGCCGGGGGCAACTTGTTCTTTCGTCGAGGATGAAAATGATGGAGAAAACTCATCAGATGAATCCGAAGACTACGTAGCGACTTGTCATGTGATTTCTCATTCACTGACGGATGAGGAGGAGGCCCCTTGCGCTGAGAAATCAATAGCGAACCCTGAGCCGGAGATTCTACAGCCATCAGACGAGTTGATCGATGTCTTCCTAAATGAAATTCGTCTGAAAGCAAAAGCCAATCAAGAGCGTGAAATGGCCATACTGGAAAGAGCCAAGGCATTCCCGTCAAATCAAAAACCATCCACTGTGGGTAAAAACAAATTCAAGACGAGAAAAAGGTTCGCCAAAGCTCTATCAGTAGGAATGAAGCTACCGCCCTCTGAAGAAATTACTCTCGCTGAGGTAGAGATGCACCCTAATTTCTGTTTATATCATCAGAAGAACATACATCCTACCGAAGACTGTGAATCCTTTAACTGTTGGTGGCAAGGGTATGTCGCTCAAAAGCAACACTTTGACAGGACAAAATGTGAAGCTCGTAGACGCCAAAAAAATGCGATAGATGAGCGCAAAAGAGCCGCCGACGATTGTCATATAGCCGACTCCAAGAGATCACAAATCATCACCTTTGGAAGCAACTCTGACGAAGAAGCTACCCCCAACCCTTCTCTCAGGGAATCTATTTCAAAAATAAAGGAATTGAAGAGCTGCGAGAACGTTCAGCCGTGCAATCGCACGCTATGCGGAAAAAATCCCGGCCTCGCAAACAACGAAGCGAACAAAAAGGATAAAGGAAAAGGAAAAACGGCCTTCGTCGCCAGCGCTCAACAACAATCAAGTGACCCTAGACCGGTTGCTCGCCAAAGCAACAAGCGGCAACCCCTCCAGGAAAAGTTGAAACGTCCTTACTCGTTTCCGCAAGATAAAACAAGGGGACTGTTCGAGCTGGCAGTGTGCGACAGACTCATCAATCTGCCGAGTCCAAAACGTCCGTTGCGGCCAGGCGATGTTAATAATCCTAATTATTGCCCTTACCACCAAACAGTAGGTCACCTGATCGAGGACTGCTACGTCTTCAAAAACTGGGTTGAAGACCAATACCAACAGGGTGAGTTTGCGCTGTCTAAAAACTGGAAGGTGAGTCCGCCACAACCGCACGCTCCGAGAAAGATGGATACGCCAGGGGCATCATGCTCATTCATGGGGAAGGACCCATAGATCGAAAAGTCAGTAAACTAGAGCTTCGCCTCAAATACGGCGATGACGGACCGAAACGTCCTTAAACTAACGACGGACCGAAACTTCCTTAAACTAATAACGGACCGAAACGTCTTTAAACTACTACTGCAGCATCCTTAGGCTGACACACAAAATTTTTTTTTAAAAAAAACATAAAAAAAAACGGTATGTCCATAAGCAAAAAGGGCACGGATGAAAACCCGAAAGGGCTCCGTGAGTAAAAACAGCAGGACTACCGGCGAGTGTTCGTGAAAACCCGAAAGGGTGCGACCTCGTAAAAAAAAATAACATAAAAAAAAGGTATGTCCATAAGAAAAAAGGGCACGGATGAAAACCCGAAAGGGCTCCGTGAGTAAAAACAGCAGGACTACCGGCGAGTGTTTGTGAAAACCCGAAAGGGCGCAACCTCGTTAAAGGACACTTACGAGGTCCTCTCGACCTTGTAAGGAGAAACCACCCGCGTGAGATCCTTACGACTCACAAAGGAGCAACACACTTAGCGATCCCCTCGATTCCTAAGGAGAAAATACACTTGCGTGATCCTCACGACTCGTAAGGAGAACTCTCTTATGGGACCCTCACGGCTCATAAGATTTGAAAGTCTTAAGTTACAGAAACCTTAACCTGTTCTTAAGCAGCCCCCACAACTTTCGATATTGCCCTACAAGTGGTTCAATACTGACCCTCGTATACAATCCACGGGCACGAATAAACATTTCCCTAACCAAGTTTCATCCGTGATTAGGGATATGTACACATGACAAACAACCCTTGTAGGTCCTCTCGATTTACAAGGAAAAAACCCTCTTATAGGATCCTTACGACTTACAGAGGAACATACACTTAGGAATCCTCACGATTCCTAAGGAGAAAATACAGCTACAAGATCCTTACGACTTGTAGGGAGAAATACCTTTGTGAGACCCTTACGGCTCATGAAGTTAAAAGCCTTAGTCGACAGGACCTTAACCCTGTTCGCTAAGCCACCTTTGATCAACATCGACGGAGGAAAATGATGATTCGCTCCTGGCAATATCCCAGTTGTAGCGGTTCCGATGCCGAAATCGGTATCTAAACTTAGGTTTACGGTGAAAAGCCGGTAGGCCGCACATGCATATGAAATAGCCGCAATGATAAGGCAACTTGCAATAAAAAGCAGCAAGTAAAAATGTATGCATGTAAAATAGCCGAAATGATTGGGCAACTCGCAATAAAAAGCAGCGAGTAAAAATAAAGTAAACAGCCGAAATGATTGGGCACCGCGAAAAATAGCCGAAATGATTGGGCAATCGCGACCTTCGCAATATAAAGCTAAAATGATAGAGCATCGCGGAAATAAAAAAAAATAATACTAAAAAGAAAAATATGATGAAATTTCTGCCCTACAAGTGAGATCACATCCATCCCTGTATACAATCCAGGGGCACAAACAAAGAAGAAAACACGTCTTCCCTCCCCATGCTCCATCAGAAAACGGAGCCAAGTCTTGACGGTAACTCATATAAAACCGGAAAGACGATCGGAGATCATCTTGCACCACACGGAGTGGTCACCACCTTGACGTCCGTCTCAATACAACAGATACTTAACGTCAACCCATATAAAGCCAGAAAGACAACTGGAGATCATCTCACACCAGTGTGGAATGGTCACCACCTCGACGTTCGTCTCGACACAGCAGACGCAACATCATCAAACAAAGGGAGCCACGGCAAAATCCCTAGTTCCAGACCTTGACGGTTCACCAGCAACCTAAAGACAACCGCGACGTCCGTCTCGATACAGTAGACGAGATGTCACCCCGGCGTTCTTCCTCCAGTAAGGATCAGACGCCACAATGAAACAAACGGAGCCACGGCAAAATTCCAGCTCCACCCCGACGTTCGTTTCGATACACCAGACGAGTTGTCACCCCAGCGTTTTCCTCCAACAAAGATCAGACGCAACAATCAAACAAACGGAGCAGCGACAAAATTCCAGCTCCACCTCGACATACGTTTCGATACAGCAGACGAGTTGTCACCCCAGCGTTCTTCCTCCAGCGGGATTTGGACGCGACAATCAAACAAACGGAGCCACGGCAAAATCCCTAGTTCCAAACCTCGACGGTTCACCAGCAACCCAAATACAACCATGACATTCGTCTCGATACAGCAGACGCGATGCCAGCAAAACGAAGCAAAGGCCAAATTCCTAGCTTCAGGGTCTTGACGGCAACTCACATAAAACCTGAAAGACTATCGGAGATCATCCCACACCAGCGCGGAGTGGTTATGACTCATCGGGGCTCGCCAAAATGAGCCTAACCTCAAGTAAAAAGCGGCATGGCAAATTCCTAACGCTTGCTCTTCCGACGGTCAAATTGCCTAGGAAGATTGCCTGAAGACGTCTTGTCCAGCCCCCGAAGGGATCAGAGACACGGCAATCGCAGGGCTACTCGAACAGCACGATTGCCTATCGAAGACTATATCAGCTTATGCGATGGTACGATGGCCAGAACCCTAAGTACCACCGACCTTAACGGGCTTCTGTCGTAAAGAGCAGAGGATAAATGCGATGTTAGGATGTTCTTGCGAGAAACGCTCGATTCGTCTCGACTTGTAAAGAAATTGATATCTTTGTGAGAAATTCTTGAGGCGGCTCGACTCGTGAGATAAAGCCTTAGGCAGTGGGCATAAAAGAAGCCTGTTTCCTAAGCACTGGGACCCCGCAAGTTGGCCCAAAACGGTCTCTTGCATACCATCCACGGGTCTCACTCTCCAACGTTGAATTTCGACAAGGAGGGAAACAACCGCTTACCGGTCCTCTCGACTCGTAAGAGGGAAAATTCTCTTATAGGATCCTTACGACTTATAAGAGAAAACACACTTTGGAATCCTCACGATTCCTAAGGAGAAAACCCACCTACGAGATCCTCTCGATCCGTAGGGAGAAAAGTCTCTATGAGACTCTCATGGCTCATAGAGTTGAAAAGTCTGAGGCAGCAGATCTGAACCTGCGACCTGAGTCATCGCTATCTCTTGGAGAAAACTAAGTTATCTGCCAATTATGATTATCAAGTCAACATGCTGATAATAAGAGAAGACAGAGAGCGAGAAGGGCATACAAGACAATACAAAGAAGAAAAAAATGTGTATCTTTATTTATTAATTCAATCAAGTACAAGGTGGATTGTACAAAAGAATAGAGAATGGATACATGTTATTCGAAAAGGAAAATTTCTTACAAGTAAATAGATACAAGGGGAACTACGGGGAAGGAAGCGTCTTGATAGCTCTAGCAATTTTTCGCGCACCTCCTTCCACGCTTTCTCCTGATCGGCCACCACCGCCAGTTCTGCCTCCACTTGAGCCCGCTGCCGTAAGAAAGATGCCAGCTGCTCCCCCACGGCCTGATGAGCAGCTTCGCGGCTTAGGGCGTCACGCTCGGCGACATCAAGCTCCCGCTTCAAGTTTAACCCGTGAGAGAGGCGCTCCAGGAGGCCCTCAAAGATAGCCTTCACTTGGGCAGCATTCGCCTCAACCTCAGCACGCAGGCGAGCCGTCTTGCTCGAGGTCTCTTGGTATTCCCTCAGCCTTGAAACCGCTTCTTGCTCCAAATAGTGGACGTAAGAAGCGCTTTGCTCAATCCACGCGGTTCTTTGACGGCTTGCGGCTAAGGTCTCAGGAGCGGGGCGCATAAGCTCCAGCTGATGAAGGCGAGCCTCAATCTCTCGGCAGTGATTAACCCAAGATGCGACAATGCCCTCGTCATGGAAATTGGCAAATATCACCAGTATCGTGTTAACCGTCGTAGCGAAGTCCACAGCAGACGTAGGAGCCTCGACGTCGAGTTCCTCGATATAGTCGCTCAACATACGCAGACTATTCGCCGCACCTTTCGAGGATGGACGTCTTTGGGAAGGGCCTGCTGGCATTGTAATACGAGGCTCAAAAGGCGCCAAGACCGGAATGACAGCTGAAAAAGACAAAATGCGATTAGATGATGATTCAATAGATATGGAGAAAGTCATTGATAAGATAGTTTACTATACCGGTTGAAGCAGGTGGCAAGGCCGGAAGGGCCGGTGGCGCAACCGATCTTTCTTCTCCCCCTTCGATTTGTAACACTGCAGTCAGGACAAGAGAGAGTTAGAAATAATTCTACCACCGAAAAATAAAGATATCAATCGGGAACGGTACTCACCAGCGCCACCAGAGGGAGAGGCGAATTCATATGGGAAGGAGAAGTGTAGGAGCAACACTTGATATAGATGATCAAAGAGCACTCCTGAAAAGACATAGCATTACGACTTTAGTACACAAATTATGCGTTTGAAAGATAAGATTAATAAATTACAAACCCATACCTTCCAACATCTTCGAGGGTATGAGAGAGGGTTGAGAGGTGACCACCGCCAAGGCAGTCGTTGAAGGCGCTCCCTCGAGCAGTGGGGCATCGGCACTGGCTGCACCTGCGTTACGAAAAGGTAAACTTGTCAGAAAGGATTGTAAAGTAAAGAAAAACGGCAACTTGGGATTTACCTGAGGAGCTCCCGGCTGAAACGGAGGCGACTCCCTCCTCTATCGACATGAGGCCACCGCCCGTGGCCTCGTCACCCGACTCGATGGGGACCGTCGTCGTGCTCGCGCGGCCAGGAGACGGCGGAAAATCGTAGACGGGGAGGGCAATGATCGGAGCATTGCCGGACTCTTGAGAGGGAGCAGCTGACTCTTCCCCAAGAGTCGGGCCCATCTCACCCGCTACCTCCTCGGGCTCCGCGATCTCCATCGGCTCATCCGCCGTCACCACAAGGTCGCCGGCCTCAAGCGCCTCATCCGCCACTCCCCTGGGCTCATTCATAACGATCATTTCATTTGCCGCCACTTCAGGTTCGGCATCAATGACCTTCTCGGCTGTAGACCCCTCAACCGCCATCTCAGGCTCCGAAGCCTCAGCGACATTGCCCACCGTCGGCTCGGGTTCGGCAGGTGCCGCCTCCTCTGTTTCCTTGGGTTCAACGGTCTCCATTTCCCCCTCGGTCAGACTTGACCCTGCGAGATAAAATATGTAAGAACCGTTGGCATTATAATTCTCACAATAAGAATTCTGAAAGAAATGCTACCTGAAGTGGACTTATCATTTGCGCTTCGAGCGGCGCGCGCCACTTGTCTGTGAGCAGTGGATAGGGCGACAGGGGCCTCTTTGGAGGGAGCATCAGCCCGAGGGATGGTGCTTGGGCCCACTCCCGTAGCCAAAGCAGCCCGGCGCGCCTTCGCCTCACGCCTCAGCCACTTCCTTTCCTCCCGGGCTGTTGAAATGGACCTTACCAGAGCCTCTTTCATTGAGGCTTCCTCGTCTGTATACAGGGATGCCTCCAAATTCTTCAAGGCATCCCTCGTCGACTTGTCAAGTCGAGGCTCTTGCAGCAGCCCCGACGAGACCGGAACTCCAATAACAGGTTCAGGGAGGATCCCCTCATCGACTGGTATAACCCCTATAAAGAAACAAAGGAAGAAAGTTAGGTTGACCATCGAAAAAGATAACGAAATTTGTTATAAAAAAAAAAGGGGAGGTGGGACATACCGGCGCCCGCTAAAGCGCGTTTCTCCTCCTCCTTTTGGAAGGTTTTCAAAGAGGCAGCAATAACTTCTTCGGTAGAGACACCTGTTGAAAATGGGAAAAAGTATTAGTCAAGAATAATGATAAAAAATGCGATGAAATGATGAAGAAAGCAGCTAATAATTACCTGACTCAGCGAGTTTACTCAACCACGCTTCAAGCCTCGCTGATCGCTCAGAAGCCGCAATGGTGGCCGCCAGGTCGGTGTCTGCGGGGTCTACCGCGAAGCCCTTATTGCTGCCATATTCACTTATTCCTTCGGTAAGAGGGGCCTCAGGCTCTAAGCCAAGAATCGCGTCAAGGGAAAGGAGCGACTTCTTCTTCTTTTGCCCGCCAGCTCTGGATGCACCCGGGACTGATTTACGCTTGGCGGACACCTTGGGGCGGCGGGTCCCGATATCCGTGCCTGCACCGGACTCCAGCGATACCATAGTTACCGCCTCCACTGGAGCACGGGGGGCTGGTGGCGCATCCACAGTATCGCGAGGCAGCAATCCGCGTGGAGGATTCAACACGTGCGGAGGTCCACCTCCAGCACTTTTCAATGGAGGAATGACCGGAGTCCTCGGCCTCAAGGGAGCCTTGCGATCGCCGCCGGGAGGTGCACCCTTGCGGTCAACCAGCATACGTTTCTCTATCAGAATAACGGGCCCCATTGCATGCGCATACCAGGCCACGTACGCGTTAAGGACTTTAGGGTCGCAGCTCGGCTCGCTAATAAAGAAATAAGAACCCGTGTTAAGCCGCGTAAAGTGGTGCATTGCGTTCTTTATCCCCTCTCGGCTAACTACGGGCTTTTCCAAGAAAGCTTCCATCGGGATCCCTTGGTTGTAGCTCGATTGCTGAGCGAACCGGTGCGGATTATACCTCATAAAGAGTGCTGTCTCATTCTGCCTGAACACCAGGTAGCCCGGCCGAATGGAATAGAGGTAGAGGATTTCCCGAGCCTTCAATATGGAGGCCCCGTCTTTAAAATCATCGCGTAGCCACACTACTGACTTGGTGGTCTCTGAGCCTATTGTTATGACCTTATCCAAGAAAGAAGTCTTCGCCCCGACTAGGTGTGGTCGAAGGAGCAGCCCCCTAGCCTCCCGCGGAGGTGCAACTACGATCGAAGCGCCGACCAGCCGTATGACCCTCGGGAGCCTGCATTTCTCAAAAAAGGGAGGAATCTTATGGGCACCGAACACCCCATGCACGTGCATTTCCATCCAAGAGGTAAAGTAGTGCATCGGGAAGTTGGCGGGTTGCACTCCTGGCTCACTAGCGTCCGCCGCTATACTAAGTCCATTATAAAGATGAGCCAGCCCGGCGATTCCTACTGACAACTGCAAACCAGCCACCATCCGATGCGCTGGGTAGAAAACAGTCGGCCGCATATGGCGTGGGTGCATAGGAAGAGCAGAACTGCACAACCACAAGCCCAAGAACCCTACAAAGAAGGTCTCTTCATCCATGTCGGGGACGGCATTTTCTGAAAAAGGGACGACGGCGGCACCGGGAAGATAAAAGTCTTTGTGGTCATCCTCCGATGTGGGTCAGCGATCCAAACCGAACCCAAAAGGGTCATCGAGCTGGGCGAACTTCTCGCTTCGCTCTGATAAGAACTCCGGTCGAATGAAGCGAGCAATGAAATCTGCAAAACTGACTCCCCGGTCGCCCGATTCCAGATAGAGTCCTTCATAAATCTCCAATACTTTCACCAAGCCCGGATACTGGTGCTGAATAGCATTCTCCGGAGTCAGATCAAACACCAGCGGCTTGGTGGCAAAGACGTATTCATCGGGAGGAAGCAGCTCCTCGTAGTGCTCCCCCCTCATTGGCAGACCCGAGACTTCAGCAAACTCCTCCAAAGAGATAGAGACCTCCCTGTCCGTCATCAGGAAGGTATGGGTGGGGATATTCCATTGTTCAATAAAGGCCTTGATCCACCACGTCGGAGGAGAGGGATACTCGAAGAGCGAGACATAGATGGCCGAATACAAACCAATCTTCGTCAAATGGGTCCTTTTCGCCGACAGGATATACCGGGCCCACTGCAAGTATCCGGCGGGGGGTCGCGGGACCAATCCAATATTATAGGCCTGTCCCCAAGGGCGTGCTTCACCCTGACAGATTCACCTTCATAAAATATCTATTGCCGGCGGCGGCTGCACGGGAATAGCACCAATTGCAGGCTGTAGGAGGTCATCTGAATTCCAATTCTTAACCTTCACGGCATACTTCACCGGAGGTTCATCCGCATAAGGGATCGAAAATATCGGCTTAGATGGCGTGGCGGAACTGAAACTTCGGCGACTCTGGATAATCTCACTGTACCACTTACCCTACAGGTGAAGGCTCTTGTACTCGGGGTCATGATCCTTTATGAGAGCGAGCACCACTCGGTCCACCGGTGCCTGGGGAAACCCTCCCTCCGAGCGAACAAACGGGAAAGACAAATTACCAGACATGTTTCCTGCGGAGAGACAAAATTTTTTAATTAGCCGTCGGTGTTGTAACTCCAACGCTCGACATTTTAAAATTTTACACCACACTGCAATGCAGTGGGTAAGGGACCAAATGAGGACCCACAAAATCTGAATGACGGCGCATCATTTAATAAGACAGTCCCATCATTGGAAGAGACTGTCAGTTAATGAAAAGATCCCCAAGAGAATATCCTCATTGATGGGAAATCCCTAGAGACAAGGAGAAAATCTCCTCTTTTAGAGCAAAGCTCTGTCACAGAGTGACATTTGTCAAACTCTGGTCTCAAGAGAATAAAAATTTCCTTGGAAAGAGCCCAGCTCTATAATAATGATGGAAAAGCCATCAAAAAGGAAAACTTTAACTCCTAAAAATTAAAAATTTGGGATCTTAAAGATCCATAAAAACTTTTAGGAGTTCTCCACTTTCAGATCAGAAAAGGTCTACATTTGATCCATGAGCAAAGCTTTGTTCATGGGTTAAAACCCATGAACAAGATCTCTGTAGATCTATAGATTTCTGAGAGCAAGGCTCTGTTAATAAAACCCCAAAGGGGTTTTCTTTAGATCAAAGATCTATAAGAGCAAGGCTCTGTTAATCAAATTTAATTTAATTTAATTTAATTTAAATTTTACCTAAGTTGTTCTAAAAATCTGAACTCTGGAAAGAAATGAGAGCAAGGCTCTAAAAATCTTAAACAAGAGCAAGGCTCTGAAATTCAAGTTCTTGAAAATGGTAAAAAAAATTCAAGGACCAAGGGTCCTATTTATTGGCGCCTACGCCCTTTCACCTGACCCTTTGGATCCAACGGTCAAGATTTTGCCACCGCTGCACTCACGTGTGCGCCACGTGAGCGCAACAATGGGGGGGCATTTGTTTTTCCTAATCAGAACAAAACTCTGTTTGAATTTCAAAATTCAAAATTCGAAGCAACGCTTCAAATTCTTTGCGCTGCGCGCAACGCGCCACGTGTCAAAAACTGATACGGCAGCGCAGCGCCCAAGGCAGTGCGCCCAATCAGAGCAAAACTCTATTAAAAAACAAAAATAGAAGCAAAGCTTCAGTTGCGCAAGCGTTGCGCTGCGCGACACGTGTCAGCGCAGC
This sequence comes from Agapanthus africanus, assembly GCA_030015575.1. Taxonomy (NCBI): domain Eukaryota; kingdom Viridiplantae; phylum Streptophyta; class Magnoliopsida; order Asparagales; family Amaryllidaceae; genus Agapanthus; species Agapanthus africanus. The sequence goes on from CM057337.1 coordinate 896,010,824, forward strand.
AGCGCTGCGCTCTGCGCTGCACGACACGTGTCACGCTCTGGAGCATTTGCGCCAAACAGAATTAAAATTCTAAGAAATCTTTCTGTTCTTGTTAAAACAAGATTTTCTTCTGTAAAACAGAAGCCCTTGGATCAAAGATCCAACGGTGGGGAAAATTTCCTAAATCACTCAGAGAAAGATCTCTTTAACAAATTTAACTAATTTATGAGCACTATATAAAGGACCCTAGACCTTAATTCAAAGGGATTATTTTTTGGTGAAAAATCAAACAGAGAGAACTCTGAAGAATTGGAGAGAATTCTTCAAGAACAAAAAAGGTAAAAACCTTTAGAAAAAGAGGAAATTCTCTTATGAACAGATCATTGATATGAGAACAAGATCAATAATGTTTAATAAAAAACAAAAGTAAAAATAGTGCTTCGCACTTATGAACCATTGGTTCCCTGAGATAAGAAAAACAAGAGGAACTTGTTTTCTTTGATCTAAATTAGATCAAAAAAACAAACAGTGCTTTGCACTTCTGATTATGAACCATTGGTTCTAGAATCTAAAAGATTCTCAAATTAATAGTGCCTTGCACTTGGAGATCTGCACTGTTGCGCTCCTGGGTTGGAGCAAGCCGCCTGAGAGCGCCACGTGTCAACATCTGAAGCATTTGCGCTATGCGCTTTGAAATAGAGCCTTGCTCTTTGAAACTGGCGCAACTCATCAGAGTGAGCCACGTGTCAGCAGCGCAGCGCAATGGCGCAGTGCACTACGCTTACATGACACGTGTCCTCACCATAAGCGTTTGCGCTCTTTGATTGGCGCAACGCGCCTGACAAATGCAATGCATTTCCTAAAGGGCTAGGCCCAAGTCAAAAAGACCTAGCAAGCCAAAATAAATTGCAAAGCAATAAAAAGGGCAGAGCCCAAATAAAATTGATACTCTGCATCATTTATACATGGGCAGAGCCCAAAATAAATTGATGCCCTGCATCTTTTATGGGTTGAGCCTAAATAAAAATAAAAAAGAAATGCAATACAAAAGCAAATAAAATGTTGAACATTTTCAACTGGACTTAGCTCAATTTTGACCGTAAGTCATCAAATTAAATTGACTGAGCAAGGCTGCTCCCTAAATCAATTTACGACCGGTTTGAGGGTACATCTCTGAACTCCTCTGACACCCATCGTTGTAATCCTTCAACGACGTCAGAGAGGTGACGGGTCCTGACGACCACACATCGATATGGACCGAAACGTCCTTAAACTAATGGTGGACCAAAACGTCCTTAAACTAATGATGGACCACCACGTCCGTAAACTGGAATATGGACCACCACGTCCCTAAACTGGAGTACGGACCGAAACGTCCTTAAACTAATGATGGACCACCATGTCCCTAAACTGGAATATGGACCGCAATGTCCTTAAACTACCAATGGACCGCAATGTCCCTAAACTACCTATGGACCACTACGTCCCTAAACTGGAACAATAGAGCCCCCAAACGCTCTTTTGTTGGATCTAAACGATCCCGTTTAAGTTGATCTTAGCCTCAAATATGGCTAACGTATCCTTAAACATTCAAACAGACTTTAGTCCCAAATTAGACTATAAGACCCCCAATCAACTTTGGTCCAAAGGTACAACTCCAAACTCCTCTGACACATGTCGTTGTAATCCTTCAACGTCGTCAGAGAGGTGACGGGTCCCGACGGCCATATATTAAATGGACCACCATGTCCCTAAACTGGAAATGGATCTAGACGATCCCGTTAAGTTGATCTTAGTCTGGAAATTAGACTAACGTATCCTTAACAAACGTTTAAGTTGATCTTAGCCTCAAAAATGGCTAACGTATCCTTAAACCAAAACCCAAAACCCAAATCTAAGAAAATACGGATTTGGACTAATCTACGTCCTACGGGCGACGAAATAAATAGTCTCCGTATACAATTCACGGGCAACCACAAAAAAAACAAACACACACACGACATGAAGTGAAATTCTGGAGAAGGAGAAAGTGGCTACCGCGATGCGATAGCGTAATTAACTGCAGGGGCTTGCGCCTGTAGGGAAGAGCGTCCCCCACAATCAAAAACCCCTCTAGCGAGGGGGAATCTGACAAAGTCTGCTACATCGGCCGCATCCGTCTAAACCTCTGATACACGGTGCCATAAATCAACTTGGCATTTTCGAAGAGGTGGACGAATAAAACCAAATAGCATCTGCCCCGAATCTCAGGCTAGACGAACCTACGCGGTACTCGTTTCCGTCTTTCGGAGGGGAACAGTAGCCTATGGCACTTTCTCTATAGTTTCACTTCATTCGGACACTCGTGTACATTTAACCTGTATTAGCTGTGATTTCATCCATTGAACCTGTATATATATATATCATTGTATCCATACAATTCTTAAACTGGTTAACATGATTTAACGGCCATAACTGTCATATTGTATTCTTATAATGTTGAAAACACCTCTGAAACACAACTGATAACTGTGCTGCTAATTAATTGAAGTTTCTTTATTGTTTAATTCGTTGCTTAGATTTATGTTGTTGATAACCATGCTTGATTATGTAACTGAGTATGAGCACACCTATGATATCGTTTACATCTTGACCTGACTTGCTTCATACATATTGATTGACCCGACATGGTACCGTATACTGCTTAACTTGACCTGATGTACCATGACCTGACCTGTTACCTGATCCTGTGCCTAATGCCAACAAACCTGACATGTAGTCCTCACGGACCGTTCTTGTTGTCTATCCAGACAAACCTGCCTACCTAATCCTGTGTTGGCATTAGTTCTTGATTACGGAATACCTGACTTGACATACACATATAACTTGGGGGTGTGGGGAAATCAAAGGTGAAACCTGACTTGTAACTCAACAGTTCGCTACTTGTTCTGATCAGTTTTAGAGGCTAGGCCAGCCTTGGAATGATGCTGCTGACATCATTCATCTGTACATGTTCCTGTTTAGTGCCTAGCGGCATGTCTCGGTTTCAGCCCGAGAATCTGGGCCGTGGTCCTGGATATGCACGGGATACTATTAAGTTACATCGATGATTCACCAATTTGGTTTCAAAGACTTTAGAACAGAAAACCTGATAGAACAGTTTAGTTTACCCACTGCACACTACTCTGCACTGCTCTGATTTATATTATTGTTACCCTTGCTTTATTCATGTTTATATTCGCATTGCCTGTTACCATGTTTATATGTTATTACTTGATGACTTGACGCGCTGACGTCTGGGTTTTGCATGGCCCAGATTCTGTGCTGCTGTTGCAGTCCAAGCAGGAGTACTTCAGCCAACAAGCTGAGCTGTGAGTGTCAGCAGTAGTTAGTTTTTCTTTCCTGCATTTTTATTCCTGATGTGAGCCCGCATTATGGGACATACAGTCCAGTTATTTTGTATTAGATCTTTCGCTTCCGCATTTTATTATTCTTGACTCATGTTATCTTGGATTATGGACATGTTTTAGATAGTTTTATTTTATTCTTGATATCTCTACAGCCGTAATGTGACTGTGAATGAATACTTCCTACCCACAGGTAGCATGGTTGGCTATGTCACGTGCCCATTTTAGTGTACTCTGGGAAGCGGGGCGTGACAGTTACCCTCCATATCTGCGGAGTGGCTAATGGAATGTCAAACCTGATTGAATATAAAAGTCCTATTAAATTTTCCGTAATCGTTTGCGGTTCTGGAATCACTTCCAGTTTTACCATACTCCCACTATTGTTTTCTGAAAAAATCCATTTTACTAAAACTGTAGTGAGTCAAGAACAAAATCACTATTGATCTATCAGATGGTAGAAAGTCAATCATCGTCAAAGCCAGGGTCAACCCACAAACTGCCATTACAGGAACGTGCCTTGAGTTATCCAGTGTCTGGTTTTAAGCATAAGCTGGACAACTCCCCTTACCTTAACATCGTTAAGATATGAAGCATTCTATATGCAATATAGAAACTTTGACACTTATTTAATTGGAACCAGATTCAAATCATGCAGCTGTCTCCAGTACATATCAACTTAATGAAAAGAGGCTAATCAGCATTACTTAATTTAGGAATCCATCCAATTATGAGTAACCTGAAAGAGAAACAAGTTTCTCAAAACCATTACTTTCATCTGAACACCAATCACAAGAATCTACATCTTCGATTTCTTTGAAGAATCCTGATACTTGTGACACCTGGTTCTCTACTTTATTCCTATACTCACAACTTCTCAAAACTTAGACATTGTATTTCTACGAAACACTTGTCTAAAAACTAGAGAAGTCATAAGTAAACAGAACATAGTATGAGGACCTACCCCTTTGTCCTGACGGACACTGGACAACATACAATACTCTGTATAAGTCCGCTGAGTTGAATAACTCATAACCTGTGCATCGTAGGTTGAAAACTGTACTTATGGTTAAGAACTACTCCGTTGTTCAATACTCCTTACCCAATCGTATCTGATATAGGTAAATGTCACGGACATAATCTCAAAAAGTTATATCTCACTTTATAAAAATAAACGTACAGATATATCATTTTGAAATTGGTGCACAACAACGGATATTCAAAACCAAATACATGCCGTCTGGCAAAAACTCAGGCGACTTCCTCAAATATCACCAATTACAACGAATTCCGATATAATGAGGATGATCACCTTGTTCCCAATAACCTACTCCCACTCATCATCTGTAAAACCATACAGATATGAGAATAAAACCTGGTAAATACATACCCTGGAGTAAGTATCTAATCGGGAAATCAGTTTTCCTTTAATAATGCACTGAAACATGAAAATGTTTCGTAGGGGTATCCTGGTATTCCTAGTAATGCCTCTTCCATAATCCAATTCATGACTTTAACCGTATATTTTATTGCCATCTCTCCAAATCCCTTTATTTGTCTTTATTCATTACCTTCTGTACACCATCGTTAGGCTAAATGGTTTTCTTCCTTCCCTACCGTTCGGCACCAGCCTATGATTTGGAAGAAGACTATCCAGTAAGTATAATAGGTGTACCCTCCCAAACCAAGGAGTACTCGTAGCTAGAGAGAAGGTGATGATAAAAGACAACTGAATAATACCTTATTCAATTTCTCCCGAACTGGGGAAAAAAGCAAAGGTGAAATAGGAGTGGCGATGAAGAACGCGGTTTGGTCGTGAATGATAGCAGTCGCAATTTACTTTGCCCTCTTTCTAATCCCTTTATTTTGTCTTTAGTTATTACCTTCTGTACACCCTACTTAGGCTAATTGGTTTTCTTCATTCCCTACCTTTCGGCATTTGCCTATGGTTTGGAAGAAGACTATCCAATAAGCGTAATAGGTGTACTCTCCAATAACTAAGGAGCCCTCGCAACCTGAGAGAAGGTGATAATAAAAGACAACTGAATAAACCAATTCTATTTCTCCTGAACCTGGATCCATCCTCGAAGAAGTCCCTTCGAGTTCGTATATAACCATACGATGGATCTATCCAATGGAAGTGGATGATCGTAGCAATACGGGGTGTTCTGAGAAATACAAAGGGTAAAAGAAGGAGCGGCAATGACTTATGCAACTTAGACAATCCAAAAGCCAGTATTTTAATAAGGTTCGGTCAACTTGGTTACTGAGTCATAGTCTAAGGTCGGTCAAAGGTCGCTGCCAAAGAGAGAGAGAGAAAAGAAACACTCTGCGTGCACTCTAACCTAGATCAGAATGGTTATCATTTTATCTAATCAGGAAACCTCCCACTGTAATCTCAAATTCTCCTCCAAACCTGAAAGAAGAATTAGTCGGGATCACCCGAAAAGTAAACCAACTCATCAGTGAGAATCAGGATCCAACTATCATCGCATGATAACTTGATGGAAGCCACTCAAGTTATCACACTCCAGAAGGTATGCGCATGCCTGGCAAGTTTCCTGTATGTTTGAAACTCCCGATGTGATTTTTGCCCCATGCTCTTATGACCTTAACTAAGGGCCAAATATCTCATAAGTCACATGTCAAGTTCTATCCATCATTATCCAGGTCAATTTGAACCCACCCGTACTTACTCTTGACTAAGGGCCAAAAACAGTAATACGACTGTCCCAAACCAACGCATCTATCTATGCAACATGTGAACACCCCAGCAGCTACCAATCACTATGTCTTGACTAAGGGCCAAGTATACATAGCTTGAATACTACTAACCATCCATAAGAAATGACGGAGAGCTACGGCTGGTTTTTGGCGAAAAACCTTTAACGTAATGAACTTGATCTCGTTGAAGGAACCTGATAGCTTTTTATAAAAATATAGTGGCGAAAACCTTTTGCTAAAGAGGTCACTCCCGGTGAAGGGATCTCGGCTCTTTCCTCGTGGAATGAGGTGCAGGATATTCTAACTGAATACCGCGATGCAAAGCAACTTGTAATCAACTATATTGAAGTTATTATCCTGACGTAAACTTCTGCCCAAGGGGTCATTCCCGGTGAAGGGATCTCGGCCCTTGCCTCGTCGAATGAGGTGCAGGATATTTCAACTGAATATTACTATGCAAAACAAAAGGAAACGTCTTTGTAATAACAACTTTTAAAATTTGTTCCAACAACATCAAATATAGGTTTGTTTTATCCTTGCATTGATAAGAATCAATGCAGTCCCATCAAACAATCACATCAGAAAAGAACGAAAATAAAATGTACGTATATGCCATCCGCATTCGTCACTGGGTCCCGTCATCACCCGTTAGGTTACTTAACTAACGACAGAGCGGGGGTTGGACTAGCGCGGGTGTAAAACATATACAACATCTAATAGTATATATACCAATATACAATAATCGCTCCAGGCGTGATAATATGCAACATTACAGAAAAGTAATAAGCATCACAGAACAATACAGATAATCTGGGATCCCCGGGTTTCACAGAGCCGCTGCTGAAACCCGACGTTCCCCTGGTCGTGTGGATAGCCTGTGCAATGAAAACTAGACCCCTACGGGTGCGGCAAGTTACCCGCCAAAACCTGAAGAGAGGCAGCCCCCTACAGCATAGTGAATGGACTACCCGGTACTTCACGAAATCCGGTAACTTGAGCACCCCTCCTTGGGTCAACCTGTACCCCCTACGAGTGCGGCGAATAGTCTGCCAATTCTAGAGTGAGGCCCCTCTGCCTCTCAAAGCCATGAGATACAGACCCGTTGCCCTCCAGAACTTGGCTATCTGTGCACTCCGTCACGGGGTAAACCTAGTACAGAAATAAAAATATGTACAACGGGTACATCGACCTCAGCCCGGTCGTGCCCCAAAAGAATATTATACAAACAGGCAGTGACGGCAGTCCACATGTTGGACGCTCACCCCACAATATCAAATGTACAAATAAATCCATACTGCACTATCATTGCACCCTGCTATCCACCACGACAAATCCGCAACATCACAGCACAACACAGAACATCAACGTGAATGTCACGTTCGCAAACCCGTCTAAAAGAACTATAGCAATTAGACGCGGTTTACCGCTCAAATGACATTCCCGGTCGGAGATATAATGTAAATACTGCATACTAACAAGTTTAAAATATCGATCGACTAAACTTTCCGAAGTGGGCCCCACGTACATCTGGTGTACAGTAACAAAATCTGGGCCCAAAAGAATAGTACCAAAAACCACAATTTTCTCTGTAGACCCACCAGAAGAAATTTGGCCCCCTGAAGCACCAATATGGCCGCGGATCTGCGGCCAAAGCATGGCTTTGGCGGCGGTTCCGCGGCCGTACTGTCGGATCATGGGACCAGTTTTCTTCTGTGTTCTTCAAAAAGCCTGCTCTGTTTTCTGTGATACTCAAAATAATTTTTAGGCCCTTTTAAAAATCGACATAAACAATTGCACAGAAAATTGTAGTTTTGGAAAATTCGGTTCGATCGATGTTTTAAACGCGTTAACACAAATTAGTATAGCTTAATGGTGAGGCTCTGATACCACTGTAAGTCCACGGTAGCGCCCCGGCCGTCTAACAGACGCCAAATGCGGAACAAAAACTTTTACAACTGGCGCTATCGCGTACTATAACCCGGATCTGCCATTAAAGCTAAACTAACAAACTACAAAGTGGGTAGAAATGTTATACCGAACGATCCGAGTCCTTCGGTCTTCAACCATCATCCCACGCTTTGTTGCGGCTGCTCCGATCTTCTCGATCTCCAGTCTTCTCGTCCAGGTGGCACCACGTCGACGGATCTTTAAACGGGCTCCCGCCTCTGAACCGAGACAACTCGATCATCAAGTTTGCTAAAAGAGATGACCAAGATTGATGTAGAGAATGAGTAGAACACTTTGTCTCGTTACGTCCAAAGCTATGGACGAACGGTTAATGAAGTTGCTTTTTGGATCGGGTGAAATGGGAAATGAGGCTATCTAATTTCCATGAATCCAAAACAATAATCTTTTCAAAACAACAACCATCATCCTTCCATGAGAGGGGCCGGCCACTTATACAAGAGGGGGGGTGAGTGTAGGAATGGAGAGGGTAACCATAAGAAATAATATCAAAAAGAAATATCCTAAGCATAACCAAAAACTCATTAATGCAAAAGATGAATCATCTTAACCTAGTCACCCTTGCATTAAATGAATCATTAAATGCACTAATGAGTCATATAACACCTCACCATCCTAGTCACCTTCTAGAAGCTTCCACACTCATCTCAAGAAAAGATAAATCCGCATTTAACCGAATTTTAAATACGGCCGATAGAAAACTGGAAACTGGCAACTTCCAAAAAGCGATCCCGAAACGAATTTCAGGATAACCCCGTATCAGTATAAACATACCCGCATTTGTATTACGACCGAATACAAATGCAACTGAGACAAAGATATTATATCTACACAGTATAATACTGGGATCCGGCTTAAACCAAAGCCTACCATATTATCTGCCCGAAAAATGACACGTGCGAAAACGCACGTGCGTTTTCCGAACCCTGCCATAAAACCATACGGCCTCTACAACGTTTCGCCCGAACTTGAGAAACTGTCTGTGGGGGACTCTAATGACTCATCAACACACTGGCACTGGGTATAACCACTAGCACGTCAGAGATACAAGCTGTACGTAACAGTTGCCTATGTATTGATTGGAAGGGAAGCTGACGAGCGAACTCATCCAGAAACCCTACTGAGCCTGACAGTGACAATATCCATACAGTCCGGTCCGGTCGTCTAAAGAGTATCGCATATCGAGTCTAGGGGGTGGATAAAGTCAGACCCCTAATAACGCGATAAATCGCGTCGGCAAGAAGCCCATCACCACCTGAGAAACTACTGATCCAAATCAATAATTCTCCACTACCTCGGCCGAGAATTTCTAGTGATGGCCACCCGTGCACTGTGCGACATCAACCCTCAATACCGGGAGAGACGAATCCCTGACGATCCGCTCACTACCTCCATGTGGCTCGGGACTGTACCCAAAAAATACCTGTTTGCACGTCTCCTTTGAGTGTGGTAGGATAGAAATCAAAGCACAGTGGGATCTCACACGAGCAAATGACGATCTCAGGTCGACATACTAACCTGTACACATGTCACCACGGAACTGCTATCTGACGATATGTATAATACCAAATAGCATGTTCCCGGCGAGTCCTGTCCGATGTACTCAAAACCCAATGAGCACCTGTATACATCTTAAGTGAACCTGTAACACCCGAGCCCAATACTACTGTTTTTCAGTTACTGTTTGAGCATAATGTGATACTCATTTTATCTAGCTTGCTTGTTGTTGCTTACTATAAAATTTTACCCGGCAAGGTCAATTTTGCATATAACAATTTTTGGCATCTAAAATAAGATTAAAAATATCCATCTTGGCCTA